>OY796662.1:22969529-23673391 GCA_963680705.1 Rhagium mordax
CATCGTCAGAATTTTTCTTGGAATTTGTAGACCCAGTTTTTGATTTACTGTTATTACGGCTGGTGTTTTCTGTGTGTGGGGAAATTTTCTGCACATCGGCAACGCCGCCAGACGTTTTGACATTCTTTCCTGTATTTTCACATTTAAGTAACTGAATAATAGTTTCTAGGTTTTGAATAGTTCTTTCCATTTCACAATTAAGTCTTTTGAAACAATTTAGTTCAATTTGAGAACATTTTAGTTCACTTTTTAATGTTATGACACTAACCTGATCAGCTGTTTCAATTGCCGGTAAATCACTACTGCTGTCGAAAAATTCACAGGTTTCCTTGTCTTCAATACATTTTCGCACAATTTCACTTAATTTGATATCAATGGGCACTTTTTTTGTTATTATAATATCAATCAAGTCACATTTCTTTAGTTTACTTAATTCTTCAACAACTACCTCTTTCGATGCCATGTTGCCATGGCATCGAAAGAGGTAGATAGATCTAAAATTCAAAATTATAGACCTATAAGTCTATTATCTTCGTTTTCCAAAATTTTTGAAGCTGTAATGTGTAATCGTCTTAAGAACTTCGTAAAATCTTGTGGTTTATTAAATGATATGCAACATGGATACCGAGAAGGTAGATCGACTCATACTGCAATTTTTCAATTTATTCAAAATATACTCAGAGCAATAGAAAGGAACGAATTGGTTCTAGGTTTATACCTTGACCTGTCAAAAGCATATGATTGTTTAAATCACGAGATATTACTATTTAAGTTAGAGAAATACGGAATAAGAGGTAATGCATTGCAGTGGTTCAGATCTTACCTTACTGGTAGAAAACAGTTAGTATTTGTCAATAATGGAAGTGGACAAGCAAAATCAGAAACAAAATCATTAAATTTTGGAGTTCCGCAGGGTAGTATAGTTGGTCCTATACTGTTTATAATGTATATAAATGACATCAGTCTGAAAAAAGCAAGTGTTAATTATGACATAACGAATTACGCAGATGACACAAATTTTTTAATTTATTCATATTCCGTTGATGATTTAATAAGATCCACAAATTATATAGTAAAAGGTGTGAATAAATGGTTTCTCAAAAACAAACAGATACTGAATGAACAGAAAACAAACATAACAATATTCAAAACTAGCCATTCAAGGGTTACCATTCCAACTGAAATAAATCTTGAAGAGTCTGTCATTAAATTATCAAATTGTACTAAATTTTTGGGGGTCTATATTGATAATACATTAAGCTGGGAGAATCATGTAAAAAATTTGTGTGCGAAATTGAATTCAGTATGTTACAGCATGAGAGTCTTATCAAAATATGTAAACTTAGAAACAATAAAAACTGTTTATCACGCAAATTTAGAATCTTTAAGTCGTTATGGCATAATCTTTTTTGGGAACAGTAGAGATAGTGATGATGTATTTATTGTACAGAAGAGGGCAGTGAGAATAATGTTAAATTTAAAATTTGGTCAATCGTGTAGAAACAAATTTAAGGAATTGAAAATACTAACTTTTTATGGTATTTATATACAAGAATGCTTGCTTTTTTTCTTTAAAAATAAGCATTTATTTCATGAAATGGAACCACAACAGAATTATAAAACAAGAACTCTAAATTATACATATCCTAGACACAGACTAACAATGACAGAAAAAGGTGCATATTATAGTTGCCTAAAATATTATAATAAACTACCAGATAATATCAAAGAAATAAACGACATAAAACTGGTCAAAAAGAAAATCTATGAGTTGCTACTGAAAATTGAACCTTATACTGTAAGGGAATATCTTGAATATACAGAGAATTAATTTAGAATAATTGTAATTGTGTTAAATTCAATTTGTATTGACGTTATTTCGTTTAATTGTTTTTTTTTTACATTGTAATGAAAACTCTTCCTCGAAATAAAGATGTATTATTATTATTATTATTATTATTAAATATTCTTGAAACTTTTTCTCATGTTGTAATGTTGATATTACATCACGTAGATTCCTAGAAAGAAAAGAGAGAAACAATTAAATGTTTGTAGGTTTTTTTATACGAGCAAGCCACCGAGGCATTGATTTTGGAATTGTAATTGAAATCATTAGGACATTTCTGGTCCATCACAAACGTGTGAACGATTTGAAATCAACAACTAATATATTATATCAAGGAAACGAAAATACTTGGAAGACGCCTTCAGATTATTCAACCCTTGGTAATCGTCAGAGAATCGACTAGCGTTTTAGTCATTCGTGGAGTCGTTCCACCTTTACGTGGGTTAGTTACAGCGGAGGAAACTGTAAGTACGTTTTGCTCTATTATTTAAGAGGATCGACAACAAGAATTTCATTACGGAGAATCATCGGAAAGTAGCAAGCTTCCAAGACCTTCGTGGCCACAAATTTTGTTTGAATTTTATTTGTTTGTATTAAAGAACTCAGAAGTGTTGAACGTATAATAATACCTACCTGTGTTATCAACTGGTGATAGCGTTTATTGTGTATCAGTTAACTTTTGGGCTTTGGGCCTGCTGAACCATCTTACGTAATAAGAGTATAAGTTTTATTCTGTTGTGCACTTACGTAGCAGCTGCTATCTGGGTACCCATCTTAATTTTAACCTTGTCAAGTACTGAAACATAAAAGCATTTTAGTTGTAGTATGTAAGATAAAATTGAACACTTCAAGAGTAAATTAGTTTAAGAGTATATTAAGACTTACCTATAGAGATTCACCAATAGTGGGTGTCACATTCGTCATATTGTTTATAATTGTTTGCATGCTTTTAATAGGAACCACCAAACATGTAGCCAGCGGTTAGAGTGGCCATAACCTCAATCAAAGTTCGTTTGTTGTTTATTTGTTTGATTTGAATTTGAAAAGATTATGTAATGGTGGCCACACTGTGTTAACCTCAGATTATTTGTTTTGTGAGCTAACGCCAACCCATACTTGTTTTATATTGTCCTGTTATTATACATTATACATCACACCCTTATTTACATCCAATTTACATTTATTATATTAAATTTATTAGCATTTCAATAGTCGCCAATTTATTTTGTCTGTCTCTGTCCTTTTTGTTTTGTTTGTCAACTGTTGTGGTTGACTGGCGCCCGCTGCAGTTTACTTGATTCAACATTCAAAACATTACCCACGCCCACTCCGACTGTACAGGCTGTCGTGCACCTGCACATTACTTGGGGGTTGGAAACCCAACTAAGTAAAGGTGACAACCACTCTAATCGAGATTTTATCAATCGTTCGAAAACCTTTGTTATACAGGTCAATAAGGATATCGGTCGATAAGATGTTGAATTATTACTCTCTTTATGGGGCTTGAGGATAAGACAAATAGAGATAGTTTTAATTTGTTCAGGAACATTGCTATTATTACTCCCCCAATCGTTAATTGCCCAGAATTAGAAAAGATATGTTATCGATACCAGGAGAGGAATTTTTTAATGCCGATTCGAGCTCTGCCATAGTAAAAGGTTCATCAAGTACAGTTTTTTGATATTTATTTTTTATATAGTTTAGATTTTCCACAAATGGAGGAGCAACTGTTTCTAAGGCCGACTCTATTAATGAATCTTCTAAAAAAGTTTTAGAGGAGGAGGGGCTTTTATTAGCAATTTGTTTAATTCGTTTCCATATGTCAACAATAGGGGTATCTTTATTTAATTGCGAAACGAAAGCCTTCCAGCTGTTCCTTCGTTTGTTGTGTAATAGTCGCTTGGTTTCCGCGTCTATTTTTTTATATTTCAGGTAATTATCTAGATTAGATAGACGTTTATATTGTTTAAATGCGTCCAATCTTTCCTTTGCCTTATTAGTGCAGTCAATATCCCACCATATGGCCATGGGACTTGTGCGTTTATTAGTGCGAGGTTTTTTTGTCGGCATTGAAGCTTCGGCAGCAGATAAAATTGCATTCGTCAGAAGGACAAATTTATCCAAGTCAGAAGATTGAACATTTTTGCCAGAGAGCTATCTAGACTTGTTTGAAATAAATTCCAATCAGCAGCCGTATCTTTCCATTTTGAAGATGGATTATAGTTAATGTACTCAATTTCTACACCTAGTGTTATTTCTATAGGCAGATGATCGGAACCTAAAGGATCATCCAGAACATTCCAATTACTCATTATAGACAAAGAAGGGGATGCTAGCGTGATGTCTACAACTGTAGGATTTTGATTAGGTCTGTTCACTTTTGTGGGACTTCCGTCATTTAATACAACAAAATCTGTACTATCTATTGCGTCGGCTAGTCTGGTACCCTGATTATTATTTGTTGGGGATCCCCAGATACTGTGATATGAGTTGAAATCGCCACTTAAAATCGATGGTGTTCGGAATTGTGAAAATATATTTTTCCAATCTTTACATGTAACATGTAACCATGATATGGGGCGGTTTATATATTGAGACAATATTGAGATTGTTATTTATAATAATAATAATAATAATAATAATAATAATAATAATAATAATAATATTATTACACAGGATTCTGTGCAGTACAAGCGGAATCTGTCAATGGCCTGGATTGATTATCGCAAGGCATTTGATACAACATCCCACGAGCTTTTGTTACACTTGCTCGGATGTCTTGCGGTGCCAGCACCACTAGTGAGATGCATCGAACAACTGTTGCCGCTTTGGAGAACTCGCTTCACCATAACATCCGGTGCCGAGCGAGTTTCGACAGAGTTGGTGACATTTAAGAGAGGAGTGTTTCAGGGTGACTCTTTGAGTCCGCTCCTCTTCTGCATCTCACTGCTGCCGCTATCTGTTGGACTCCGCCAAACCCGCGGGTATCAGTGTGGGCCACCCAGCAACCGGAGGCATAAGGTCACCCATCTATTTTATATGGATGACCTTAAACTCTATACCTCCGGAGAGCGAGAACTTCAAAATGCTCTCAGGGTGGTCGAGGAATACACGCGGGCAATTGGAATGGAGTTTGGGTTGGACAAATGCGCAGTCGTCCACCTCAAGAGAGGACGATGCGGGGAATTCCACGAAGATGCGCAGCTCGCAGACGGAAGCATCCTACGACATTTGGATGCCGGGGAGACCTACACATACCTGGGTGTGGAACAACGCCACATCCAGGATGTGAACCAAATAAAGGATTCTCTCCGTGGCAAGTACAGACACCGACTCCGAAAGATCTGGTCATCAGAACTTTCGGGGAAGAACAAGGTGTCTGCCACTAATATGCTTGCCGTTCCGATTCTGCTCTACTCCTTTGGCGTAGTCAAATGGGGAGTAGATGAGCTGCGTCAATTGGACAGGAATACCCGCAAGATGATGAATATTCATAGGAGTATTCATCCTAGATCGTCCGTTCCTCGTGTATACCTCCCACGTCAACGGGGGGGCCGAGGACTCTTGAGTCTGGAGTGCATGCATGGCAGAGTGGCACTGAGTATGGCATGTAATGTCATCAGGAGCTCGGACCCACTCCTACAGTTAGTGAGAGATCATGAAGCTGTGGGAGTTGGCGCTTTATTGTTTAGGGCAGCACAGAGGGCCGCAGATGAACTCGGTCTCGTGTTCGACTACAGGCGAGAAGGCCGGCGAGGTGACTCAGTCACTGAGCTTCCGCCTAATCGTCTGACAGCCCACATCAAAGCTGCCGAACAGAGAAATCTGTTCAGGCAGCATGTCGATAAACCCCTGCACGGTGTTTTCTATAACAACATAGAAGCACTGGGTTTATCGACAGAGCTGACCTTCGCATTTTTAAGGTCAGCGGGGCTGAAGTCGGAGACCGAGGGATACATTGTGGCCTGCCAAGATGGTGTTATTAACACATTGGTCTATCGCAGTCGCGTGATGGGTGTAGAGGTACCTGATATCAACTGCAGGACCTGCCGTCAGGCGCCGGAGTCGCTCATGCATTTATTATCTGCATGCCCGATTTATGCGACTTCGGCCTACATCCAACGACATAACGCGGCTTTACGAGTGCTATACTACCATCTTCGGCACTCGTACAAGATAGACCAAACACCAGTGCTGCCTTATATCCCCGGAGATATCGAGTCCGTTGTCGAGAACGAGAAATGCCGGATTTACTGGAACTACTCGTTCCCGACCGTCAGGCGAATTCAAGCCAATAAGCCTGACATAGTCCTCCTCGACCATCAGACCAAGGTGATGTATGTCATCGAGTTCTCAGCACCTGCTGAGACAAACATCGCCTTGAAGGAGGAGGAGAAACGGACTAAATACAGAGATCTCCGGTACGAGCTCCAAGTGCTATACCCAGGCTACTCTGTCAAGATGGTCGTCCTGATAATCGGTGTACTCGGAGGTATGAAGCCCACGCTGCTCTCCGCATTAAAGACCATGCCTGCCTGCCAAACATCGGCAGAATGGTTGGCTGGTCAAATGCAGAAAGCGGTCATCCTGGGATCCCTCCGTCTACTTAGGGCACACGAGTCTGGAATCTACAGTGACTAACCCTGCGGGATGTGGGGAGTTGCTGTAGATTATTCGCTGGCGCTCTCTCTGTGTGGTGTCGGAGGCCACAGGGAGATTGTCCAGCATTAGGTTCGGGAAAACGGAAAAAAAAAAAAAATAATAATAATAATAATAATAATATATATTTCACCATGTTGAATACAAATAATGTACATATGGTAAGTCAGGTGCAGTAAATAGTATAAAATAATATAATATATATAGGTATATCAATAAAAATATAATATATGAAAATATAAGATAAAATAATAAATGATTGACATATGTCAAGCATTAGTCACTATCATAAATACTAAAATTTTTTTGAAAATATAAAATAAAATAATAAATACAAATAGTGTACATATGGTAAGTCAATTAAAGTAAACAGTTTCACATACAAAATTCCTATTATTAAGGTCTACACACAAATTCATCAATGCTATAAAATGCATTCTGAACAAGTAATTTTTTTATTTTAGTTTTATATTTTATCAAATGTAGTTTTTTGATATCTTCAGAAAGGCTGTTGTATAGGATGTAGCATTATACTGCAGCGATTCTTTAAATTTTGCTGTATTATGCCTTGGAATCGATAAGACCTCTCCGTGTCTTGTATTGTACGTGTGATTGCTATTGAGAGTCTCAAATTTCCGCAAGTTAGTTTTCGCATATATAAGACATTTGTAAATATAAATACATGGCGCTGTTAAAATTTTCTTTGCAGTGAAAATGGCCCTACAGCTTTCTCTATAATTTAGGTTGAATAGTAGTCTAATAATTCTTTTTTGGAGCACAAAGACTCTATGCAATTGGCCTGATTTCCCCCATATACAAATATTAAAACACAAGTGGGAGTATGCTAGCGCATAATATACATCAACAAGTCCTGCCTCATCAAGTTTATCTTTTAATTGTAGTATTGCAAAATAAGCTTTGTTTAGCTTACTGCACACATGATTTCCCTATGGTTCCCAAGACAATGAGTCATCTATATATGTACCCAACAGTGGCGTAGCTGAAAATCTCGGGCCCCCCCGCAAAATATATGATGAGGGCCCCCACAAAATAATAAATCACCTCCAATTTTGTTGAACAAAAATTGTTAGCTACATGAATATTTTACCACACCTACTCCAATTCTTACATCTCAAATATATCATAAAATTTTCGGCAGCGGCGTACATGCTCCAAAGTCTTCGATGATGCGATCAGTATTTAACTTCCTTGCTCTCTCTTGCTCAATGCTTAATACACTTAATGCTGATAGTCTTTCTTGTGTCATTGAATTTCTTACAAATGTCTTAATTTTTAAGTTTTAATTTTGAAAATGATCTTTCGGCTGTAGCAACAGTAACTGGTAGTGTTAAGAACAATTTTATAGCAATAAAAATATTTGGAACACTTGGCAATAAAGTTTTGTGATTTTGTATGAGAAATGTAGCAAAATTTAAGATTGAAGAATCCGCAATTAATTTCTATTATTTGTGTCCTCAAAACATTTCTTAGTAACAGAAGTTCGCGGGGAAAATCTGCCGATAAATCTTCAGAATAATTTTCAGCAAGATTGCTAGCTTCCAAATAAAGCTGATCCTCATTCATTGGATTTTTATTAAAATTAATTATGTACGAAATAACTTCTTTACCTATCAATTTATTTTATTATATTCTTAAAAAATCTAATAAATATCAAGGAAATATAATAAATTTATGTTTTTATAAAATCCATGCATCTTAACTATTGATGTTAAGATGTACGTAAGATTTCGTCACTTTTAATTTCGACGATATTTTCGCGTAAAAAATTCCTAGACTCGGGGGCCCCCAAGAGCTGGAGGCCCCCCCGCACCGCGGGCCCTGCGGGCCCGTCCGCTACGCCACTGGTACCTAAGAATTTTGTAGAAGTACTTAACTCTATATCATTTAATGACGTAGTCTTTCTTTTATTAAAACTTATGAAAATCGTTTTCTTTTCGTTTAATATTAGCCTATTTCGACTACACCAGTTGTTCATGTCATCAACAATATTCTTCACAGAATCATACAATTCATTACAATTTGAAGCAGATATGGTAATTGTAGTGTCATCCGCATACATTACTGTCATTCCTTTACTTATATGACAAGGGAGGTCATTTACATAAATGAGGTTAATGGCGCATATTTCTATATTATTATTGAAATTATGCACCAGTTTTATTTCCTTAAAAGCTAATTTGTCTGATATTAGGATACCTACTCCTCCTTTTCCTTTTTCTCTATCTTTACGTACAAAATTATAGCCGTTAAAGTTAATGTTAGAGCTTGGCTTTAACCAAGTTTCACAAATAATTAATATGTCGATGTTATTTTTGTTTAAAAAATTAGCTAAGTTATATTTATTTGCCATTATAGAACGTGCGTTCCATTGTAAAATGATTAATTTATCTTTTTTATGATTGTTTTTATTGTCCATTTAAAAATTAAGTAAACTTTGAGTTATTAAACAAATTTGAAAGAGACTCTTTGACATTTAATTCTGACACGATTGTATTTGCTTCCTCTCGATATGGATTTAGGAAGAACAGATTGAACACCACTACTGCTGGTGCTCTCTCTCATTGCTGGAGCAACATTTGTTGTTCTTTCTAGGGGTCTACCTGCCTTTCGTTTCACTGGTACCTATCTGTTGAGAGAGGGTATTTCTTCTCGGACGGCGAAAAATGTCTGATTGGTTAACAGAAGTTATCTGAGAGGGGGTTGGTAAAGCGGGAAAATTGTTATGGTCTGCTAACAGAGAAAATCTATTATTTGTGGTAGGTAACTTTTGAATACGAGGGGTTGTTAATTATTGCTTCAGCTTCTTTAAAAGAGAGATTTTGGGCTGCCATCGTACGTTTTATATTTTGCTGTTTAATATAGACAGGACATTTCTTATCTGTCGATGAATGTTCCCCGATTTTGCAAAACACACAGTATACAGTTTCTACGTCACAGTTTTTTTCATCGTGGTCACCACTACAGAATTTACAACGTTTATCACTTTTATATAGACTGAGAGTATGTCCATACCTAAGGCAATTAAATCATTGCACCACGGGATATACATACGGTTCCACAAGAAAGTTTACCAAATTTATTTTAACATTTTTCGGAATTATGTTTCCTAAAAAGGTTACAATTGCTACCTGTCTTTTAACTAGTTGAGTATTGCCATCTGAATCCACGGATTTTTTTAACATTCTTTTAACCTCAACAACAGGTATTTCAGATTCTATATTATCTAATAAATATTCCTCACTAAAATAGGTATCTACCATACGGATAACACCTTTCTTTTGTGTAAAAATTTTAGGAATATATGCTATTAGGTTATTAGAAGTAATTATTTCATGATTTACAAGAGAATTTGCTGCTTGATAAGATTTAAAAACAACCTTTACCTTATTAAGCCCTACTGACTTAATGTCTTCAATGGAATTTTTGAATAAATCATTTGCAAATAAATAATGCCCGACTCTGACTGGAAATAATCTACCAAAGTTTCTGTCCTTATGTTCAACGTATACGAAAAATGGTTTAGTGTCGCACTGTCTATATCTATTTAAAAAGTCTATATTATTTGTTTTTGCTGTATTCTCATTGCTTTTTTGCGGTGGCTGAATATCAGGCGGTTTATCGGGTGGCTCTGTATCGTGCATCTTAATCTATCTTACCTTATATAATGCACTCTAAATTTATTACTTATATTACTATTTTTTATAATTATCAATATTAACTATTGTTATTTAGTTCAAATCACTATCGAAAGTTTTATTTTGAAAAACGATTTTATATTTCGTTTTATTAGCACCAGGCACAAACACTCGATGTTTTCCGCACCGTTGTCCGCTTGGAACTCCTTTTCGGAATTAGAACTAGCTATAGACAATTTTAAAATGAAACTTGATGTAATTATTCTCACTGAAACATGGCATGTAAATAATTTGAAAATTTTTGAGATCGATGGGTACCAGTTAATATACAATAATGGACGACATAACCAAAATGATGACGTACGTGCATATGTGCGAAATAATATTAAAATAAATCACCTAGTTGAGAAAATAGGAATTGCTACCACAGTATTAGAATTAAACCTTGTATTCAATAACAAAAAATTCAATATAAAGGCGATATATCGTTCACCCTCACTAAATATCGCTGAATTTAATACTGACCTTGAAACCCACTACAAATTCGGATTTCAATATTTTTATTGGTGACCTCAATATAGACCTTTTAATACTGAACAAACATATGAATACCTAAACATCATGAACGAGAAGAGGTTTATCTCTTTCATCAATACTCCCACACGCATACAAGAAAATACAAAATCTTGTATAGATCACTTGTTCATTAAAACACATCACGACATAGACGCAATTCTACCACTCACTGTCTTGACAAGCTTAACTGATCACTGCTCAATAATAGCACAAATAGTTTTTAAAAATAAAGCAGAATAGGAAACAACCAAGTTCAACCTCATTAAAACTATAAATTACAAAAATCTAAAAAACGATCAACAAATCTTTAACTGGTATCCCATACTAAACGAAAATTGCATAGAAAAGGCAACTACCAAATTTATCACCCTTTTAAAAAATAAAATAGAGAAACACACCATAGAAAAAAAAGTAAAAAATAAAAGTAAGCGAAAACCCTGGATAACAAAAATCAGGAATCTAGCATCTCGAAAGACGCTCCTAAAAAGTCACACCCACCACTCGAAGATATAGTTTTGAAAAAATATTTACATTGTCTGGAATGACCTTGCGCATCTAAACATAGAAGGCTCCATTTTGTTCGCAATTGCAAAAAAGCATTAAAAAAATTTCCGAAATTTTTTAGATTACTGAAAATGCATTAATTTTGTCTTTATACCGCATTCCCAGGCTTAATTTTTAATATCTCTTAATTAGGCCAGTCAATAAAACCATCATACATCTCAAACGCGCATGTATCTACGATTGTTTTATATGTTATTAGGACCCCTGAGAGTAGTTTATACCCAAGTTTGCAACCCTGAGAATCCTGTGCTACTCCCGTGGTGCTCGAGAAACTGCGAAATTCTGGCACTTGTTGCATTTGTTTTGAAAATAATAACTTAAGGAAGCGTTTTTCGGGTATCTTCATACTATACTTTTGTAAAGCAGCAAATTTTCTAAAATTTAAGCTCAACCAGAGCTCTCTAGGTCCATTGGTTGCGGAGATACAGCCAGTGAAAGATGGGCAATTTTTTCGAAACAGTGAAAATTTATCGGTAGGGTCATTTTCTAAGACACGTGCCGGCTAAACTAATGTTCCTAGAGAAAAGTCTGAGAAAGGAATTTGTAGAAAATTGAATGAGCTTCAATTTAATCCCAAAATGGTGCCTCTAGGCCTCATAGTTTCCTCAGAAACTAAAAAATAGTAAAACATCGGATTTTGGGAAAATGATGAAAACATTGTACTGATTAATGTATTTCTTTAAAAAAACTTGCAAGAACTTGAATTTAAACATAACATAAACAACGTAAACATTAATGTAAACTATAAAGTACTATTTACACAGTCAAGCACAAACACCTCAGTAGTTTAAAACTTCGCCCTTTTGGAAGGTCGGGGTCTCATCCAGTCTGGATTAGTGGGAGTGGGAGGGGGAGGAGAGACGAGGGTTTCCGGAGGTGGAGGCGAGTCGTCATATGTTGTTGGGTCATCCACATCCTCGTCCTCCCCGTCCAGGACGATAGGGGTGGCGTTGCGGCAACTTCGACCTTGGCAAAAGAAACATAGGATAGAGCACTTAAGCCCTGCCTTTCTGCAAGTGCACGGCCCTAAGCACCCTATCTTGCATTTGCAAGCCACCATTTTAAGCAGGGTTTTAGGAGCGGGCTCTGCGCACATTGTGACTAGCATGATACTTTGTTCGCTGGTAGCCCAACCCAGTCACACGGGTTTTTATCGACCCCCAACCATTTTTGCACCTGGTGATGCAGCTTTTGTGGTGGCGGGGAGGCGGCCGATTTTACAAATGCTGAGTATCGCAGGGTGTTCAGCGTTCCCTCATCTTCTCCGTAGAGGTTCATCAAGATTTTCTCGCCAGCATTTTCTACTTCTTCCTGGTTGGAGTTTGAATCAAGGAAAATGCTGGCGAGGTCTATCCAGTGGGTTTTTTTTAAAGACGTTGCACCACTTCATCTTGCCTTGCCAGAAAAGGACAGAGGTGGTGTCACACCCACTGATGGCATGCAGGAACAAAACCGTCTGTAGTACCTGCATTTCTCCACATGTGAAGGAATTTGCTGGATATTGGGCGCACTCTGACCCATCTCTGCCGCCTTTCTGGAAGTACACGTTCGTATGTAGAGAGCTTAAGCCGTTGAGAAGGATCAGTAGGTCGACGTCCTCTCCAATGATGAAAACTTGGTCGAACGATGATCTCTTGGAGAGGGCAGTCCTCTCTATATCAGCATCGGCGTCTTCTTGAGATTGATGTACCTCGATACCCTGCCTCTCAAATTCATGGTAATCAGTCGGCGTTTGCTAGATTCATTTGAGAGCAGTTTTGCTTGGGGCACTTTGATGGGTGTTGATTCATCAAACAAAATGTCACTGCAGGAGAGAGAAGCAGAGCGTCGCAGGCGTTCAGCTGATTAGTGCTCCTCATAGCTGCATCTTGTAGCTTGTGGGTATCCATCAAAAACCACAGCTACGTTTTTGCCAAAGCGGTTGACAACGTAGCTGACGTATCCCGCCTAGTGATGCGAAAGACATAAATACGGTTCGTAATTTTTATTTTAAACCGGTTTTTTTCACGAAAAATACACAAGCCTTGTTTTTTTGGTATTTTTTAAATCAATTTGGTGTTGAAATTAATGATTCATAAGCTTATTTAAACTTATTAAAATTGATGATCTTAATATATACTGTATTTATTTTAGGAGCAAGGTTAAGTGAATCGAGAAATTTTCTTACGAAGATAATAAACATTGTTTTATTGATTAATAATTCTAATAAAAAAAATTATTTGATAAGTATAATCATGTTGCTTCCACAGAGCAGGTAATTGTTACCCATGGATGATAGAATTTAACCGGTCAACGCTTTCAAGCAGCAGCTGTTCTTCTGACGTCATAATAGACAACGAGATGGTCAAGAAGTACGGAGTATGTATGGGCAACACAACATATGACGGCAATTTCGAGTTTTAAATGGAAAAGAACTATTCCAACCATAATTATTTTCAAAAAATAGGCACGTAAATGTCGATATAGAAATTATAGAATCAAAAAAACATATCAGTATCGCAGTTTGGCCATAAATAACACGAAAAAACGAAAAATACGGGAAAAAAACTGTTTTTTTCAACTGAAAAGAACGTCAACATCAAAAAAACGGTTTTTTTACATCACTAATCCCGCCACAATGACTCTGACTGAATCATATATATATTCAACATATTTCATTTTAAATAAAACAAGAAAAACGGTATGTAATTTTGTTTGTTTAATGAATTTTCAGTATTCGTTTAGTATTTGTTTAGTGTATGTTTATTTAAAGCCATATGTTACATCAAAAATGTTAAATTCAAATTCTTGCACGTTTTTTTAAAGAAATATATACCAACATTATTCAGTACAATGTTTTCCCAAAATCCGATGTTATACTATTGTTTCGTTATTGAGGAAACTATGAGGCCTAGAGGCACCATTTTGGGATCAAATTGAGACTAATTCAATTCTCTACAAATTCATTTTCATGACTTTTCTCTAGGAGTATTAGTTTAGCCGGTACGTGTCATAGAAAATGACCCTACCGATAAATTTTCACTTTTTAGAAAAAATTGTGCATCTTTCACTGGCTGTATCTCCACAACCAATGGACCTAGAGAGCTCTGGTTGGGCTTAAATTGTAGCAAATTTAGTTTGCTTTACAAAAGTATAATGAAGATACCCGAAAAACGCTTCCTTAAGTTATTATTTTCAAAAAAAATGCAACAAGTGTCAGAATTTCGCAGTTTTTCGAGCACCACGGGAGTAGCACAGGGTTTTCAGGGTTGCAAACTTGGATATAAACTACTCTCAGAGTAGATATACTAGGTGCGTACGACGCCACTTTCAAGGCCACGCACTCTCGATGGACATGGGCCATCAGGAGAGCCCTTGGTTCTTGTAGCTACACTCTGGAGGTCGTGCAGAGGTCATCCTTCGTCTTCAGATGACGTCTGCTGCTGTGCTTTAGCGGGGGTGCTAGGGGGGTGGTGGGGTTAACGCTTAAGAGCTCTTCGGAATCCAGCACCCCAGGTCTGATGCATTAGCTGGAGGATGGCGTTTCTTCAGACCTAACGCAAGAGGTGCAATGCACTAACGCATCCTGCATCCTGCACCCTGGTCCCTGGCCCTGGAACCTCTTGCATTAGCTGAAGAACGCCGTCTCCAGAAGCTTTTTTTAGTTTCTAAGTTGGTACTCCTGAGCAAAGAGTATTGTATACGAAGAGAGCATAGGCGTACCAGCTTGAAAAGGGGGTATAATTATATTAATTTTGCTAGAGTACGCCTATGGTAGAGAAAAAAATCAATGCCGCTATTTAGGTATCCGACACGTGTCTTTTAAGTAAACAAACCCGACTTCCGAGAATGCTAATATAAACATCACCTTCACTCAGTTTGAATGCATCACTTATTATCGGCTAATATATTTAGGTTAATTAAATTAAAAAAAAATAAATGCTCTTTAGTTAGAATTAAAAATTTAAACTTGAAATTTTAGAGTGATAAAATAATGTACACATAGTATAATACATTATTAAGTTATTATTTAATGAAGTTCGAAATTAACGTTTTAAAAACCGGATGAAATCAAGACATATTTATTACACACACACACAGCACTAGGTCAGTATATTGTCAATTAATCAATTGAAGCTACATGACATTGAATTTTTATCGCTGACTAAAACGATACGTGCTTTATACCAAATTACGTTATAGAATCCACTTTACACTGTGTACCAAATAAAAATTTTATTTTCTTATTAATTAATAATTTAAGTTACACTCTTTAGCTAATTTTGACTGTGGAAATAAAACAATTGATATTAACAATAAGCGGATATATTAATTAAAAAAAAACAGAGTTTTTTAAAAATTCTATTTTTTATGCGCCCAACAAATCACTGTCTGCCGGGGTTCTTCTTCTATGAAGTCACCCAGGTTAGCGACATCCTCATCGCAAGCGTCACTGTGAATAATTACAACTGTGGAGGCTTCTTCTTCTTTTTCGAGGGAGGGAACCTGAGGTGGAGGCTCCATGAACGAACTTAGCGGAATCAGCTTCGGAGGTCGTGGTTCGAAATCTCTGCAACAATAAGAAATACATATAAGTATATATTATTACTTAGCGGAGAAAAAAAGCAGGAAAAATGAACGCTAAAAAAAACTTACGTTATTCTTAAAGCAGTATCTTCAGACATGCAGAATAAATCTGGTGATTGGCTGGGGGAGTAGATATTTGTATCGCTGTAACAATAAGAAATAAATATAAGTATATAGTATTACTTAGAGAGAGAAAAAAAGAAGCATAAAAAATTAACGCTATTATTTTAAACTTACGTCATTCTTAAATCTGGTACACTGGTAGACGAGAAATGAGCGTCTTCTGATGTACGAAATAAATTTGGCGACGGAAATCGATGGGGGTAAACATTTGTATCACTGTAACAATAAGAAAAAATATAAGTATATATTATTACTTAGAGAAAAAAAGCAGCGGGAAAAATTAACGTTATTATTTTTACTTACGGCATTCTTAAATCTGGCAAACTAGAGCAATCAAGCTCAACTTCTGATGGTGACATGCTGAAGAAATCGGACGTAGACGAAGTCGATGGACTTGGTGGTAAATCGACAACATCATTTAAGCTCAATTCGCTAAACACGATAAAAAAAATATATTGTAAGTACAGAAATGTAAAAAAGAACAAATATCAACTTACTTTTCCAATAGATATTCCTCCAGGTTCCTAGGTGGAGTATATCTATTAATAAGAGAACTTAGACGATAAAACTCTTCGCTACACATTTTAAACTTAGGTACGTGCGCACATACAATAACAATGATGAAACAAAACTGAATGAACTACGATTAGAAAACCGGTAAAGAAACGGTGTGTGAGGAGGGGACATTTATGCCGAATAAGCTAAATAAAAAGTTTCTAGAACGAAATCGCAATATCTCAGAGACGCAAAACAAAATACTAAACACGTGGCAAATAAATGATTTAATTCAGGGCCAACCGAACCATGAGAAAAAATTTTAAATGCGCATTTAGCAAAAACAGCAGTAGGCGATATTCCGGGAATTTTAGTCCGAGTGTAATTCAAATTTAGGTTAATATAAACAATTTAAGTCATTAATCTTAATGCATGTCAATATTAAACAAATCAGCGCCTTTATGCTTTAAATGCCGACCCATGGGAAATAAGTAATTAGCACGTATTTTTCTTAGAAAAAAAGCGTGACGTAAGCCCCGCAGCTGCAATTGTAGAACAAAGCCCCTCGTATGATGGGTATACGGTATACGTAATAAAGATGACGTCACAGATAATATAAATAAGCCGAACGTGTCACCGCAAGCGTAATTCGTCATATAACTACGTACCAGTTATCTCATCACGTGCTTTTGTGTGTTTATTAATATTAACTGACTGAAGTTAATTTTACAGACATTTAAAAAAATACGTTTTTATAAATCTACATTGGTGTGCTTTGCCAATTTTAAATAATATTCAAAACGTGCTGTGCTCCAGCAGATAAAAAATGTAAGTTATTTTTTTATTATTTCTTTAAAGTATGACTTAGTAATGTGTGATATTTTTTAGAAAAATGGACTTAACTCAATTGAATCAAGTATCCCTTTTAGAGACCAAAGAATTCGTTAAAATTTACGAATTACCAATTAATGACGCTCACCCGATATATCGAGCACAAATTATCAAAACCAAATACGGTGATAGTGTATTATTGGAATTACATGATAAAAATTTATTTTTACCCAAACGTATGGTAGCCGTAATGAAAGACAATCTGGAAGAATTTATTGACGGGAAATACAGTCTAATATTCGAAGGCCTAATTGAGGAAGGAAACCCCGCATTAGGATCCAGATTTAGATTCTTAGAATCTGTATAAAATGTAAGTAAAAATTATTTTTTAATTTAATATTTTAAAATTAATAAGTTTTTTATCTTTTTAGTGGTGAAATTTTTTTTATAAAATATAATAGACGGAGCAGCAAATCCTACTTCATTTAACAGACGTCTTTCGTGCAGACAAAACGTACACCAGCATGGCGATGAACTCAAGTGAAATAGCAGTCCTTAGCACCCAAATTACGTCTAAATTTCAAGAAGTGGAGGCTCTCTTAGAAGAAGGATGCACTCCAACGCAACGTCTCATTTGGGTAGACAGATAAATTGTCACATTAGACTGTTCAATAAGGCTATTAACAGTGCGGCTTTACCTGTAGGTGTACTGCGAAAATTGCAAACCAATTTAGGTCATTTAAAAAGATTTAAACATATCATTCGAAATTATAGTGTGGGTGCTGGAAATGTCGTGAAAACTCATATACGAGGGAACCGCGTAAAGTGGGAGGATTTAACTACGGCTTTTAAAAGTCGCGTTCGTACCGGGGTGATAATTAATTTAACTCATAAACATATCGAGGAATTTTTTAATGATGCTTCACATCTGTTCAGCGCTAGAGTTAAAAATGCTTTAAAGAAATTACCAATGCTGAAAATTAACGCTTGCTTTTGTGCCGAATTTATCAGAAAGTCAGGAGAAATCGTAATAACAGCGAGGAAATATTTCAGTACGAAAAACAAACAGGTGGATATTTCCACAAATTTATCTGACAGATTCATGGGCTGTTCATTAGAGGAGCTTGCTTCCACGTTAAAGGAAGCTAATTTCAGTAACTTAAAACGAGAATTTCCGAATTTAAATGACGAAAAATTAAAATTATTAAAAAAGAAGGGAATATTTCCCTACGATTACATAAACAGTTTAGAACGACTTGACGAACCACAATTACCAGACAAGACAAATTTTTACAATAAATTAAATGACTCAGACATTAACGAAAATGATTATCAACACGCGCAAACAGTTTGGGATAAATTTAACTGTCAAAATTTAGGTGATTACAGCGATCTGTACATGAAAACAGACATCATGCTATTAACTTGTGTGTTTGAGACTTTTCGCTGTACTTGTCACAAGACGTACGGCCTAGACCCCGCTCACTATTACACCATTCCAGGTTACACTTGGGATTGTATGCT
This sequence comes from Rhagium mordax, assembly GCA_963680705.1. Classification (NCBI taxonomy): domain Eukaryota; kingdom Metazoa; phylum Arthropoda; class Insecta; order Coleoptera; family Cerambycidae; genus Rhagium; species Rhagium mordax. The sequence continues at coordinate 22,988,370 of OY796662.1, forward strand.
TAAATATACAGGGTGTAAACTAGAAACCATCCAAGACGTGGATATGTTAATGTTCATTGAACGCGGCATCCGAGGGGGCATCAGTCAATGTAGCAATAGACATGCCGAGGTTAATAATAAACATTTAGACAGCTATGATAGCACCAAACCCTCGACATATTTGCTTTATTTTGATGTAAATAACCTTTACGGATGGGCCATGAATCAACCTCTTCCATATGAAGGGTTTCAATGGGTAGATGATACCAATATTGACGTCACCTCAGTACCTGATGATGCCGAAATTGGGTACATTCTTGACGTTGATCTTGAGTATCCCGAAAATCTTCATGATCTTCATAAAGATTTACCTTTTTGCGCTGAGCATCGAGCTCCTCCAAATTCTAAATTTGAAAAATTAATGACCACTCTGTACCCTAAGCAAAATTATGTTTTACATTATAGAAGTTTAAAACAGGTCTTGCAGCACGGATTACGCTTAGTTCGTATCCATAAAGTGCTGAAATTTAAACAGTCTGCCTGGCTTAAACCTTACATAGAATTAAACACTAGACTGAGGACTCTAGCAGAGTCTAATTTTGAGAAAAATAATTATAAATTAATGAATAACAGTACATTTGGCAAGACGATGCAGAATGTTCGTAAGCATAGAATCGTTAAATTAATCAAAAAATGGGAGGGGCGTTACGGGGCTAAAAATTTAATAGCAAGTCCAAATTTTCAAAATAGATCCATTTTCAGCGAAACACTTATGGCTATAGAAATGAAAAAATCTCGCATTATATTCGATAAACCCTTGTATATAGGAATGGCTATATTAGATATTTCTAAAACGTGTTTACGAATTTCATTATGATTACATGCTGGAAAAATTCCCCGTAGACAATTGTAAACTTTTATATACCGATACTGACAGTCTAACATATGAAGTACAGTGTGATGACGCGTATGAAGAGGTCATCAAGAAAGACATTCATAGATTTGACACCAGTGACTATCCTTCAGATAATCGCTGGAATATACCTCAAATGAATAAAAAAATTCCCGGCCTAATGAAAGATGAAAATAACGGAGTACTGATGACTCACTTTGTTGGTTTGCGATCGAAGCAGTACACGTATAAGCTTGCGCAAGGTAAAGTTGTGAAGAAGGCTAAAGGCGTAAAAACTAATGTGGTGAGAAACAAAATCACTTACGAGGATTATTTTAATTGCCTTGAGAAAGCCTCAAATAAACAGCACCGGGAAGATGAATGTTTACTCCACAAAACACAACGCTGTATACAATCAAAATTACATAATGTGTACAGCGTTGAGCAGACTAAAATAGCTCTTAATCCATTCGATGATAAACGTTACACTCTACCTAACTCATATGACACTTTGCCTTGGGGTCACTATTCAATCATGGATGATGATGATGCCCACTAAAAAATCTCTCTGTCTATTATATTTTATTGTAAAAATTGAATTAATTTTATTATTATTATATTTAATCGCATATTATTATTATTGTATATTGTATTTACCCATATATTATTATTTTATATTGTATTTATCATATATACTCTGTTTTAAGTTCAATATATATATATTATTTAAAACATCATATTTTTATTCCATATACCTAACCTAGAAATAAAAAACACACACACATAAAGGTTTAATTAATATTTTCTTTATTCAAGCTTTTAATAAAAACATTTTTCTATCTAAATCATTCAGTATTTTATCTAAATTATAAGTTAAGCATTCACGTATACAGTATGTGTAAATGTTACAAGGATATATTTCACTTAATTTAAATAGTACATTATTAGGAGATAACTCGTATTACGATTCGCTTAATATGTTATTTGTGACATTTAAAAAGTTATCATAGAATTCAGTAAAACTTAAACTATGCAGTAAATCCATGTGTGATGATACAAGTTTGCTAATATTTATAATCTCGTATACAGTGTTTCTTGAAAAATAAAATAAACTTGAAACTCCAGCGGCAGACAATTTTAGCATCTTGTTTCCGATAAAAGGAGCCTTTATTAGTGCATATTCAGAGAAATGAATTTCTTCCTCCAGTTCTTCTTCTTCTTCTTCCGCTTCTTTAATCTCACTATTAAAATAATCTGAGGTAAATTGCTGAAGGTAAGTAATAAAATCATCCCAATCTTCCCTTATGAATGAAATATTATCTGGTTTCGTGAATACAGGATGTGACACGTTCAGCAATATTCTTACAGCAGGAACATAACCTCTTGCAGGAGAAAGTCCAGTAATTATTTTATAATTAGAATCTTTAATGTAAAATACATTTTCACAAATATATCGTTCTTCAGCGAGTATAGCCTCATGATAAATGTCATTAACGCGATCAATTTCACTCCAATAACCGGAATCTTCATCAGAGGAAAATGATGCACTAGCACCAGGTGATTTCATTATTATTATTGATTCTATCACACTCAAAGACTAACAGACAACTAAGCTGTATAAGGTATAATCTATCTTGTTTATGTAATTAGATAGAGGGAGGGAGGGAGGGTACTAATTTTATTTTTAAAAAGGCTTCCAAGTTTCATAAATGTGTGCTATTCTCTCATAAGATATAATGTAATTTTACGTATTTCATGCCGGGTATAACACATTTTCTCATAAGAGCGCATGCAAATCGATGAACACACGTGCAGGTTAAAGAATGTTATCTGAATCAATCCAACTGTTGTGCGAAGAATCAAAGCCTAGCCATTTCACGTAAGACTTATTACCGCGCTTACGTAACACCTTTTCTACGAGGTACACATCGGGTATTTTCGTTTTTTGTAGCTCCTCTTCGTAGAATCCTCCTCTAATTGGTCTACCCTGCATATCTTCAAGTAAATAGGTGGTAGGATTGGTGATTCGAACCTCGGATATTTTAAATAACTCTGTACTCCAGTTTGGCGTGTATCCTTTACTAAACACATGCTTACTCTTACTAACTCGCACTATATCGCCCGCCTTGTAGCGTCGTGATGCTGCTATCTTTATGTGATTGTAAGCCGAGAGTAAAATTTGTTTTTCATTCTTAGCGTTAACATCTACCGGTTTTAGATAGAAGATAACACTGGTAAAATATTGAAAGTTAATTTTGGGACACCTTATGTCAAAACCAAATGAAAAATATTACGTGGGCTAAAAATAAAAAAAGGTTTAATGTTTAATCAAAAAGTAATGAACACTAGATATATATGATTATATGTACTTTATTTGCCACTGATTTCATTTACCAAAGATTATTTACATATAGACATATAGATGGTCAGAACCGAGGTTAGAACTAATGCAACAGTTTATCGCTCATAAAGTGGAATTCAACTGAAGCATTCTCTCATATTGAACAGCCAATATCTCTGTCATTCGTATTCCAACTTTGTATGTGTTAGAGAGATAATTATCTATGTGTAAATAATTTTTTCTTCTACATTTCTCTGCTTACTTCCTCTCCATAGGCTAACACAGCCACTTCCTTATGATGTTTCGATTTCATTATTATTTCTATTTGTTGTTCGAGTCATATGAGCTGCATCTAAAAAATTCATTCCAAAATGAGGTTCCTTATACAAAACAGTTATTATTATTATTATTCGTACTGGTCAAGGCGATATGAAATTTATTTATTTTTCGAACATTATGTATTACTCATGATCGCAACATGATTTATTAACATTAAAACAGTTTAAAAAAAACATATTAAGAATTTACAAATATTTTACTAGAGAACCAACGAAAATATTTCTAATCTACCAGACAAAAATGAATATAGGAAATCGTTGGCACGAGAGAGATGTGAAAATATAAAACGTGCATTTCGATGGTTTGAGGCACATTAGGTATAGCACTTAAATAAATTTATATAATATTTTATATTAATATATACTTACACAGCTCAAAGGAAGTCTTTTCTTCTTTTCCTTGTTTGGAAGATGGTAGTTATATATTTCTAAAAAAAATAACAAACATCTTATTATTACCTACACTAAAAACCCCTCAGCAGTTTTGTTTAATGGGGAAACTGTCATTTTTATTTTATATAATTTTTTAATGGGAGAAGTGTAAATTACGTTTTGTCATTCAGACAAAAGCTAATTAAGAAATCTGTTGGAAAAAAATAGCGCTACTTTTAGTGTTAAGATGTTAGCCATGGTGGCTAGCAATTTTCAGAAAATTATGTATTGGTATATAAATTTATCATTTCGGAAATTTGATTTGTGTAACTGTTCCACAATTAGACCCTGCTCTAATACACGAAAATCAGTACAAGGGTTAACACAACTGCACACGAATATAACTTGATCATATAGAAAATGGCTCAGGTAACTCCATATAAAAATAAAATACGGAAAATATATGATAATGTATCGCATCTAAAGCGTATGTGCACTTCCAAGACCTAGAGTAGTCGAACGTGGTCGAACTGTCGGTCTAACGTGTCGTAGACAATTCAAATGGCGCCAATGTTTAAATGACACAATAAAAAGTTCTAAAAAAAGCTGCAAACTTTATGCTATGATAATGATATCATTAAAATTCAATATAGGTACTTATTAAATCTAGTATAAACATAATAAATATAAATTAAAATACATGCAAATTTTGGACTCAAATTGGACAGCCAGGCGATATCAAATTCTTGCTGTCCAGTGGATCTCCATTTACTTGCAGTACAATGGATATCCATTTAAATGTCCCTATACACGTCTGGATACTTAATGGATATCCATTGGACTGCAGGTAAATCTATATCCATTGGACATCAAGAATTTGATATGCAATGGATATCCATTTATAGTCCCTGGACATAGGGACTCTTAATGGATACAAAATGGCCTATCCAATGATTGTTGATGGTTATCTGGGTAGTAACCATCAGTCAGCAAACATAATAAGTAAAAATCAATTTGGATTCCAAAAAGGTATATCTACACAAGTCGCTATATTAAATCTTACAGGCAAAATTTGGCCGTCGACATTAAAAAACCTGCCATTTGTATCTCAATAGTTTATTCAATATCGAAACATGCGGATCCATTATTAGCTTCGCTGACGACACTGCCATATTCTCTTCTGCTGAAAACTGGGCACAACTAAAGATCAAAGCTGAAAATGACCTAGTAAATATAAAAGAATGGTTCGATCATAAACTATTAATCATCAATTATGAGGAAACTTATTTCGTTCCTTTCTGTCCCTATTAAACACCCTTGCCAAAATTCAAACAAGGCAAAGGCCTACAACAACCTTCCAAATGACGTTAGAGACGCTAAAAATGTTCATGTATTTAAGTCAAAATGTAAATATTTTATGCACCATACACCCAGAGTAGAAATACATAAAATAATTGACATGAAAAACAAATGAAAATAATTAAATTAAAAAATATGTATGTAGGTACACCTAAATACACCAGTATGACTTAATTCTGAAAATAGTTAGATTGATTGGTGCCGGTCAGTCTCAAAGATGCAAGATTCAAAAATAAAATAAAAAAAATTTAATTTAAAGAAGTACCTACTATAAACTATTAACTAAAATGCCTAAGAAACAAGCGCTTCTTAAATTGTGAATTGTTCTTGTAAGTTCATTAATTTAATATATGTATTATTGTTATTATTATTATTATGTTAAATAATAATAATTATATATTTTTTTATACCCTTATTATTAGGGAGTTATCGCAAACTTGCTGTAAACAATACGGTAACGTTAAATTTGAAATATTGTAACCTTATTGGTTGATTTACCGCAATCTATCCAATAGACTTGCAATGTTTCAAATTTAGCGTTACTATATTGTTTAGCGTAAGTTTGCGGTAACAATCTATCTATACATATGCAAGTGTTTTTATGACACTTAAGGTGTGGACTCTGTTTATTTAAACCTGCACGTTTCAATTGTATTTTTAAATACTCTATAAGGTACTAAATAAACCATCTATCTATCTATCTATCTATATTTTATGTTTTATGTTTATGTTTTATCATCTTGTACATTTTCGCGCTATAAACAATGGTCAATTATAACGTTTATTGTAAGACATTTATTATTATCTCACAGTAACAATATTTTTGCGCTTATCTTATAGCTATAGTTTTGGATGTATTACTAACTCTTCTTCCTTCCAAATTGAACACAGATTCAAACAATCTCAAAATTATCTGCACAAAGCGGTAGCGGCGAAAAATTTAACTCCCCCACCCTGTGACGGCGCCACTGGTGGTAATACAAAGGCATTCCGTAAAACAATAGAGGCTTAAAAAGCTTTACCGCCCCTAAAACTTCAAGTCAACTTTCATAATTTTAGAGTTGTTAAAAAAATGGTTTGTTTCACAAAAATTTAACAACCTGTATCATTATTAGCAATCACCTAAGGATGTATGTTGATAGGAACTTTTCTACTTACTTTAAGTCCCTCAATCACTGTCGAAGTTTGTCATGTAAACTTCGGGCCACCCTGTATATCATACATATTATATGCCATTCACATTTTATTTACATGAGGGGAGGCTATGATATGGTTTTCTTAGGTTGTCTCAGGGTTGTGTACTATTGACAAAATATTGAAGTGTCAAATTTAATTGATCGTCACTGTCATTTATTTTTGGCTGAATTGCCAAATTTTTTATTGATTACATTGCTGTGCCACAGATTAACTATATCAGATGCGAAAGCTTCGCGCGGTGCCTTTCATGTCCGCGACACACGTATTAGACAAAGGCCCGCCGGCTACTCGTAACGTTGCATGCTTTTTGCACCACAAGACTTTAATATTTATTTTTGTGGATGCGAGTTAGTTGCACCACTTGAGCGCTCGAGAAAAACAATAAAAATATATTATAAAATATTCTTTGTTAAAACAAATATGAAATTGCATGTTTACAAATGGGATAATATTGTAAGTTTTCTATTTGTTTTATCAGGTTTTTTGATGTTTTTAGATCTCTATTTGTATACACCAACAAACTCGTATGACACTATTTTGACATTTATAATCCGAACGCTCGGACTAACAATATATCGCCGTAAACTCTACTACACGCTGTCACGATAATGCTCTCGTACTAAACCCTCCGCATATATGAGGATGGAAGTAGTGGGGATCGTTGGACAGGCCGCCACGCTTACTTTCGCATCTGGTATAGTTAATCTGTGGCTGTGCTTTCTTTAGGGTAACTATGTAGAACCAATTTGAATTTGTGGTTATGTTTTTGACTTTTCAACATAACCTCAGTAAACTATTTTTTATTCCATTTTAGGATTCTACATCGATATTCAGTGTAAGTCTTATAAGCATACCCTATCCTTAAACTTAATATGTAGGTAGTTTTCGAGATATTTCAACTTTTTCAAGAAATTTGGGAGAAAAATACTTGAACTTAATCGGTTCTATCTCTTTTAGTTCTTAAGATGGCCCAAATTTTAGATGAGCAGTATGTATTCAAATATCTGTAATATGTGAAATTTGTTGAAAATTATACAGGGCGTCGAAAATAGACCGAATTGGGTTCACTTGAAAGTCCAATAATTCGTTTATTTTAAATATTTTATGATGCTATTCGATTCACCATTTAATTCACTTTCGATTGGTATTAGTAAATCCCTCCGATTTTGAGAAGTTATTACAGAGACAAATATAATTCGTCTCTTAATGGCAGGTTGACTGTGGAAAAGACATTAAATGTCGTTTAATGTCATAACTTATTTAACAAGCGTTATTAACGTTTTCTTAACCGCCTCTCAGGTCACCGAAGTAACCCCCGGAAAGAGAGACGAGGCCCTACAGTTTATTGTGGAGTTCGAACCACTTCTAGGGCTTCGACAATTCTCTCCATTTAAATCTGAAGCAGATGAAAAGTTTATTTTTTTATTTGCCCCAGAATGAAATCGAACCATCGATCTTTGCAACCAAGTACGTATCACTATCAACGCATTTACATTACTGTTTAATATTATTTTATGGATTTATGTATTGTTACTTTTTTTGTTAATATTCATAATGTAGTGTAATGTATTATAATAAATAATTTGTTTGTACTATACTTCTTTTACTTCAAATAGCGTAAAATTGAATGTAAAATGGTCAACAGTTAATTCTATTTTGATTCACTGGTTTGTCTCATAGAAATTATAAAAATTATAATTATAAAACAGTATTGGCAATAACGTTTGTTATATAAATTATGACATTAGACGACATTTACTGTTTTTTACACAGCCAAGTGTGAAGTGTGGGATTATATTCGTCTCTGTAATAATTTTCAAATATCTCAAAATGGGAGGGATTTAAGTATACGGAATGCTCCAATTGATACCAAATGAAAAGAATTAAAAAGTGCATCGAATAGCACGATAAAACACAGGGTGTTCCATTTAAAATAAGCTAGTTATTGGACTTTGAATTGGACCCAATTGGCCGATCTTTTTAAACACCCTGTATAACTTTCAACAAATTTCGACTATTGCAGATATTTGAATACATTTTAGTTCTATCTACTCATCTAAAATTTGAGGCCTCTAGATCACTAACTAAAGGAGATAGAACCGATTGAGTTTAAGTATGTTTTTCCCAAAATTTTTGAAAAAGTCGAAATATCTCGAAAACTATTACGTAATTTCTCAGATAAACCTTTTATACTTATATGGAATTAATGTCGAATAATGATGAAATATTCAAACATGAAAGGCAATTTGTCAGGGAAATTTTAATTAATAATGAATACCCGAAAGAATTTGTTGATAAGACTTTCATGAACATTGAAAATAGAGTTAACAATCCGGTGCAACCAAAACCAGAATATCATTATTCGACATTATTTCCATATATAAAAGGTTTATCTGAGAAATTACGTCGTGTCGGTAAAAAATTTGGCGTTAGGACAATTTTTCAAACGAATAATACTTTAAGATCCATATTGACAAAAACGAAACCATTAAATCCTGAACAAAATTCAAATTGTATATACAGTATCCCGTGCGAGTGTAATAAACATTATGTGGGTGAATAATCTAGACCACTTAATGTACGATTGGGCGAGCACAAAAGTTATATTAGAAAAGGTGATATTGAAAAATCTAAAATTTGTGAACATGCTTGGGAAAACGATCATCACAGGATAAAATGGGATTCAGCAAAAATTTTGACCAAAGAAGTAGACAACAAAAAAAGAAAAATCAAAGAATCTGCAATAATTTTACTTAATGAAGATAAATGCGTATCAAATTGTTCGGTAGAATTTTGTTCAACTTGGTTACCAATGTTGAGAGAAGAACTCAATAAAATTAATATTATTTAGTATATTTTTCAACATTTCTATGGTAAGTATCTATGGAAATGATTTTATTTTATGCCGTGTTATTCTACACGTTACATAAAAATCTAAAGCCTAAACTTTGAAAAAGGAAACGGATATAGTTTCCGAAACGTCAGCGCAGTATTTTTGTATTAATTTAATTCCTATTAGTTGTCAAAAAACACCCTCTAACTGATCCTCTGACATTACGTCAAGGGCGTAGAGGTTATTTCCCAGTTTTAAACTGGTTAATTTGAATATTTTTTAGATATATCGAATTTTTTTGAATAGGAATCTCAAGGAATGTGGTAATAAATCCCAAAAAAGAAAAAGAAGAGAAATAATTTATGAAATGCCACAATTAACATTTAAACAACACCCTGTATATATAATATTGTGGTGGCGACTAATATATATTTAGAGGACTGTAAATCAGAATAACAGGGTGTTTGGGTAAAGGTATTCAGAAATCTAAAAGCATGTAGTGCTCATCAAAATAAACCAAAAAGTTCATATAAAATTTGCCCCAAAAACGGTTTTTTAGACGGTTTTTTAGAAGCCCCTTTAAGGGGCTTCTAAAAAAGGTGTTTTTCTCACATATTTCGAGAACCGATCATATAAACTAATAAAATTTGCTGTGGTAGAATACTTTTCTATAGTATACATCAGTTTGTATTAGAAATGAAACTAAATAAAATTATTTAAAAAGCATTGGTGTTTTGCATATTGCGCATACTAAATTTCAAATTCATTTATCTCAAAAACGGTTCAATTTATGAAGTTTTAGAAAGAAGATCTTTTTGAAGTAAAATTGCTTGAAATTTCGAAAATATTTATCAGAATAGTGAAAAAATTAAGTGCAGAGAAAATAAGGGGGCGACATTCCTGACACACCCCCATGTAGGAACGCCCTTGAAGAATTTTGAAATTTAAGGTTTACTATTTTGTTAATATTCTACCATAGAAAATTTCATTAGATTATATTGATTGGTTCTCGAGATATGTGAGAAAAACATCTCTTTTAGAAGTCCGTTAAAAGAGCTGTAACCCCCTTAGGTACCGTTTTTGGAACAAAGTTTATATGAACTTTTTGGCTTATTTTGATGAGTACTACATGCCTTTGGATTTCTGAATACCTTTACCCAAACACCCTGTATATATTATGTGTGTGTGTATATTGTTATGTTAAAGTACACCTACTTCCATTTTTGAAAACTTGAAAACTTCCACTTCTACCCCAAACATATACCTGAATTCCAGTGGAATTCTTGCGATAAATCCAGCAGATGGTAATGATAAAAGTAAATTGAAAATAAATAAATAGTTTAAAATCGACAAAACAGATTATTTCTTACAAAAATAAAATATAACTAATAAAATAAACATAAGGTATTATAAAGTTTGGTATTAGGTATTAAAATAATTATTATTCTTAATAGACAGCTTTTTTATTAGTTCTTACTTAGATGACTGTACACACTGAAAGAGGCCGTCACACCGGCTTACCAACTATTTATGTGGCGGTACTGCCAACCTTACAATACAATTCTTATTTTATCCCAACTAAATTTAATAACTAGTCACTTAACTAGATCACTTTACATCCCTTCTTATAAGTTAAAATAATTATTAATTATTTTCATAAAACAAAAACAATCTATTTCCAAACGAAATATAATATACAATATATTATTATACAATGTGCTTAATATTTACATGTACTACTTAAATAGGTACTAAGTTAACAATATAAATCAACCTACAATTAGTAAAACGAAAACTTATATACAGTGCCCTTAACATGCATCAAGACTTGCATGTACTACGTAAATAATAAGGTTCCCTAGTGTTATTATTCTTACAATTATTAGCAAATTCAGGTGACTTATCATTTTTTCCAATAATGTTGTTGCCTGTTTCTCCTATACAACTTATTAAAATTATTTTTAACTAAGTATGATCTCGGTTCTTTACATTTCTCTACTATCTTTCCTTTTTCCCAAAAATGTTTATGTTTAAAATATATTTTGTCGTTAGCAGGGGGAATCTGCCAAGTTTTTAGTATTTTTGTTGTAATTATGTTTTTGTTTTAATTGCCTATTTTTTAATGTCTCTCTTAATTTATTTTGATCATTCAGACAAGGTTTGAGTAAGGAATCAACAGTAGGTAAATTGTCTTTTAGCCTTCTATTAAATAACATTTGTGCTGGTGATAAACCTATATCAGGAATTGGCGTGTTACGATATTTTAAGAGTTAATCAATATTTCCCTTTTCGTAATGACATTTTTTTAGCATATTTTTGCAAATATTTACTGCATTTTCAGCTAGACCGTGACTTCTTGGGCGATTAGGACTAGAGGTAATTAATTTCACACCAATTTCACTTAAATAGTTTTTAAATTCAAACGCGTTAAAAGGATTATTGTCTGATATTATGCAATCAAGATATCCATGAGAAGAAAACACAGAATTCAAAATTTTTATTATTTCCTGAGCACTCTTAAATTTAATACTTTTTAATTCAATCCATTTACTAAAATAATCCATTATAACCAAGAATGTACGTCCGTTAAATTCTAAAATATCCATAACTAACTTTTCCCAAGATCTATTAGGTATCTCATGCTGAATTATTGGCAGTTTGGCATTGATTTTACAAAATCTAATGCATACATCACAATTTGAAATAAACGTTTTTATATCATTACTGATATTTGGCCAAAAAATACTTTCTGTCGCTCTAGATCTACATTTTATTTATTCCAAGATGGCCCTTATGTAATGATTGTAACATAAAATGTCTAAGTTTACTTGGAATTATTACTCTGTCTGAGAAAAAAATTAAATCATTACATACACTCAACTCATGTCTAATATTAAAGTATTTTAATAATTCAGGGTTTAATTTTTTTAATTTTTTTGGCCAGACACCATTAATATATTTTTTTAGCGTACCTAGTCAAAATCTGATCACATTGTGTTTCCTTAACTAATTCTCGTTTCGAGCTTCTGATAGGGGTAAATTTTTTCTTGTCATGAATTATAAAATTATCAAGTAGGATCAATACTATTATTTTTTAAACTTGCTCTTGACAGTAAATCTGCAATATACATTTTGTTACCAGGTAAGTAAGAAACTGAAAGTTATTTCATAAGTCTAAAAAGCATTCTTTGTAATCTACTGGGAACTTTATTAATCTCCTTTTTAAATATATTTACAAGAGGTTTATGATCTGTGTGAACTTGAACATTTTTTCCATAAATAAAATAATTGAAACGTTCTGCAGCAAACAAAATGGCACCCATTTCACGCTCAATTGTAGCATGTCTTTTTTCACAGTCTGTTAATGCCCTAGATGCAAATGCTATGGGTTTATTATCTTGCAATAAACAAGCACCCATCCCTTCAGAAGAAGAATCACATTGCATTACTAAGGGTTTACTAACATCATAATGTGTCAGTACCGGTGGTGATGTTAAAATATTTTTTAATGTATTAATACTGTCAGTGTGAATTTTTTCCCAACTGAATATCACATTATTATGAGTCAATAACTCTCGTAAAGGAGCTGAAATCTTAGATAAATTTGGAATAAATTTGCCCAAATATTTTACCAAACCCAAGAGTCTTAAAAGTTCTTTTTTATTTTGAGGATTTTCTAATTTTAAAATAGCTTGAACTCTATCATCATCAATTTCAATACCCTTTTCAGAAACTTTAAAACCAAGCATTTTAATTTCCCTTTTTTATATTGAAACTTGTCTTTGTTAAACGTGATACCATTTTGTTTAGCTGTATCTAACACTTGTTTTAATACAAGAGATAAGAATAATGCCGCAGACCCCAAAAAAGAAACGTGATGCAGCTACGGACACGTGTTTCGGAGTTATTGCTCCTCGTCAGCATAGCGTAGCTTAAACAATGGATCTGTGTAATAAGATCAGAACAATAACTAAAGGTTAAACGTTCCTAAGTGTGACTATTCCTATACAATAACTGAAATAATGTATTGTCTTAAAAGGAAAATAAAGTTTATTATTATTATTATTATTATTATTATTATTATTATTATCTCTTGTATTATTTAACCCTATTAAACGTCACTCTCTCACTTGTTTTAATATTTTATCATGTTCAAGTTCATCATTATCAGAAATTATTAGGTCATCAATATAAACTTTATTACCAAGTATACCTCCAAAAATTTTTGTATTTTTTCTTTGAAATACTTCCGCTGCTATGTTTATACCAAATGGCATTCTTAAAAATCTATATCTACCCAGCGGAGTTGCAAACGTACATAATTTTGAGGATGCTTCATCCAATTCTATTTGATAAAATGAGTCTTTTGAAATCGTATTGAAAAATATTTTTTACCTACTAAATCTGACATGATTTCTTCAGGAGATGGTATTTGAAAATGTTCTCTTTTAATATAGGTACTGATTTAAAACAGATGGATCAAGACAAATTCTTAATTTTTTATTAGGCTTTTCAGTAATCACTATGTTATTCACCCAGTCAGTGGGCTCTATTTGTTTACAAATTACCCCTTCTTCTTTTTCTATATTTTTTAAACAAATTTCAACTTGAGGAATTAAAGTTTTAGGAATTCTTCTAGCAGGATATACACAAGATTTTACATCATCCTTTAAAGAAAATTTATAAGGTTCCCCTGGAAATTTACCTAATCCAGCAAAAACTTTATCATATTTTTTTAAAATTTCATTTTTAGAGTTGAAACATGCATTCCCAATATTATGAATATTATTATCAACGGAATTAACCCTTTTTATTAAATTAAATTTTAAACATGTTTCCGGCCCTAATATTGGTTTACCATCAGCTTTAACAATCATAAATTCTATTAAATATATGTTCTCCAAGATCTCTAATCTTTTGGTGTTTAAGTTGCACACCCTGTAATTTGTTTTAATATCATCTGTTACTTTTTTATTAAAGGTTAAACAGTCTATAAAAAAATCATCGTCAACACTTCTCATTTCAATATTATTTACATTTCTTTTATTTCTTATTGATTTTTTACTTTTATTAGAATTTTTTTGTAAACAGCCCGACTCATAATGATTGGGTTTATTACAAAATCGACATATCTTACCAAATGCAGGACAATTTTCAGCAGCATGCCTTGTGTTACACTTAAAACAATTTTATAAGAAATTAGCATTATCATTTTTATTTCTATAATATTTTTTACCATGTTCAAATTTTTTACTAGTTGAAGGCATGTTACAATTATTAATATAATTATTACTTAGCTTTTTATATGCAGGAGCTCTTCGAACAGCATCCACATTAGGCTCGGGGTATCCAGTATTCTCCATTTCAGCTGTGTGTTTCTTACTCTGCTCGTAGATTTGGCACATTTCTTCCGCCTTGGCGAGGGTCAAGCTCTCATTTTGTAGTAATTTCTCGCGAAGTTTATTGTCCAAGATGCCCATTACCACCTTGTCTCGAACCATATTTTCATTTTCTTGATATTCACATGTCGAGGAGAGCGATTTCAACTCAGTTATGTATTGCAGCAGTGATTGATTTTGTTTTTGCGTGCATCGCAAAAACTATTTTGTTTTTGCGTGCATTGCAAAAACTACGTAGCTGAAGTTGGATTTAAATCTAGATTTAAAATTTAAGTTATTACAGTGGGCCAGATGAATAAGGTATATACTTGCAAAAAATGCCAATAATATGATTGTTAAGGGTAAAACACGAACGTTATTGACAAATATACGCCAAAAGAACACCACGAAGAAGGATGATAGTCACGCAAAGGGTTGAAAAATTATATCGTGTCTGGGCTGATGAAGACAACCCATTTATTTCAAATAATAAAAATTCACTACTTATAGACAGAAATGTGTGATGAAAATCAATTGTGACACAAACAAAAACTGAAGGAGTCCATTCGCCGGAAAAGGACCTGAGGGTTATAAACAGTTAAACACCCCATTATATGAAATAAGCATAATAAACCATAGAAAATAATTCTGACGTTGTACATCGTTGTGCTATTAATAATAATAAAATATAACATACCCCGAAAACAACTGAAAGAATGAGATTCAATAAAAAAGGGTCTGAGGGTGGAAAACACCCCATTTTATGAAATAAGCATAATAAACTTTAGAAAATAAATCCGACGTTGTACATCGTTGTGCTATTAGTAAAAGTAAAATATAACATCCCCTAAAACCAACTGATAAAGTGGGATTCATTAAAAAAGAGGCGGAGGGTGGAAAACACCCCATTTTATGAAATAAGCATAATAAACCATAAAAAATAAATCTGACGTTGTACAGCGTTGTGCTATTAAAATTAATAAAATATAACATCTCTTAAAAACCACTGAAAGCGCGAGATTCATTAAAAAAGAGGCTGAGGGTGATTAACACCCCATTTTATGAAATAAGCATAATAAACCATAAAAAATAAATCTGACGTTGTACATCGTTGTGCTATTAAAATTAATAAAATATAACATCCCTCAAAAACCACTGAAAGCGCGAGATTCATTAAAAAAGAGGCTGAGGGTGATTAACACCCCATTTTATGAAATAAGCATAATAGAGCATAAAAAATAAATCTGACGTTGTACAGCGTTGTGCTATTAAAATAAATAAAATATAACATCCCTCAAAAACCACTGAAAGCGCGAGATTCATTAAAAAAGAGGCTGAGGGTGATTAACACCCCATTTTATGAAATAAGCATAATAAACCATAAAAAATAAATCTGACGTTGTACATCGTTGTGCTATTAAAATTAATAAAATATAACATCCCTCAAAAACCACTGAAAGCGCGAGATTCATTAAAAAAGAGGCTGAGGGTGATTAACACCCCATTTTATGAAATAAGCATAATAGAGCATAAAAAATAAATCTGACGTACATCGTTGTGCTATTGAAATTAGGAAAATATAACATCCCCCAAAAACAACTGAAATAGTGAGATTCATTAAAAAAGAGGCTGAGGGTGATTAACACCCCATTTTATGAAATAAGCATAATAGAGCATAAAAAATAAATCTGACGTTGTACATCGTTGTGCTATTGAAATTAGTAAAATATAACATCCCCCAAACACAACTGAAAGCGTGAGATTCATTAAAAAAGAGGCGGAGGGTGATTAACACCCCATTTTATGGATGTTATATTTTACTAATTTCAATAGCACAACGATGTACAACGTCAGATTTATTTTTTATGCTCTATTATGCTTATTTCATAAAATGGGGTGTTAATCACCCTCAGCCTCTTTTTTAATGAATCTCGCGCTTTCAGTGGTTTTTGAGGGATGTTATATTTTATTAATTTTAATAGCACAACGATGTACAGCGTCAGATTTATTTTTTATGGTTTATTATGCTTATTTCATAAAATGGGGTGTTAATCACCCTCAGCCTCTTTTTTAATGAATCTCACTATTTCAGTTGTTTTTGGGGGATGTTATATTTTACTAATTTCAATAGCACAACGATGTACAACGTCAGATTTATTTTTTATGCTCTATTATGCTTATTTCATAAAATGGGGTGTTAATCACCCTCAGCCTCTTTTTTAATGAATCTCACTATTTCAGTTGTTTTTGGGGGATGTTATATTTTACTAATTTCAATAGCACAACGATGTACAACGTCAGATTTATTTTTTATGCTCTATTATGCTTATTTCATAAAACGGGGTGTTAATCACCCCCAGCCTCTTTCTTAATGAATCTCACTATTTCAGTTGTTTTTGGGGGATGTTATATTTTACTAATTTCAATAGCACAACGATGTACAACCTCAGATTTATTTTTTATGCTCTATTATGCTTATTTCATAAAATGGGGTGTTAATCACCCTCAGCCTCTTTTTTAATGAATCTCGCGCTTTCAGTGGTTTTTGAGGGATGTTATATTTTATTAATTTTAATAGCACAACAATGTACATCGTCAGATTTATTTTTTATGGTTTAATTATTATGCTTATTTCATAAAATGGGGTGTTAATCACCCTCAGCCTCTTTTTTAATGAATCTCGCGCTTTCAGTGGTTTTTGAGGGATGTTATATTTTACTAATTTCAATAGCACAACGATGTACAACGTCAGATTTATTTTTTATGCTCTATTATGCTTATTTCATAAAATGGGGTGTTAATCACCCTCAGCCTCTCTTTTAATGAATCTCACTATTTCAGTTGTTTTTGGGGGATGTTATGTTTTACTAATTTCAATAGCACAACGATGTGCAACGTCAGATTTATTTCTTATGCTCTATTATGCTTATTTCATAAAATGGGGTGTTAATCACCCTCAGCCTCTTTTTTAATGAATCTCGCGCTTTCAGTGGTTTTTGAGGGATGTTATATTTTATTTATTTTAATAGCACAACGCTGTACAACGTCCGATTTATTTTTTATGGTTTATTATGCTTATTTCATAAAATGGGGTGTTAATCACCCTCAGCCCCTTTTTTAATGAATCTCACTATTTCAGTTGTTTTTGGGGGATGTTATATTTTACTAATTTCAATAGCACAACGATGTACAACGTCGGATTTATTTTTTATGCTCTATTATGCTTATTTCATAAAATGGGGTGTTAATCACCCTCAGCCTCTTTTTTAATGAATCTCGCGCTTTCAGTGCTTTTTGAGGGATGTTATATTTTATTTATTTTAATAGCACAACGCTGTACAACGTCAGATTTATTTTTTATGGTTTATTATGCTTATTTCATAAAATGGGGTGTTAATCACCCTCAGCCTCTTTTTTAATGAATCTCACTTTATCAGTTGGTTTTAGGGGATGTTATATTTAACTATTACTAATAGCACAACGATGTACAACGTCGGATTTATTTTCTATGATTTATTATGCTTATTTCATAAAATAGGGTGTTTTCCACCCTCAGACCCTTTTTTAGTGAATCTCACTCTTTCGGTTTTCTTTGGGGGATGTTATATTTTACTTTTACTAATAGCACAACGATGTACAACGTCGGATTTATTTTCTAAAGTTTATTATGCTTATTTCATAAAATGGGGTGTTTTCCACCCTCAGACCCTTTTTTATTGAATCTCTTTCTTTCAGTTGTTTTCGGGGTATGTTATATTTTATTATTATTAATACGATGTACAACGTCAGAATTATTTTCTATGGTTTATTATGCTTATTTCATATAATGGGGTGTTTATAACCCTCAGGTCCTTTTCCGGCGAATGGACTCCTTCAGTTTTTGTTTGTGTCACAATTGATTTTCATCACACATTTCTGTCTATAAGTAGTGAATTTTTATTATTTGAAATAAATGGGTTGTCTTCATCAGCCCAGACACGATATAATTTTTCAACCCTTTGCGTGACTATCATCCTTCTTCGTGGTGTTCTTTTGGCGTATATTTGTCAATAACGTTCGTGTTTTACCCTTAACAATCATATTATTGGCATTTTTTGCAAGTATATACCTTATTCATCTGGTCCACTGTAATAACTTAAATTTTAAATCTAGATTTAAATCCAACTTCAGCTACGTCAACTTTCCTCACTTCAAGCATTTTTTTGGTTTAGAATTTGCGTTATTTGATAATGGTTTTGAAACCTTTAAATTTCTTTCTTTCTCGCATGCGTCAGTTAAATTATCAAATCTACTGGATTTTATAATTAATTTAATTGGATTTTGCAATCCCTCTACAAATGCTTTGAGAGCGGACCTTTTGTTGAGATTTTGGATGACAGCAGCGGCACCCTGGCCTTCGCTCGCGATACCTGCGTCCGACAAATCTAAGGTGATTCTTTCAATTTTATTTGCAAACTCGCGCACCGATTCGTTATGACTTTGCCGGCAAGTTAATAGTTCTGTCTGAATCTGTCCATTATCCGTCTTTCCAAATACTGTTCCTCTAATATTATTTTAAGCTCGTCATATGATGCAAATGCCCTATATTTAATTAAGTTATATGCAGATCCTGATAATTTTGTTTTAATTACATTTAAAAGCATGTCCCTTTCTGCTCGTGTAGTGGCCATCGGAGAGACAATATCGCAACATGCTAGAAATTTGTGAAGGTTCTCTCTTTCTCCAAAAAATTCTGGAATCATTTTTAAAGCGTGATCTAAAGAAAAAACCATGTTGGCGATCTGCTCTTCGTTGTCACTCTCCAAATCGGAGGTCATCAAACAAATAAATATTACAAATACACGGAATGCAAAAACAGCTTTGGATGTGGTTTCCAAATGAGAATAATCACTGCACTGATTGAACTTATTACACACAATCGCACTGACTTGGTTCTTCTTTTCGGGTTGCGATGACTCGGTGTGCCGAAATACAGAAACCTGGAACCTACAAAGATGATGTCCTCTCCTTCGATTTCGTCAGATTTTTTCTTCACTCGTCAAGGTTTTTCGCCTCGGGGAAACTAACAGCTTTCAGCCTATATTCGCCAAATTGCCCCTTGGTACTGGAAACTCGATTTCACTTGGCACTGTCAACAGCAAAGTTTTCTACGCTACTTATTCACAACTTTTCCCTTGAGATTTGGGCGTTCCAACAGCTTTACTTTGCCTATATACGTCGAAAACTAACCCCACACCTGACACCACTTTTGTTGGGATGTTGTGGGTCAGTAAAACACAGTGGTAACTTTACCTTTTGTTTATTGAACTGTGGCCGAAACTTGGGTGAAATTATAAGTACTGACAAGAAGTCGTATAAAATGTGAAATAGACAGACATAGAAACGTAACTAAAAAAGGATGTTTTAATAATAATGCTTAATCTACATAATTCGCCTTGTTGCTAGCGGCTTCCAAGTTCTAGAAAACGCGTGTCACCAAAACCAAGGAGTCAGCATCAGGGGCGGTTTTACCACTGGGCACAGTGGGCGAGTGCCTAGGGCGGCAAAATCTCATTTAAGCAAGTAAACCGTAAACCGTTTGTCCGTTAACGAAATAAAAAATAAACTATCAGGGGTGTGATAAATAATTATAGTTGACTACATCTTGATAATAAGACGCATAAAAAACCGCCTCTCGTTTGACGCCGATAAAAACTTGAAACGGGCCGGTTTTTTTTTGCGTGCACTATAAAGATGTAGTAAAGTTTTTACAACTCGCTCAATTTCTCTAAACGATTTAACTGAACTAAAGGAAATTGTAATAAATAAGCCATTAAAAAAATAGGTAATATTTATTATGTGTCTGCTCTTGCTCCTGTGTTCCATGTTTTTAATCAAAGATCAAAGGCGGCCGCCTGTTGGCTTTGTTTTTTAATGAAAAAACGTTCTTTTTGATGGGATGGGACACATTTTTTGTATAGTATATATTATGTTATATTTTTTAAGAGTAGGGGCGGCATTTTAAAATTGTGCCGGGGCGGCAAGCATGTTAAAACCGCCACTGGTCAGCATAAACTTTATTACACAGAAATAAGAAACAAGCAAACTACAGCTAAAGTCTTTGTCATATCTATAGAGCACATAAAAAGAGCCGGCTTGTTTGAAGTTTTTATGGGCATCAAACAAGCCGCCGGTTTTTTATGTGTCTTACAAATCTGAAGTCGACCATAACATGAAACTTGAAATATTGCAACATAGATGTGCACATGCCTATACAGGGCGTTATCCTATTTAGGATATAATGCTTTACAACAAGACGGTCATATGCACCTACAGACAGATGGATAGGGCTTTGGGCGTTCTAAATTCCCAGGGTCGCACTGTTCTTAGTCAAATGGTATCGTGCACTTACCGTCAGTAAAGAATGGTTCTTATAACCGTTTAAATCACAGTAATTCTGAGTTCACTAAACAGTTCACAAGAGGAGTTAAGCCCTGATTGAAAATTGATAAGATCAAGTTACTGACAACGGCTCTTATTAAGTGGCTGGTAATTATTAAATTCTGACTATCAAGCTCACTATATGAGAGTGATTGAATGTAAATCCACTTGCATGGGCTGATCACAAAACTTAAAATAGGAGAAGGTTCTTTCAAGCCTAGCTACTTGCAAATATTGAGACCGCCATTTTTACATACTTGGAAGCGGGAATTTTTAAAAATAACATCGCAATCGTAACGGAAAGTAGTTTTGAGCCAAGAATGTTATTGAAAGTATAACTAATATTTTACTGTAATTAGTTTTAAATGTGCCTTAAAAATAATATTAGGTAATAGGTAAACACATTATTGTGAAAATAGTTATATACCTATGCAACAAGTGTGTAAAGTGAACTTTTTTCGGAAATGGAACTTTATAATAATATAATGGACTACTTACATAAAATTAAATAACCATATTTAACGTTTTTGAAATCCGATATGATTATTATCATAGGCAATTATATGCAATTTTTACTTTAGGCACTACACAGCGTATGTAAAGTTAGTACTTTACGCACGGCAGTAGAATAAATACTTTATTATAATGTTGAAATAAAATAAACTTACTCAGTTCTTTTCTAATATGAATGCCCGAAATAGAAAGGTTGTATATAAGTACTTCGTAACTACGTCACAAAATCTAATTTTTCAATAATAGTATATGGATGACTTTGGTAAATCCTTATATACACATTTCCGTTTGCTTACAAATGTATTTCATGCCGATGAAAAGTTATTTCAGAGTTAGAAGTTTTTCAACATACTTGCAGTTGCAGATAAAGGACTAAAAAAAGTAGAAGGTACTTTAGACATTAAAATTACTCTTAGTTTATATTTAATTACCAGTTTTTGAAGCCCATAAAATTCTCAAATTAAATATATCTATGTAAATACTACATAGAGGACATACAACGTACAAAACTACTTTCCCCTTCTAAGTACTGTTATTTCGGATCGTCTCCCAAATGCCAGCCAAAGTCATATTATGCAACCCTCACAACAAAACAAACTTGATAGCATTTCATTGGTTCAATTTATATGTGTAAACAAAAAGTGTGTAAAAATGGACAGCTCCTATATTTGCATGCGTCAATGGTTGCGCAGAGCGTTCATAATCAGTCTAATTATTTTAGGTCTGTGGGGCTGATTGAAAAGATTCACTTGGCTATGAGCCACCTGAAAGTTTATATTAAGCCAGCGAGACACACAGGTTCGAATACTAGTTTATTACAAAGTATTTTTGATTTGTTACAGAACACGGAAATACGGAAATACAGTACATCAGCCGGGACACAATCAGAAGGAATTTTACTCGCCAGGAGGTATGGCTGCGGTTTTTCAAGTAATCTCAAAGAAGGCACAGCGCAGTTTAAATATCGCATCGAGAAATTAGGATTTGACACTATAGTACGAGAGCTGACGGGCATTATGGTGAACG
The DNA here is from genome assembly GCA_963680705.1 of Rhagium mordax. Classification (NCBI taxonomy): domain Eukaryota; kingdom Metazoa; phylum Arthropoda; class Insecta; order Coleoptera; family Cerambycidae; genus Rhagium; species Rhagium mordax. Next base: position 23,011,018 of record OY796662.1, read on the forward strand.
ATAATGATCAAAATTTTCACTCATGGGAATCAATTCTTAGGTCTTTGGGTATGTCAAAACCGATCGTCTGCCGTCTCAAAATGGTAACATTAAGTTGTGGGGTGTATTAGAAAAGGGGTAGTTTTAGGTTTTGGTGAACCATAGTGATCAAGAAAAATGATGGGTGACTAAATACAACTACTTAGTTTAGATGGCTTTTCCACCTAGGCAGACGATTTTTTCGGTAGCTTTGTATATAAGCAGACGCGGCTGAAAATGGCAAAAATCACGTTTCGATGAACGACATTGATCAAAAATAATTTTGGCGCCAATCGATTCGTTTATTTATGCTGAAACAAAAAATATGTCGGCAGACGAAAAAATCGGTAGCAACTTCCGAGCAGACGCTGTCAAAGTGGCAGGTCGAGTTTTGATGAACGACATTTATCAAGAAAAATAATGTAAGGTATGAAAAATACGCCAATTTAAGATTACACTTTCACCTAGGCAGACGATTTTTTCGGTAGCTTTGTATATAGCAGACGCCGCTGAAAATGGCAAAAATCACGTTTCGGTGAACGACATTGATCAAAAATAATTTTTACATCAATCGATTCGGTTTTTTATGCTGAAACAGAAAACACGTCGGCAAACGAAAAAATCGGTACCAACTTCCGAGCAGACGCTGTTAAATAGCAGGTCGAGTTTTGATGAACGACATTTTTCAAAAAAAAAATAATCTCATATATTAAAAACAACTATTTTACTTGACAGATTGACATGTTTGCCCAGATAAACAATTGTAGCTTTGTCTGGCATGTGCCTGAAAATTCGCCGTTTGGTTTCAGGTAAAGGTTGTCAAATATCTAGTGGTTATAACTTATAAAATAAAAATCTGATTTTACATAGATTTAGTGCTTCTATGTCCAAAATAACAAAAAACGTAGAAACATATTATTTTCAAAACATAATGTAAAAGTAAACTAAAATATGTAAATATAGCCAAAAAAACAGTCATGGAGTAGTTTTCCACGCACACCAAAACACTTTTGCACATACTCGACGCGCGTTTCGCCAACCAAGTTGGCATCGTCGGGAGATGATTAAAACTAAGCTGAACCTAACAATGGAACCTATTTATACCTAAAAATGCGTTAGGTATAAATTGGAATGGACCATTTGTATTTTTACATTTGTTAATTTCGAAGCTTTCGAATGCATCAAGTTGTCTAGTGCTTGTTACATTTCTAATCAACCTTAAATTATTAATATCTATTTTATGATTGTTTTCAAAAGCATGTTGGGCAACGCTAGACTTCTCTATTCTTCCGTATTTTAGATGAGTCATATGCTCTTTAAACCTCGTCTGAATAGAGCGTCTTGTTTGTTCATAGTTTTGGTTACAGTCCTTACAGCTAATTTCGTAAATCCCGACCTTTCGTTCATTCCAATTTTATCCTTGGGGTGGCCTAAAAGTTGTTGTAGTTTATTTCCCGATCGATGAACCACTGTCATATCAATGTTGTTGAAAATTCTACCAAGACCTCGATATGGAATTGATACAAATTTAAAATTTTCTCTCAATACGAACGGTCGAAGAATTTCGAAGTGCCTCCCTAAATTTATGCTTCCTAATTAATTTATCAATAAAATTAGTAGAAAAACCATTAAGTACTCAAAACTATATCCTTAATTAAATCTTTTTATTTTTCAAACCTCTCTTTAGTTAGAAGAAAACTTTTTTTTTTTTTTTTTTTAATCACTTATTTAACGTCGGCCTATTTCCGCTACGGAGGCCAATCACCGACGCCAGGAGACGAGCAACCCCCAACCTGGAAATTTTGCCGAACCTCTTATCTTACTAAGAGTAGGGATTTTTTACTTGCCTAACATTTAATAGACAAGGGACCGACTGCTTTACATCCCCTCCGAAGGATGGTATATCCTCAATACACCTCTCGCCTACAGTTGTATTGCTTCTGCGATATAGCTGATATACAAGCCGCTAGAAGTAGGGAAGCGAGACCGCGTCTTTCCGTGGATAGTCCCCATCCATGTACTACACGCGGTAAATGTTGCTTTACTCCTAATATCGCTATGAAGTGAGTGAAGTCAGTCCTCCGCTCGCTGCCCAGAAGAAAACTTAATAATCGATTAATTAAAAAATTAAAACTTGCCATCTTGTGTTGGTCACAATGATGAAAATCATTAGGGAATATGGATATATCTAAGAGTGCTGGTATCGTTCCTATATACATCGAATTCTAAATTATTTTCATTATTTCTAATTACTAGTACATCTAAAAATGGTAGTTGTTAGTTGTTTTCAATTTCATATGTGCATTTAACAGAAGTGAAACGACTACCTATTTAATTTAGAAACAAAAACGTCTACATCCGTGACTTTTATATCAAACACTGCAAAAATATCATCCACATACCTAAGCCAAACTCTAGGGAATTCTTCTTTTGCTTCTGTTACGTTTTTCTGATTTCAACCATATGAATATGTCATATGTTTGCTCCGATAGTTTATTTTAAATAATATTTTGCTATCCCTTCGGCATCTTGTAACAAACTGCAACTACGCTGAAAGCTAGTTTTGCTTTCCCAAAAAATTAATATTTTAATAACTACCGGAGAAAACATATGACATATTTATATGGTTAAAATCAGAAAAACGTATAGAATTCAAAAATATAAAAAAATACAGGGTGTTCCACTTAAAAAAACATAACTTGTATCGGTAGATCGTAAATACGATGTTCAATTGTTTTTCTAAAAATGGGATTTTTAAGCCCTTAACATGTCCTACAACTTTTACTTGAAACTTTTTTTTCTAAAATTACAAATTAAAAAGTTATCGGGGTGATCATTTTCGGTGGAAAACTCTGTACATAATTTTTCGTTTTTTTGGATATTCATTTTGTACTTATTTTTATTTATGAGACAAGTAGATGAGCAAAGCCGATTCCGCAGCGGAAGTGAGCTGTCAAACTGCTGATGGCACATGGCGACCATCATGAAGTGACCAGGGGATGTACAAGAGGTACAAGAAGTGACCAGGGGATGTACAAGAGGTGCAAGAAGTGTCTGGGGGGGATGAAGTCTGGGGGCTGGGGTCCAGAGGCTGCTGAAGGTGAAAAAAAAACATGAGGTATGAGAAAAAAAAACATGGCGGCGTGATGAGAAAAAAACATGGCTGCATGAAGAGAAAAAAACATGGCGGCGTGATGAGAAAAAAACATGGCGGCACGAAGAGAAAAAAACATGGCGGCACGAAGAGAAAAAAACATGGCGGTCCTGATCATGCGCAGTAGGTATGAGAAAAAAACATGGCTGCATGAAGAGAAAAAAACATGGCGGCCCTGATCATGCGCAGTGGGTATGAGAAAAATCATGTAGGTATGAGAGAAAAAAAACATGGCGGTCCTGATCATGCGCAGTAGAAAAAAAAACATGGTGGCCCTGATCACGTGATGTGGGATATCAAATGATTCATCTCGACGTCTAGAATACTAATTTTCATTCCAAGTGTGAAAAAATGGTCTTTGGGGATTGATATTTGAATTTAAAGTATATAGATATGTTCCTCAACTCGAAATACGTCATAAAACAACAACTTCCGGTCTCCACTTCCGGTCTTCTGAAACCCGTGATGTGGGGTATCAAACGATTCGTCTCAACGTCTAGAATACTAATTTAACAAAATTTTAAATCCGAGTGCGAAAAAATGGGCTTTGGGGCTTGATATGTGAATTCAAAGTATATAGATATGTTCCTCAACTCGAAACATGCTAGAATCTGCAATAAAATAACAACTTCCGGTCCCTACTTCCGGTCTTCTGAAATACATGATGTGAGGTATCAAACGAATCGTCTCGACGTCTAGAATACTAATTTAACTAAATTTTCGTCATTAGAGTAGAATTTGGCTTGTTATTTGAATTTAAAGTAAATGTTCCATGACTGGTGAAAAGAAAAAACAGGTGTGACGCTATAGCTCAAAGCTGATGAGGGTGGCAGCCCTGTATCTAATGCCCAACAAATGTTTTTAAACGCTAATTCACCTTGAAACGATTACGTCGCAAATTCTCTTATATAATTAAAAAAATTTTTGCAGCCTGTGATAAGAAAAGGCAGTTATTGCTAAAAAGACCGTTACAATTTTGCGGTTGATAACAAAAAAGCCGTTAGAGAACGGTATCAAACGAATCGTCTCGACGTCTAGAATACTAATTTAACTAAATTTTCGTCATTAGAGTAGAATTTGGCTTGTTATTTGAATTTAAAGTAAATGTTCCATGACTGGTGAAAAGAAAAAACAGGTGTGACGCTATAGCTCAAAGCTGATGAGGGTGGCAGCCCTGTATCTAATGCCCAACAAATGTTTTTAAACGCTAATTCACCTTGAAACGATTACGTCGCAAATTCTCTTATATAATTAAAAAAATTTTTGCAGCCTGTGATAAGAAAAGGCAGTTATTGCTAAAAAGACCGTTACAATTTTGCGGTTGATAACAAAAAAGCCGTTAGAATGAACGACTGTAGAACGGAAGTAATATCCGGTGATAAGAAAATTTGCGAAATAAACCGTTACAATTTTGCGGTGATAACAAAAAAGCCGTTAGAATGAGCGACTAATTTCAATAAAAACACAAGCATTCACCTTGAAAACGATTAACGGATGTGATAACATCGTAATTTCTCTGTTAAAACTTAATAATTGAATTTTTTATCATAAACGTCGAGCAAGCGGGGGATTGATTATTACAAACATATAGGCTGAGTGCAGCTAATAAAACAACAAAATAAGTATAATATTTTATTCATCGTCATCATATATATCAAATAGAAGAATGTATTTTTGTGGTATATACATTTTAATATTAATTAGAAATTGCTTCATATCGATCGCAATCATTTCACGACAAAATTTCTGGATACTCAGGTTTCCATCGAGTAACTTGTCGCACAAATCCAAAGCTTTCCTATACATCTGTACTTGTTCTTCACATGCTTTATTGCGGTCAACATCGTCTTGGATGGAGTCACAACAGTATATATTATCATGTTGTTCGCTAAATATTAGCGCTAAAATTTCATCTCGTAAGCGTTCAATAGCACTTTGTAAATCCTCAGCTTTACTCCAATTCTGTTCACTGTAAAACATCCACATCTTTTTCAACTTTTATATTTTTCTGGATAAATATAATGATGCACTTTAGTATTATTATCGTGGAACAAACTGTAATGTAGTACAGCAAACCTAACATTGATTCAAATTCTTTTGGGATAATGCTTGCTTTAAATTGAGATGGTGGTGGTGGTGGTGTGTAAGTGGAGGTAGTAGCAGCGTCATATGAACAATTATTTAACATTTTCCAAGCCACATCTCCCATGGTATTATCCTGAAAGCGTATTTTCAACTTGTATTGTATTACATCATTGGACATTGATGCTACAAAAGTAGGTATGTTATTAGCTGAATATGGCGTCATCCTCGTCCATTTTGAAGGCCAACTATCATTTTTCAATCCATCCTTATCGAAACATATGAATACCTCTTTAGAACCATATGGCTGATGTATGTATATGATATTTTGAAGCACAGCATACAAAATTATGAAATGAGGACTTAACAACGCCATAATTACCAATAAACTAAGTAATTCTTCAAGTAACTATATATTTATACTCTAGTTGGGGTAATGTGACGATGTTTGAACTCTGATGACGTATTAAAACGTGTTAAATTCATAAATACTTTTCGATTCCATAGCTGTTCATTGTCCTTTTCTACACTCAATTTTTGGAATCTGGAGAACATACACTGTTTTTGATTATACAATTTTATAAGTTCTTTTAACTCGTCCAACTGCTCACAATGTCTTTCTAACCTCACTTTTAATAACATCATTTTACGAGAACGCATAGTGTGATACTAATACTCGCCTCGTGGACAATCGCAATCCTCATAACATCCTGCTACTATAATGTATGAACAATTCATATCTGTTAGATGGAATGTTTCTTCAGTACATGCAAGTCTACGCATTTCAACGCACTCTTTTTTAAGAAGATCACCATTTTTATCATAAAACTCGACATAAATATAGCAAGAGTAAGTCATGTTTCTAGTTTATGCTGTCACACTATACTATGCTTATGATGAAATGTATACTATTATATATAAGGGGAGTGAGGGGTGGGGATGAAATGAGAACAAATCTATATTTTACATAATTTTTATTTTGGTAAAGATAAATATAGCCAATTATAAAGTAAATTACAGTTTGTTAAACTACACATGGATTTGTAATTAATATGATTAAAGCAACAGGGTGCGCCTTTAATGAAATTAGGTGCGTCAATAATATTTTCCACGTTGATAATGTCAGGTGCTGATGATGGTATTTGTTCCTCCAGTTCAAATAGTTTATTTTTGAGAAATTCATGTTTTTGATGTCCCTTCAGATATACAATGTCGGCATTATTATTCAGCAAGTGATTACGTAATATATCATCCAATTGATCATAGACTATACAGCCGGCATCATATTTCAGGCCGTGACAATTATTCTCTAAATATTTTATCTGTTTTCGCACTTGATTATTCAATGTGGTAATCGGGAATGGAGGCTTCAATAGATAATGAGCTGTTTGTTGTCCACTCATAAATGTTATTTCTTTCGGATAAAAATCTGGCAAATTGAAGCCCTGAATATCAACGATTATTATCTTCATGGTGGCTGGGTGTAGACTGACTGGAATTACTTGACATACATCTTATATTACACTCCTTACGACTCCACTAAGCGGTAAATATTCCACCACGCGATCGTGAATCAGAACACAAGTTACCCTCGTATTAGCTGGGAATGGCTGTCTAGTTTCAATCTCCAATTTAATATCAATAGTCGATGATTTTATGCTATCGTTTCTTTTAGAGCAATCAATAGCAAATATAGCATGGTTGTTGAAGGCTACAAAATCTAACATGGGTCTGTTATTACCTGCCAATGTTTTACAAAATTCTGTATACATGTGATATGTTTCAGCGTATTTTCGGGTTGAAAAATCTAATTGCTGATTTTCGTATGGATAATATTCAGAATTGATATATAATTTTATGTTAGATATATCAGCGTTATCAAAGTATGTGATATCGTTCGTCTTTTGATCTTTTCGATCAGTTTGAAATGTTATAAATACACCTTTAGGACTTTCCGAATTTGAGCATGCTTTAATCGCCCAATATTGTTTCAAGGCTCCAGTTACCAAAGCAGTATTTTCATGAAAGCTCCACTGTCTAAATGTAATAAAAATCGGCGTATCGCTGTTTATTGGGGCTAGCAATTTCAGTTTTAATGCATCATTTACAAACACATGTTTAACTTTTAGATCAATATTTGTTATATTTAATTCGGCCCCCGTATCTTCTTTGGATACTTTAAAGCAATTAACATCTGTTCGAGCTCTCACCAATCTTATGGTTTGCTTTCCTCCAAACAAAAGCTTCTTATAATCATAAAATACTCCCAACAATTGACTTAAGGGAATTCTCATAAAAAATGTATTATCTGTAGGATGATAAGTTACCAATTGACCTTCGGGAAAATTCCAGCCTGCGATACTAAGAGTTTCGTCATCTTTATCATAGGTTAGATAACCTCTCACCAAGCTTACAGTACCTGGATCTCGAACACGATCCACTTCTACGCCATTTATCTCATAACTAATGGAGTCAAATAAGTATGCTCCAGCATTATTAGTGAATGCAACAGTTCCAGTGCCAACAGTTTTTTTCAAGGTTCCTTCAATCGATATAGCCGCCTCAGGCATCGCCAATAAAGCATCCAGTTGATTAATTGTAATTTCAATCTCATCATTATTACCAAATGATTTTACGAATGGGTGATAAGTGTGAACCTCCGCTCTAATGATAGAATCATCGAACTGAGGATCTTGGAACAACTGAAGTTCGTTTAACATGATAGCCCAAAGATTTTAAGTATAAGATGTTTTTCAAAGACAAAGATGATGATGATGAACCCACCCTCTTCCTCGTACAGCTAGTAACAACTGATTGAGGTTGAGTGGAAAAGTTATTGCTTATATACAGGGGCGTAAATATTAAGCCCATATTTTCTTTAATTCCAATCTTACCACAATTTCTTCACCTCTAAAATTAACACTTTCAGAATTTTGATCAAGTATCTCCAAAGTAATGTTATTTATCTCGCGTTTGTTATTTACTGGAAGAAATATTAGATTCTTTGGTTCAATGTTAATAGCGTACCCTGGATTTACAGATGGAGCGAATTCGAAAATCGTATGTGATGGATTGTTATTGTAGAAAGCTCCTGTGGTGATATTGCAGTCTATATGGATGGTTATAACTTTTACTATCTGTACAGGCAAATCAGATTGATGTAAAATATCAGGTTTTAATTCTCTAGCTGAATAACCCAACAAACTGGCTAAACTGTCAGTGGGTGTGAAGTTTATTTCGTGTTTGCTCCTAATTTCACACTTGAGAGTATTATTGTTAGGCTTCAATGAGAAATGTTCATTCGGATCTTTAGCTCCTTTCGGTACTATTTGACTCTGAAGATAAGTCTCAATATCATGAATCTCATATGATCCAGTAGGAATGGAAATTACTTTTTCCTTAGTTCTATCACCTTGTTCCCAATAGTAGAGCTTATTATTAACTTCTTCTTCGATATTAGGAATACTATTATATGTGTGAAAACCAATAAGAGCTAATGCGTAATCGTACTGAGGATTCAATTCGATGGGGGTTGTGAAATTGACAGAGAGAGTGGTACCTCGATCTTCTTGACCTCGACCTCTTATCGTGAATATCTGTGACATCATGAATGAAACTTATTAGACATCATCATTTTTATAAAGAAACTCCAAACATAAATGGCCACAATTAACTGTATTGAAATTTTGATAATTATCATAATTAAATCGTATTTTACATTTATCGCCAAAGTAACGTACTAGTTCTACTGGTGGTTTTAGTGCACCGAAGCTATCAAAATAAACAACTTTATCGTTATGCTTTTTATAAGCTACCCAATGTGTTCCGGGACCCTCTTGTACATCAAGATTAATAATAGCACTCTCATATCTTCTAGGAGTCTGAGGTAAAGAGTTACGCATATAGATACCTCTGAAATGTGGTATTTTCAATTTTTTAGCATACTTTATCAAATCTACATCGAAGAGGGCTCTTTTGGGTAGCTTCACTGGCAGTTTTTTTGCTGTTGCTTTTTCAAATAGAGTCCCAGCCCCCTTTTATATGGTTTTAAGTACAGTCCGGATCCTTTTTTACCAAGAGCTATAGCTTCCATAGTTTGATTATGTCTTTCAGCCTCCTCTAATTTTTTCTTCGCAGCCTTAGCGTCTAAAACGGCCTTAGCAACTCCAGAAACACCGCCTGTCAAGGCTCCTAAGGCACTCAATCCAGCGAAGATTGGTATTAATGGCAAAAATCCACCGCTTTTCGGTAGTGATAGTACACGAGGTGTTTTAATCTTTTTTCGACCACCCACACTTTTCACAGCTTGTCTCGCTGCTTTTACAGCAATCCTAGTATTTGATCTTAAATTATTATCCTTGGGCTGTTTCATTAGTTTTTCAACTCTACTCATGGTCTTTTTAAAACCAACTTTACGATGTCTAGCACCCATACCCATCTTTCTTTTAACTTTCATGGTGTTAACAATAGCCCAAGCGGCGGCTTTTTCCTTCAAATTAGCGTCCTTAGACTTAACTCTTTCCCAGGCACGCTGCTCTAGTTCGTAATCAGCCTTGTGTCGATCCTGTATATTAGAGCTCTTACTATAGGCTATATCGTGACTGCGACAGCTTCTATCAAGGTCGTTAATTCCAGGGTCACCTCGACGCAAGCGTTTCTCCAACTTTGTACCAGGTCCACAGTACTGATATCCAGGTAGGTGTAATTCAAATGGCAGTTTATTAATTATGGAGTGTACCACACCAGCACCACCGTGTTTCAACGTTGACATCTAGACTGATAATGAACATTAGTACAGTATATATATATAAATTTATAACATCAAACACAAGAGTCTACAATGCGCCTTCTTAAGCAGCAGGTGTCACTCCCCGTGGAGAACTTGGACATTTTCTCACAACAGCCTGTAACCGAAAAACATGGTCCGTTATTTCCCAGCGCTTTAAGAACGATCATATGCGGACCTAGTAACTGTGGAAAAACCAATTTGCTATTAAGCTTATTGTTTAATCCTAACGGTTTGTGGTTTGAAAACGTATATGTATATTCTAAATCATTATATCAGCCTAAATATAAATTGCTTGAAGATGTATTAAGAAAAGTAAAAGGTGTTAGCTACTTTCCATATGCAGATAGTGAGGAAATAATCGATCCGTCTGAAGCTAGAACTAATTCTATATTCATTTTCGATGATGTAGCTTGTGATAAGCAGGATAAAATAAGAGCGTACTTCTCTATGGGCCGACACAAACTTGTTGATAGTTTCTATCTCTGTCAGACCTACACGCGTATTCAAAAACATCTGGTTAGAGATAATTGTAATTGTATAATCTTATTCAGGCAGGATCGACTGAATCTTAAACATATATTTGATCATCACGTAGCCCCAGATATGGAGTTTGAGAAATTTGAAAAACTATGTGCCGAATGCTGGAACGAGACCTATGGTGCACTGGTAATTGTTAAAGACTATGATATAAATAATGGCCGATATCGTAAAGGGGTTGACAGGTATATATGTATTTGAAACATCAGTTAGAACCATTACTGTTATACCCGTTATTATATACAGACCTATTTCAAATACAACCTGTTTCCGAAACAGACCCTGTTCCAGATACAGCCTATTAAAACAGACCCCTGTTTCCTGAACAGCTGTTTCCAGAACAGACCAGTTAAAAGCTGTTAAACAACCCTGTTTCGCAAACAGACCCCTGTTTCCTGAACAGCTGTTTCCAGAACAGACCAGTTAAAAGCTGTTTTTTATCTGTTTTTTAGCTGTTTTAAGCTGTTAAACAGACCTGTTTCGCAAACAGACCCCTGTTCCCTGAACAGCTGTTCCCGGACCAGACCCAGTTAAAAGCTGTTTATCATGAAGAAAAAAACTCTAGAGGAGTATAAACCCATTAAGTTGAAGCCATTTGAATTGAATAGGGATAAATTGCTTAAAAAGAAAATTATCGATGTATCGAAGGCGATCAAAAAGAAATATTTAGCTTTAAAATTGGGGAAGGCTGAAGAGGATGATTCCATCAATAGACTATTAAAGCCAATTGTAGAACCCCTACATGATATTAAAGTGAACACATCTAAAAGTATGCTACCTACTACCCCCACCACCACACCCAGTAAAGTTAAAGAACAACCTAGTACGTCTACACAACCTCCGGTTCAATTTTTGCGTGATGAGGTGATCGGTGAAGTTTTTCCTGAAAAAGATGATGATGATGATGATTATGACAATGAGGCGGAAAAGACGTTTGGAGAAATGAAAGCGGAATATGATGATTTGCTTAAAAATAACAAACCTGTATTAGATGAATTTTTAAATCAATTTCCAGAACATGCAAGATATTACATTGAGGGATTTTTAAGCAATAGGGATGACTATGATGAAAATTTTGGTGCTCGTCTTGATCCTGTGACTAATAAATTATTTATGGGTAATAAAGAGTTGCAGATTGGAGCTAATAGTGAATTAATAATCGATGGTCGACCATATGCAGATACTAGAGGTTTATACGATTTAATATTTATGAAAAATCCTAAAGGTTATAATAATATTGATTTGAAAAATTATAAAGAAATTCTAGATCTAACTAGCGCTCACAAACGCGACTACAATCCGCAAGGACAATCCAGGGGAAATAGATCTAACAAATATATACATATAATAAAACCGCTATATAATAAAACTAGAAGTAAGTCGTATCACACACCATCGAAAAGCGGATATGGTATGAGTACAGCTGTATACAATGAAAAACCTATAGAATATGTCTATTGGGACGATGTGAATGAACTCATTGACAGATTAAGACTCTTAATGGCTTCAAAGACGGCTGGAAATACAGACTCTCATGATAATGAGATTTTAGCTATAATATCAGAACTTAAGGAAATAGGTGTTATCGCTTAAATATTTGCGATTTTGCTAATTAACACCATTTACATCATGAGTGTAGACAAGTTCGGTAGGTCTATTATTAGTGGATCCCCCACTAGCAGTGACAGTTCCCATTTACTTTCACCCTATCGTCATGGTTTTATTTTCACCAGCGATGGAAATATAGACGTGGAAAATTTAAAATTATGTAATGTTAAAAGCCCCACAGAATCATCTGATTGTGTTAATAAACAATATGTTGATACTAATAATGAGAATTTGTTAAAGAAAATAGATACTGTAAAAAATACTATTCCGATTATTGTAGCTAAACATTCAGATTTGGAACGTAAAGCGTTTGTGGATAATGTTCGAGATTTGGAGTCTAGAATTAATACAGCAATGAATGTCATACCGGATATGATTAATCAGAAGATTTATTTAGATACGCAAACTTATAAGCGCAAGTATGATGATGAAATAAAAAAATTACAACAGAAAGTTGATGATGTTACAAAGAGTATTAATCAGCAAATTGATTTAGATACAAAATCCTATAAAACTAAGTATGATGAAGAGCTTAAAAAAATACGGAAAGCCATTGTTTCTGATGCTACTGAGGTAAGGGCCGTGCTTACACAAAATATTAGCGATTTGAAAAATGACATAAATTATGAACTTACTAACCTCAAATATGATTTAAAGAATCTTATAAAAGAGAAAGTTGTCGAGCAAGACGGTAAAATTGATAAAGATTTAACAGGCATAGAGAATAAATTAAAAGATTTTCAAAAAACTGTTCAGAATAGAATTGATTTGCTAGAGAATCGTATAGTTAACTTTAGACTTGATACAGTAGAGAATCATACGGTTAACTAGAGAGAGAGAGATGAAGGTTCATTCAAAGGAAAAAACTCAGCTGGTAAACGAATTACATAAACCTGTTAGAAAAAATTTCAAGCGCAGACGTACTATTATAAAAGGTCTAGATGATCTTTGGCAAATGGATCTGGCTGAGATGGGTAATTATGCGCGGGAAAATAAAAATTTTAAATATATATTAGTGTTGATTGATTGCTTTTCAAAATTTGTTTGGACCAGACCTATAAAAACTAAGTCGGGTGATGAGGTGATGCGAGCTGTTTCTGATATATTTAGATGTAGCAAACGTACACCAAAGAATTTACAGTCGGATCAGGGAAAAGAATTTTATATTGCTCATTTTAAAAGTTTAATGAAGAAGCATGCGATTAACCATTATAGTACGTTTAGTGTGAAAAAAGCCGCCATTGTGGAACGTGTCATAAGAACTCTGAAGGAGAAATTGTACAAGTACTTTAGTTTAAACGGTACATACAGATGGATAGACATACTTTCGGAAATAACTGATAATTACAATAAACAGCGCCATCAAACTACAGGCAAGAAACCTTGTGAAATAGATGAAGAGAATGAAAAAGAAATTTTAAATTCAGTTTATAATCATATTAAGATGGCGGTGGATAAACCAAAATATAAAGTGGGTGACCTTGTGCGCATAAGCAAGTATAAGCATGTGTTTGAAAAAGGATATACTCCAAATTGGACCACAGAATTATTTAAAGTCGTAAAAGTTCACATCACCGATCCAATTACATACCTCCTAGAAGATTTACGTGGTAGTCCCATCAGCGGTGGCTTTTACGCTGAAGAATTACAAAAGGCTAAACACTCTGACATTTATTTGGTGGAAAAAGTATTGCGCAAGCGTGGTAATAAAGTCCTGGTGAAGTGGTTGGGGTTTGATAAAACTCATAACAGTTGGATAGACAGCTCAAATAGATTTTAAAAAACAGCTAAAATAGCATATAATCATATGGAAAACTAGCACAGATTCGATCTGCTTAGGGGGGCCCTTTGTGATTCCTCAAACGTGTTATAGGGGGCGCGTGATCTTATGTACACATCGAGATTAGTAATTATTCAGTTAGTTGTGAAAGAAAAATGGCATCAAGCACACCTAGCCCCTCGTTCTCCGAAGATTTCGATCATTGGCAGGAAATCGATAGAATTTCTGAACAATATCGTGAGGCGACTCAAAAAGAAGAAAAGTATATCTACGAACGTGCGTTTACTGTAAATATGTCTGAGTATAAAATAATAACTGGATTTAGTGCTGCAAGAAATTATATCCCAGCTGTACGAGTATTAATGACCGCTAATGAGTTAATTAATAAAACCCATCACATTTCGTTTAACGAAGAAGAATGGTGTGACTGTATCACCACCCTCAAACAGTTTGCCAATGACTACTTCGATAATGATAATGATAGTGGTATCGAGGTGGAAGAAGAAGAAGTAGAATTCGCAAATTTCAATATCAGCAAATCCCCATATATGAACACCAAGATGTTAAAAGTGACTAATGGTTTTACTACATTTTATCTAGCTGAAAATACTGTTCGTGAATTTATAAACATTAATGGACTTGTGATGTCTACTATGAATATATTACATAGCTTAGACTTTGCTGGTTTCTACAATAATTTCTTGAATATTACTAACAACATACTATGTGAAAGTGATTATGATCTTTGTTCAGAAAATGTAATGTTTTACTTATGTAACTTGTTCCCATCCTCTTCTATCCAAATGCATTGTATTCGTGAATGTTTATTTTTCAATAGGTCTATGGTTTTAGGTGATTTAGATAGAAAAATGTTTATAATTAATGCTTGAATAAATATTTTAAATATATAAACTGTCTTATTATTTTTACTTCAGTAGTGGTTTGTAAGTTGTGAACAATGGATGAGCTATATGTTGAAAGATTAAATACATTTGCAAATTGGACATCAGAATTTCCAAAGTCTGAACTTGCTCTAGCTGGCTTTATTTATACCAATCAAGATGATATTGTATACTGTTCCATGTGCGGTATTGAGGGGTGTGATTGGCTGACAGATGATGATAATAATAATAATAATAATAATAATAGTTTATTTACTAAAAAAGAGGCAGTATACATGAAAATACTTATAAATACATTGAATGTAAATAAACTGAATACAGCCACAAGATGAAATAAATCCATCTGACCGTGACCACAAAGAAAATAAATATATTATTATATGTATTGCACAAACAACACAAAATAATAATTAGAAATCTAATGACAATTGCACAAACAACACAAAATAATAATTAGAAATCTAATGACAATATATGGACAGTACACAATATATACATATATATACACATACATACCTATATACACATATATACATACATACATATATAAAAAAATTATTATAATATAATCTTAATATATCATATAAGGAAAAAAATTAAAAATTTAACACATCATATATAAACAACTATAACAATAACTCAATATATTATTATGACATAAGAGACAAATCAGAAGAAATATAAGAGACAATATATTATAAATACGATTTCAATAGAAATTAATTTGATTTATTACAAATAATCATGATTTTTTAAGTCAATTTGATCACTTATTTTTTTTTTGTTTAGCATTGAGTATTTTTTTAGTTCTATACGAAACTTTTTTCTTTGTAGAACTTCAATATCTTCTGGAAGATTATTAAAACATCTTGGGCCCAAAAAGATCCAACTGCGTTGTGCTGCAGTAGTATTCATTTTGGGGACATGTACAAGTATTTTGATATTTTGTCTGGTTTTATATGCGGAAGTAGTATCTCTATTGTTTATCAGAAATGCTTTAAAAACACATTTTGCAAAAAATAGTTGCCTTAAATTAGGGACTTTGCTTTCTTCAAAGAGAAGATTAGATGAATAAAGTATCCCTTTACCTAGTAGTATTCTTAAAAATTTTTTTTGCATAGTTTCTAAATTACGCATATGAATGTTTAGTGCTCCACCCCATGCTATTATTCCATAATTTAAGTGTGATTCAACAAGGGCTATGTAAATTGATCTCAGTTGGCAAAAAGGTAAGTACTTTTTAATTTCCTTATATCTAAACAATATGCATCTAAGTTTGTTTATTATAGATTTGATATGGTGGTCCCACCTTAGGTGATGATCTATGATTACTCCTAGATACTTGATATTTTCGGTGATCTGGATGTGTTGTGTATCCCCAATTTTCAGATATTCGAATTTAGGCAATCCACTTAAGTACAGCGCAAACGGTAAGTATTTGGTTTTTTTAATATTTATAGTAAGTATTTTACTGTCAAACCAGTTCTTAAATAGTACCAGATCGTTTTCTACTTTGTTTTTTAATAAGTTCCAGGAGTTGTCTTTGTAAAATACAGCGGTGTCGTCCGCATAAGAAAATATTTTACCACTTGAAGGCATGTCAAAAATTGAATTAATATATAAAATAAATAAAACTGGACCAAGAACAGTTCCTTGTGGCACTCCGAATTCAATTGTTCTTGGCTCGCTATAAGTATTATTGACAAGTGCGCGTTGCTGCCTATTTTCTAAGTAACTCTTTATTAACTTTAGAGCATTATTACGAAAACCATAGCTTTCAAGCGTTGAAAAAAGTTTTTCGTGATGAACCGTATCAAAAGCCTTTTGCAGGTCAAAGAAAACTGTCAGACATTTTTCTTTGTTATCCAGGGCCTTATAGATTTCTGCGGTTAAATTTTTAATTGCATCATTAGTTGACTTTCCTTTTATAAAACCGAATTGTGACTCAGAAATTATATTATATTTTTTTGCAAAACTACAAATTCTAATTTTTAAAGCTTTCTCAAAAACTTTAGCCAAAGTGGAGATTAGCGAAATAGGGCGATAATTTGAAGTGTCTAGTGGATCCCCAGTTTTAAATAAGGGTTTTATAATTGCGGACTTAAATGCGGAGGGACATGTGCCATGTTCAATTATACCGTTAATCAAAATGCTCAAAGGTAAGGATATAAAATCTGATATGTTTTTTAAAGTATTTGAGTTTATTCCATCCACGCCTACTGATTTTTTGTTCTTAAGGTTACTGATAATATTTTTTATTTCCGATTGAGAAGTGGGAGAAAGAAAAATTGAATTATTAATTGTTCGTTCTGAGATGGCTACGTTAGCATTGTTAGGATGTATTTTATTAGCTAAATTTTTACCAATATTAGTAAAGAAATTTATGAACTCGTTAGCGATTTTTAAATTGTCCTGAGTTGTTTCCCCTAATTCTGTTTTTATTGAATTTATATCTGTTGTGAACGTTTTTGAATGATTAGTTATTAAGTCAACGGTGTTCCATAGGTCCTTTGAGTTGCTCTTTGTTTTACTTACACAGTCTTTATAAAAGTCTTCCTTGCGCTTTTTTATTAGTTTATCTAAAACTTTTTTATAATTTTTATACTGTTCTTTTAAAACATTATCATTAGGATTTTTTTTAATTTTATTGAACAAAGAATCACGTTTATTTATAGAGTGAACTAATCCATTCGTAATCCATTTTTTAAGTTTAACATTTTTATGTTTAATGTGTTTTATATAGGTGCAATTATCTATATGGTGTATTAAAATATTAACAAAGTCATTTGTTTCAGCTTCAATTTCGACCCCTTGTATAAAATCCCAGGACAATGATTCTAAGGCTGTTCTAAGTTTTTTAAAGTTTATATGTTTGTAGGTCTTTTGCTTCGTATAGTTACTAGACAAATTGTTTAATACTAATTGTGAGATGGTAATATAATGATCTGTTATATCACTTTGAACAACTATTGGTAGGACACTATCATCGACATTATATTTGCTTTTTATAAATATATGATCTAAACATGATTTTGATTCATTTTGGATTCTAGTATGTTCATTTATAAACGATTTAAAACCATGTTCAGATAATACATCTAGATATTCATATGTATACTCGGCATTGGACATAATATCCATGTTTAAATCTCCCACAAAGAAAGTAAAATCACTTTTATTATTATTCAAACTTAGGTAATTATCTAGTGAGATATTAAATGCATATGGACAAGAAGAAGGGGGTCTATATGTAGCTAAAACGATTATATGCTTTCCACAAAAGTTGAATAAATCTGCTTTAATTACATTGGTTTCACTTATTTGTATTATATTTACATGGCTACTGATTTGGTTACTTATATACATTACACATCCATCATTCTTGTTAATATTGCCCATGTTGTAAAATATATTGTATCCAGGGATATTAAAAAATTGAAGGTCTTTATCTGATCCTACAGCAGATCATTTAAAGTGGAGCCCTAATTGCCCGTTTTTTAATAAAAGTGATATTCAACGATTTATTGAGAAAAAGAGAAGTCCACGTTATACAGATAAAATGACTGTGGAAAGTCGTTTGAAAACGTTTGATGATTGGCCCGTTCAAATTAAACAACAACCAAAAGATTTAGCTGAGGCAGGATTCTACTATACCGGCAAAGGTGATCAAGTATTATGTTTTCACTGTGGTTTAGGGTTAAAAGACTGGCGTTCTGGATATGACATATGGGCACAGCACGCCCTCTTTAATAAGGAATGTGAATTTTATCAACTCAAAAATGAAACGGATTACTCATCAACATCATTAGAGGCAGTAGTAGCAGTACCTGATGATGTTAAAATTGAGCAAAGTGATTGTGATAATAAACTGCTATGCAAAGTTTGTTTAGAAAATGAACTCTCTGTGGTTTTCATACCTTGTAAACATGTAGTTTGTTGTACTGATTGCTCAGTTACTTTTGATAAATGTATTATATGTAGACAAAATATCACTTCTTTCTTGAAAATATTTATATCATAAAAAATATATATCAAATTTTCTATTATACCACCACTGATACATATGAGTTTTATTTACCTTATAAGAAAAACACAGACACAGGTTATATAATATTTTATTACAAGAAATACAATAATAATAATAATAATAATACATAAATGTTTTGGTAACTATTAAATTATTCTATAATTGAGTAGTGGCCCCAAGGTAACGTGTCGGTAGAGTCATTTAAAAGATAACGCTTATCATCATATGGACTTAGAGCAATTTTAGTTTGCTCCACCGAGTAAACGTTATGTAGATGTGATTGAATCGTTCGTTGTGTTCTATATAGTTCGGTTTTAGTCTCAAGACATTTTTGATAATCTTTGAATGAAATAGTGTTTTTTACCACATTAGTTTTGATTCCTTTAGATTTTTTAATACACTCTTTCCCCTCTATTTGTAAACTATACATTTTTGAGCGGAGGCCTACAAAATGGGTCATTATGGCGCCTGAACATTCGTCTTTCATTAAACCGGGGACTTTTTTATTCAATAATGGAATATCATATTGGTTATTTACCGGATAGTCGCTAGTATCGAATTTAGATATGTGTGCCTTTACAACTTCATCATAAATATTGTCACATTTTACTTCATATATCAGACTGTCTGTGTCTGTATATAGAAGTTTAGTATTAAAATTTTTGAACATAAAATTGTAGTGAAAGTCGTATACGCAAGTTTTTGAAATATCCAAAATACATAACCCGATATATAGGGGTTTGTTAAAAATTATTTCGGACTTGTTTAGTTCAATGGCAGCTAGGTGCTCATCAAAAATTGCACGACTATGGAAATTAGGACTTGCAATGTAATTTTTAGCTCCATATCTACCTGACCATTTCGATACTAACTTTACATTTCGATGTTTCCGCAAATTTTCCATCGTCTTACCGAAAACAGCGTTTATTAATAATTTATATAGATTTTTTTCAAATTCGTTCATTGATGCCGCGCGAAGTTTCGTATTAAGATCAATATAATTTTTCAGCCAAGGTGATTGCTTGAATTTTAGGATGCGATGTATTTTTGTTAGCTTAACACCTAAATCTAAAGCTTGCTTCAAATTACGATAATGAATGACATATCGAGTTTTATGATGGAGTGTCGTCATTAATTTTGGTAATTTTGATCCCGGGGGTACTAGATGTTCCGGACAAAGAGGTAAATCTTTATGTTTGTCATGTAGATGTTCCGGATACTCTAAATCAACTTCAAGAATATACCCCTCTGGTGATTCGTCAGATACCGCTGAAACATTAAAATTATCGAAATTTTCTACCCATTCAAAGCCCCCTGATGGTAGATATTGACTCATAGCCCAACCATATAGGTTATTAACATCGTAATACATTAGATAGGATGATTCTTTTGATGGGTCATACCCCGACATGAATTTATTATTGGCCGTCGCAAATCTATTACAACACTGACTAACTCCACCCCGTATTCCCCGTTCAATAAACAGAAGCATATCCACGTCTTGTAATAATTCCAGCTCTACTTTTGTATACTTGAGCATACAGTCCCAGGTATATCCGGGTAGTGTATAGTAGTTCGCAGGATCTAATTGGTAGATATTGAGACATTTTTGACGAAAGTTCTCGAAAATATCGGTTAAAAGCATTACGTCAGTTTTTAAATATAAATCTGAATAATCACCTAAATTATGGCAATTGAATTTTGTCCAGACATTTATAGCATGTGCATAATCAGCATCGCTTATATTAGAGTCATTTAATTTATTATAAAACTTTTCTTTAGGTGGTAGCTCAGTTTCCAATAACTTATCTGCAGAATCTATATAGTCGTATGGAAAGACCCCTTTTCGTATAAGTAAATCAAACTTTTCATCACTGACATTTATAAACTCTTTTCTCAAATTTGTTAGTTCACCCTTAGTTAGATATGAAGATAATTTGTCTAATGAGGATGCCATGAATCTAATGAATCAATGAAACGAAACTTTACTGAGGTGTCATTAACGGTTTTTGTAAAAGATATATATTTTTCTTTATTTATTGGTAGTAGGGATATATCACCGGCCGTTTTAGCTAAGTCTTTAATAAGGAAATGTGAGTCATAGGAAGTTAGGTTATGAAAAACGACGGGAATCGTAAAGGAGTTTCTATAGTTTAGGTTGCAGATATCATGTGCAGGTCCTCGGTATCTACCTGTAAAGTGACAATGATCTCGCACTTTTTTATCATCACAATTAAATGGTTTTTCGCAAATATGACAGTGGGTTGACACATAAAATTCTCTTTCCTGTATTTCTGAAATATCCATCGGTATAACAGTTTTTAATTTTGATTCGATTACATTGGCAATATTTTTTAATTCATTAGCAAACTGCTCTATACAATCTGAACCTCGATAACTATAATAATAAGATTGGTTATCATCATATGCGCATTTAACAAATAGCCCCGCGCTAAAAGCTGTATGTTTTTGGTATTTGTGGCTGGCAGATTGACTTTGTTCAGAATAGGGTTCTAATATGGACTCAAAATCGCAGTACATTACTAATGGTAAAGGTTCCTTATAATTGTAATTTTTAAACTTTAAAATTTTTTCTTTTGGAAATGAGATTTTGCAATTATTAACATTTTTACAGTCTACTGTATGTAAATTTAATTTTTCTTCATTTGTAAAATAATTTAAACATATATCACAAATGTAAATTTTGTGTCTATTTTTATTCATTTGGTTAGATACAAGTCTGGACAGGTTCTTAATCCAGCAGAAATGAAATGTTATTTCCTCAGCATCTTCAGCATTTTGCCCCTGTTCATTAGTATAGCTATTTTGAATCATTAATAAATTTACGTGTGTTTCCATCTTATTTTTTGTTAGACGAGCTGGCACTGTATTGAATTGTTTACCAAATAGCTGTAATTGATATACGTTGACAGATATGTTATTATTTTTTTCAAATTTAGATATTTGAGATAAAGTCATTGGAAATTCAATGTCTTTCAAATTTAAAACTTCAGAGTAAAGCGGGTAGGAGGATGTTCTATCTGGGTTTTTTTTTCTCTCTACCGGATATAGAGCTGATAAAATGGCCCACGCGAAACAAGCGTTGTCATCATAGTTTTTAACATTAATACAGGCGTTCTTGTTTGCTATTTGTTCTGGAAGTCTAATAAACGACGCTACTGAATTACCAATTTCTAGCTTATTTATATTAATTTCTACACTAACTATTTTGTGTAAGGCCCACCCACTGTCACGTTCTTGAAACTCCGCTAATTTATTCAGTACTTTATCTACTACATTGTCTACAAACCAAACTTTAAGATCGGTACCGAGATCGATACGAAAATTTGCGGTGTTAAAATATTTGTATTCGATAACATCTGTCCCCGGTTTAAGGAACTCACCACAAAAGCAGGCGTTGACCTTTATTGTAGGCTGTGATTTTAGAATATTATTTATTCGTAATTTGAATAGAAAGAAGGAATCATCAAAAAACTGTCTCATATCTTTATGTTTCAAATTAATAATTAAACCTGAACGTATGCGACTATCAAACGCTGATTTAACATCCACCCACTTAACGCGAGAACTTCTGTTTTTTCTAACCTCTAAACCACCGCCTATATGCCCTAAATTCTTTAACAAAACTTGAATTTTTTTTAAATGTCCAATATTTGTATGGATTTTTCTACACACGCCGATTGATTCCGCATGTTTTAACGCTCGGTAGAGCAAACTTAAATGCTGTTGTGCTAACTTTAGCCATTTTTCTTTTTCTGGAATTTTTCTACTTTCATTTAAAATTTTAGTGACGTCGCCAAATTTTTTTACAATTTCATCACTTAACTCACATATATTCATTATGAAATCTAATAACACACTTCTATCAAACTCTAAGTTACCTTGGGTCACACGTTTATAAATAATTAATTTTTAACAAATCAGTAATCTACAGAGCCAATGAATATATATTAAATAATGTTCACGCTGGATTGCGATAAATTTAAAATATTTTTTTCGAAATAGTAATCACTAGAGTTCAGCTTATGAAGAGGATGGTTGTAGTGAATTGACTAAAATGAATAAAATATCATTTAGTAAAAAGCCTTCAAAATGCATAAAAAATTACTTACATGTGTTTTCGCTGTTTTGAATAAACTCAAATAAGGTCCCTAATGCGGGTTTATTGACGTTTTTGAATCCCCTAAACACCAAGCTATATAGCCCCGCAGAGAAGGTATCCAAATTATTCTTCAAATAGGGCGTTACTCTTTTTGGGAGGAATGTTGTACATTCGCTAAGTTCCAGTAATATAGTTTCCCCGTACTTCGTATGTACTATTTTTGCCGTTACAATTGGAATAGGTATATTCTCGGGAAGATCCGCTAACTTGACGTTAGGCTTGCCTTCTAAAAGTGATACTCTATTAATTTTTCCAATATCCATCTAAAACGAATTTATTTAGATATTATTGGCTTAGGATAAAAGTTAAATAAATAGTATGTCTCCAACAAACAGAGAGTAGGAAAACGAAATTATGGTTTGTGAAATGATTTTAACTCAATATTTATTATTGTACTTATAGCAAAGACCAAAAACTGTTAAAGAATAGCAACAAGAAAATTGTTACTTGGCTACTGATTTTTTTGTGGTAAATTAAAACAAAGAAAAGGAAAGAAATAATTTATCAAATGCCGCAAATAACATTTAAACAATATTAAATTATTTAATTTCAATATTATGCATGTATAAAGCCATTTATAAACAATAGGTAACAAGCAAGGATCAAAAACTGTTAAAGAATAACAATAAAACAAAATTAACTTACTTTGTATTCAGTAATGGGGCACACGCGCACGCACAAAATTATGGCTTATTACTCAAAGAAAAACTTGAAAGTAAATGACTTTATCGCGTCGCTAGCGGTTTTATACTAAATCCCCACCACACCATACGTATTAAATTTGCATGTGTTGATCCCAACGGCTTTTTTGTTATCACCGCAAAATTGTAACGGTTTATTTCGCAAATTTTCTTATCACCGGATATTACTTCCGTTCTACAGTCGTTCATTCTAACGGCTTTTTTGTTATCAACCGCAAAATTGTAACGGTCTTTTTAGCAATAACTGCCTTTTCTTATCACATGCTGCAAAAATTTTTTTAATTATATAAGAGAATTTGCGACGTAATCGTTTCAAGGTGAATTAGCGTTTAAAAACATTTGTTGGGCATTAGATACAGGGCTGCCACCCTCATCAGCTTTGAGCTATAGCGTCACACCTGTTTTTTCTTTTCACCAGTCATGGAACATTTACTTTAAATTCAAATAACAAGCCAAATTCTACTCTAATGACGAAAATTTAGTTAAATTAGTATTCTAGACGTCGAGACGAATCGTTTGATACCATACATCAGGTATTTCAGAAGACCGGAAGTAGGGACCGGAAGTTGTTATTTTATTGCAGATTCTAGCATGTTTCGAGTTGAGGAACATATCTATATACTTTAAATTCGCATATCAAGCCCCAAAGCCCATTTTTTCGCACTCGGATTTAAAATTTTGTTAAATTAGTATTCTAGACGCTGAGACGAATCGTTTGATACCCCACATCACGGATTTCAGAAGACCGGAAGTGGAGACCGGAAGTTGTTGTTTTATGACGTATTTCGAGTTGAGGAACATATCTATATACTTTAAATTCAAATATCAAGCCCCAAAGCCCATTTTTTCGCACTTGGAATGAAAATTAGTATTCTAGACGTCGAGATCATTTGATATCCCACATCACGTGATCAGGGCCACCATGTTTTTTTTTCTACTGCGCATGATCAGGGTCGCCATGTTTTTTTCTCTCATACCTACATGATTTTTCTCATACCCACTGCGCATGATCAGGGCCGCCATGTTTTTTTCTCTTCATGCAGCCATGTTTTTTTTCTCATACCTACTGCGCATGATCAGGACCGCCATGTTTTTTCTCTTCGTGCCGCCATGTTTTTTTCTCTTCGTGCCGCCATGTTTTTTTCTCATCACGCCGCCATGTTTTTTTCTCTTCATGCAGCCATGTTTTTTTCTCATCACGCCGCCATGTTTTTTTCTCATACCTCATGTTTTTTTTTTTCACCTTCAGCAGCCTCTGGCCCCCGCCCCCAGACTTCATCCCCCCCAGACACTTCTTGCACCTCTTGTACATCCCCTGGTCACTTCTTGTACCTCTTGTACATCCCCTGGTCACTTCATGATGGTCGCCATGTGCCATCAGCAGTTTGACAGCTCACTTCCGCTGCGGAATCGGCTTTGCTCATCTACTGAGACATTTGTTAGTTTGTATTAAATTGTAATAAATAATTACTGAATTATAATTATAAAGTGAATTTTTCTCGGAATTTTTACTATCATGGCATAGCTGATTTTTACGATTTAACGATATGAATTGTGGTTTTCGTAAAGTATTAAATATTGGGACTATCAGTTAAAATTTTTTTGACATGTTTTATATCGTTGGAAAGAGAAAAAATAAACGGAATTAATGGTGTCATGGCCTACTTTGAGATTTGTTCTTTTAATTTTTGCACAAGAGCGTATGTCAAAGCCAACTGCGTTTTTTTAATTTTTTTATACATATTATTATTCTTATTATCTTTGCCGTCAACTATCATCCCTTCAACTTTTTTCGTATCTCTTCAAATAAGGAAGCTATAACCGTTTGTAGTTTTC
This sequence comes from Rhagium mordax, assembly GCA_963680705.1. Classification (NCBI taxonomy): domain Eukaryota; kingdom Metazoa; phylum Arthropoda; class Insecta; order Coleoptera; family Cerambycidae; genus Rhagium; species Rhagium mordax. Next base: position 23,036,635 of record OY796662.1, read on the forward strand.
CTACTTTTCAGGTTTTTGTAATATATCTCACAAAGTAGGCTATGGATTTCGAATTTCTTTTTACTGAAATATAGCTCACAAAAAATGGGATTACTATTTCTAAAACTTTATTCTTCAACAATAGATATTAAGCGAGATATTTGGTGTGGCCCTCGTAAAATAGACAGCCTGTATATTCTAATTGTTTAGTTGCCTATGTTAAAAATAAAAAAAAAACAGTTGATGTAATATACGATATTAAAATTGTACTTAAAATTTTGAGAGTCAGAAATAAACTGTATTGATAATTGGTTTATCTTCAAATTTATTTCAAGAGGTTATGGGCCCAGATTACGTAATTTCTGGATGTTAAATGGTTAAATGTGTTTTATGCCAGACTCAAAATAATAAGTAAAAATAAGTAATCGACTTGACATTTCCAATGTCAATAAATTTGATGGTAAAAATTATCATCAATGGAAGTTTCAAATCAAATGTGCTTTAGTAGCCAAGGGAATTTATGGTATAGCCAGTGGAACAGAATTGAAACCAACTGAAAAAGGTAAAGGAAGTGAAGATAGGGTAAAGTCCGATGGATATGCAATGTTTTTGTTAACATCAGCGATGGATTTTTCGCAAATTTCGTTGATTGAGAATTGTAACTCATCAAAAGATATTATATTTGACAAGCTGGACTCAATTTATGAGCAAAAGTCTGAGACAAATAAAATGATGGTTCATGAACGATTTCATCAATATAAAATGGATATTAATGAATCAGTAGCTCAGCATATATCTAAAGTGGAGAATCTTGCAAGGAAGATCAGAGAAGTAGGAGAAACTGTGAGTGATACTGCTATCATGACGAAAATACTTAGTGGATTGCCCTCGAAATTTACAAGTTTTAGACAGGCTTGGCTGTCAGTGGAAGATGCCAAACAGACTATAACAAATTTAACTTCTCGTTTACTGGATGAGGAAGTAAACTTGACATCCACAGAAGAAAACGAAGTAGCTCTAGCTACGACGTCTTCAGGATTTAAGAAAAATAGTAGCAATTTTCAATGGCGGAAGCCAAATGATGTGGCAAAGATGAAATCTAAAGTGATTTGTTATAATTGTAGAAACAAAGGACATTTTGCTCGTGAGTGTCGAAAAGATGGTGATTTGTATTCTGGACAGTCTGCATTTAGTGCAGAACTATGTGATTTTAAGACTGATGAATATGTGTGGATTATGGACAGTGGAGCGTCTGCTCATATGACATATAAAAAAGATTATTTTTCATCGTTTGAGGAATCGAAAGGTTCTATCTCTGTGACGTTGAGAAATAATCAGAATTTAAATGTTGAAGGAAAAGGTACAGTTTGCATTAAGAAATTCGTTAATGGCAAATGGTACGACGCTATTATGACATGTGCTTTTTATTCCACAATTAAGAAAAAATCTTTTCTCTGAACGTGCTGTTACAGAAAAAAATATGAAAATTGTTAAGCAAGGTGATAGTGCCAAAGTTTTTGTAAAAAATGAACTGATAGCATGTGCGATTCGGGAAACTAATAATTTATATAGAATGCTGTTTCCTACAGTTGTCACAGAAATTAATCTGTCAGTTGAAAATAACAGCACAGAAGTAACAGACCAGAAGCGACGTTCCCCATTCGCGTCAAAATTAAATTTGAATGCGCATGCGCGGAGCCGCCATTACTATGTAGGTACTTCAACCGCTTTAACCTAAAACCAGTGTAACCAAATTTCTAATTTTATTTGAAATTTGAGTCCTTTATTTGGAAAACATTGTCGTTAATGTGTTTATTTGTGTGCGATTCATTTAATTACTATTTTACAATTCTCTTTCTTTGTTTGATATATGCATTGTTTATGCGACTTTAAAGAAGGTCCAATAAATTTAATAACTGTATGTTTAGAGATGAAACATCAATATAAGTGTATCAAATTGGATATAGGTTTGTTATTATTATGCTTGTATAAAGCCTAAATAAAGTCATTTATGATTTAATCATCATCTGAGGCATGCACATTTGTTGCGTATATGAAGTCGAAATGTTTTTAAATTTCAGATTTCTATAAGGATCAAAACTATCACAAATCGGTTCTATGAACAAACCCAATAACATACATGAATGCCTAGTTGTTGACGATATCAGGCTAGTAAACTGAATTCTCTAGTTTAGGTCAGTCAATATCGACACAAGAAAAGGCAAACATCGCAAACGCGCATGTATCCACGATTATTTTATATGTTATTAGGACCCCTGAGAGTAGTTTATATTCAACTTTGCAACCCTGAAAACCCTGTGCTACTTCCGTGGTACTCGAAAAACTGCGAAATTCTGACACTTGTTGCATTTTTTTTGAAAATAATAACTTAAGGAAGCGTTTTTCGGATATCTTCATTATACTTTTGTAAAGCAAACTAAATTTGCTACAATTTAAGCCCAACCAGAGCTCTCTAGGTCCATTGGTTGTGGAGATACAGCCAGTGAAAGATGGACAATTTTTTCTAAAAAGTGAAAATTTATCAGTAGGGTCATTTTCTATGACACGTACCGGCTAAACTAATACTCCTAGAGAAAAGTCATGAAAATGAATTTGTAGAGAATTGAATTAGCCTCAATTTGATCCCAAAATTGTGCCTCTAGGCCTCATAGATTCCTCAATAACGAAACAATAGTATAATATCGGATTTTGGGAAAACATTGTACTGAATAATGTTGGTATATATATTTCTTTAAAAAAACGTGCAAAAATTTGAATTTAACATTTTAGATGAAACATATGGCTTCAAATAAACATAGGTACACTAAACAAATACTAAACAAATACCGAAAATTCATTAAACAAACAAAATTACATACCGTTTTTCTTGTTTTATTTAAAATGAAATATGTTGAATATATATTGGTATGATTCAGTCAGAGCCATTGTGGCGGGATACGTCAGCTACGTTGTCAACCGCTTTGGCAAAAACGTATCTGTGGTTTTTGATGGATACCCACAAGCCACAAGATGCAGCTATGAGGAGCACTAAATCAGCTGAATGCCTGCGACGCTCTGCTTCTCTCTCCTGCAGTGACATTTTTTTTGATGAATCAACACCCATCAAAGTGTCCCAAGCAAAACTGCTCTCAAATGAATCTAAGAAGACGCCGATGCTGATATAGTGAGGACTGCCCTCTCCAAGAGCTCATCGTTCGACCAAGTTTTCATCATTGGAGAGGACGTCGACCTACTGATCCTTCTCAACGGCTTAAGCTCTCTACATGCGAACGTGTACTTCCAGAAATGCGGCAGAGATGGGTCAGAGTGCGCCCAATATCCAGCATATTCCTTCACATGTGGAGAAATGCAGGTACCACAGACGGTTTTGTTCCTGCATGCCATCAGTGGGTGTGACACCACCTCTGCCCTTTTCTGACGAGGCAAGATGAAGTGGTGCAACGTCTTCAAAAGAAAACCCACTGGATATACCTCGCCAGCATTTTCCTTGATCCAAACTCCAACCAAGAAGAAGTAGGAAATGCTGGCGAGAAAATCTTGATGAACCTCTACGGAGAAGATGAGGGAACGCTGGACACCCTGCGATACTCAGCATTTGTAAAAACGGCCGCCTCCCCGCCACCACAAAAGCTGCAAAATATCATTCTTGGAGGACCTATCACCAGGTGCAAAAGTGGTTGGGGGTCGATAAAAACCCGTGTGACTGGGGATAGGCTCCCAGCGAACAAGGTCTCATGCCAGTCACAATGTGCGCAGAGCCCGCTCCTCAAACCCTGCTTAAAATGATGGCTTGCAAATGCAAGAAAGGGTGCTTAGGGCCGTGCACTTGCAAAAAGGCAGGGCTTAAGTGCTCTATCCTATGTTCCTTTTGCCAAGGTCAAAGTTGCAGCAACGCCACCCCTATCGTCCTGGACGGGGAGGACGATGATGTGGATGACCCAACAACATATGACGACTCGTCTCCACCTCCGGAAACCCTCATCTCTCCTCCCCCTCCCACTCCCACTAATCCAGACTGGATAAGACCCTGACCTTCCAAAAGGGCGAAGTTTTAAACTACTGAGGTGTTTGTGCTTGACTGTGTAAATAGTATTTTATAGTTTACATTTATGTTTACGTTGTTTATTTTATGTTTACGTTATGTTAAATTCAAGTTCTTGCAAGTTATTTTAAAGAAATACATTAATCAGTACAATGTTTTCATCATTTTCCCAAAATCCGATGTTTTACTATTTTTTAGTTTCTGAGGAAACTATGAGGCCTAGAGGCACCATTTTGGGATTGAATTGAAGCTAATTCAATTTTCTACAAATTCCTGCCTTTTCTCTAGGAGCATTAGTTTAGCCGGCACGTGTCTTAGAAAATGACCCTACCGATAAATTTTCACTTTTTTGAAAAAATTGTCCATCTTTCACTGGCTGTATCTCCTCAACCAATGGACCTAGAGAGCTCTGGTTGGGCTTAAATTGTAGCAAATTTGCTGCTTTACAAAAGTATAGTATGAAGATACCCGAAAAACGCTTCCTTAAGTTATTATTTTTAAAACAAATGCAACAAGTGCCAGAATTTCGCAGTTTTTCGAGCACCACGGGAGTAGCACAGGGTTTTCAGGGTTGCAAACTTGGGTATAAACTTCTCTTAGGGGTCCTAATAACATATAAAACAATCGTAGATACATGCGCGTTTGCGATGTATGATGTTTTTATTGACTTGCCTAAGTTGTATTAGTTGAGGTCCAATTCTCCAATTACGATGAAATCATTGTTTATTAATTTTTCCGCAAGAATGGGTATAATCCAGTATAATCCCATTTACCTAAGCAATTTCTAAAAATATAAATTTTGAGGTTTATGCGTAACTTAAAAGGTAAAAACGCACATCAGTTCTTTGCTTATTTGATGTTTACATTTTCGTAAACGTATTTGTTTATATTTTTTAATACTAAAAATATATCCGTGAAGCACTATGTAATCATCTATAAGTACATTTAAATTCTGGACAATTGGATAAATCATATTTGTAAAAACTTGAAATACTCGACAAGATATCGATAATATCCAAATAATTGATAATACACAAGTTAATATGTAATACAATTCTAAGTTAAACTAATTATTAATAGTTAAAATCGACTGTGTAACAATTTTCATTATAAAATTATGCTACCATTTGAATTAAATTTAAATTTCGCGCCTGAAAGTACCTACAAAATAATGGCGCAAGGTCACGTAGATTTGGTACGTCAACATCAAAGTCGGCATTTTAAACGTCGCTTCTGGTCTGTTAATTCTGTGATAACAGTTTAAAAATGTGGCATGAAAGACTTGGACATATTAACATTAACTCAATTCGTGAACTTGTATTTAAAAACTTAGTTCAAGATGTGAATTTGAGTGATGTCAAGAATTTTTTTTGTGAAGCATGTGTTTATGGTAAACAACACAAATTGCCTTTCAAAACTGGTACGCGTCGTGAATTGAAACCAGGAGAATTAATTTTCAGTGATCTCTGTGGTCCTATGTCTACACCATCAGTTCAAGGAGCAAGATACTTTGTGTTATTTAAAGATGGGTGTTCCAGTTATCACGTTGTTTATTTTTTAAAACATAAATCAGATGTCCTTGAATGTTTTAAAAAGTATTATGATCTTGTGAATAATAAATTTGGTCATTTGATGAAAGCTTTACATGTGGATAATGGTACTGAATATAATAATAGAGAAATGAAGAAGTTTTTATCAGAAAAAGGAATTGAATTGGAGACTACAGCACCTTATACTCCTGAACAAAATGGTAGATCAGAAAGAGAGAATAGAACTATTATGAAAAGTGCAAGATCAATGCTTTATGGTAGGGATGTACCGAAATATTTATGGGCAGATGCAGTCAATACACAAGTTAAAGATACAACACCGTTTGAAATTTGAACTGGTAAAAAACCTATACTTTAATCATATAAAAACTTTTGGAAGTGCTGCCTTTATGTTTGTTTCTGATAACAGACGAAACAAACTTGATTCTAAAAGTAAGAAATTGATGCTCGTTGGTTACCATGAAAACTCAACCAATTATAGATTATTTGATATAGCGACAAGAAAAATAACCATTTCTCGACATGTGACGTTTAATGAAAATGAATCTCCTATAGTTGAAAGGCAGAATATAGCAAGAGTAATAATAGATGAAGAAGTAAATGAAAATGGGGAGCAAATTCATGTAGAAAATATATCAGAAAATGAAGACGGAGAAGAAGTTATACATGAAGCTGAAGCTGAAGTTACAAAAGAAGCAGTCTCTGTAAATGGAAATCGTTATTTATTGCGTTCTAACGACAATCTTAAAATCCCAGATAGATTAGAACTAAATTTGGTTGAATTAGATGTTCCTCAGAATTACGAAGACGCTGTGAACTCTGAAGAATCAAAAGAGTGGAAACAAGCAATTGAGGAAGAATTTCAGGCATTAGAAAAGAATAATAATAATAATAATATATGTTTATTATGCAATAATGACAATAACAAGAACAATAATGCAACAACGGTGATAGTAGGTGTATAAAATTAGACACAAACATTATGCATTCATTAGTACAATACTATATATAACAATGTATAACAAATTTAATATCAATAAACATTAAAATACTTCTCACAGAAGCTTACGCCTGTGCGTGAGGAATACAAACAGTTTAAAATTAGATAATAGGTACTTATATGCTATTAGTTAAGACAGACAACATTAATAACGAAAACACATAGGTACAACACAATAAATAAGTATGCAATAGTTTAAAGAATATATCTTAGTCAAATTTTAAAGGTTTTAAAAGTTTTGCCCACTGACCAACTAAGGCCTTAGCCTATCAACTCATGGACGAATGTTCTTGGCATGTTCCTAATATACAAATTTAATTTTTTCTTAAAAGAATAAGTCGAGCTTTCTGTTTGTAAGCACTCCGGTAGTGAGTTAAAAAATTTCGGACTTAAGTATTTGTAAGACTTTTGGCCTATTGTTTTAGACATTAATGGACTAATAAATTTTTGTTGTTGTCTGGTGAAGTATTCGTGAATGAGTGTTAGTAGTTTATTTTTATTACAGTATTGCCTAATATTAACAGTTTTATAAAATAGTTGCCTGATATCAAGAATTTCAGCTTCGCTGTATAACAAATCGCTAGGATATCTCAATTCCTTATGAAGAATTAACCTTAGAAACTTTTTTTGAATGACTTCTAGTGGTCGTAGGTATGTCTTAGATACTCCACCCCAGCCTAATATACCATACGATAAGTGACTCTCGACTAGGCTGTAATAAAGAATTTTCCGTTGTTTTAAATCTGTACAATCTTTTAGTTGTCTAAATTTACAGAGTATAGCACGTAATTTTTTTAAAACGTATTTAATATGCAAGTCCCACCTTAAATGACTATCTAGTACAATTCCAAGATATTTGATTTCTTTTGCTGGTAATATATTAATATTATTTTGTATTTTAATATGTGAATAATTTGGCAATGTCGATTTATAACTTGAGAAAGGTAAGTAAAATGTTTTTCTAAAATTTATTGATAAGAGCTTATAATCAAACCAATCCTTAATAAGATCTAAATCTTTTTCTACATTGTTTTTAATCTCGTCCCAATTATTGCCCTTAAAAAATATGGCTGTATCATCCGCAAAGCTAATTATTTTGCCACTAGTTTGGATAGAGAATAAACCGTCAATGTATATAGTAAATAGAATAGGCCCCAACACCGTCCCTTGTGGCACACCACAGTCAATTGTTTGATGCTGGCTTAGAATATCCTTTATTTTTACTTGTTGTGTTCTATCACTCAAATAATTTTTAAACAGGTTTAGAGCGTTATTTCTAATTCCCATGTCTTTCATTGTATCTAGCAATATAGAATGACTAACGGTGTCGAAAGCCTTAGCGAGGTCTATGAATACACACAGTGACGGTTCACTCCTATCCATAGCTTCATATATAGCCGATGTTAAGCTAAGTATGGCATCTTGTGTGGATTTTCCTTCCTTAAAGCCAAACTGCATGTCTGAAAGTAGTTGGTATTTATTCAGATAACTAGTAAGTCTTATTTTGAGGATTTTTTCAAATATTTTGCTGAAGTTTGTTATTAGAGATATGGGCCTATAGTTGGTTACTTCAGTTCTATCGCCGTTTTTATATATCGGAATGACTATGGAAGTCTTAAAGCTAGAAGGATAGTGCCCAAGTTCAATTGACTTGTTAATAATATATGCCAGTGGAGTTGCTATATGCTCTGATATTATTTTTAGAGTTTCTGCCTTTAAGTTATCTATTCCAGGAGACTTGTTATTTTTTAATTGTTGGATAACGTTTTTAACCTCACTTGGGCTTGTAGGTTCTAAGAAAATAGAATTCTGCACTATTCTTTTGTTTCTGTTGGGGTTACTTTTTCGTTTTATTTTACTTGTTAACGTTTTACCCATATTTATATAAGTACTGTTAAATTTTTCGGCAATTTCGAGTGGATCATGAATTAATTGTCCATTTTTATTTTTTACGTAACTGATATCATTAGCTTTCGTATCACTGAACATATTATTTATAGTTTTCCACATGTGTTGGGAGTCGTTTTTGTTTCTATTAATGGAATCTTTAAAATAATTATCTTTGGTTTTTTTGATAAGCATATTTAAAGTGTTTTTGTAATTTTTATACTCGTTTTTAAGATCAATATTATTTGGATCTTTTTTAAGGTGCAAAAACATGCAATTTTTTTTTATTCACTGATTTTATTAATGATTTAGTTATCCAGCTTTTCCTCTTTCTCTCGCTACCTTTTATTTTTATGACGGTAGTACATATTTCCACAATACTTTGCACGTTGTTCACAAAATTCTTTGTTGCAGTTTCTGGGTCGTGTGTTAAGTATACATCTTCCCACGTAATTAGATTATGTAATTGTAAATAAACACATATAATGTAAAGGTTAATTAATTTAAATAAATAAAGAGTTTAATACATTTTTCTTACACTTGGAGTAGTTTTCCACACACACCAAAACACTTTTGCACACACTCGACGCGCGTTTTGCCAACCAAGTTGGCATCATCGGGAGATGTGTGCAAAAGTGTTTTGGTGTGTGTGGAAAACTACTCCAAGTGTAAGTTCTACACCAAAGGTTCCAACCCCTCTTCAGGAACATTTTTCTTAATAATAAAAATTAATAAAAACTTTAATAAAATTACAAACTTGTCTAACTCAAAAATTACCCTCATATCCCAAGAAAAAAAAGTATTTAGGTTAGGTTAATAATAATATAAAAAAAAAAATTAAAAAAAATCGAATTTAAAACACATGAAAATCAAAATTAGTGGTATATAAGGAAAGGTCAAAGGTCAAATTTAAAAAAAAAACCGGAGAACCACCTCCTCCTTCCTCCGGGGGGCGCCCGGATTCGAACTCGTGATCGTCTGAGTGACCTCAAGTTCGATGCGTGTTCGCCCGCTCGGCTATTCGAACGCCCCGTAAAAGTTAGGTTTGTTTCTTAATTTCAACGAAAACTACCTGCACTACCTGCTTATCGGTCCGTGTTGACCAGGCAGGTCACAACGCCTTAGGCTATAAATTCTACCCAAGCTATCGGATTTATACATTTAGAACTGTATTATTATTTTGAACCAGTTTATGTCTTCAGATATTTTAATATACTTTAAATAATAATAAATATAAATAAATAAATAAAAGATAACCCTTTTTTCAAAATACTTTTTAATAAAATCATATTCATATGTTCATTTGTTTTAATATTTATATGATTTACTAATTTTCACAACTTGTAATATACAGGGTGGCACAAAAGTGTATACAAATATTTTTATTAATTAAAAAATATATACAATTAAACTTAAAAATAAAATGAAATATAAATTTACATTAATAAATACTAATTATAATTAATCATCTTCCTCTGGTTCCAACACTTGGTCATCTGTGAGGTTGGACACAGTTGAATCCGTTGGAGATGATGGCCTAGAATTAGGAACCGTCTCTATTGACCAAGCCGACGGTGAAGAAGCACGAGAATTGGACGCCGTCTCCATCGACCACCCCGTTTCTGATGAAGGTCGTACCCACCAGTCACTTGGGCTACTGGCATGTTGTATGACCTCACTGTCTATAGAGCATGTTGGAGCCATCACTGTGGAGTCACCAGTAGTTGAGGAGACGGTACTATCTTGTACAGGTTGTTCGGTCTCCATCTCAATACAAACTGAGCAACAGCAGCAAAGAACTTCATTTTATACATTTACCCCCTCCAAAACATCATACTTGTGTAAACACTTAATATCATAATAATTTCTTGACATTTGTATATAGAATAGTACTATTTTATACTCATACTATAAATAACTACCATAAATATCTAATTTAGTAAAACACGTTGTATCGTTCACGCAATTGTTTTATTTACATTATTACATGTATGACATACTTCAATTCGATGCAATTGCAGCAAGTTTGTGCCGCAACATTTACATTTCGTTATCATTGCACCATCCAACGTCGTCGTTTTGTGAATATTTACATGCTGATGACGTCCGGACACTATCCGTGTATAGGATATATAACATAGCCCACACAGGAAGTGTTTGGTTGCATCTGGCCTGGTTCTGATTATGACAAAAGACGCTGATGTGCAATATAGCCTCCACCGATCATCATAATTGTTTAATGTTTTTCCGGAGAAGGCTAACTCTCCGACTTCGTCTTCCACATCACACCCAACACCTTCATCTACACTGACGGGAACCAGGTTGCCATCTCCCCAGTCGGCACCCTCTTGGTCGACATTGATATTTTCCACGATGATGGGATCCTCCCGGTGGACAGCATCTTGATTCAAGTCCGGAAGCTCTTGATTTACACCATCTCGGTGTAACACCATTGCACCTATATAATTTTTTGCCAGTTCAGTGAGGAATCGTCTATAAGCCATCTTTAAATGTTGGAACTCAACTGATTTGATGTTAAACCTCCTCCGTTTTATATTCTATAATTCGTGACGGTGACGCCCTTCCTATGGCGTCAAGTTTACTATTAGCTATTTAAACCAAGAGTGACCACAAGAGGAACGCATTCAAACTTCTTACGTAACACAATCGTGTCTTAAAACAGAAGTGCATACAATGGTCCTACCAAGAGAGTGGAAATTAAAACCAATAATAGCAGTACAACCGTATAGTTACAATAATTCAAGAATTTGCCATAATTGCTATACTGCATGGAGGAAGCAAATTATCAACCCATGCACTGGACTGTGCAAAAAGTTTGTAATTGAGAACCCAGTGCAGAAAAAAGAATTTCGAGACAGTTGTCCAAATGAAACACAATGTCGCAATTGCCTTAACATAGTCAAAAGGACTAATTTTGGTATATATCGAGACGTATGTGAAGCTTGCAAAGCAGACCAACCACAATTAAGACAACGATGCGTGTACTGTAAAGTACGAGGACAATTGTTGGAACAACATTTGCATAAAATGTATGTCAGGGGCACTTATCTTGTGTGATCGCATTGGTGTGTTTTATAGTAGTTGGACTCACCATAATAGGGACTGTTGGTGTCTTAATTATAAATAAATTATATTATTTGTATATATGTATGTGTGTATGTAATATATATTATAACCATAAACTGTAAATATATTTTTAGTATTGTAATAACATATTATTTTGTAGGAAACTTTTAAAATTATACAAAAAAAAATGATAATTTTGAATTTCTTTACAATTTAAAATGAAGGAAATAAATTAAATAAATATTAATAAAGTATATTCATTTTATTATTCATTTGTGACACATATTAAAATATTTCAATCGACATAACTATATAATGATACATTAATATATTTTTCTAGTTAATGACAATTTTAAACAAGAGAAGCTATATCAACCCACGAATTGTGTTCTATAGATAATCCCAGCCACTTTACCAGCACTTTATTTCCTTTCTTCTTTAAAACATTTTCAACTAGATACACATCGGGGTATTTTGCTTTTAGTAGCTCCATTTTATAAAAACATCCCTTGATTGGGTGGCCAAACAAGTCTTCTATCAGGTAAGTTGTGGGATTTGTTATGTTTATTTGGGTAATTTTAAAAAGTACTGTTGAAAAGTTCGGTGTAAACCCTTTATCAAATACACCTTTATACTTGCTAATACGAACTATATCACCGAGATGAAATTTCGGTTTCAGAGCAATCTTAATATAATTATATACGTTTAAATGTGTAGTTGGTGTGACATCAATGGGCTTTCTGCCAGTTGTAGATGGACTTTGTTATTGTAACTTTTTGTAACGTTTGGTAGGATATCGAGCCATTTATATTTACCCATAGCTGAGAATTCTTTATACAACCATTTTTTTAATGTGCGGATTACTCGCTCAACAATTGCTGCTTTTTTTGTGCTATACGTAGAATAATGATTAATTTCGTGCCGCTTCATTAATGCGGAGAACTTTCTGTTATAGAATTCAGTACCATTATCGGTCTGTAAATTTCTCGGTGAATAATTTGCTTCTTGAATAATAGTCTGCATAGTCTTAGTAACTTCTACAGCTGTTTTATTTTTAACAGATCTGGTCCATACGTACTTGGAATAGCAGTCAATCACTACAAGAATATAACGATACCCTCTATTTTTATCAGCATATGGTTGCATTTCAGCTAGGTCTGCTTGCCACAAATCACCAAACCCCTTAATTATGGTTCGCCTTCTACGAAAATTTCGTCGAGCATTTCTATGTAACTCGTTAACAACTTGTAATTTTTCGCTGCTAACCTCCATTATAAAATTGTCTTCAGCTATATATCAATTTCAGACATTAATTCTGGTGGAAATGATAAGCCTCCGGATTGCACCTTCTTTGGTTGGAGTTCGGTGGCAATATGCTCTATTTTAGAGATTCTAGTGATTAAAGTATTGTGATTGTTTATGGCCGAACGTTTAACTTCAGAAATTGCTTTATCAACATATTTCCTCATTTCTATTTTCATTTTCTGCATCATTTCATTATTTTGTTTATTGAAAATAGCGCGATTTTCTTCTCCACTTTTTATAAGTCCCGCATCAACATATTTTTTCATTTCCCCAATAATTATATCGGTTGTATCAAAAATAGCTTTGGCAGCACTTTCATCATTTCTTTGTAGACGCTTGTTAACGTAATTACATGTTGCACCATCTTGATCATCGACAGGTTCGCCTAGATTTTTTAAACGCTTATTTTCAATATCATAGTGATTATCTCTGGTAAATTTAAAACCCACGCCAGGTAATCCACGAAGGGCTATTAACTTATTCGCACTAATTCGTTTGCTTCGTCCAAATTTGTCGATAGTGTTTACAGTAGACATTTCTGGTTGCATCTGATCCAGTTTATAAAATTTCAGACTATATAATACTTATTAAGTATAATGATACTATGTTTTATTTCATCTTTAATACACTATTTTTTTTTCCCTAAGTTCTGATATTATTTCTATTATTTCATTGTCGTGGTTGTTATTTCCCGCTATTTTCGAACTCCATAGTAGACGTAGACGATCCACGAGTTCGCCGGGTTTATTCCAAAAAATATATTCTTTATCTTTATTTCTGTACAATTTGTGGGTAGGTACACGTTTTAAGCCGTGACCACTTGTTGACGATCGTGTCGCAATTGTAGAAGATGTTAATGGTTTGATAATTTTGTGAAATTTTCCACGCTTAGTAGTGTTATAGCCATTCGCTACATCGAATTTTTTGTAAGGTGCTTTTGTTTTTCTTAGTATTTCTCCATATATCTTACTCTATTCATCATCGAGAACACCCTCTCTATTATCATCTAAAATTGTTGGGCGTTTTAGAAATATTAGATCGTACAATCTAGAACTACCTAGATACACGCCAAGTTTCTTATTGCCATACCATAGCGTAATATTTCCATGGGAAAAACGTATTTCGGCATTGCCCATCAGCAGTTTGCCTGTCTTGGGATCTACACGCACTCCATATAAACTATCATACTTGGAATCACCAGATTTTAAATTTTGTATATGTCTTTTTACAACCTCATGTCTTTTTTCTAGTTTACTAGCTAGAGAAGTTTCAGATACAGGGGTTGTTCTTATTGACGATGGTGGTGTTTCCATAATGGGGATATAAGGTGGAACATTATCACCACCTACATACTTATCGGATCCTTCTTCAGAAGCACTCTCCCATGATACAGCCCTCTGGGTGGACACCCTTGATGATGATGGTTTTGAATGTAATTGTTGGATATGCGATTTGTTCTCTGCTGCTGAAGATATAACATTTAAAGGTTCAGTTATCGGTTGGTAGATCTTTTCAAGTGTTACGTGCCTCTCCATATCTTTGTTCTTGATATAGTTAAACTTCTTCCGCACCGCATCTGTTGCCTCAATCAGCTGTCGTTTGAGTGTTATTTCGCTACTGGGATGTGCAAGATTGTTATATTTTTTATTATCTTTGGTAACCTTCATCTTAGCGCATACGTAAACGAAGTAATCCTAACGACGTATGTAATTCAAGTGAAGTTTTTAATAAAATGCATTATGGATATATGAAGCTATCAAACCCTTTTCTATATCGCCCACCTTGTACTTCTCTACCTTATCAATCACTAGAAATTCATATTTGTCATTCCAGCACTTTGCACACATATTTTGAAATACTGTAAACGTTACATCAGGTGACACATGATCGGAAAAGATGTGATGCAGATTCATGTCGTCCTGTTTAAAGACAACAATTAAATTACTATTGTCTTATTAGCTGCTTCGGGATTCGAGAGTATGTCTGGCCAAGATAAAAACAATCCACATTTCTATGTCGGCCCATACTGAAATATCCCCTTATAACATCTTGTTTCTCACATATTACATCGTCAAATATAAACACAGACTCTGGCTTTGCCTCGGATGGTTCCACTATTTGCGTACCATTACTAAATGTATAAAATCCTAACCCCTCAATCGGCGCTAATACATTACGTAGATACTCATACTTGGGTTGATTTATAGACTTTGAGTATAGGTAAATATTTAAAAAACGTAAACCTAAACGATGCGTGATCAAAGATATTAAGACATTTGTTTTCCCACAATTCGAGGGTCCTATTATGAGGGCACGTACAGTTGAAGGTAGTAGTGGTCCATGGCGATTATCAGCACTTAACCCACGCCCAACTTTTTCATCCAAATTATCTATAGAAAGCGTTTGTTTCTGTTTCACAATGTGCATTGTACCGCGGCTAAATGTTATATAAGTAGATGTGTGATTTACAACTCCTATTTAAATGGTTTCTACGATACGATACACACGTGAAAAACGTACGAAGCGCGGTGGAGGATTAGTTAATTCCCTGATTAATAAGCTCCCCTTTGAATTGCATTTGCCAGGTTATCAATTTTGTGGTCCAGGCACAGATTTAAATAAAAGGTTAGCACGAGGTGATTCTGGCATAAATCAGCTCGATAAAGCGTGTAAGCAACACGATATTGCATACGACAAAAATAGCAGTAATCAAGCAGCCCGCCATAAAGCAGACTATCAGCTTGAACAGGCTGCGTGGAAACGAGTGAAATCCAAAGACGCAGGACGTGGAGAAAAGGCCGCTGCTTGGTTAGTTACAACTATAATGAAAGGAAAACAACGTCTTGGTATGGGATGTAATTCAACAATATCTCGCAATCCAATAAGGAAACGAATCATCAAGAAAACAAAGAAGGGTAAGAAGAATGTTAAAAAGACAGCGTTTGGATCTGGGATAGTACGAAAAGTGCGTGACACACTGCGAAATGATCGAGGCAAAAGAGTAAAAGACCAAAAGAAGGTGACTGAAATTGCTCTAAAAGCTGCACGTCGATATATAAAACAGGCCGGTGGAAAACGCAATATTCAAACACCTCGAATTATACCAATTCCAAAAGTTGGTGGTATTTTACCTCTAATACCCATTTTTGCTGGATTATCTGCATTGGGTAGTTTGGCTGGTATGGCTGCTGGTATTGCTAAAGCTGTAAATGATGTGAAAAAGGGTAGAGAAGAATTAGCTGAAGCAAATCGACACATCAGAAGTATGGAAGCAATCGCTATGAAAAGTGGCAAGGGGATGTTTATGAAGCCATATCGAAAGGGAATGGGTCTTTATCTAAAACAGAATTCAAAAAACTAATAGACTCCCTACCTCGGAGACCTCTTACCGACATTGATCTTAAATATTATGCTAAGAAAATGAAGGTAGCATACTTTCGAGGTGTGTTTATGCGCGACTCACTACCAAGACATGGGCCACATTACAATGAATCTGCAATAATCAATTTGGATAGTATATATGGTCCTGGGACACATTGGGTGGCGTATAAAAAACGAGGTGTTTTAGTAAATTACTTTTGATAGTTTTGGTGATTTACCCCCACCTATAGAATTAGTTACATATTTCAATAACGATTCAAGGAGGGCCAACCAAATATTCTATAACTTGTAACGGTCTATTGTTCATATCTCGTTACAAGGTTGTTTAAAGGAATCCTTAGAATCAATTGCAATAAATAGTTAGCATTTTGTACCGATATATATCCGATAAATGCTCCCTATACTCATCCGGAAGATAGTTGTGGTTTCATTGGTGGTAAAACTTTTCACTGCTAGATGTCGCTTGTTATATTAGTTGAAATATTCGTATAAATCGTTAAATAAAATCAATTCTTATATTATCAATTATGTACTATGATCGTGTAGAACAATCCAGAAATTTTCATAAATTTGACATAGGAAGTCATGTGATATATGCGTGGGGGCGAAGGTATAAATTCCAGGGAGACGTAGAATCGCATTCCTTTGCTTGCGTTTGTTTGTGAGTCGTAGTATCCGACAACCACCGTTCAATTTACGGGCATGTGCTAATGGATTTATCAAAAAGCCTCGTTGCTGAGGTGAGAAATAGTTTGGTTTAACATTTGGCTTATTTTACAATAAAATATTATTTTAGGTTTTTAGAGATACCCTTTAAAAGTTAAAAGTTATAAGTAATTGCTATTTAAGTACCTTATATAATAATAATAATAATAATAATAATAAACTGCCTTTATTTGGAAGCACTGCAATATACAATACTAGAAAAAAAAACACAAGGGCGAAGTCTAGCCGGAGCTACTCTACTTAACCCTGACAAATATTAACAATTTATATCTAGTAGATTTATGTACAAATGAAGTTATCTTAAAAATATGATGGTAAAATAATATTTAAATGGAAGAAAGAAAAAAAAACAGATTTAGTTAATAAATAATACCTAATAATAAAGTTAATATAAAGTTAGTGGATCATACCGTGAATGAACATTGATTTTATTGCACAAGCAACAAGGAGTTTTTAATTTTTTTACGAAAGTTGTTTAAAGGGATGTTTTTTAGATCATCATTTAAGTTATTGTAAATTTTAGCTGCATTGTATGTAAATGATCTAGAAAACAAGGCTGAGTAAAATCTGGGCAAGGAAATCTGATAAACATGGCGTGTATTTATGCTATGTAGATCACGTCTAAACACAATCTTTTCTCGCAAGTACGGTGGTGAAGAAGTAGCAAGTATACGCTTAATAACTACGGACATATGATAATTGTATGTATTGTCTAATTTGAGCCATCTAAGTTGATTGATTTTTTCCGTAACTCTATCGTATTTTTTTAAACCGAAAACAAATCGACAACAGCAATTTTGTATTTTTTGTAATCTGTGTTGTGTGATTTTATCAAGACATGGATAATACAACGTAATACCATAATTTAATATTGGTAATACTAGCGACTCTGATAGTTTTTTACGTAGTTCAAAATTTATAATTTTTACATTGCTATATAATAATTTCAAGGCTAGGTATGCTCTTTTAACGAGTAGTGACACATATTCTTCAAATCTTAGTCTACAATCAAAAATAAACCTAGATTTTTTACACTATTGACCGTATTTAGAGGTTCGTTACATATCGTAATATTAAGGCGAGATTTAACTAATTGTTCTGACCGCTTTGGACTGAAGATGATTACATTACATTTATTCGCATTAAGTTTTAAATTATGTGCTTTAGAATATTGGGATAAAGATTCAAGGTCATCATTTATACGTGTGCAAGCAGAATCAACAAAGGCAGGATCAAAAGAAAATGACACTTGTGTGTCATCTGCAAATGCTTGTATTTCAGAAAATTTTGCTACGGCAAAAATATCAGAGGTGTAGATAAGAAATAATATAGGCCCCAGAACAGAACCTTGGGGAACTCCAGATGTTACAGTGGCAATTTCTGAAAAAGCGTTATCAATAACAACTTGCTGACGTCGATTGCTAAGGTAGCATATAAAGAAATTTATAGAAGTAATGTCAAATCCATAATACTCAAGTTTCGAAGTAAGCAACTGATGATCCAGAGTATCAAAGGCTTTAGAAAATCAAGTAATATGAGAGCAGTAGCTAAACCATTATCAAGAGCCCTAATTATATTGTCTGCGACATTTAGCAGTAAAGTTGTAGTGCTAAACCCTTTCCTGAAACCCGATTGCAAATTCGATAAGATATTATTAGTGATTACATAATCATACATTTGTATATTAATAATTTTTTCAAGGATTTTCGACATAGTGGGAAGTATACTAATGGGACGAAGTTCATTATACGCTTTTGGACTATTTACCTTAGGCAAAGGTTTAATTAGGGATGTCTTCCACATCTCTGGAAAATAGCCAGCTTCCAAACAACAGTTTACGATATGCGTGATATATGGGCAAATAACTGGCAAACAAAGCTGCAGCATTTTCGCACAAATTTGATCAGTTCCATAGGCATTAGATTTTAGATCATAAATTATATTTTTTACCTGTTCTATCGTGGCTAATTTAAATGTAAATGATAAGCTGTCATTATATTTCCTAGATTTATAAAAATTTGTACTTTCAGGGCAATTATTTGAAGGACTAAAAACGGATAAAAAGTAGTTATTGACATCATCAGGGTTTTTTAATTCTTTAGGTATATCTGTTACAGTTCTTCGTTTTATATTTAGATACCGTATGGATTTCCACAATTCTTTTTTGTTTATGTTATTTTGCTGATAGGTTAGAAAAGCAGCTTTCTCCTTTGTTATGGCATTTGTAACAAGGTTGCGCATTTGTTTATAATAATTCCGGTCATTTATGGATTTTGTACGATTATACTTACTGAGGGCTTTATCTCTTTGTTTCATCATAAACTTTATGTTAGGCGTAATCCACGGAGCATAGGGTTTTGATATACGTGAAGTAGTATACGGCGCATGCTTATCAAATAGTTCCAAAACATAACTATTTAACAATTTAATTTTGTCATCAATATTATTTAAATATAAAATATTTTCCCACTGTACGTTTTTTAAATCATTTTCAAAGTCATTTTTAGAGAATAGTTTAAAATTGCGATATGTCACAAATATTGGTTCTGGACGGGGTACAAACATGTTTAACTCACAATAAACGGCACTATTATCAGAAATGTTGTCAGCAGTTATAGTTCCAGAGTTTATTACTAACTCGTAATTGTTAATAAATATCACGTCTATGAGTTTCTGTGACGTTTCTGTAATACGTGTAGGTTCTTTTATCAATTGTTTAAAGTCATAAGATGTTACACATTCTGACACCGCGTTATTACATAACTGATCGATATTTATGTCACCTAGGATTATAATGTTTTGAAACTGTGGCGAAATATAAGACAATAAATTATCTAAAAACTCTAAGAAGAGATGTATATTATTTGTTGGCACTCTGTATATAACTCCTATTAGAATGCGTTGTGTACCTGACTTAAATTGTAACCAGTAATGCTCTACACCTTCAATTGACCCAAAATCATTTAAAATTGGATCAACCTTTAGCGTATCTCTAACGTAAATACCTACTCCACCACCCCGACTTAAACTGTCCTTGCGAAAAAATCTGTAATTAGGAATTCCTACAATATCTGAGGGAATGTCATTATTCAGCCAAGTTTCAGAGACACATATTATATCTAAATTGTTATTTAATATCAGATCTGAAAAGTGTTCGAAGCCCGTAAACAACGATCGTACATTTAGATGACCAATTTTTACTTTTTTATTTGGTAAGTTATTGTCCATAATTTATTCTAGCTTTTAACTGTTCTATTTTATTTAAAACAAAATAACAATTTGAATCGTTCACGGTATGGTCTGTACGAATATTTAATTTTAATTTAGAGTTTAATTCTTTACAATTAATGCAGGTAAAGGTTTCCGCCTCACACTGGTTTTTTTCATGTGCGCCTGAACATATTGGACAAATCACAGATTGACTCCGACAATCTTTTTTATGATGGCCAACCTTCCAACACTTAAAACATCTCGGGAGACTAAAATGTTCTTTAACTCCACACCTTTTCCATGAAATATATAAAAATCCATTTTTTGTAATAAAATTAAAAAGGGACGGGGTTACTTCTATTATAAGGTTAAAAACATCCTTATATTTTAGTTTAGTTATAATCTTTAAGTCACTAACAGGAACGTCCAAATTGTTGTCAGATATAATGTCTTCAATTAAATTAGGGCTTTCTGCTGCTGATTTTTCCACACTGTATATAATGAGTCTGGGATTAAATTTCTTGGCTTCGCTTATATTATAAATTTGACCAACTTTATCATTTAGGCATGTTTTAAGCTTATTTAAAGAGTCTTAGTAGAAGACTTATACCGGAACCCGGTCTCCCCCCACCACTTTTTTTTCTGGTGGGGGGTAATTAGAGTAATTAGAGCATTGTCGGTAATTAGGGTAATTAGAGCATTGTCGGTAATTAGGGTAATTAGAGCATTGTCGGTAATTAGACTGTAATTACAATGGAGAAGAGTAATGTCTGTAATTAGATTGTAATTACAATATAGAGGTAATTAGACTTGATGTAATTACTATTGTGGTAATTGGGGTGGTGCAATTGTAATTGTAATTAGTGTATGTACCAATAAGTGTTTCAAGTATGTAAGTGTACGATAGTAATTAGTATGGTGGGAGGTAAGTAGGTTGGAGGGGGCGAATGTTTCACTATAAGTAAAACGCTTTGGTAGCTCAAAATCACATCCATAGTTGTTCACTCAAGAGTTAACTAGTGAGAGTAGTGCAGTTATCTCAATTTATTTCAAGTGAGCAATATATTTCAAAGAGTAATTAGAGCATTGTCGGTAATTAGGGTAATTAGAGCATTGTCGGTAATTAGGGTAATTAGAGCATTGTCGGTAATTAGACTGTAATTACAATGGAGAAGAGTAATGTCTGTAATTAGATTGTAATTACAATATAGAGGTAATTAGACTTGATGTAATTACTATTGTGGTAATTGGGGTGGTGCAATTGTAATTGTAATTAGTGTATGTACCAATAAGTGTTTCAAGTATGTAAGTGTACGATAGTAATTAGTATGGTGGGAGGTAAGTAGGTTGGAGGGGGCGAATGTTTCACTATAAGTAAAACGCTTTGGTAGCTCAAAATCACATCCATAGTTGTTCACTCAAGAGTTAACTAGTGAGAGTAGTGCAGTTATCTCAATTTATTTCAAGTGAGCAATATATTTCAAGTGAGCAATATATTATATTATTCTTTGCGATTCTTTCATTGTGTACGTCAATTTTAAATTTTAACTATGGCACTTTCCGAATTCGATTTATTAGCACTTAATGCGATTATAAATGAAAATACAGAGATTTTAGTGCAAAGATCTATTACATCGTTAGTTATAAATAAACCTTATATTATAAAGAAAATGTCATTGGTCAATACGCGATATGGAAAATCAATCGTAGTACATTTATTTGAGGAAAGTGCGATTACAGATTTTAAATCATTTTTACCAAAACGGGTTGTAGAAAATATAAGTGAAGATACTATTAATAAAATTAATTCAAGCGGTGGTAAATACACATTGACATATTTAGGACAACGTCCTCCAATGTATATCGGCGCAAAATCCAGCGCAATAATACAATTTGGTATTTAATTTCTAGTACTTAAGAAACAATATTTGTATTAGTTAGTTATTAGTTTACATTTGCTACTATATAATAAAAATGGGGTACATTTAGAAAGAATTTTGGGGGTATTATAAAAATAATTATCTGTTCACTTGTAAATATAGAATTATTGATTTGAACAATATATCAATTTTAAATTGAATAGATATCATATTTTGTGTAAGTATGTGATTAGATTTATTCTCTTTATATCTATTTTTAATTTATTTGTTTAATTCCAGGTTAACTCTAACCAACAAAAAAACATGTGGATGCAATATTCATCTCACGGATGGGTAAAGGCAGAAGACATTAAATCTGCCATTGAAAGATTGTCTTGTAAACTAGATGACATAAGGAGGGATTCACTGCATTCTTTGAATTATGACATAAATGTCTGCTTCGATGCTGAAGAAGTTCGACGTGTTAAAGAAACTTCCAAGGCGTGTAGCATTGGTGTAAATTTATGTGGTAGATATTCTCGTGGCTTCCTAAATTTGGATGAGTTTTGTGAGCATATGGGCGTAGTGGATCTAAAACGCTTTCTATATGACATAGTGGAGTACCTACCTAAGAATATCATTGAAAAATATCAACTCAACCAGTCTGATGAAGAAGATAATGAGGACAATGTAGATAAATAAATACTATAATCTGTTAATTTTGATTGACATATTCATTACACCAAATATTGTATATGTCTGCAGTAAACAATATGGTGCTGTATTTTGTATTATAAGGATAAATAAATGAAATACACATTAAAAGATTACATTCATTTTATTACATAATTAAAAATACCTTAGCATAATTAAAACAGTTTTCATTGTAATTTTATATTTATATCTACAATAACATTTTTTGAGAAAATGAACATTTGTAAGTACATCATGATTATTATTGATAAAATGTTCCAGACATCTTGATAGAAATGGTATGCTGCACTACTTAATTGCACAATAATAAATGTTTTCTTTTTTACTTAACATCGAGAAAGCCATTCTGAACCGAGCCATCTAATGCGTTATAACTTAAATATGTATCATGAAGTATAAGTGCATACACTCGAGTTTGTTCCGGAAATTTCGCTTTTCGTGTTTCAAATTCTATCTTTATGTCGACAGTAGATGATTTCACTGCAACAGGTTGGTGTGAACAATCAATGACAAACAAAGGATTCTTCCTGAATTCCCCAAGATCCATCATGGGTTCGCTCATATCTTTATCATAGTAACTACGTTGGAAGTTCTCATAAGCATAATATGCTGCAGAATCGAGCTTCTTATCGAAATCTAAATTCCAACGTTCATATGGATATACTTCAGAGTTTAGAAATAGTCGAATATTATTTATGTCTGCGTGTTTGAACTGTGTAACATCCTTTGTTCTATCATTGGCCTGATCAGTGCCTTGAAAGCCAAGAAGGATGAAAAGTGGACTTTCAAGACGGGTGGAGAGTTTAAGAGCCCATATGTCATAGGTAGTATCGCGTAGACAGGGAAGCTCATAAAAATCCCACGCACGGTAGACCATCTTAACTTTGGTATTATTACCACTTTTATTAATTCGATTCAATAATTTTAACTTTTGTCGATCTTCAGGTACAATGTGCCTTATCTTCCACTCAATTTTGCTGATATCCAACTCTGCATCAACCTCACCGATATAGGAGTCTTTAAATGAGCGTGCAATTATCATAATTAATTCTTGCTTCACATTCAGAATGCCTTTGGTATAATCTTCTGCAAAACCCATAAGGAACTTAAGGGGTAGTTTGCCACTGAACACGTGACTGGTGGTATCTAAAATATCTTGTCTCTTTTCAGTGAGACCCCAACCTGTTGTTATTAATGAGCGTGCATGCGTTTGCCCATACGACACCATAGTTTTCATTGTGGTAGTAATACCAGGTCTTCTAACTACTGCTACTTGTTCACCACCCATTTCCAGTCGTATCTCTTCAAAGAGAAATGCTAGTGCATTATTGGATAAATAACAACGCTTTGTGGTGTCGCTAGGAGTAAATTTTCCCTCTATGTATATATAACTTTCTGAAATGTCGAGTATAACATCTTGAAAATTGATGGGAATACGTATTTCATCAGAGTTTCTGTAATATGGGGATCCATATGGTTTATATGTATGCTCATGTAGGCTAACTAGGGAATGATCTAACACAGGTTCATCAAACACCTCAAGTTTGTCACTAGTTGCAGTAGCCACCATTATTATGATCAATTTTTTCGCAGTTTTAATCCAATAGATTTTAAAAAGGCTTGATCCTCAGCTGACAATCTATGTCTTAACTGTTTAAGGTATAGACTTTGAATGAATTGCTTTCCACATCTCCCTTTCTTTTTATCCATACTGTTGTTCGCTACAGTATCATACTGATGGTGATGTACTTGCTGTCGCTGTTTATATCGAAAACCCATTTGGTTGGTGATATCCGACTTTCTTCAATTCTAGCCTTACAATAATTTTCTCACCTCGAAAATCGATCAAATCACCGTTGTCGTCCAGTATGCGTAGTGTGATGTTGTCTATTAACTGACGCCCTTTAGGTCTAACAGGTAAATATATGATATTTTTGGGTTCTCTAGTAAGTTTGTAGCCAGGCTCAACGTCTATGTCAAATTCAAAGAGAGTGTGTGACTCTTCTGCATTCAGATAAGCTCCAGAAATAATATTGCAATCTACGCGTATCATCCTTACTTTCATAATATCAACAGGCTGTGTTGATTCGTAATTTTTATTTGGTTGTAAATATATTGGTCCAAATCCCAACAGACTTCCTATTGAATTTGGTTGTCTAAAATCTATTTCATACTTTGACAAAATCTCGCACTTTAAGGTATTGTTGTTTGCCCTTAAAGTGAATATTTGCGTGTAATCCTTTCCATCAATATTCATAGCTTTCAACATTGCAGCATAGATTTCATCAATTTCATAAGCCCCCAGAGGTATGTGAACAGTAGTGAATGTATCTTTAGCACTAACCCTATATTGGAAGATGTTATTTGTTTCATCCACATTGTATATGGAGTTGTAAGAGTAGAATCCAATTAAACCTAACCCATGACGACTGCTCCTATCCAGTTCAATGGGTGGATCAAAGTTGACACTTAGCTCACTTAAGCGGCTCGTGTTGACACTTAGCTCACTTAAGCGGCTCGTTAGTGTGAACGTGTACGACATGACTGATATAATTAAATTGTGTTACCCAATTTATTGTGGATTACAGCAATAATGGTATAATTTCCTCTTCTTAGAAGTGGATGGTAATATATTTACATTGTTATTGGATGCCACATTTACATCGTTTACCTTACAATAGCAGCAAAACATTTTTCTAGGTGTTGGACCATCATTTACGTCAACATTGCTTTCATAATCATTAAGGTAATGTTCTGTGCAATATTGATATTTTAATATATCGATATCATTCTGAAGATGTGTAGGTAGCTTATCCCATACTAATGCAATTTCATGTGAAGCAAGCCCAATCATCACTTCTTTGGGCATATTTGCAAGTTGTTGTTTGCTCATCTTCAACAGACTACGCAAACGGGAGAATGCAATTAGTGAGTGACCCATTCGCTTGATACTTTCTCGATCCATTGCTGGGGTTATAGATTTCAGCTCCATGGCGTTTTATATTTGTTTTGTAGAGAGAAACTTTAAACACAAATGTCCACACCACACTGTGTTAAAATTCTGTACACGTTTGTAGTTATAGAATATTTGGTTGGCCCTCCTTGAATCGTTATTGAAATATGTAACTAATTCTATAGGTGGGGGTAAATCACCAAAACTATCAAAGTAATTTACTAAACCACCTCGTTTTTTATATGCCACCCAATGTGTCCCAGGACCATATATACTATCCAAATTGATTATTGAAGATTCATTGTAATGTGGCCCATGTCTTGGTAGTGAGTCGCGCATAAACACACCTCGAAAGTATGCTACCTTCATTTTCTTAGCATAATATTTAAGATCAATGTCGGTAAGAGGTCTCCGAGGTAGGGAGTCTATTAGTTTTTTGAATTCTGTTTTAGATAAAGACCCATTCCCTTTCGATATGGCTTCATAAACATCCCCTTGCCACTTTTCATAGCGATTGCTTCCATACTTCTGTTGTGTCGATTTGCTTCAGCTAATTCTTCTCTACCCTTTTTCACATCATTTACAGCTTTAGCAATACCAGCAGCCGTACCAGCCAAACTACCCAATGCAGATAATCCAGCAAAAATGGGTATTAGAGGTAAAATACCACCAACTTTTGGAATTGGTATAATTCGAGGTGTTTGAATATTGCGTTTTCCACCGGCCTGTTTTATATATCGACGTGCAGCTTTTAGAGCAATTTCAGTCACCTTCTTTTGGTCTTTTACTCTTTTGCCTCCAGCATTTCGCAGTGTGTCACGCACTTTTCGTACTATCCCAGATCCAAACGCTGTCTTTTTAACATTCTTCTTACCTTTCTTTGTTTTCTTGATGATTCGTTTCCTTATTGGATTGCGAGATATTGTTGAATTACATCCCATACCAAGACGTTGTTTTCCCTTCATTATAGTTGTGACTAACCAAGCAGCTGCCTTTTCTCCACGTCCTGCGTCTTTAGATTTCACTCGTTTCCACGCAGCCTGTTCAAGCTGATAGTCTGCTTTATGGCGGGCTGCTTGATTACTGCTATTTTTGTCGTACGCAATATCGTGTTGCTTACACGCTTTATCGAGCTGATTTATGCCAGAATCACCTCGTGCTAACCTTTTATTTAAATCTGTGCCTGGACCACAAAATTGATAACCTGGCAAATGCAATTCAAAGGGGAGCTTATTAATCAGGGAATTAACTAATCCTCCACCGCGCTTCGTACGTTTTTCACGTGTGTATCGTATCGTAGAAACCATTTAAATAAGAGTTGTAAATCACACATCTACTTATATAACATTTAGCCGCGGTACAATGCACATTGTGAAACAGAAACAAACGCTTTCTATAGATAATTTGGATGAAAAAGTTGGGCGTGGGTTAAGTGCTGATAATCGCCATGGACCACTACTACCTTCAACTGTACGTGCCCTCATAATAGGACCCTCGAATTGTGGGAAAACAAATGTCTTAATATCTTTGATCACGCATCGTTTAGGTTTACGTTTTTTAAATATTTACCTATACTCAAAGTCTATAAATCAACCCAAGTATGAGTATCTACGTAATGTATTAGCGCCGATTGAGGGGTTAGGATTTTATACATTTAGTAATGGTACGCAAATAGTGGAACCATCCGAGGCAAAGCCAGAGTCTGTGTTTATATTTGACGATGTAATATGTGAGAAACAAGATGTTATAAGGGGATATTTCAGTATGGGCCGACATAGAAATGTGGATTGTTTTTATCTTGGCCAGACATACTCTCGAATCCCGAAGCAGCTAATAAGAGACAATAGTAATTTAATTGTTGTCTTTAAACAGGACGACATGAATCTGCATCACATCTTTTCCGATCATGTGTCACCTGATGTAACGTTTACAGTATTTCAAAATATGTGTGCAAAGTGCTGGAATGACAAATATGGATTTCTAGTGATTGATAAGGATAGAGAAGTACAAGGTGGGCGATATAGAAAAGGGTTTGATAGCTTCATATATCCATAATGCATTTTATTAAAAACTTCACTTGAATTACATACGTCGTTAGGATTACTTCGTTTACGTATGCGCTAAGATGAAGGTTACCAAAGATAATAAAAAATATAACAATCTTGCACATCCCAGTAGCGAAATAACACTCAAGCGACAGCTGATTGAGGCAACAGATGCTGTGCGGAAGAAGTTTAACTATATCAAGAACAAAGATATGGAGATGCACGTAACACTTGAAAAGATCTACCAACCGATAACTGAACCTTTAAATGTTATATCTTCAGCAGCAGAGAACAAATCTCATATCCAACAATTACATTCAAAACCATCATCATCAAGGGTGTCCACCCAGAGGGCTGTATCATGGGAGAGTGCTTCTGAAGAAGGATCCGATAAGTATGTAGGTGGTGATGATGTTCCACATTATATCCCCATTATGGAAACACCACCATCGTCAATAAGAACAACCCCTGTATCCGAAACTTCTCCAGCTAGTAAACTAGAAAAAAGACATGAGGTTGTAAAAAGACATATACAAAATTTAAAATCTGGTGATTCCAAGTATGATAGTTTATATGGAGTGCGTGTAGATCCCAAGACAGGCAAACTGCTGATGGGCAATGCCGAAATACGTTTTTCCCATGGAAATATTACGCTATGGTATGGCAATAAGAAACTTGGCGTGTATCTAGGTAGTCCTAAATTGTACGATCTAATATTTCTAAAACGCCCAACAATTTTAGATGATAATAGAGAGGGTGTTCTCGATGATGAATGGAGTAAGATATATGGAGAAATACTAAGAAAAACAAAGGCACCTTACAAAAAATTCGATGTAGCGAATGGCTATAACACTACTAAGCGTGGAAAATTTCACAAAATTATCAAACCATTAACATCTTCTACAATTGCGACACGATCGTCAACAAGTGGTCACGGCTTAAAACGTGTACCTACCCACAAATTGTACAGAAATAAAGATAAAGAATATATTTTTTGGAATAAACCCAGCGAACTCGTGGATCGTCTACGTCTACTATGGAGTTCGAAAATAGCGGGAAATAACAACCACGACAATGAAATAATAGAAATAATATCAGAACTTAGGGAAGAAAAAATAGTGTATTAAAGATGAAATAAAACATAGTATCATTATACTTAATAAGTATTATATAGTCTGAAATTTTATAAACTGGATCAGATGCAACCAGAAATGTCTACTGTAAACACTATCGACAAATTTGGACGCAGCAAAAGAATTAGTGCGAGTAAGTTAATAGCCCATCGTGGATTACCTGGCGTGGGTTTTAAACTTACCAGAGATAATCACTATGATATTGAAAATAAGCGTTTAAAAAATGTAGGGGAACCTGTCGATGATCAAGATGGTGCAACATGTAATTACGTTAACAAGCGTCTACAAACAAATGATGAAAATGCTGCCAAAGCTATTTTTGATACAACCGATGTAATTATTGGGGAAATGAAAAAATATGTTGATGTGGGACTTATAAGAAGTGGAGAAGAAAATCGCGCTATTTTCAATAAACAAAATAATGAGATGATGCAGAAAATGAAAATAGAAATGAGGAAATATGTTGATAAAGCAATTTCTGAAGTTAAACGTTCGGCCATAAACAATCGCAATACTTTAATCACTAGAATCTCTAAATTAGAGCATATTGCCACCGAACTCCAACCAAAGAAGGTGCAATCCGGAGGCCTAGCATTTCCACCAGAACTAATGCCTGAAGTTGATATATAGCTGAAGACAATTTTATAATGGAGGTTAGCAGCGAAAAATTACAAGTTGTTAACGAGTTACATAGAAATGCTCGACGAAATTTTCGTAGAAGGCGAACCATAATTAAGGGGTTTGGTGATTTGTGGCAAGCAGACCTAGCTGAAATGCAGCCATACGCTGATAAAAATAGAGGGTATCGTTATATTCTTGTAGTGATTGACTGCTATTCCAAGTACGTATGGACCAAACCTATTAAAAATAAAGCAGCTGTAGAAGTTACCAAGGCTATGCAGACTATTATTCAAGAAGCAAATTATTCACCGAGAAATTTACAGACCGATAATGGTACTGAATTCTATAACAGAAAGTTCTCAGCATTAATGAAGCGGCACGAAATTAATCATTATTCTACGTATAGCACAAAAAAAGCAGCAATTGTTGAGCGAGTAATCCGCACATTAAAAAATTGGTTGTATAAAGAATTCTCAGCTATGGGTAAATATAAATGGCTCGATATCCTACCAAACGTTACAAAAAGTTACAATGACAAAGTCCATCGTACAACTGGCAGAAAGCCCATTGATGTCAAACCAACTACACATTTAAACGTATATAATTATATTAAGATTGCTCTGAAACCGAAATTTCATCTCGGTGATATAGTTCGTATTAGCAAGTATAAAGGTGTATTTGATAAAGGGTTTACACCGAACTTTTCAACAGAACTTTTTAAAATTACCAAAATAAACATAACAAATCCCACAACTTACCTGATAGAAGACTTGTTTGGACACCCAATCAAGGGATGTTTTTATGAAATGGAGCTACTAAAAGCAAAATACCCCGATGTGTATCTAGTTGAAAATGTATTAAAGAAGAAAGGAAATAAAGTGCTGGTAAAGTGGCTGGGGCTATCTATAGAACACAATTCGTGGGTTGATATAGCTTCTATTGTTTAAAATTGTCATTAACTAGAAAAATATATTAATGTATCATTATATAGTTATGTCGATTGAAATATTTTAATATGTGTCACAAATGAATAATAAAATGAATATACTTTATTAATATTTATTTAATTTATTTCCTTCATTTTAAATTGTAAAAAAATTAAAAATAATCATTTTTTTTTTTTTTTTTTTTTTTTTTTTGTATAATTTTAAAAGTTTCCTACAAAATAATATGTTATTACAATACTAAAAATATATTTACAGTTTATGGTTATAATATATATTACATACACACATACATATATACAAATAATATAATTTATTTATAATTAAGACACCAACAGTCCCTATTATGGTGAGTCCAACTACTATAAAACACACCAATGCGATCACACAAGATGAGTGCCCCTGACATACATTTTATGCAAATGTTGTTCCAACAATTGTCCTCGTACTTACTACAGTACACGCATCGTTGTCTTAATTGTGGTTGGTCTGCTTTGCAAGCTTCACATACGTCTCGATATATACCAAAATTCGTTCTTTTGAGTATGGTAAGACAATTGCGACATTGTGTTTCATTTGGACAATTGTCTCGAAATTCTTTTTTCTGCACTGGGTTCTGAATTACACACTTTTTGCACAGTCCAGTGCATGGGTTGATAATTTGCTTCCTCCATGCAGTATAGCAATTATGGCAAATTCTTGAATTATTGTAACTATACGGTTGTACTGCTATTATTGGTTTTAATTTCCACTCTCTTGGTAGGACCATTGTATGCACTTCTGTTTTAAGACACGATTGTGTTACGTAAGAAGTTTGAATGCGTTCCTCTTGTGGTCACTCTTGGTTTAAATAGCTAATAGTAAACTTGACGCAATAGGAAGGGCGTCACCGTCACGAATTATAGAATATAAAACGGAGGAGGTTTAACATCAAATCAGTTGAGTTCCAACATTTAAAGATGGCTTATAGACGATTCCTCACTGAACTGGCAGAAAATGATATGGGTGCAATGGTGTTACACCGAGATGGTGTAAATCAAGAGCTTCAGGACTTGAATCAAGATGCTGTCCACCGAGAGGATCCCATCATCGTGGAAAATATCAATGTCGACCAAGAGGGTGCCGACTGGGGAGATGGCAACCTGGTTCCCGTCAGTGTAGATGAAGGTCTTGGGGATGATGTGGAAGACGAAGCGGGAGAGTTAGCCTTCTCCGGAAAAATATTAAACAATTATGATGATCGGCGGAGACTATATTGCACGTCAGCGTCTTTTGTCATAATCAGAACCAGGCCGGATGCAACCAAACACTTCCTGTGTGGGCTATGTTATATATCCTATACACGGATAGTGTCCGGACGTCACCAGCATGTAAATATTCACAAAACGACGACGTTGGATGGTGCAATGATAACGAAATGTAAATGTTGCAGCACAAACTTGGTGCAATTGCATCGAATTGAAGTATGTCATACATGTAATAATGTAAATAAAACAATTGCGTGAACGATACAACGTGTTTTACTAAATTAGATATTTATGGTAGTTATTTATAGTATGAGTATAAAATAGTACTGTTCTATATACAAATGTCAAGAAATTATTATGATATTAAGTGTTCACATGTTTTGGAGGGGGTAAATGTATAAAATGAAGTTCTTTGCTGCTGTTGCTCAGTTTGTATTGAGATGGAGACCGAACAACCTGTACAAGATAGTACCATCTCCTCAACTACTGGTGACTCCACAGTGATGGCTCCAACATGCTCTATAGACAGTGAGATCATACAACATGCCAGTATCCCAAGTGACTGGTGGTCGATGGAGACGGCGTCCAATTCTCGTGCTTCTTCACCGTCGGCTTGGTCAATAGAGACGGTTCCTAATTCTAGGCCATCATCTCCAACGGATTCAACTGTGTCCAACCTCACAGATGACCAAGTATTGGAACCAGAAGAGCCATCATCTCCAACGGATTCAACTGTGTCCAACCTCACAGATGACCAAG
Source organism: Rhagium mordax (assembly GCA_963680705.1). Classification (NCBI taxonomy): domain Eukaryota; kingdom Metazoa; phylum Arthropoda; class Insecta; order Coleoptera; family Cerambycidae; genus Rhagium; species Rhagium mordax. The sequence continues at coordinate 23,069,098 of OY796662.1, forward strand.
TATTGGAACCAGAAGAAGATGATTCGTTATAATTAGTATTTATTAATGTAAATTTATATTTCATTTTATTTTTAAGTTTAATTGTATATATTTTTTAATTAATAAAAATATTTGTGCCACCCTGTATATTACAAGTTGTGAAAATTAGTAAATCATATAAATATTAAAACAAATGAACATATGAATGATTTTATTAAAAAGTATTTTGAAAAAAAATGGTTATCTTTTATTTATTATTATTTAAATTAAATTAAAATATCTCAAGATATAAACTGATTCAAAATAATACAGTTGTAAATGTATAAAGCCGATAGCTTGGGTTGATTTTATAGCCTAAGGCCATGCGACCCTGCCTGGTCAATACGGATCGATGAGCAGGTAGTTTTTTGTTGAAATTATGAAATAGACCTAACTCTTGTGGGGCGTTCGAGTAGCCGAGCGGGCAAATACGCGTCGATCTTGAGGTCACTCAGAAGACCACGGGATCGAATCCTCGGACGCCCCCCGGAGAAAGGAGGAGGTGGATCTCCGGTTTTTTTTTTAAATTTGACCTTTGACCTTTCCTAATTAACCATTAATTTTGATTTTCATGTGTTTAAAATTCGATTTTTTTAATTTTTTTTTTTTTTTTTTTTTTTTATGTTGTTATTAACCTATTAAACTCTTTATTTATTTAAATTAATTAACCTTTACATTATGTGTTTATTCATGTCAAACATGTACTCATAATATGCACAATTAATTACATGTGGTGTATTTATTTTATTAACTAATTATTTTTTTTATCATTTTTTATTCACTTTTTAAAATTTGTTTTAAACTTTTTTATATTTATTTTTTATGTACAATTACTTACTACTAATAAAAGACAAGTTTGTAATTTTATTAAAGTTTTTATTATTAAGGAAAATGTTTTAAACTCTTTATTTATTTAAATTAATTAACCTTTACATTATGTGTTTATTTACAATTACATAATCTAATTATTCATGTCAAACAAGTACTCATAATATGCACAATTAATTAATTACATGTGATGTATTTATTTTATTAACTAATTAATTTTTTTATCATTTTTTATTCACTTTTTAAAATTTGTTTTAAACTTTTTTATATTTATTTTTTATGTACAATTACTTACTACTAATAAAAGACAAGTTTGTAATTTTATTAAAGTTTTTATTATTAAGAAAAATGTTTTAAACTAACTACAAATATTTACAATGACTTAACCTAACTTTTTTTTTCTTCTTTACAATTACTTAACCTAATTATTCATTTATACGCTAATTTAATATATACAAATACTTATACTAATCAATATTTTTTTTTTTTTTACATTTATACGTATAAAAAAAATTTATATATATTTTTTTTTCACTTTTTTTTTATGTACAATACTTATTATTAATAAACTAACTACATATATTTACAATGACTTAACCTAACTTAATAACTAGAAAAAAACTGCATAACAAAGCCTCTCCACCATGTGTGTTGTACAAGCCTTACCGCCCGACTCTACTTAGACCCGATTCAATTGCTCTCAACGCCCTTTCGGCTTTCTCCAAAGCGACGCGGCGCCCAGCTATTTCGGCTAATTCTTGGTTAGCCTGGCGAATGGTTTCAGCTAACCTTAATTCTCGGTCCGCATCACCTTGGGTTGCTGCCACTTTCTCCTGATATTCTGTCTTAGCCGCAGAATAGAAATTTAAGAATTTGTTTAAAATATTTCTATTCTCAGGCTGAGACAGAAATACATCCGGCTCTGAATCTGAAGAATCCTGAGCCGGCTCTAGAATAGGTAGTGGTGGTGATAGCGCCACCTGTGGAACCGACTCAACTTCTGAGGGATGTTGAATCGGTTCTGCAAGTGGCTGCGACACCACCAGAGGAAGTGTTGGAACCACCACATTAGAACAACTCGGTTGTTCTAATGTGCTGCTACCACTTAAAGGCGTCGGTAATATTGCATTAGAGCAACTAGGTTGTTCTAACGGAATATTATCAGGTAAAGAAACCGAAACAGACCTTTTTGCTGGTGCCTTTTTACCTCTCTTGCCCTTAACAATTTTGAAAACCTGTTCAACAGGTGTTGGTGGTGTTGCGGGCGTAAGAGGGGTAAGAGGCGTTGGCATAGCGGTCTGTAAATCGATTATATTTTGGATTGCATTGTCCTCCTCAGTCTTCGGCCCCAATTTAATTATTTCAACAGTTACTGGGGTCGGATTCCGAGAAGGACGACGCAATCCTTGTTTCGGTTTCTTTACAGCCTTTCTCTGTCTACTTCCTAGCGAAGCCGATGATGACGATTTTATCCTTTGAATTATGATTTTGTCGATCTTTGGTTTTTTCACAAAATCGTCATCAGAGTCGTCGCTATCTACATGCGACACCGTGGGTAGGTGTTGAGAGCCAGAGAAATTATTATTATGATGTCGTCCACCCTGACCACCTGAGCCGGAATGTAAAGATTTACTTTTAAGTATTTGATTTCTCAAAAGTAACACCTCACCTTCCGCTTCAAGGTTATCTTGAATTTGCTGTACTGCATTTTGGTCGACGATGGCATCGAAATTAATTCCGGCGCCATCCTCGGGCAAATGCAATACAGGATATTCCGTGTCAGGGTGGTCAATCGCGTGCGTCCGTTGGTAGCCAAAATACGCCTGTTGAAGCTGTACTTCACCATTATTAGAGGCTTGCGAGATGGCCTCATATATATTGTTTTCCGCCGGGATTACAATATCTTGCAAAATATTTATTCCGCTGGTAGATGGTCCCGGCGGTGTTGCAACGTTCGCCGAACCCTCACCCACGCTGGTTGCGGCATTATTTGCATGTTGCTGTTGCACTACAGTACCAGCTTCTGTGGGTGATTCAACAATATTGCTGACAATAGGGTCCGGCACAAAATTTTGCAAATAGGCCATCAAATTTAAGCCTACTAATGCAGGCGATGTACCCTCCAACGGGCGTTTGCGACTACCACCGGCCGCATTCTTCTTTAGGTGTCTTACCATTTTCACAAAACGAACACAAAAAACGATTGAACACTAAAAACAATTACAAAAAATGCGAAAACGGAGCACTTTTTGTGGCACTTGTACACACGACGAAAGTTGAAGGTGGAAAGAATTTTTGTATCATCTCAAAGAAGCTCTAGACCACTCTCGCCCCTCCACATCTGTCACTACTAGAGAGGTTGGGGTGGTCAACTTCTTTCTCATTGGTCGATATAATATCACACCACCAATGCTCGCTTTCTATTGGTTGAAGGAAACCCACGCCACTACGTAACGGAGAGCATTATACGATTGTGGCGCCAAGCCACGTCGTGCCAACTGATGTAATTACATCCATGACTATGAAATGACGCCAACATTGTTGCCACGTAACCCAAGCCAAATACCACACGATACAAACTTAGTAGAGTCGACGCCAGCATTGTTGTCACATAACCTAAATTAATCTGTACATCATTGAAACTAAACACACATTTAACAAAGAAGGTGTGCTTATCCTTGCAGCCATATTACAATACCCAGCCACATAATAAAGCGATGCATTATTTTAAATTGTCATTTTGTGGTAATAATTAACAACAATTCAAATTCAAATTGAAATTTATTAACCAATTATTATTACATTTTAGTTACATAATTAATTTTAACCTTAACCTAAAATTGTACAATTGTCAAAAAATGTCTTACATACATACAATATTTGATAAGTATACAGTTAAACTAAGAATTTAATTTATAATGTATTTGTTGAAATCAGTATGAGTTCTCCTATATATATATATTTTATTAAACACATTTTCCAAAAAGAATAATAATATTCGTAAAGTACACAACTTAACTTAGTTTTAGACCCTTGCATTGAAAAAATAATGTTTCAATAAGTTTTTCAGTGAAGTATTTTTATTCTTGACTTAACTCAGCTATGGCTGCGAGTAATTTATCCAACTTTTCGTTTTTTACAGAACAATTTTCAACTTCATTTATGGCTGACATTAACCAGCGTATGTTTTGTTCAGGTTCGTCCTGAAAGAATTGTACATCAGAATGCCCCCACGGTAATGTCTTAGTTGTATTGGGAATAACGAATCGCTTATCGTCATACTGGCTCAAAGCCACTTTGTTCTTTACTTCGGTATATATATCATGCAAATAGCTTCTAAACGTATTCATCTTTCTAAATATCAAACCTCCTCGTTCAACGATTTGCTTATAGTCGTCTATTGATAACTCTTTTTGAATGACGGATCTTTTTACACCTTTAGCTTTTTTTAATTCATTTGCCACAGATTGTACACAATATGCCTTCGCGCCTGTTCCGTAAAAACTAATTATTGGGTCCGCGGGGAATTCGTCTTTAAAATTACCTAAAATTGACACACCCTTAGGCACATTAAATATATTTCCCACTTGATAGTTTGAAGTATCGAACTTGTCGGGATTGTCTATTATAAAATCGTAGAAGTTATCTGTAAAAATTTTAATAATTAATGAATCAGTGTCTGTATATAATAAAGCCGCGTTCTCACCAAACTGACTTTTAATTATGTTATAGAAAAAATTGTATAGTACCGTCTTGGATAATTCCAATATACAAAATCCTACATAGATTGGTTTATTGTAAAGTACCTTTTGTCTACCCATATGAATAGCCACGAAATCCTCGGTAAATATTGAACATGTTTTAAAGTTTGGGCGAGATATTAGTGCATTTGCACCTTTACTACGCCTGATACTCTCCCAGTGAGTAACCAGCTTTATGTCGGATCTGTTATCAATATTTTCCATTGTTTTACCGTATATGGAATTATTCATTAATTTGTATTGGTCTCTTTCAAATTTATTTGTTGCGTTATTTCGTAAAAGAGTATTAAGGTTAATGTAATTTTGCAGCCAAGCCGATTGATTGAATTTAAGAATTCTATGTGTTTTTAAAACCACTAAACCATTATTAACAGCCTGCTTTAAATTTAAATAATGTACGATATATTTGTTTTTGTCGTTTAAATTTGGTATTAACTTCGCTAATTTTGATTTTGATTTGGGTGGAACAATATTTTCGACTAAAAATGGGAGGTCCGAGTGCAAATCGTGCAAATGTTGTGGATAATGTATATCTACCTCTAAAACATATCCGTGGGGGTCATCCTCCAAAATACTCATAATATCTAATTCGTCAATTTCCGCTTTGGACAGCCATTGAAATCCCCCCGTTGGTAAACATTGACTCATTGAATATCCGTACAAATTCGTTGCATCGAGGTAAGTTATGAATGATGATGGCTCGTTGGGATCGTAATTGGGTAGAAATTTATTATTTGCAATATGCTTTCTTTCTGAGCACTGACTTAAGCCACCCCGTATCCCTTTTTTAAAAAAATGAATCATATCGATTTCAGTTAATAATTGTAACTTCACCCCTGTTAATTTTAACATAGCATCCCACGATAAACCTGGAGCTGTATAGTATTGAGCTGGATCCAGTTTGTATTTATCCAAACAAATTTCACGAAAGTTTTCAAATATATCGCATAAAAGAAGCACATCTGATTTTAAATAAAGATCTGAATAATCCCCCAAGTTTTTACATTCAAATAAATTCCACACATCATTAGCACGTTGATAATCCGCAATCGATATGTGTTCATTGTTTAAATTATCAAAAAATTCCTCTTTGGCTGGTAATTCCAATTTATTTAATTTTTCTAAACTGTCCAAAAAACTATATGGAAACACACCCTTCTGTCTCATTAAATTGAATTTGGCATTATCGTTATAGAAACTTCGTGTTACCACCAACTGGTTATCATCTAAACTCACACCCAAATTTTGTAATGATGCAGACAAGAACTTGAAACTATCGATAAATCGTAGTTGTAAAAATTTTTTCTTTGTTTCACCCTTCTTATTTACATAATCGTGCATATAAATGTGTTTCGTAAAGGATATATATTTTTCTTTGTTTTGTGCTATTACATCAACCTTGTCTCGGTGTTTACACAACTCTTTCACGAATAGGTGATTATCGTAATTACTTAACCCGTGGAATATAATAGGTGTAAATTTGGGTAATTTATAATTTAAATTGCAGATGGAATGTGCAGCACCAAAACGCACTTTACCCGTTAAGTGACAATGGTCTCTTACTTTTACATCCTCTCTTTCGAAAGGCTTATTACATATACCGCATGTGGTTGCATTTTGGTAGTCTTGGCTTTCTTGCGGTGTAAGAGGAGCCATTGGGACTATGTTTTTCATATGTTGATTATATATATTCCTTAAATCAGCCTCTATACGTGATACAAATACTTCGGCCGCATCAGCACCTCGGTACAGCTCAAACTTAGATAGAGAATTGTCAAAAGAACATTTTATGAAATATGCGAATGAGTAAGGGTCATGTTTAAAAGTTTTATTTGTGAAAGAACGTTCGGGGTTTGGTTCGCAAGTATTGATAGGTTTTAAAATCGATTCAAAATCAGCATATACTACAAATGGCACTTGCATTTGTCTTTCGAAATTCTCAAATTTTAATATATTTTCTGCAACTTCCTTTCCGAATTTATCTACCCGTATTTTTGTTGTTGGCGTTGTGGTGTAAATGTGATTACAATCGTTTCTCTGATGTTGAAATAGTTGACGTTCATTATTAAAATATAATAAGCAACCGTCACAAAAATGTTTTTTATGATCGCTACCGGAAATTTGGGTGGAAACTAACCTAGATATATCTTTTATCCAACAGTAGTGACTGTTGGCACAATCTTTATTGCAATGGTGATTATCATCATCACACTCGCTAGAGATCAATAATAAATTTATGTGTGTATACAGTTTTCTCCCCGAGTAACGCAAAGGTCCTACAACTTCATACTTTACTCTATTATTTTCAAATATCTGTTCTAACCCATATACGTTAATTGAAATGTTGTTCATTTCCTCAAACTTTGAAATATCTCGTAATTTTACTGGAGAACTCATACCTGTTACATTTAATACTGTTGAAAAATGCGGATATGACGCTGTGTCCGATGTATGACCATTTGCAGGGTATAATGCTGAAGTCACAGCCCAAAAAAAACAACTTTGATCCTGGTTTTCTACATTTATCACAGCTCCCTTATTTGAAATATATTTTGGTAATTTAATGTAGGATGAACCTCCCATAGGACTATACTTGTTGACATTGATTTCAAGAAATGTAATTCGTTCAAGAGCCCACCCTAAAAATGAATAGTCGTTAATTATTATTCCCATATTTTGATAAATATTAACTTACCCGAATCACGTTCTTGAAACTCCGTAGTTTGCATAATCATAGAATCCACAAAGCTGTCCAAGATATTCCTCAGATCCATGGATTCATCCAAAATTCTGTTACTGGTATTAAATGATTTCATCTCTACCAGATCCTGTGTAGGTAATATGTATCTTGCAAACGTTTCCATATTCACTTTAATGGCTTTATGTATTTTTAAAACTTCTTCCAATAGATTTAAAATTTTGGGTCTGATCTCGTTGAAGAACATTGTGTAGTCTATATGATTATTTTCACTGTGCACACGATACGTCACAATCCTGTTCCTGAAGGCACTTTGGACAATTTCCACACCATTCGTCATAGGAACACATGACCTTGTTCTATGTTGTAACGTTCTTTTATGTGACTTCATCTGAGACGTTGTTAGAGTCACATTACAGCAATTACATGTTTGCATGTTTGTTGATGTTGAAGGAAATGTGTCAGCTCTAAACTGCTTTGCTGGTGGAGATCCATCATGGCTTGGTTGTATGCATGATTGCCTTTGATGACGTCGCAAATTGTCACCACGTGTAAAATTTTTACCACAATCAGTACACACATACATTTTCACTTTTTACTACTCTAGAACACTAGGCTACACAATGATCGCATGTTAACTCCTCTCCCGCTTTTATAGAGGTATGATAGAACTCGCCCCACCATCTGCGTATGAGAATGAAATGTGACAGTTAATTGCCTCCCACAACCATAATTACCTCCAACCATACTAATTACTATCATACACTTACATACTTGAAATACTTATTGATACATATACTAATTACAATTACAATTGCATCACTCCAATTACCACCATAGTAGTTACATCAAGTCTAATTACCGACAATACTATAATTACCTCTATATTGTAATTACAATCTAATTACAGACATTACTCTTATTACCTCTATTGTAATTACAGTCTAATTACCGACAATTTTCTAATTACCTCCATTGTAATTACAGTCTAATTACCGACAATGCTCTAATTACCCTAATTACCGACAATGCTCTAATTACCCTAATTACCGACAATGCTCCAATTACTCTAATTACCCCCCACCAAAAAAAAAAGTGGTGGGGGGAGACCGGGTTCCGGTATAAGTCCTCTACTAGTCTTTGTCACTACAATTTATTAATAACCCATCCTTTACCAATTTGGTATTTAAGACGTTGACATTGAGAGAGCCAGGATTTACTTTGGATTTTACATCTATTTCGACCTGCTTATTTGTTATATTTTGATCTGTAGACCTCACCAGTAGAACAGCTGATGAATTGTTTACATTTTTTTGAAGTGCGGCACTGTACGTATTTGCTATTGATTTATCTTGGGACAAAAAAGATGTAGGTGTACTTATTGCTTTTTGTTGACAATTATTATTAAAATTAGATTTTAATAACTTACTAGAATATTCCAATTCCGACACATATTTATTTAGAAGCTCTTTTTCACGTTCTAGGCACTCCACTTCTTTTTTGAGAATGAGTATTTCAGTTTTTAAATTTATCGCACCATCACTTTGAACATTTGTTTTTTTAAACTCTTCATAACAATGTTTACAACGAAAGGTTTTCTTATCAATGTCTATAACTTTTATTATTACGTCTAAACATTTAGAATGAAGCACAAAGTCACATGTTTCATTAAAACATTTTACTTCATTTGATAACACATTTTTACCACATATTTTGCATTTCTTTTCAGAGAGCTTGTTAGCATCGACCGACGTGGCCGAGGCCATTATTTTTATCTCTATATAAGTACATATAAGTTCCAAGTATCTACCAAAATTACCTACTATAACTATGAGTAATATATAATAAAATCAGTCATTACTATTGATAAAGTTAATGATGCTTTCTCAAATTATATCATAATCTATGGTGAGAAGTTTGTACAATTACTGAATACTGTTGTTGCTAGAATTTCATCACGTGAAAACCGTTTTTGCCAAGTTTTTTTATAATATACGAGAGTTTTTATCGATGGATGCCAACTTGACCTGAAGGACATCGACATATAATTTTACTTTATCTACCACCATCACATGGTTAACTTAAAATTTCTGGAAGTATTATTTCATGGTTCCAAAGAACTACGCTATTGCCACAGGAGGGGCAGTGTATTTTTCGATCACCTGCTATTATTACAAGATAAGTAAATTAATAAAATTATAATATTCTTCCTGGTTGAAGTTCCATTGCAACTAGTTATGCTTGGTGAATATAGACTGCCCAACTATTCATGCTAATTTGTTTCAAACTAACTTTTCAGTTTTTCTTGCCAAAGTTGTATATTGTTGCTTAATTGTATAAATTATTTTTATCTTGTAGTGTAAATTTTGCATAATCTCTTCAAGTTTCATTTTTGCTTTCAAGTCTTGAGTATTTATTAGGGCAATGCTTTAATAGTTACCTATATACCTTACGATATTTGTGTGTAGAATAATTTGCATGAACTTAGATAATTTTGTCTCATTTCTTTCATTATAGAGTAGTTATTCACTCTACGTAGTGGCTAAAATAAATTAGTACTTCATTTTGGATGACAGGAAAGTTTTGCTTCCATTTGGTTTGGTATTTGCTTAGTAGTGACATGTATATGAGATATTATTAACTTTTAGATAAGTAAGTCTTACTGATGTTTAGCATAGTTGTTACCCTACTTTTACATATCTGATTTGTTCAGAGGTCACGTACTGTGGATAAGTTTTGCTTAGTAAAATTTGGGGAGTGCAATATATGCGTACTTATAGTAGTTCTTGAGTCGGTTATGTTTTGGATTTATATCCGGTTATTTTGCATACATCGCGAAATATAATTCGAGTATCGTATTCATGGTTGAGGTTAAACAACTACGGATTGTGTTGTTTATTCGGATATTACGTTTTGTGGTAGCGTAATTATATTTAAATGTAAGGTATACCTTCCGTTGGTCGTTTAGTAACGTATTTTACAATTTTTCGTAATTAGTGTTCGCCATATCGTATAGGGTAGTATATATAAGTATCGTTATCTTTTGATATTTGCATTAATTAATGGTTCTTATTATTACTATATTTTAATCTATTTTAGTATAGTATATTGCATTTTAAAATATTTTATTTTAGTAGGTATAGTTGATATAGGCATATATTATATCAGGTAGCCATAAGTTTATCGATATCGTATCGTACTAACCGAGTAAAATAATTGTAATATAGTAAATACTAACCTTATATTTAAATTTTGGCATGTTATAGTACACTGTTTATACCTATTTTATTGTTATATCTTTTACACTTTTACACTGTTTTCTGATTTATAATATACTTTTGTTCTAAATCTATCCTTTATTTCATCAACCGACTTGTGGTTGTGGCGCCCACTTTCCTGAACCACTGCCTATATGCTCTCCGCTGAGTCTAGTTTTGAGGGGCCAAGGTACGGAACTTTCGTTACATAGGGCGTATATCTTTGTCGTTGTTGCTATAGTATATACGTAAATTTAGTTGTTGATTTTAGTGATATAATCAATTAAATATTTGCGTAGTTTATCTTGATAAAATATGTATAGTGTTTTGGTATTAGAGAATAATATTTAACGGAAGTCCGTCACAGAAAATGGCGCTTTTCCAACGCGGGGCTTGATCACAAGCTTGGTATAGGTAAACGGTTCAAGAAAAAAACATCTTTACTTTTATTTCTTTTCTCTATTACTATTTCCTTGAGTATTCTAATTAATTTTTTCTAACTTAATTAGTTACTTTCTTATCAGTGTAAAACTAACTTTATTACATTTTTCCATTATCTACTAACGATATAATTAAGTAATAATATATTCTAATCATTACTTGGAACTTGTGTTTTAGCTAGAATTTTATTAAATATGGAGGTAAATTACTTACACATTGATGAACTGGATTATGAATTGAAGATCCGTGGATGTGTCGTTCAAGGTAACATGGACGTTAAGAGATCTATCTTACGAGGTCACCTTCAGTGCGAAAGAATGCAAGGCCAAATTTCCCATCCTGACGTAGCAATTGATGTACAGGATGAAAACATTATTTGTCAAGATAAAATAAGTATATTAGATGGTATGATTTCTAAATTTAAGTCAGATGCTAGACATCCAGATTATAAACGAATTAAAACCAAATTATTTCATGTCAAAAATCGTATAAATCACTTTCCTACGAATAATCAACTAGTGGCTAATTTGAAATCAGAACTAATGAGTAGAGTAATGTTATTATTTGATAAATTAGAGAGAACCTTAGCTCAAAACCAAATTTCTGAAAATCAAAATTTAGTAACTTTAAATGACGCTCATGCTATTCAAGTGTTAGGAGATATTCAAAATCCAGTCCAACGAACATAAGTCGTAGAGTAAATTTTGACGATTTGATAGATATTGTAAACGATTCACCAACACCGTCAAATGTAAATAATTCAGTAAGCCATAATATTGTTCCGACAAGTAACCTTTGCTCTACTAATACGATAAATACTACCAATTATCAAGCTAGCAATAATGTACACGAGGGTAGGAATGAATTATTAGGCCATACTACTTATCCAAATTTAAATAACTTGCCTCAATCTATAACTAACAATATGTCATTGCCAAATCAAAATTTTCAAAACAATAATACCGTTTTAAGTAATAGAAATGAACACGTACGTATAATTTCATCCCAAAATAATAATTATGAGTCAAGGAATATTAACGATGGTATTAACAGCAATATGTTGCAAAATAATAACCCTTGCTCACAAGTTTTATTTATTTATTTATTTATTTATTTATTTATTTATTTATTTATTTATTTTCTTACAAACCCAACAGAATTTACATTCCAATTACAGGGTAGGAGTACATAGTCAGTTGAAATTATCTTAGAAATACATATATAAGAAATACATATATATAAAATAATTATAAATAATATAGTATATTAGAAGCACTGAATTAACAAAGAAAAAAAAATTACAAAATATTCCACTTAGACTTAATTTCCTTGATAGTACAAGAAAAAATATCAATATTATTTTCTATTTTATCAAAGATCATTGTGTATACATGATCTTTGATTCTATTAAAATTACTGCACATAACATATAAAGGTGAAAATTTTAAAACATTTGTTCTGGGTTTTTTCAAATAGAACAGTGATGTGGATCGAGTTGGTACAGAAGGAACATGAAATCTAATTTTTGCTAATATTGCGGAACTGTTAATTTTGTTATTTAGTAATTTATATAAAAATATTATACTGTTAATATCTCTTCGATTTTGTAAACTTGTAAAATGAAAACGATTTAACAATAAATTGTGATCTATGCCAATAGGAGGATAAATATGATCTTCCGAAAAAGCTAAGTATTTTAAAAACTTTCTTTGTACACTTTCAATATTGGCAACATGAGTTTCATAGCATGGACTCCAAATTAGACTAGCATATTCCAATTTTGATCTCACGAAGGTGTTAAATAATAGGGTGTAGGAAGAAATCTCAGAAAAACCACGAGAATTTCTAATAATGAAACCTAGTGATCGATATGAGGAGGAAATTAGTGATTCTATGTGTTCAATAAAGGTGAGTCTACTGTCGAAAATAACACCAAGATCTTTTTATCAGTACCACAAAATCATAGTAATTTCAATCGTATACCAGGTCAGGGTTTAAGTGAAAATGTAAATTTAGGGCCCACTTACCAAGTTAGTAGTAGTGAATTTTGTTCAAATTGTAATAATCAGGCCTATAATGTAACAGGTTATGCGAATAGACCAGTTAATAATACAGGGTTGTATGGGCAAAGTCTTTTGAATGTAGGTAGAAATAATTTTCCTAGCCAACCTTTAAATAACGTTCCATTTAATTACAACAATAACGTAACTCCCTATGACAACAATCTAAATTTTAAAATTTCTTACATAAATAAAACAGGCTTAAAATTTTCGGGTAATAATCAAAGTCTACACAGTTTTCTTGAAAAGGTAGATGAATTTTGTATAACCTATGGTATAAATAAATCCCAAATATTATCTTTTGCACATGAAATTTTCGAGGGAGAAGTGTTGCACTGGTTTCGAGCAAACCGACAACTGTTTACTACGTGGAATGATTTAGAATATGCATTAAAAATGGTTTTTCTACCAGTAGATTTCGAAATTGATTTATGGAATGAAATACTTAATTAGAACACAGGGTATAAATGAACGATCATTAATTTATATAGCTATAATGGAAAACATGTTTAGATTACAAATTATTTTAAGAAATTTGCAACCTTATTTTCAATATCACCTTTCTTTACAGTCACCTACTTGTCTTTTAGAACTTAAAAATTTGTGTTTAACCGTTGAAAATGCAAGAGCACGAGCTCAGAAGTTTAGAGAACCACCTCCTTGTAACTTTAATACTTTAGCACCTGATTTAGCTTATCAAAAACTTGTTAATCGAAACAGGCCCCAGATAAATGAGGTTAATTATCAAAATTTGTTGCCACCTGTAAATATTCCAGATAGCATACCAAGTGGAAATAGGGGAAACGTTCCTATCGAATCTAACTCTTCATTATCAAATGCTAATAATAACAATATTAATCCTATCATAACGTTACCAGCTGAAAATGAAAATCGTTTACAAGTAAATGCTGTAAAAACATTGAAATGTTGGAATTGTGATGTAGTAGGTCATGCGTACACTAGATGTAATAAACCTAGAGTTGTCTTTTGTTATGGCTGTGGAAATAAAAATTTCATTAAACCAAAATGTCCGAAATGTAGTCCAAAAAACGTATTTGTACCAGTGCCCCAATCGGCAGACACTGTGTAAGAAAATTAAAGGCCGTTAATAAAAGAGAAAAATCTTACAAATATGAAAATCAGTGGTCAAAATGGCTAAACGTGGTTAAAAATTTTTATTTACATAATCAAATATCTCCTATATTTTCAAAAATGAATGGTGATTCTAGACCTTACTTAGATATTATGATCAAAGATAAACAAATTTCAGCATTGTTAGACACAGGGGCTAATCAATGTGTACTAGGGAAATCAACTTATAAAATAATTTTAGATCTAAACTTCAGGATCGGTTACAATGCAGATAACCTTAATGTTACTACCGCAGATGGAAACTCCCAACGAGTTATTGGAACCGTAGAGTTACCCATTTCCTTAAAAAATACAACTAAAGTTATGAAATGTCTAATAGTGCCTTCTATTTGACATAATATCATTTTGGGGATAGATTTTTGTGAAGCTTTTAAATTAAGTTTAAATTTTGAAAATCAAGTTTGGGAATCTAGAGAATTAGCAGGGCCTAGCCGTCTTGTAAGAAATAATAATGATGTTGAACATACAACTTTAATACCTCCGATAGATGAAACTTTAAAAATTTATAACTGTTCGCTTACCTCAGAATACGACTTAACCAATACGCAGAAGGAACAATTGAGCTTAGTTATTAATAAATGTAATGAATTGGTATCTCCAAAGTTAGGAGTAACTCATTTAACCGAGCACAAAATTAAATTAACTAATAATGAACCTTTTAGGCAAAGAACGTTTCCGCTGTCTCCTTATATGCAGAAACATATGAATGATGAAATTGACAAATTATTAGAGTTAGGTGTTATTCGACCTTCAAAAAGCCCTTATTCTTCCAATGTTATTTTAGTCAAAAAACCATCCGGTCAATACAGGTTATGTTTTGATGGCCGAAAATTAAATATACCTGATTCTTATCCGTTACCAAATTTAAATAGTATACTAGATAAAGTTCGAGATGCTCATGTTTTGACTTCTATAGATTTAAAGCAAGCTTTTTTCCAAATTAAATTAGATGATGAAAGTTGTGAAAAAACCGCTTTTAGGGTAATAGGCAGAGGTTTATTCGAATTTGTTAGAATGCCTAAGGGTTTAATTTCTAGCACAAATACTCTCCAACGAGTTATGGACAGGTTATTCGATCCTTCAGATATTAATTCTAATGTTTTTGTATACCTAGATGATTTGATTATAGTTAATAAATCCTTTGAGGAGCATATTAAAACCCTTAGTAAAGTTTACGAAATTTTAAAAGCTGGCAGTTTAACTATTAACCTAGAAAAATGTAATTTTTGTAAGTCGAGCCTAAATTTCCTAGGTTATACTGTAGATAAAGACGGTTTGCATAGTAACCCTGAAAAGGTAAAAGCCATATGTGATTATCCAAGGCCCGGTACCGTTACAGAAGTTAAACGATTTATCGGTATGGCATCATGGTATAAAAGTATAAAAGATTTTTCTAAATTAATTATTCCTCTTAATGATGTTATTAAAGGTCGAAAAAAGGGTCAAAAGATAGTGTGGACTGACCAGGCTCAAGAAACATTTGAAAAGTTAAAAGAACATTTAAGTACAATAAGTACAACTCCAGTATTAGCTAATCCTGATTTTTCTAAATTATTTACAATACAAACCGATGCTAGTGATCATAGTTTAAGTGGAATTTTAACACAGGGCGAAGGTGACAACGAACATGTCATTTCTTATTTTTCTAGGACTTTCACTAAACCCGAAAGAAATTATACGATTTTAGAAAAGGAGGTTCTGGCGGTGCTGGCAAGTGTTGCTAAATTTAGATGCTATATCGAGGGGGTTAGATTTAGGGTCATTACTGATAACTCGTCTATATTATGGTTAAATAACTTAAAGAACCCTGTTGGACGGTTAGCTAGGTGGGCAGTGCAACTGTCACAATATGATATCGAATTTCAACATAGAAAAGGAAAATTACATGTATTAGCGGATGCTTTAAGTAGGCCACCCGGTGTTAGCATAGATTCTATTGAGCTAGACAGTCATGACAAATGGATGTTAAACCAGGTAAATAAAAATCCTGAAAAATTTCCTCAGTTTCATGTAATAGACAGTAATCTATATAAATTAATAAAGTCATCGCATAACCTTAATACAAATTCAAAACAGTGGAAATTAGTGATACCAAAATCAAAACGTGCAGAATTGTTACACAAGTTTCATGACGAAATATCTTGTCACTTAGGTGTGAGAAAAACTTACTACCGATTGTTAGAAGAATATTATTGGCCCAGTATGAAATCAGATGTGAAAAGATTTGTTTACCGTTGTAAGACCTGTAATGAACAAAAATCAAGTCAATTAGCTAGAATGGGGTTAATGGGTAGTCCTAAAAATGTGTTGAACCCTTTTCAATTAATTTCTATAGATTTAATGGGACCTTTTCCTAAGTCCAAGGCTGGAAATTGTTACCTTTTAGTTATTGTGGACTGGTTCACTAAATTTACTTTCATACATCCTTTGAAAAGAGCTCTTACAAAGACCATATGTAAATACTTAGAGGAAAATGTCTTCCTAGTTTTCGGTACAGCTCAAACTATTATAGTGGATAATGGGTCTCAATTTATTTCAAAAGAATTTAAAAACATGCTCAAAGAATATCAGGTAGAAAATATATGGTTTAACGCCAAATACCACCCGCAAACTAATAATGTCGAAAGAGCAAATCGTGTTATAGGTACTGCTATAAGATCACTTCTTAGAACGAATCATCGCTATTGGGACTTAAATATTCCTAAAATTATGAGTGCCATATAATAGTACTGTACATGACGTAACGCAATACAGCCCAAATTTCTTGGTATATGGTTGACATGTCCCTATTTCAGGAGAGTATTATGGAAAAATAGCTAGTAGAAATCTGTCTCCCTATGAGTTCGAAAATCGAGATATAATAGTTAACGAGTTAAATAAACTACCCGACCTATACAAGGTAGTAGCTTCAAAAATAAAATTAGCACATGAACGAAATAAAAAATATTATGATTTGAGAAAACGTGATGTTGAATTTGAAGTTGGTGATGTAGTTTATAAAAGAAATTATGTTTTGAGCGATGCTGGAAATTATTTTTCTGCTAAGTTAGCCCCTAGATATATAAAATGTACCATCTGTAGAAAAGTATCACCTATAATATATGAATTGCTGGGTGAGGACGGTAAGAATATTGGCAGATATCATATAAAAGATTTAAAAGCCACTTTTAACGACATTTCTGCTGATAGTTTAGAATGTTAATTAGATTGTTATGTGATTAAGTTAACTTTAGCACTATCCAGTTTATCTTTGTACTTAATGATTATTGTTATAGTAAGTTTGAGTATTTACCTCTGTCTTTAAGCAATGTAACATGGATAATTGAGTTACTTATATGAACAGTTGTATAGTTAGGCATATACTTCCAAAAATTTTTTTGTCTTGTCGTCAAGGCGGATATTTGTAACGGTCTATTGTTCATATCTCGTTACAAGGTTGTTTAAAGGAATCCTTAGAATCAATTGCAATAAATAGTTAGCATTTTGTACCGATATATATCCGATAAATGCTCCCTATACTCATCCGGATGATAGTTGTGGTTTCATTGGTGGTAAAACTTTTCACTGCTAGATGTCGCTTGTTATATTAGTTGAAATATTCGTATAAATCGTTAAATAAAATCAATTCTTATATTATCATAATTATCATATCCCTTGATAATGTTTTATTACGTTAAATGTTAAACTTTTAAACTCATTATGTACTATAATCGTGTAGAACAATCCAGAAATTTTCATAAATTTGACGTAGGAAGTCATGTGATATATGCGTGGGGGCGAAGCTATAAATTCCAGGGAGACGTAGAATCGCGTTCCTTTGCTTGCGTTTGTTTGTGAGTCGTAGTATCCGACAACCACCGTTCAATGGGCTCATTTCGTGATATTTGCTTTTTAATTTATTTTAGCATTTTCCGTAAGTATTTCATCCTCTAAGTATATAGTGAAAAAATTAGATCGCTAGCGTTAATATTAACCCTAAAATTTAATTTCAAATTCGTAACATATTTGAAACGGCTATGGCGTCACACCACCCGACTCCACTGGTTCTATTAGTTATGCGGATATATGGTATTTGGATTTCGCTGTACCAAGGACGAGGCACTTAAAAGATGAACGAAATTACCACTTCCGCCGTGTGTGTAGTAACTGCCGCCGGTATGAAACTATAGGAAACAAGCTAGCGGCCGACCGCTGCGAGTGGTGTGACGTCACAGCGCTCTATTTTCATTATTTATTTTGAGGGAGAAGCAGTTGAAAAAAAAATTTAATATTTTGCACATTTACTAATTACAAGGTGTACTTTCGGAATATGAATTAAATTTTTTTTCCGAAATGAGCCCATTTACGGGCATGTGCTAATGGATTTATCAAACAGCCTCGTTGCTGAGGTGAGAAATAGTTTAGTTTAACATTTGGCTTATTTTACAATAAAATATTATTTTAGGTTTTTAGAGATACCCTTTAAAAGTTAAAAGTTATAAGTAATTGCTATTTAAGTACCTTATATAAGTACATATAAGTTCCAAGTATCTACCAAAATTACCTACTATAACTATGAGTAATATATAATAAAATCAGTCATTACTATTGATAAAGTTAATGATGCTTTCTCAAATTATATCATAATCTATAGTGAGAAGTTTGTACAATTACTGAATACTGTTGCTGCTAGAATTTCATCACGTGAAAACCGTTTTTGCCAAGTTTTTTTATAATATACGAGAGTTTTTATCGATGGATGCCATCTTGACTGAAGGACATCGACATATAATTTTACTTTATCTACCACCATCACATGGTTAACTTAAAATTTCTGGAAGTATTATTTCATGGTTCCAAAGAACTACGCTATTGCCACAGGAGGGACAGTGTATTTTTCGATCACCTGCTATTATTACAAGATAAGTAAATTAATAAAATTATAATATTCTTCCTGGTTGAAGTTCCATTGCAACTAGTTATGCTTGGTGAATATAGACTGCCCAACTATTCATGCTAATTTGTTTCAACTAACTTTTCAGTTTTTCTTGCCAAAGTTGTATATTGTTGCTTAATTGTATAAATTATTTTTATCTTGTAGTGTAAATTTTGCATAATCTCTTCAAGTTTCATTTTTGCTTTCAAGTCTTGAGTATTTGTTAGTGCAATGCTTTAATAGTTAGTTACCTATATACCTTACGATATTTTGTGTGTAGAATAATTTGCATGAACTTAGATAATTTTGTCTCATTTCTTTCATTATAGAGTAGTTATTCACTCTACGTAGTGGCTAAAATAAATTAGTACTTCATTTTGGATGACAGGAAAGTTTTGCTTCCATTTGGTTTGGTATTTGCTTAGTAGTGACATGTATATGAGATATTATTAACTTTTAGATAAGTAAGTCTTACTGATGTTTAGCATAGTTGTTACCCTACTTTTACATATCTGATTTGTTCAGAGGTCACGTACTGTGGATAAGTTTTGCTTAGTAAAATTTGGGGAGTGCAATATATGCGTACTTATAGTAGTTCTTGAGTCGGTTATGTTTTGGATTTATATCCGGTTATTTTGCATACATCGCGAAATATAATTCGAGTATCGTATTCATGGTTGAGGTTAAACAGCTACGGATTGTGTTGTTTATTCGGATATTACGTTTTGTGGTAGCGTAATTATATTTAAATGTAAGGTATACCTTCCGTTGGTCGTTTAGTAACGTATTTTACAATTTTTCGTAATTAGTGTTCGCCATATCGTATAGGGTAGTATATACAGGGTGTTTCATTTTTAAATGTCGTCCTTTAAGGAGGTGATAGAGCATCGAAAAATAAGTCGACCTGCCCAAAAAAAAATATCCAGTGGTGTGGGAAATAGGGTGAGAAATAGAGGGCGTCACCCCAGTATCTACGCCACTGGTGATTTTTGACATGAGTTATTCTTATAGGATTGTAGGTATGTAGTTCAGTACTGCCTGTGCAAAATTTGGTTAAAATTGGTCGTATGGTCTAGAAGTTATGACAAAAAAACGATTTTTTTATTCCAACTTTGAAGGCCTGTAACTTCGTTATTATGCATTTTTGATATAGGTTTTTTGGGCAGGTCGACTTGTTTTTCGATGCTCTATCACCTCCTTAAAGGACGACATTTAAAAATGAAACACCCTGTATAAGTATCGTTATCTTTTGATATTTGCATTAATTAATGGTTCTTATTATTACTATATTTTAATCTATTTTAGTATAGTATATTGCATTTTAAAATATTTTATTTTAGTAGGTATAGTTGATATAGGCATATATTATATCAGGTAGCCATAAGTTTATCGATATCGTATCATACTAACCGAGTAAAATAATTGTAATATAGTAAATACTAACCTTATATTTAAATTTTGGCATGTTATAGTACACTGTTTATACCTATTTTATTGTTATATCTTTTACACTTTTACACTGTTTTCTGATTTATAATATACTTTTGTTCTAAATCTATCCTTTATTTCATCAACCGACTTGTGGTTGTGGCGCTCACTTTCCTGAACCACTGCCTATATGCTCTCCGCTGAGTCTAGTTTTGAGGGGCCAAGGTACGGAACTTTCGTTACATAGGGCGTATATCTTTGTCGTTGTTGCTATAGTATATACGTAAATTTAGTTGTTGATTTTAGTGATATAATCAATTAATATTTGCGTAGTTTATCTTGATAAAATATAGTGTTTTGGTATTAGAGAATAATATGTAACGGAAGTCCGTCACAAACTACAAACGTGTACAGAATTTTAACACAGTGTGGTGTGGACATTTGTGTTTAAAGTTTCTCTCTACAAAACAAATATAAAACGCCATGGAGCTGAAATCTATAACCCCAGCAATGGATCGAGAAAGTATCAAGCGAATGGGTCACTCACTAATTGCATTCTCCCGTTTGCGTAGTCTGTTGAAGATGAGCAAACAACAACTTGCAGATATGCCCAAAGAAGTGATGATTGGGCTTGCTTCACATGAAATTGCATTAGTATGGGATAAGCTACCTACACATCTTCAGAATGATATCGATATATTAAAATATCAATATTGCACAGAACATTACCTTAATGATTATGAAAGCAATGTTGACGTAAATGATGGTCCAATACCTAGAAAAATGTTTTGCTGCTATTGTAAGGTAAACGATGTAAATGTGGCATCCAATAACAATGTAAATATATTACCATCAACTTCTAAGAAGAGGAAATTATACCATTATTGCTGTAATCCACAATAAATTGGGTAACACAATTTAATTATATCAGTCATGTCATACACGTTCACACTAACGAGCAAGTGTCAACTTTGATCCACCCATTGAACTGGATAGGAGCAGTCGTCATGGGTTAGGTTTAATTGGATTCTACTCTTACAACTCCATATACAATGTGGATGAAACAAATAACATCTTCCAATATAGGGTTAGTGCTAAAGATACATTCACTACTGTATACCTCTGGGGGCTTATGAAATTGATGAAATCTATGCTGCAATGTTGAAAGCTATGCATATTGATGGAAAGGATTACACGCAAATATTCACTTTATGGGCAAACAACAATACCTTAAAGTGCGAGATTTTGTCAAAGTATGAAGTAGATTTTAGACAACCAAATTCAATAGGAAGTCTGTTGGGATTTGGACCAATATATTTACAACCAAATAAAAATTACGAATCAACACAGCCTGTTGATATTATGAAAGTAAGGATGATACGCGTAGATTGCAATATTATTTCTGGAGCTTATCTGAATGCAGAAGTCACACACTCTCTTTGAATTTGACATAGACGTTGAGCCTGGCTACAAACTTACTAGAGAACCTAAAAATATCATATATTTACCTGTTAGACCTAAAGGGTGTCAGTTAATAGACAACATCACACTACGCATACTGGACGACAACGGTGATTTGATCGATTTTCGAGGTGAGAAAATTATTGTAAGGTTAGAATTGAAGAAAGTCGGATATCACCAACCAAATGGGCTTTCGATATAAACAGCGACAGCAAGTACATCACCATCAGTATGATACTGTAGCGAACAACAGTATAGATAAAAAGAAAGGGAGATGTGGAAAGCAATTCATTCAAAGTCTATACCTTAAACAGTTAAGACATAGATTGTCAGCTGAGGATCAAGCCTTTTTAAAATCTATTGGATTAAAACTGCGAAAAAATTGGTCATAATAATGGTGGCTACTGCAACTAGTGACAAACTTGAGGTGTTTGATGAACCTGTGTTAGATCATTCCTAGTTACTAGTTAGCCTACATGAGCTTACATATAAACCATATGGATCCCCATATTACAGAAACTCTGATGAAATACGTATTCCCAGATGTTATACTCGACATTTCAGAAAGTTATATATACATAGAGGGAAAATTTACTCCTAGCGACACCACAAAGCGTTGTTATTTATCCAATAATGCACTAGCATTTCTCTTTGAAGAGATACGACTGAAAATGGGTGGTGAACAAGTAGCAGTAGTTAGAAGACCTGGTATTACTACCACAATGAAAACTATGGTGTCGTATGGGCAAACGCATGCACGCTCATTAATAACAACAGGTTCGGGTCTCACTGAAAAGAGACAAGATATTTTAGATACCACCAGTCACGTGTTCAGTGGCAAACTACCCCTTAAGTTCCTTATGGGTTTTGCAGAAGATTATACCAAAGGCATTCTGAATGTGAAGCAAGAATTAATTATGATAATTGCACGCTCATTTAAAGACTCCTATATCGGTGAGGTTGATGCAGAGTTGGAAATCAGCAAAATTGAGTGGAAGATAAGGCACATTGTACCTGAAGATCGACAAAAGTTAAAATTGTTGAATCGAATTAATAAAAGTGGCAATAATGCCAAGGTTAATATGGTCTACCGTGCGTGGGACTTTTATGAGCTTCCCTGTCTACCCGATACTACCTATGGGCTCTTAAACTCTCCACCCGTCTTGAAAGTCCACTTTTCATCCTTCTTGGCTTTCACGGCACTGATCAGGCCAATGATAGAACAAAGTTCAAACACGCAGACAGTTCAAACACGCAGACATAAATAATATTCGACTATTTCTAAACTCTGAAGTATATCCATATGAACGTTGGAATTTAGATTTCGATAAGGAGCTCGATTCTGCAGCATATTATGCTTATGAGAACTTCCAACGTAGTTACTATGATAAAGATATGAGCGAACACATGATGGATCTTGGGGAATTCAGGAAGAATCCTTTGTTTGTCATTGATTGTTCACACCAACCTGTTGCAGTGAAATCATCTACAGTCGACATAAAAATAGAATTTGAAACACGAAAAGCGAAATTTCCGGAACAAACTCGAGTGTATGCACTTATACTTCATGATACATATTTAAGTTATAACGCATTAGATGGCTCGGTTCAGAATGGCTTTCTCGATGTTAAGTAAAAAAGAAAACATTTATTATTGTGCAACTAAGTAGTGCAGCATACCATTTCTATCAAGATGTCTGGAACATTTTATCAATAATAATCATGATGTACTTGCAAATGTTCATTTTCTCAAAAAATGTTATTGTAGATTTAAATATAAAATTACAATGAAAACTGTTTTAATTATGCTAAGGTATTTTTAATTATGTAATAAAATGAATGTAATCTTTTAATGTGTATTTCATTTATTTATCCTTATAATTTAATACAAAATACAGCACCATATTGTTTACTGCAGACATACAATATTTGGTGTAATGAATATGTCAATCAAAAGTAACAGATTATATTATTTATTTATCTACATTGTCCTCATTATCTTCTTCATCAGACTGGTTGAGTTGATATTTTTCAATGATATTCTTAGGTAGGTACTCCACTATGTCATATAGAAAGTGTTTTAGATCCACTACGCCCATATGCTCACGAAACTCATCCAAATTTAGAAAGCCACGAGAATATCTGCCACATAAATTTACACCAATGCTACACGCCTTGGAAGTTTCTTTAACACGTCGAACTTCTTCAGCATCGCAGCAGACATTTATGTCATAATTCAAAGAATGCAGTGAATCCCTCCTTATGTCATCTAGTTTACAAGACAATCTTTCAATGGCTTCAGCCTTTACCCATCCGTGAGATGAATATTGCATCCACATGTTTTTGTTGGTTAGAGTTAACCTGGAATTAAACAAATAAATTAAAAATAGATATAAAGAGAATAAATCTAATCACATACTTACACAAAATATTATATCTATTCAATTTAAAATTGATATATTGTTCAAATCAATCATTCTATATTTACAAGTGAACAGATAATTATTTTTATAATACTCCCAAAAATTCTTTCTAAATGTACCCCATTTTATTATATAGTAGCAAATGTAAACTAATAACTAACTAATACAAATATTGTTTCTTAAGTACTAGAAATGAAATACCAAATTGTATTATTGCGCTGGATTTTGCGCCGATATACATTGGAGGACGTTGTCCTAAATATGTCAATGTGTATTTACCACCGGATGAATTAATTTTATTAATAGTATCTTCACTTATATTTTCTAGAACCCGTTTTGGTAAAAATGATTTAAAATCTGTAATCGCACTTTCCTCAAATAAATGTACTACGATTGATTTTCCATATCGCGTATTGACCAATGACATTTTCTTTATAATATAAGGTTTATTTATAACTAACGATGTAATAGATCTTTGCACTAAAATCTCTGTATTTTCATTTATAATCGCATTAAGTGCTAATAAATCGAATTCGGAAAGTGCCATAGTTAAAATTTAAAATTGACGTACACAATGAAAGAATCGCAAAGAATAATATAATATATTGCTCACTTGAAATATATTGCTCACTTGAAATAAATTGAGATGACTGCACTACTCTCACTAGTTAACTCTTGAGTGAACAACTATGGATGTGATTTTGAGCTACCAAAGCGTTTAATTTATAGTGAGAAAATTATTGTAAGGCTAGAATTGAAGAAAGTCGGATATCACCAACCAAATGGGCTTTCGATATAAACAGCGACAGCAAGTACATCACCATCAGTATGATACTGTAGCGAACAACAGTATAGATAAAAAGAAAGAGAGATGTGGAAAGCAATTCATTCAAAGTCTATACCTTAAACAGTTAAGACATAGATTGTTAGCTGAGGATCAAGCCTTTTTAAAATCTATTGGATTAAAACTGCGAAAAAATTGGTCATAATAATGGTGGCTACTGCAACTAGTGACAAACTTGAGGTGTTTGATGAACCTGTGTTAGATCATTCCTAGTTAGCCTACATGAGCATACATATAAACTATATGGATCCCCATATTACAGAAACTCTGATGAAATACGTATTCCCATCAATTTTCAAGATGTTATACTCGACATTTCAGAAAGTTATATATACATAGAGGGAAAATTTACTCCTAGCGACACCACAAAGCGTTGTTATTTATCCAATAATGCACAAGCATTTCTCTTTGAAGAGATACGACTGGAAATGGGTGGTGAACAAGTAGCAGTAGTTAGAAGACCTGGTATTACTACCACAATGAAAACTATGGTGTCGTATGGGCAAACACATGCACGCTCATTAATAACAACAGGTTGGGGTCTCACTGAAAAGAGACAAGATATTTTAGATACCACCAGTCACGTGTTCAGTGGCAAACTACCCCTTAAGTTCCTTATGGGTTTTGCAGAAGATTATACCAAAGGCATTCTGAATGTGAAGCAAGAATTAATTATGATAATTGCACGCTCATTTAAAGACTCCTATATCGGTGAGGTTGATGCAGAGTTGGAAATCAGCAAAATTGAGTGGAAGATAAGGCACATTGTACCTGAAGATCGACAAAAGTTAAAATTATTGAATCGAATTAATAAAAGTGGCAATAATGCCAAGGTTAATATGGTCTACCGTGCGTGGGATTTTTATGAGCTTCCCTGTCTACGCGATACTACCTATGGGCTCTTAAACTCTCCACCCGTCTTGAAAGTCCACTTTTCATCCTTCTTGGCTTTCAAGGCACTGATCAGGCCAATGATAGAACAAAGGATGTTACACAGTTCAAACACGCAGACATAAATAATATTCGACTATTTCTAAACTCGGAAGTATATCCATATGAACGTTGGAATTTAGATTTCGATAAGAAGCTCGATTCTGCAGCATATTATGCTTATGAGAACTTCCAACGTAGTTACTATGATAAAGATATGAGCGAACCCATGATGGATCTTGGGGAATTCAGGAAGAATCCTTTGTTTGTCATTGATTGTTCACACCAACCTGTTGCAGTGAAATCATCTACAGTCGACATAAAAATAGAATTTGAAACACGAAAAGCGAAATTTCCGGAACAAACTCGAGTGTATGTATGCACTTATACTTCATGATACATATTTAAGTTATAACGCATTAGATGGCTCGGTTTAGAATGGCTTTCTCGATGTTAAGTAAAAAAGAAAACATTTATTATTGTGCAACTAAGTAGTGCAGCATACCATTTCTATCAAGATGTCTGGAACATTTTATCTATAATAATCATGATGTACTTGCAAATGTTCATTTTCTCAAAAAATGTTATTGTAGATTTAAATATAAAATTACAATGAAAACTGTTTTAATTATGCTAAGGTATTTTTAATTATGTAATAAAATGAATGTAATCTTTTAATGTGTATTTCATTTATTTATCCTTATAATTTAATACAAAATACAGCACCATATTGTTTACTGCAGACATACAATATGTGGTGTAATGAATATGTCAATCAAAAGTAACAGATTATATTATTTATTTATCTACATTGTCCTCATTATCTTCTTCATCAGACTGGTTGAGTTGATATTTTTCAATGATATTCTTAGGTAGGTACTCCACTATGTCATATAGAAAGTGTTTTAGATCCACTACGCCCATATGCTCACAAAACTCATCCAAATTTAGAAAGCCACGAGAATATCTGCTACATAAATTTACACCAATGCTACACGCCTTGGAAGTTTCTTTAACACGTCGAACTTCTTCAGCATCGCAGCAGACATTTATGTCATAATTCAAAGAATGCAGTGAATCCCTCCTTATGTCATCTAGTTTACAAGACAATCTTTCAATGGCTTCAGCCTTTACCCATCCGTGAGATGAATATTGCATCCACATGTTTTTGTTGGTTAGAGTTAACCTGGAATTAAACAAATAAATTAAAAATAGATATAAAGAGAATAAATCTAATCAAATACTTACACAAAATATTATATCTATTCAATTTAAAATTGATATATTGTTCAAATCAATCATTCTATATTTACAAGTGAACAGATAATTATTTTTATAATACTCCCAAAAATTCTTTCTAAATGTACCCCATTTTATTATATAGTAGCAAATGTAAACTAATAACTAACTAATACAAATATTGTTTCTTAAGTACTAGAAATGAAATACCAAATTGTATTATTGCGCTGGATTTTGCGCCGATATACATTGGAGGACGTTGTCCTAAATATGTCAATGTGTATTTACCACCGGATGAATTAATTTTATTAATAGTATCTTCACTTATATTTTCTACAACCCGTTTTGGTAAAAATGATTTAAAATCTGTAATCGCACTTTCCTCAAATAAATGTACTACGATTGATTTTCCATATCGCGTATTGACCAATGACATTTTCTTTATAATATAAGGTTTATTTATAACTAACGATGTAATAGATCTTTGCACTAAAATCTCTGTATTTTCATTTATAATCGCATTAAGTGCTAATAAATCGAATTCGGAAAGTGCCATAGTTAAAATTTAAAATTGACGTACACAATGAAAGAATCGCAAAGAATAATATAATATATTGCTCACTTGAAATATATTGCTCACTTGAAATAAATTGAGATGACTGCACTACTCTCACTAGTTAACTCTTGAGTGAACAACTATGGATGTGATTTTGAGCTACCAAAGCGTTTTATTTATAGTGAAACTTCGCCCCCACCAACCTACTTACCTCCCACCATACTAATTACTATCTTACACCTACATACTTGAAATACTTTACACATATTGATACATACACTAATTACAATTACAATTGCACCACTCCAATTACCACAATAGTAATTATAGTAAGTCTAATTACCGACAATACTATAATTACCTCTATATTGTAATTACAATCTAATTACAAACATTACTCTTATTACCTCTATTGTAATTACAGTCTAATTACCGACAATACTCTAATTACCTCCGTTGTAATTACAGTCTAATTACCGACAATGCTCTAATTACCCTAATTACCCCCACCAGAAAAAAAAGTGGTGGGGGGAGACCGGGTTCCGGTATAAGTCTTCTACTGTGGTTCATCGATCGGGGAATAAACTACAACAACTTTTAGGCAACCCCATGGATAAAATTGGAATGAACGAAAGGTCGGGGATTTACGAATTAGCTGTAAGGACTGTAACCAAAACTATGTTGGACAAACAAGACGCTCTATTCAGACGAGGTTTAAGGAGCATATAGCTCATCTAAAATACGGAAGAATAGAGAAGTCTAGCGTTGTCCAACATGCTTTTGAAATCATAAAATAGATATTAATAATTTAAGGTTGATTAGAAATTAGAAATGTAACAAACACTAGACAACTAGATGCGTTCGAAAGCTTGGAAATTAACAAATGTAAAAATAGTATAAATAGTGACAAAGGGCCCATTCCAAATAGCCCACTTTTTATGTTAGTCGCGCGTTAACGCTTCAATGAATCGCCAAATAACCCGCCTTTTTGTTACTATCGCGGTAATTGTTCGTCGAAGCGTAACGCATTTTTAGGTATAAATAGGTTCCATTGTTAGGTTAAGCTTAGTGTTAATCATCTCCCGATGATGCCAACTTGGTTGGCGAAACGCGCGTCGAGTATATGCAAAAGCGTTTTGGTGTGCGTGGAAAACTACTCCATGACTATTTTTTTTGGGTATATTCACATATTTTAGTTTACTTTTACATTATGTTTTGAAAATAATATGTTTCTACGTTTTTTGTTATTTTGGACATAGAAGCACTAAATCTATGTAAAATCAGATTTTTATTTTATAACCACTAGATCTTTGACAACCATTACCTGAAACCAAACGGCGAATTTTCAGACACATGCCAGACAAAGCTACAATTGTTTATCTGGGCAAAAATGTCAATCTGTCAAGTAAAATAGTTGTTTTTAATATAATATAATATGAGATTATTTTCTTTGAAAAATGTCGTTCATCAAAACTCGACCTGCAACTTTAACAGCGTCTGCTCGGAAGTTGGTACCGATTTTTTCGTCTGCCGACGTGTTTTTTGTTTCAGCATAAAAAACCGAATCGATTGATGTAAAAATTATTTTTGATCAATGTCGTTCACCGAAACGTGATTTTTGCCATTTTCAGCGGCGTCTGCTATATACAAAGCTACCGAAAAAATCGTCTGCCTATACTCGATCTGTTCAAAACATAGAAGTCGACTCCGCCCCATTAATTTTATGGCAGCGCAGAACGGTGCACGCAATAGTCAGTTTTACACGATGGAATTACTGAAAGCACAGAGTCCCTATTACAGAGACGAAGGCTTGCCTTCGCGCTCAAACCAAATTTGAATGCGCATGCGCAAAATCGCCATTTTTGTAAATGGTTTATTAATCAACCTCACTTTTGTGTTTAGGTTTGACGTATTGGTTTAGGTTCGTGACATTTAACAGTAATTTAAGATTGTGTTGTGAATTGTGATATTCATAAATGTGAATCGCAAAGGAGGGACTGTTTGTGATGTTCGCGGGTGTTCCTCCAAGACTGGGGGAAATATAACCCTATTCTACTCTCCAAAAGATCCTGTAAGGTATGTACCAAAATAAATAGTGGCGTAGAACTGAGCAGTGACCAGGCATAGTAGTATCT
Organism: Rhagium mordax; assembly: GCA_963680705.1. Taxonomy (NCBI): domain Eukaryota; kingdom Metazoa; phylum Arthropoda; class Insecta; order Coleoptera; family Cerambycidae; genus Rhagium; species Rhagium mordax. The sequence continues at coordinate 23,099,243 of OY796662.1, forward strand.
TGATAATAATATTAATAATAAAGAGATAAGTAGATACATTTTAATGGTGCGTTTTTTCTGAAATACACTACTATTGAATATTAAAAAAATTTTTATTATGATGGAAATTCAAGAAATGTCTCGTGTGGCTCTTATAGTACATTGCATGGAATCATTATTTTTGTTTTCAGAGTTGAATGTTGAGAGCTTGTAACCGAAAGGATTTATCAGACAAAAGTTTGGATGCTTTGCAGCAAAGTAATTATAAGGTATTTTGAAAAAAAGAATATGACTCAAGGTGGTGGAACTAGGAAACATTTATTTCAACAAGCAATTCCACTATTTTTCCTAAAAAATGCAAACATTCTTTAGTGGAAGGTATTCCAGCTATTAGCTCCGAGGAACCATCCAGAAAAATTGTGATTCTTTCTGGTAAATAATATTTACAAATTGAGAATACATCATAAGTAGGGTTATTAGTATATTGTGTTTCTTTGGGTGAAGTTTCATCATTTCTATTTATGCTAATATAATCTTATGACTCTTAATATATGACTGATGGTCGAACGGTAGCGCACCTGTCTCTCAGCCAAAAGTTCCAGATTCAGAGCTTGTAACCGAAAGGATTTATCAGACAAAAGTTTGGATGCTTTGCAGCAAAGTAATTATAAGGTATTTTGAAAAAAAGAATATGACTCAAGGTGGTGGAACTAGGAAACATTTATTTCAACAAGCAATTCCACTATTTTTCCTAAAAAATGCAAACATTCTTTAGTGGAAGGTATTCCAGCTATTAGCTCCGAGGAACCATCCAGAAAAATTGTGATTCTTTCTGGTAAATAATATTTACAAATTGAGAATACATCATAAGTAGGGTTATTAGTATATTGTGTTTCTTTGGGTGAAGTTTCATCATTTCTATTTATGCTAATATAATCTTATGACTCTTAATATATGACTGATGGTCGAACGGTAGCGCACCTGTCTCTCAGCCAAAAGTTCCAGATTCGAATCCCGGTCATGGCAATGGAAAATATTGCGAGAGGGATTTTTCCATTATACACGGGTATTGGGTGTATGTCCCTCGTCTCTAAACGTGTAGCCCGCTCCCACATAAGGCTCTTCTAGAGCCTTCCGGGATAAAGGGGGTCGTAATTACATGTGGTGTTATTATTATTAATCAATTCAGAAATCTTGAAAATATTAATTCTGAATATCATTTACAGATCTAACGGTAGCTGAACATACAGAAGAAACTGGGGACCCTATGAGCATTTCAGTTTCTGCTAGACCCTCAACACCTGTTCATCTGTTATCTCCTTCATCATCTATACAAACATCTGCTACCCTAAGTTGTAACTCACCCAGCAAGACAAAACTATGGAAAAAATTGAAAGCCTTAAGAAGTATATGGAAAAAACCAGTGCAAAAGAAGGAAACAGATGGGACCCTTGAAGACTTTGACAAACTGTGTGACAAATTTCTTAATGCGCCATTGGCAGCGACAGTGAAGGCACAAGCGAGGTTCAAAAACAAAAAAAAAAAGCAAGAAGGTATTCAGCAGAATATAATTTCTCTCTCTCCTGCAATGGAGGTCGATGTAGACGTATGTGCTGATCGCTCTGATCAAAAATGTGAAATTTGTGAGGGTATTATTAGAAAAAGTTCTCCAAAAAGTAGATGTTGTATTCAAAAGTGCAGTGTAGTTATGCATAAGAAATGTTTTGAAAAAGTCGCAAAGATTATCTATGAATCATGCCGAGAGCGGCATGATTCATAGATATTAAGACCCCATAAGGCTCGTATTGCTCGTTTCTGAATGATGAACGTAGATTCGGCATTTGAACTATTTCCCCAAAATTCTATACCATATTGCATAACACTGTGCAAATATGCAAAATATACCGATTTCGCAGCTTCAAAACCGACCAGAACTTTAATATTTCTTATTGAGTAAATAGCTTTGCCTAGTTTCTTGTTTAGATCATGTATATGTTCCAGCCAATTTAAGTTTTTATCGATTTTAACTCCTAGAAATTGCGTTGATTGGACTGATTTGATGTCTCCAGATGTGGTCATTATGCTAGCATCTTCCACTTTTATGCGCGGTCGTTGAAAAGTAATATTGTTTGTCTTTTCACAATTTAGTAGCAATTTGTTGGCATTAAACCAGTCCAATATATTATTAAAAGATGTCTCGGTACATTGAATGAGATCAAGAAAATTTGTATTATGGTTGATAATACTAGTGTCATCCGCGAAGAGGGAAAATTTTAATGGTGGAAAATTTATTACTAAATCATTTATATAAATTAAAAAGAGGACAGGGCCCAAAATTGAGCTCTGTGGTACACCACATTTAATTCTCCTCTTCTCAGATGAAACCTTTTTGAAGGTACCCTGTTTTATTTTATTTTATTTATTTTATTTATTTTATTTATTTTATTTATTTTATTTATTTTATTTATTTTATTTATTTTATTTATTTTATTTATTTTATTTATTTTATTTATTTTATTTATTTTATTTATTTTATTTATTTTATTTATTTTATTTATTTTATTTATTTTATTTATTTTATTTATTTTATTTATTTTATTTATTTTATTTATTTTATTTATTTTATTTATTTTATTTATTTTATTTATTTTATTTATTTTATTTATTTTATTTATTTTATTTATTTTATTTATTTTATTTATTTTATTTATTTTATTTATTTTATTTATTTTATTTATTTTATTTATTTTATTTTATTTATTTTATTTATTTTTATTTTTTTTATTATTTTTATTTTTTTTATTAATTTTATTTATTTTATTAATTTTTGTTGAGGAATGAATGAGCGCGCTGGAAGAATCTGGACTTACCTCAATACGTAACTTGTTCTCCAGCTTTCCAATTTCCATGCCAGTGTCAATGGTTTTCTTGAGGCACTTCTGCAGAGCACAATTATGATCATACGTCGCGAAGAAATGGAAACAATTGAATTTAATTCGTGTAACTCGCAGTATTTTCGAACGAAACACATACGGGCTGAGCTGATTGATATATTCATATTGGCTCGAAAAACACGCCGGACCGCCGATTCGCAAGTCTGACCCTTCCAGCGATAGGTGTCGCGTCGCGTATATATATATAAAAGAGAAAAATAATTAACAATAAAGCTAATTAAAACCTGTCTTAGCAATGAGAGATAAAAAAAAAACATATGGATTCTAAACAAAAAACAAAGATGTAAATTAAATTACCGAATGTTGCTATCATACAGGATGTGCGGCCGCAACATACCGCCCACCTAAAATGCCGTATGCATTTTAAATTTACTCGGAGATCGGCAAAGGACACAGTTTGACCAGTGGCCTCTGCAGTGAACCTTGAGTTGAGCGAACGGTCGCTACTCGACAAATTCCGTCCGCACCCGGGTGAATTTGCACAATTCTGCCCAGCCGCCATTTTAATGGCGGGGCAAGCTCATCCTTTATGAGCACCAATGTTCCCGGAGTGATTTTAGAAAAATTAGACTGCAACCACTTTTGTCGTTGTTGCAGCGTATTAAGGTACTCCAAGTGCCAACGCCTCCAAATATCTTGTTGCAACCTTTGCAGTAATTGCCACCTAGTTAAACGGTTTAATGCGAGATGGGAAAGGTCGGGATTTGGAATAGAGGTAAGAGGCTCCAATGTTAGGAAATGTCCAGGCGTTAGAACAGAGAGATCATGAGGATCCGAACTGAGAGGGCAGAGAGGACGGGAGTTTAGGAGGGCCTCAATTTGAACCAGAACCGTGTAGAACTCTTCGTAAGTTAACAATTGTGTACCTATAACGCGTATGAGATGCGATTTGACAGATTTGATGCCCGATTCCCATAGCCCCCCAAAGTGAGGTGCTGAAGGTGGATTAAACAACCATGATACCTTTTCGAATTCCGTGGCTTGTTTCATAAGTTCGATCATTTCTTTGTCCGCTCCGACAAAGTTTGTTCCTCGATCGGAAAAAATGTTTGAGCAGCGACCTCTGCGTGAGATAAACCGCCTTAAGGCGGCAAGAAAACAGTCAGATGTTAAATCTGATGCCAGTTCCAGATGAACCGCTTTTGTGGCGAAACAAACGAATAGGCAGAGGTACGCCTTTTGAGACTTGACACCTCTAGATTTTCCCAAGGTTATAAAGAACGGTCCTCCGAAATCTACCCCTACACATTGAAAGGGCTTTACTTGATTAACCCTTACAGAGGGTAAATCACCCATTGGGGGTTGATATGGTGTAGGTTTAACTCTGAAACACCGTATGCATTTGGAAAGTGTATGACGAATAGCTCGTCTTGGAGAGAGAATCCAGAAATTTTGGGAAAGTAGAAAATGGAGCGTTTGAAGTCCTGTGTGAAGGTTTTCCTTATGAACGTCATCGATGATGAGTTCCGTAAGGCGGTGCTTACGAGGTAATAGAGCTGAATGTTTCTGGTCGTAAAGTAATCCAGAATGGGTTAGACGACCGCCCACCCTAAGAACTCCATCCTCCCCTACGAATGGATTTAATTTTCGAATACCTTTGGAAATGGATTTTCCCTTTTGAATATGATCGATAATATCCGAAAAGCATAAATATTGGACATGTTTTACTAAGAGAAATAGAGTATCAGACATTTCTTGAGCAGTGAATGCATCACAAAGTTTATTGCGGGGAGATCGACAATTTTTTATGAATCGTAGACAATAACCAAGTATTCGCTTTATTTTGGAAAGGGACGAATATTTAGCCAATAAGGAGTCAATAGAATCTAAAAGTACGAAATTCGACAGAACAATTTTTCGTTCCTCTTCTAATAAAACTGGTGAATGAGGCATATCGAAAATACTGGTCGGCCAACTGTCGCAAAGTAATTTAAGCCACGATGGACCTGTCCACCATAGCGAATGGTTTATTAGTTCACCCGGAAACAATCCCCGACTTGCACAATCGGCGGGATTATTCACAGATGATACATGAAACCAACGATTAGGGGCAATTTGCTCCTGGATTTGACTCACACGATTGCTAACAAAAGTTTTAAATCGGTGAGGAGACGATCTGATCCACGATAATGCCACCGAAGAGTCTGACCAAGCAAATATATTTTCTAATGACAATTTGTCTGAATAAGCTTCAACGACAAAAGAAATTAATTTAGCCAAAAGAACAGCGGCACATAGCTCTAACCGTGGAAGAGAGATTTTCTTAATAGGTGCCACCTTTGACTTGGCGCAAATGAGAGAGATGTGAATACTATTAGTAGGGAGTTGAAAACGAAAGTAGATTACCGGGGCATAACCTCTTTCGGAACTATCACAAAATCGGTGAAGCTGACAATTCTCAAATGTTTGTGGGACACAACAACGCGGAGAAGATATGAAAGTTCGGATTTATATTTGTCCCAACGTTGCAATACTTCAGAAGGAGGAGTCTGATCCCATTCTACACCTAACGTCCATAGATACTGAATGAGGTATTTTGTATAAAAGGTGAGAGGTGACAAGAACCCTAAGGGATCAAAGATTCGTGCCACTTCTGAAAGTATTGCACGCTTGGTGCAAGGACGTTTTAACGTTTCGAGTGAATAACAGAATAAGTCAGAAGAGGGGAGCCATTTTAAACCAAGAATTTTCACAATCGAATCATTTTCGTCAGAGAAACTGAGAGATTGAGTTTGGCGAAGATCTTTGGCTATTGCTAGCCTATTTTGCGGAGAGTAAATCCTCCACTTTGTAACAGAGAACTGAGTTGATTTTTAAGCTCTATAGCTTCATTGAGAGTGGAGCATCCTGTAACTACGTCGTCTACATACATATCCGAGCTAATGACATCAGCGGCTACCGGAAAGAGAACCTTTTCATCTTTAGCCAACTGTTGAATCGTTCTAAGTGCTAGAAATGGCGAGGACGAAATGCCATACGTCACGGTGTTAAGCCTAAACTCCTGCACAGGATCATCCGGAGAGAATCTCCACAAGATCCTCTGATAATATCTGTGAGCAGAGTGGACATTTATCTGCCGGTACATCTGTTTGATGTCGGCTGTAAGTACCACTGAATGAAGGCGGAAATGTAATAATAAAGTGACGATATCTTTTTGAAGTTTCGGACCCACCAAAAGACTGTCATTTAAAGAGAACCCATCTGCGCATTTCGCAGATGCATCAAAGACAACTCTTAAAGGGGAAGTAGTACTGTTAAGATTTAGCACCGAGTGATGAGGAATGTAGAAAATTTTTCCATGAGTGGAGGGAGAGGAGGTGACAAGTTCCATGTGCCCCCTTTCAAGGTAATCTTTCATGAAGTCGTGGTAGGAACTATATAATGAATTATCACGAAGTAATCGCCGCTCGAGAGAGTAAAATCGACGGAGCGCAGTGGATCTGGTATCTCCAAATAAAGGTTCAGGACCTTTAAATGGAAGAGCAACACTATACCGTCCTATATACTCGCGATGGTGCGTCTCTGTAAAGGATTTCTCACAGAGAATATTCTCAGGGGAAGAGGTGGTCATTTTAGGAATTTCCTCAATTTCCCAGAAACGTCGAATTGTCAAGTCTAATGACGAGTCGACAAAAGAGGCGAACGAATTAACGACAGATTGATTGGAAGCAGGATTAAATTTTCCCATTAGAATCCATCCGAAGATAGTATTGAATGCTGTAGGTTCATTATTGCCACCAAGCAGTTTACCATCTTGGAGGATCTGTGCGAAAATATCTGCACCCAACAACATATCGATTTCGCCCGGTATATGAAATTGAGGATCTGCTAATTTAAGAGTAGATATATGTTTCCAATTTTCAATAGAAATTCTTGACGAAGGCATAGGGTGGCATATGTTAGGGAGAACAACAGCGTCGATAGTTAACATTGGCGAAGTTTGTCCTGTGGGACGAAGAGTACAACTAACACCACTGGAAGTTGAGGAAGAAGTTTGACCGAGCCCGAAAATTGACAAGGCAATTCTAGAGGTATTTAGCCCGAGCCTTTGTATACAATGGTGAGAGATCACATTAGCCTGTGAACCTCCATCAAGAAGAACTCTAACAGACTGATATTTGCCCCAGGAGTCTAAAACTTCAACTTTAGCTGTAGAGAGGAGTACTATTGTTTGTGAGGGAAGGAAATTGGTGAGATAGTGGACTGTAACATCGGAAGAAGTGGAAGCTATTGGGGAAGACGTGCTATTTTGATTATTCGATGGAGAATTTGTGGAAGGTAGAGATACATTGCGAGCAATATGAAGCAAAGTATGATGTTTGCCTTGAAAAACACGACAGGTATATTGAGAGCTACAGGAATTTATACGATGACCAGAGTGCAGGCAATTCGTACACCAATTTTTTTCTCTGGCGATTTGTAACCTATTCGATGGGTTTTAATTTTGAAAAGTAGGGCAATTGTAAATAGTATGACTAGCTTTACAATAATTACAAGTATTTACTTTAACTACCGGATTGGACTGAACAAGAAGTGAATTACGTTTTGGTAAAACAGAACGAGAACTATTATTGGAGTTATAATAATTTACCTTTGAGGAGCTTTGGGAAGTCTTCTGACTAGGCACAGAGAGAGCAACAGATTCGAGAGCAGTACACTGTTTTAGAAGAAAATATTTAAGGTTATCAAATGAGGGAATTTCAGTAGAGGCTTCCTGGAGTTCAAACCGTTTAATAGTAGACGCATCCAATTTTTGCATGAATATATGAAATAAAATAAAATCCCACTGATTTTCGTTAAAAATTTCTAATAGCTGCCGAAGGCCGGCAGCAGAGTCATTACTAAGCTTAGGAGCATTAAAAATTGCTTGCCAACAAGAATTTGAAAGTAACCGGCGATTCTGGTATCTATCCAGTAAAGTTTGAAATGCCGTTGCATAATTTTGAGCTGTAATAGGAATACCCTTTAACAAAGTGAGAGCATTTGATGAGAGTGAACTCAATAAATATTGTAATTTTTCAACATCAGATAAAGTGTCATTACTATGAATTAACGTTGAATAAAGATCATGAAATGGTATCCAATTGTTATTATTCCCGTCAAAAACTGGTAAAGATATTTTTGGCAGTTTGACATTTGGAGATTTAACACCCGGAGTTCCATTTGGCGGTATATTAGAAAAAATGTTCGAATGAATTGTTTTAACTGTATAATAGTTGTCGAAAAAAGTGGTTCTAACTAATTTTTCTGCTTCAAATTCGGGATTTTCCAGGGTTGACAAAAGCAAAATAACCGCATCATGTTGTTTCCGAAACTCGTCATTAATATTATCTAAACATGTACATCTTATTTTAAATCGAACATGAAGACTTTCGTCTGTTACGGCAGATTGAGCGAGCACTACGAGTTCTTCAACATGATCTATTTGCAATTGCCGCAATGCTTTAGCTTGTTTTAATTTATTAGCGCGTTAGTCGTCATAATAATTAAAGTTTCGCATGAGAAGCAAAATTAAATGAGTTGATTAATATTTGAGAGTTACTACAGCTAAAACGAGTTTAAATTGAATAAGAACAATTTAAAATTTTAGTTCACTACTTTATTTTAAGACTATTCAACTACAATTTAAGGCAACTGAAATTATTATGAATTAACGTTATTTTACGCCATGAAACTGCATTAATATTGACACCAACAAAAACTGTGCAAACCAATATAGGACCGCGTAGATACGGCTTAATTGATTAAAAAAACTAAATAATATTGCACAAGAAATTATTGTGAAATTTATATTCCAATTTTTTCCCACTGTATGAAAAATAAACGTTGATAAATTTTGTATTCGCTGATGTATACAAATAAATACTTGAGGAACAAAAACTGAAAGCGATAAGCAGGTCACGCAAAAAGTGCGATGCAATTATAGATCGAGAATAAATGCACTGAATTTTACTGAAAATTGAATAAACTATACTTTGCTAAGACAGTTGTTAAGACTAGAAACTGATGTACTACAAGTTGCCTAATATTGGCGCAAAATGCATTATATTTGGCCAATTTCTAATCCCGATTTATTTTGTTAAAACTTAAAATTAAAGCTTAATTTTTTAGAAACTGACAAAACACATACTGGCAAAGGCAGTAACCTTAAAATATACGAAAGAAATTTTTATTTCTCCGAGAAATTAATTATTTAAAATGTGCTTTTACATAGACAGTAGAAATTAATTAATATCGTGATAATAACTTTATTACTATGTAATTTCTTTTACCTTACGTTTTTCTTATATGTATTCTGAAGATAATCCTACCTGATTTTTCTTCAAAGTACCTAACATTATTATGTAGGGCTCAGATTAAAATATTACAACTCTTTTGCTTGTCTGCAACATGGCGGACGCTATTAGTTCAGCCAAACTAGTGCAGGTGACGCTGGTGACGTTGCCAGCACCCTGCAGGGTTTATGAATGAATGATAGTTATTTTTAGAGAGAGATACACCGGTAACCGGTTAATTTGATTCTGGTTTGTGACTGGACAAAAGTATTACATGACGACATTATATTATATACTATTATAGCTAAACTTCGCCCCTAATGTATTTTATGTATTGTATTATATTTTATGTAATATTTAATGCATTAATAAAGACTATTATTATTATTATCGAACGGCAACAGTAAATTGGGTTAATAATAGTATTGACCGTATTTTTAGATTGTTAAAAAATGCTAGTATTTGACATTTGACAAGCAAGAATATAAAATATTTTTATAACCTAAATAAATGAGCTTGAAAATAGCTTTATTGTGTAATGTAATTATTTGTATTAACTGGTTAAAAAATGTTTATGCATAAAATTAATGAATAATGAAATGTGTTTGTGAAGTTCAGACATAAGTTACCTAGGTACTTGTTTATTTGGTAAAATTTTACATTAGCGTATCTCCGATATTTAACTTTTTTTTATCTATACTTACGTATTTTTGTCTGGAAATCACGAATCTGAAGTCAATTTTATCCGCTCTCCTATACTTTTCGAGATATAGGGGCCGATGTACCCCAAAAATGGCATCTCGCCATAGGCGTAAATAACATTTTATTCGGCGATTTTTATCGTATTTGTTATCGCTAATGCTTATTTGAAATTCGTAGAACGTTTCTGTGAATTCGCTTTCGTCTTTTTTTTATTTAACAGACATACATTGTAAATTAATTGATAACGAACATCGCCTCTTTTCCCCAACGACTTCTCTTGTCCAGAATGGTTGTCTTTTCCCAGCAAGAACTATAGGGATTTTTTACGTTGTTATGTTGGCAATTTACTTTTGATTTCAAACTTTCAAAGCACGCTTAAAATTGTTTTGAATTGCCAGTCTATTTTTTGCAGATTTTGCTTGAAAATTCCTCCTTAATACTTATATCCTGTTCATGAAGAAAAACATGTTCCTTCTTTGAAGTAACAGGTAACAGGAGTAAGCCCGCCCTAAGTTTGAAACCAAAAGAACTAAGCAAATTGCCAACATAACAACGTAAAAATCTCTAGTTCTTGCTCGGAAAAGCGGCGACAAAGATAGTAATCTTTGGCGGCGATGTGCGTGTTGTCAATTAATTAACAATTTAAGTCTATTAAATACAAATAAAGTGACCAAAGCGAGTTCACAGACACGTTCTGCGGTTTTCAAATAAGCATTAGTGATAACAAAAACGATAAAAATCGCCGAATAATATGTTATTTATCTATTTATGCCAAAGGCGGGATGCCATTTTTGGGGTACATCGGCCCCTATATCTCGAAAAGTATAGGAGAGCGGATAAAATTGACTTCAGATTCGTGTTTCCATACAAAAATACGTAGGTAAAAAAAAGTTAAAAATCGGAGATACGCTAATGTAAAATTTTACCGCTGTCTCTTTACAGACAGTCTTCACTATTCTTAGTCGTTTAGGTTACGCACAGAAAGTTTATAAAACGTTACTTCATTCGAGCATAACCTTAAAACAACAGAATAACAATAAAAATGGAACAAGTATAGAGTGTCTAATAAATGTATCCACTTCGTAAATAATCAATCACAACTCGCAATTTCAATAATAATATTGTAACACACATATAAAAGCAAATAATATTATTTTTCACTGAAAAATTTTATTATCTCGCTATATCATCTCTGCTCTGTGCTATATTTATATAAGTAAAGTAAATATAACCAGAAACTTGTCTGATTCCGTGATTCCTACTTCGGAATGCGTTTCTCCCACCAGTTTTGACCAAACGTCGGTTATTAACGAAGATAAACGAAGTCACGATTTGTCCCGTGAGATAGTAAATTGCATATATCAGAAATATTTGGCTTGTAAAATTAATGAATGAAATGCGTTTACTACTTTAGTATCGTAGCCGCACGGAAACATGTAGGTAGCGCCCTCTGACTTGGCAATTGGTACTTCGTTAGAAGCGACGGTGACACAGTTTCTAGTCTTAATTAGTTATTATTAGAAATGCTGATTTTGAAAATCCGGCTCGAAGGACCATTAATGTTGAGGAATGAATGAGCGCGCTGGAAGAATCTGGACTTACCTCAATACGTAACTTGTTCTCTAGCTTTCCAATTTCCATGCCAGTGTCAATGGTTTTCTTGAGGCACTTCTGCAGAGCACAATTATGATCATACGTCGCGAAGAAATGGAAACAATTGAATTTAATTCGTGTAACTCGCAGTATTTTCGAACGAAACACATACGGGCTGAGCTGATTGATATATTCATATTGGCTCGAAAAACACGCCGGACCGCCGATTCGCAAGTCTGACCCTTCCAGCGATAGGTGTCGCGTCGCGTATATATATATAAAAGAGAAAAATAATTAACAATAAAGCTAATTAAAACCTGTCTTAGCAATGAGAGATAATAAAAAAACATATGGATTCTAAACAAAAAATAAAGATGTAAATTAAATTACCGAATGTTGCTATCATACAGGATGTGCGGCCGCAACAATTTTATTTACTTTATTTATTTTATTTATTTTATTTATTTTATTTATTTTATTTATTTTATTTATTTTATTTATTTTATTTATTTTATTTATTTTATTTATTTTATTTATTTTATTTATTTTATTTATTTTATTTATTTTATTTATTTTATTTATTTTATTTATTTTATTTATTTTATTTATTTTATTTATTTTATTTATTTTATTTATTTTATTTATTTTATTTATTTTATTTATTTTATTTATTTTATTTATTTTATTTATTTTATTTATTTTATTTATTTTATTTATTTTATTTATTTTATTTATTTTATTTATTTTATTTATTTTATTTATTTAATTTATTTAATTTATTTTATTTATTTTATTTATTTTATTTATTTTATTTATTTTATTTATTTTATTTATTTTATTTATTTAATTTATTTAATTTATTTAATTTATTTTATTTATTTAATTTATTTAATTTATTTAATTTATTTAATTTATTTAATTTATTTAATTTATTTAATTTATTTAATTTATTTAATTTATTTTATTTATTTAATTTATTTAATTTATTTAATTTATTTAATTTATTTAATTTATTTTATTTATTTTATTTATTTTATTTATTTTATTTATTTTATTTATTTTATTTATTTTATTTATTTTATTTATTTTATTTATTTTATTTATTTTATTTATTTTATTTATTTTATTTATTTTATTTATTTTATTTATTTTATTTATTTTATTTATTTTATTTATTTTATTTATTTTATTTATTTTATTTATTTTATTTATTTTATTTATTTTATTTATTTTATTTATTTTATTTATTTTATTTATTTTATTTATTTTATTTATTTTATTTATTTTATTTATTTTATTTATTTTATTTATTTTATTTATTTTATTTATTTTATTTATTTTATTTATTTTATTTATTTTATTTATTTTATTTATTTTATTTATTTTATTTATTTTATTTATTTTATTTATTTTATTTATTTTATTTTATTTTAAGGTACACCACCCCACAGTACATGACCAATTACGGGGTGGGAAGTTACAGAAATCAAATACAGAATAAGCAAAATTTAACACACATTACACCAAGTACATTAAAATAAACTTTTACATGAATCATTCACAAAAGTCTAGCACAAAAAAATCTTCTTGATATTTACAATATTTGTATGAAATATATCAAACTTATCTTGCAGAGAGGTATACGTTTCACACATAAAATATAAAGGAGAAAATCTAAGAATGTTAGTTCGTGGGGTAGGAAGATAGCATGTTTGTGGATGACGAGTTACAACTGCAGGGGCGTGGAAATTTAACATATTTAGAATATTTGGACAGTCAACTAAATTATTAATTATTTTATGCAAAAACAATTGAGAACAAAGTTTCCGGCGGTCTTGCAAGCTAAGGAAAGAAAATCTATTTAGCAACTGCTCGTGTGGAAAACCAATTGCCGGGTATACTTTATCAATTTTAAAAGTTAGAAATTTTAAATACCGACGTTGAATATTCTCGATACTGTTAGAATATTTAATATACCCCGGATTCCAAATAAGGGAGCCATACTCTAGTCTGGATTTAACGAATGCATTATAAAGCATATTCAATAATTGGGTGTCATCAAAACCAGTTGCGTTTATTATTACAAAACCTAAACTTTTGTAAGCAGATAAAACCATATTTTCAACATGTTTGTTAAAAGTCAATTTTGAATCAAAAAGAATTCCCAGATGTGTACATTCCTCTAGTCTGTTTAAGATGGTACCATTAAGTTGGTAATAAAATTGTAACGGATTGTTCTTTCTACTAAAGGTTATGACATTACACTTTGAAATATTTAAAGGCAATTTATTTAAAGTACACCAATCATTAATATTATTTAAACTATTTTGAATTTGCTCACAGTCATAATCGTTATCAACAGTACAAAATATTTTCATATCATCAGCATATAGTAAACAATGAACGTCTACACAGGTAACTATATCATTAATAAATAAATTAAATAAAAGAGGCCCCAGTATCGATCTCTGTGGTACTCCCGATGTAACCAAAAATCGATCAGACTTGAAACCATGGTATTCCACAAATTGAATTCTGTCTGTTAGATAAGAGAATAATAGAGAAATCAATAAATCTGAAAAACCAAATAATTTTAACTTATTGAGAAGAATACCATGATCAAGTCTGTCGAAGGCTTTGGAAAAATCAGTGTATATCACGTCAACTTGATGGCCCAAATCAATACTCTGTAACGAAGTGATTTTTTCGTTACTAGTTCCTGTTTAAATATAATATTATTCGACACACCCCGTATACAATTTAATTATTGTTTTCCGCATTGTTATATTATTTTCACCTGTAACCAGTATTTATTTTGATTTATAATATAACCTGTCCTGTTATTAATAAGTAATTAATAAATCCGTAATTAATATAAACGCAAATAAATAATATTCCGCGCCGATATCTGTCCCCGGCAATATCTACGAAGTGAACAGTGAATCCGCATCAAGACCAGGAGTGAAACGCCACGCCAGTGTCGCCAGTACCTGCCCGAGTCAACGTGAACAGTTGGGACGACGAGAGCTCGCTAGCAATTACAGCGTCGTACTACGTCAATCAGTGCCCAGTCAGCCATCAACGAGGATAGATGTGTGAAGAGCACCGAGGCGTCCGTGATACGTCACACTGTGACGTAGCGCTACCCCACCACGCATCGCGAATAAAATATTCCAAGACACCGAAAGCTACAATCAGTCCTGAATTAGCGACACGAGCAAGCAGACGTACCTACACCGAAAGTAAGTAATAATTGGGCCCAGCCGTGACGTAGTATTTACTACAGTGAATTTTCACTGCGCTGCTTAGTTGGCGTCATCCCTACTACTCTAACTATTTCAGAATAATTATAATACCGATTTCCGACTTCAATACAGTCAGTAGCTGTCGACCGCCGTTCCTGTCCAGAAGTGTCCAAGGAAGCAGAAGTAAGTAAGGTATACAGGTAGCGATTGTAAGTGAGGACTTGGCTATTGTAGAGTATTAAATTCTGCGCTAATTTTGTATTCTTTTCAGCTTTGAGTAAGCCAGCTGCCGGTATATGTTATATATGAGTGTACGAACATCAAATATAACGTATACGTACGCAACGAAGCTTAATGTATTAATCATACTTTATTTTCAGTTCACTCTTGCCGTCCGAAGGAGCTTCCTGTAATATTTTCTTTCATTACAGCTTTTGAATAAGCAATGGGAAAATTTCATGCAAACGTTATTACCCATTTTCAATCAATGCTTTCCACTAAGGCTTATAAAAGTCAATAGAAACAAGAAATGCAATCATTATCATAAAACACCAGAACTTATCGATTGTAAAAAACAGCTTGATCTACTTTTAGTTTTAAGCAGGAGATGGGTATAAGGAGGCATACAATGCGGAAAAACGGAGGTATAATCAATTATTAGGTGAATCAAAAAAAAAATACTATAAACGTCAGATACAAGAAAGTGACAATAAATCGAAAAGCGTGTGGAAAATTGTAAATGCAATAAAGGGCAATGAGGACAAAACGAGTAAAAATAATCAAATACCAGGGGACCCTGAAACAGTAAGTAATAATTTTAATAATTATGTCATAAATGCGACTTCTAAACTGCTTCAAAACTTTCCAAAAACAAAGTTTTCAACCAATATAATTTCAATTCAAAACTCTATACTTATTAATCCTGTAACCATAGAGGAGATAATAGTTATTAACAACTTAAATAACAAAATAAGTGCAGGGCACGATGAAATATCAAATAGTATTATAAAATTCTGTGCATTAGAACTGAGCGCACCTCTATGTCACATTGTAAACAACTCCCTCAAGTATGGCATTTTCCCAGAAAAATTAAAATTGGCATTGGTAAAACCGATATATAAAAAGGGTGATCCAGAATTGCAGGAGAACTATAGACCCATAAGTTTGTTACCGTCTTTCTCAAAAATGTTTGAGCTAGCGATGGCTTACAGACTAATAAATTTCTTTAACACTTATAAGCTGTTCAATGACGCGCAACATGGCTATCTGGTTGGTAGGTCAGTGGAGACAGCAGTATATGACTTTGTAGAAAAAATTATTCAAAATCTAGAACAAAAGAAAATAGCGCTGGGAATATTTCTAGACCTGTCAAAAGCTTTTGACAGTTTAGATCACCAAGTCATACTAGAAAAATTGGAATTATATGGTATTAGGGGTATAGCACTTAAATGGATCTGCTCGTACCTCACAGATCGGTTTCAAATGGTAGTGAACGAGAAAGATTATAAAAAATACTTCTCAGAAAGAAAGCAAATCAGTATGGGAATCCCACAGGGCAGCATCCTGGGTCCATTGCTCTTTATTATTTATATAAATGACATTGCTCATGAGCTGTCAGATGAAACGGCAAGTCTAGTAAATTATGCCGATGATACAAATCTTCTAATAGGAGCTGAGACTTTCGTAGATTTAATAGTCAAAGGAGATATATCTCTGGAAAGTATTAATGACTGGTTTTTAATAAACAGGCTTGTATTAAACAAAGACAAAACTAATTACATATGTTTCAGAACCAAACAAACTAGAGTAGACTTACCAGACTCGGCAACATTACAGACGCAGAATGTGATCTTATCGCAACATACTAAATTCCTTGGTATTTACATTGACCAAAATTTGTGCTGGACAAAAGAAATTGAATATGTATCTAACAAGCTAAACTCTATCGGTTATACTTTCAGAGTTATGAAAAAATATCTGCAATTAGATATACTTAAAACAATATACTATGCAAACTTCCAATCAGTCTTAAGATTCGGAATAATCTTTTGGGGTGGCAGTAGAGATGCCATCAAGATTTTCATTTTACAGAAACGTACCATGAGATCAATCTTGGGGTTAAATGCAAGGGAGTCATGCAGGGGAAAATTCAGGGAACAAAATATCTTAACAGTACCTGGCCTATATGTGTATGAGTGTCTATTATTTCTGTTTAAAAATAAAGCAAAATTTGCGAAGTATGAAAAAATCACACATAACCATAATACTAGATCGTTATGTTATAATATTCCACAGCATAGGTTAACTCTTTCTGAGAGAAATCCTGCTTACTCGTGTATAAAATTTTATAACAAATTACCCATAACTGTTAAGGAGGTAACTACACTTAAAATTTTTAAAAAACAAGTTTTTAACATTATTTTAACTATTGAACCATATAGTGAGAAAGAATTTTTAAATGCATTGTAAGGCTAGTTTATTATATGTTAGGTATTATTTTATATATTGATAGTAAGACCATTTTATTAAAATTATTATATTTTAGATAGTGTTTTTTTATGTTATTTGTGATGTAAGATTTACTGCACAATTTTTAATTTTTGACATCCTTTTCATTCAATTAGCATCTGTAAGACTGATTTTTTGAAAATAAAGATTATTAAAAAAAAAAAAAAGAATAAGCCAGCTGCCGGTATATGTTATATATGAGTGTACGAACATCAAATATAACGTATACGTACGCAGCGAAGCTTAAGGTATTAATCATACTTTACTTTCAGTTCACTCTTGCCGTCCGAAGGAGCTTCCTGTAGTATTTTCTTATTCCAGCTTTGAGTAAGTCAGCTGCCGGTGTAAGTCAGCTGCCGGTCTATGCTATATATGAGCGTACGAACATCAGATATAGCGTATACGTACGTAGCGAAGCTTACTGTAGTAATCATGCTTTCCTTTCAGCCCGCTACTACCGCCAGAAGGAGCTTCCAGTAATCTTTTCTTATTACAGCTTTTTAGTAAGCCAGCTGCTGGTCTATGTTATATGGGAGTGTACGAACATCAGATATAACGTATACGTACGCAGCGAAGCTTATTGTATTAACCACACCTTCCTTTCAGCCCGCTATTGCCGTCCGAAGGAGCTTCCTGTAATCTTTTCTTTCATTACAGCTTTTTAAGCCAGCTGCTGGTCTATGTTATATATGAGTGTACGAACATCAGATATAACGTACACGTGTACGCAGCGAAACTTATTGTATTAACCATACCTTCCTTTCAGCCCGCTACTACCGTCAGAAGAAGCTTCCAGTAATCGTTTCTCATTACAGCTTTTGAGTAAGTCAGCTGCCGGTCTATGCTATATATGAGCGTACGAATATCAGATATAGCGTATACGTACGTAGCAAAGCTTACGGTACTAACCATAACTTTCTTTCTAGCCAGAGATATCTAGCCGTTGACTGTATCCAGTATAAGCATATGTGTGACCTATTACCTACTAATCATAATTTATTTTCAGTACTCGAGACCCAGACCACAAGGAGCATCCTGTTAAATTCCATAACTCGACTGTTAGTTAATGCTGCGCAATAGGCCAAGTCCGTACACTGCACCTAACCTGTTTTGATATTTGCATGCTTTTTGGTGTTTGCTTCTGCTAATCCTGGTATCCGTACACCGCTTTGCTGTTAGTCCGTAACCGTTAGTTAACCACCTGCCCACCTTGCTTGATACTCGCACCGCTGTACTTTAGAATTGTTAGAGTAGATGTACATAGTGTAAATAGCTTTTTCTTAAGCCCTGGTAATTGTAACTGTAATTAGAATAGAAAGCTTGTAGCCTAGTAACCATATTTTAGTCCTGTAAATATCCTGAATAAATCGTATTGTGATATCAAACTGTGCCTTTTAATCCGAAACAAAGTCTAATTTTCCCAACGACCCACTGGAATATTCCGTTTCTTCCCTGTAGCTGCCTGAGTAGTGGTGTTTCTGCACTATAAACGGAAACTAGCGCCCGAGTAAAGCACCGCCGACGCCTCGAGTGCCATAGTGACGCTTCGGCCATTTTGCCTACAAACCGAAGTACGTCACAACTCTCAGAAATAAATTGCGTAATAGAAAATAAATTTGTAACTGTCGACCGACCCTTTACAAATCCATGTTGGAAAATACTGATCTGCCCTCGTATATTATTATAGATACTGTCGTATAGCGAAATTTCAAAAACTTTGGCAAAATTGCAGATTATTGATATAGCACGATAATTTTCAACGTTGAATTTATCTCCTTTTTTGAATATTGGACACACTCTTGATACTTTCCATCGATCTGGAAATATCCCAGATTTTAAACACAAATTGAAAATAACCGTAGAGGATAAATAAATGCAGAGGCACAATCCTTAATAATAAAAGCGGGCACATCATCCGGGCCCTTCGTGAACTTAGGCTTCAGCTTTTGTAATGCTTTAAACACATCTTCTTCACTGAATTTACTAATATGCAAAAAATTTGTTGAAAAATCCTGATTATTAATGTTAATATTAGAATTATTATTTACGGAGTATGAGGTTTTAAAAAAAGAAGCAAAGGCATTGACAATATCTAACGGATTGCTGTATTCAATGTCATTATATTTTATGTAATCAGGTATTGAAGACGTGTTTTTCTTAGAATTTACATAAGACCAGAAACTTTTAGTATTTGATTTAATATTGTTTTGTAGCTCTTTCAAATAAATGTTGTACGAAATACTAATGTCATTTTTTATTTTTGTTCTTAAATAATTTAAACTAATTACGTGAAATTTCATTATTGTATTTTTTGTAGTCTTTCCAAAGTATGGCTTTTTTCTTTATATCTAATATTATACTACTCGTATACCACGGTGGATATTTTTTAAGACGAGACACTGATTTTGGTACATGTAATTCAAAAATATTTATTATATGTTTATAAAACTCCTCGCATGCCATGTTAGGATCATCAACTCTAGATAAAAATGACCAATCAGTGGTACTAAGGTTATCATATAAATTTAAAAAATTTGCCTTACGAAAATTAAAAGTCTCTTTGTCGTTTACTGGGAAAGGGTTACATTTTTCAGAATCTTTCAAATACATAGATATGTTAAGATCAGGATGGTGATCATCTTCCAGGAGTAAATTATCTTCCGATTTATTAACTTCACAATATTTATTAAATAATACTAAATCCAGCAGTCTGTCATTTGAATTAACTACGTTATTAAATTGCGTTAAATCGTAATAATTACAAAAAGAGTTTATTAACATGGTTTTTTCAGTGATTACATTATTCACATAATACTCAGGAATATTAAAATCTCCCACAAAAAGAACGTCACCAGCACAAGTGTGCTCAAATGTTTCAAGACATTCAAAAAGTTGGCTATAATGTGTTATGTTCAGACCCGGCGGTATATATACTACAAAAATAAAAAATGTATAAAAGTTAGATGTTATTTTAGCTCCTACTATATCTATGGAAGGAACAGCATTATGTATACAACCTAAATTAATTTCAGTCAATTTAATGTCTTTATTTGCCGCCAACAAAACACCACCGCCTCTTTTCACCTGACTTTAAAATATTTCTATCATCCCTTAACACATTATAATCGATACTCATGAATTCAGAATTTAAAACATTAGGCTGAAGCCAGGTTTCACTGAGCGCTATGATATTATATTCACATGCGTGTACAGCATTAAGCAGATCGTGTGTCTTAGTATTAAGTCCGCGTACATTCTGATGGTAGATATTTAAAGTGGGAATCGTTCTACAAGGTTTTAAAAATTGACTCTGATATATATTCTTTTTCACATCCATCAAACCTCTAACAGGCAAGCCACACGGTAGTTGCTAGTTAGAAAATTGCAAGTGAGACTTAAATTCAGAAATTTTCTGTTTGAACACGAAACATTCCTTAGAGTCCCAGGCCACACTAATATTAGATTTATTTACTTCATTATACATATTTGACACAATTTATGCATTTTAAAACAGAATTTTTACAGTCTTTAACCATATGACCATCAGAACACAGAGGACAGTGTAATTGATTATTACAGCTCTTTGAAAAATGATTGAACCCACTGCAGTTAAAACATCTCTTAATTTCAATAGAATCATAAACATCACAGATATTATAACCCACAAACAGCTTACCATTACCGGTCGACATTATCTTATTATAAGAATCTACATCAATCTGCAAAACAGCTTGGTATATATCTTTATTTTTTTTTGTTGATGAGATTTGGAGCACTTTACATTCAAATTTTTCACTAATTATAGACTTATTCTGATATTCCACAAAATTTACGATATCTTCAGCGCTAAATTTATCCGTCATACCAACAAGCCTAATTCTTGGATTGAAATTTGCCACGTCCTTAATATCATATTTATCACCTAATTTTTGAAGAGCCAATTCCTTGAATTTAGAAACTCCAGCATTATCCTGACAACCGATGAGAATACCACCTTTATTAATATTTTTTACACCTGAGATTTCAATTTCAGTTTTCAGTTTCAGTTTTCCCTCCAATAACTCTACCTGTGCCGATCGATTTTCCAAATAAGAGATAAACCATTTTAATGGTTCCCCCCTTATTCCATAATATTCCAATTTTTCAATTAAGATGATATGGTCGACACAGTCAAAAGCCCTGGAAAGGTCACAGAATATACCAATACTATAATCATTACTTTCCATAATCTCATTTAGATAATTTATTAGTGAAAATGTAGCATCTGATGTGCTATTTCCCTGAACCCAAATTGTATTTTTGTTTAAATAATGAACAAGTTGTTCCTTTACTATTACTTCCAAAATCTTAGAAGCAGTGGGTAGTAAAGAAATTGGTCTGTAATTTTCTTTTAGATGCTTATCCCCTTTTTTGTACAGAGGTTTTACCACTGCCTCAACCCTTTAGCTACTGGTATATATTCATAAATGTGTCTGGCTAAACGCAAAACAAAAAAAAAAGAAAAGTTGTAAAAATGCTGATACACTAATTTCTTATTTATATGTGATGATTCATGTGTACATAAGAATGGCAAAATAATAGGGGGAAACGGGGTAATTACCTCGCCCCTTTCACTTTTGCTATTCTGGTATGTATTCACAAATGTGTCTGGCTAAACGCAAAACAAAAAAAAAGAGAAGTTGTAAAAATGCTGATTCACTAATTTCTTATTTATATGTGATGATTCATGTGTTCATAAGAATGGCAAAATTATAGGGGGAAACGGGGTAATTACCTCGCCCCTTTCACTTTTGCTATTCTGGTATGTATTCACAAATGTGTCTGGCTAAACGCAAAACAAAAAAAAAGAGAAGTTGTAAAAATGCTGATTCACTAATTTCTTATTTATATGTGATGATTCATGTGTTCATAAGAATGGCAAAATTATAGGGGGAAACGGGGTAATTACCTCTCCCCTTTCACTTTTGCTATTCTGGTATGTATTCACAAATGTGTCTGGCTAAACGCAAAACAAAAAAAAAAGAAAAGTTGTACAAATGCTGATACACTCATTTCTTATTTATATGTGATGATTTATGTGTACAGGGTGATTGGTTATAAATGCCACCCCCCCTTAACTCCCTTATTTTTGAATTTAGAAAAATAGTTTCAAATAGAAGTTGTACAAGCTGATCTGAGGTTTGTAAGGGTGCTACACAAATTTATATAGGGTGTTCGAAGAAAGCGTGACCGGCCAATGCTATGTTTTTTTATTGGAACACCCTGTATATTATTGGATTTTCGAAATCTACGATTTATTGCGCTTCTAGCAATATAAATATGTTGTATACTGAATCCAATCCTTTCCAAGATATATTGCTATAAATGATCATAAGTAGAATTAAGTTAGCCATGAAAAAATAACAACGGTTGTGCATCATTTGTCGTCAGTGCAATCTGTGTCATATTAAGTTGAAAATGGGCTGGCCTGACGAAGAGGAACGGAAAATTTATGAAATTTATGTAAAGAGCAGATACAAGATGCACGAAGCTCACCGTGAGTATTCCAATTTATGGCTCATTCTTTGCCCCGTTTGTCTACTCCCAGTAGGTGGAACATTTGCAGGGCAATGTCTTTCCATGAAATTCACTGCAGCTAAACGATCTATTACTTCCATACTTTGTCTCCCAGGTCTAGCAGCAGTCAGAGTTCCATGTTTCTCCAAAATTAGTTTCACGACTTTTCTTATAAATATGTTCAAGCGTATTGAAGTTGTTCCTGTTTTTACAAGAAACATGTTATAAGCATTTAGCATGGCAACATCAACCAGGTGAAAAAATAGTTTCTTATACCACTTGATTGATTTTCGGACACACTCCACTGTGGCTAATTGCATGTCACATTTATCAATCAAGCGCATGTTTTGGGTATAATCTATTACACAGTCTGGTTTCCAAATATGTTCGCCAGTTCTAGGATTCAATTTTCCACTATCGTTCATTACTCCTTGATGAAATGTTGAAAGCATTAACACATCACGCTTGTCTTTCCACCTAAGAGCCATTACATTTTCGCACTTTTTGCGTTCGCACGTTCCGCGTGCCACCCGATGTAAAAATTTCGGAAAGTGTTTTCTATTTTTTTTACTGTACCACATAAACCAGTATTGTGTTGATCCAAGTAAATTGCCAGTTTGGGGCTAGTATACCAATTATCTGTATATAACAAATGCCCTTTTTGTCCATAATTCACCATTAGTTTTTTTATTACCGCTCCTGAAACACCTAACGGATCATTTCGAGGAATGTCAATTTCAGATCCGGTATATACTAATATCTTCAGAACAATTCCCGTATCACAATCACACAACACAAAAATTTTAATTCCGAATCGATGTCTCTTGGATGGGATAAATTTTATTGCTTGAAGTGCAGCCTGCCTTTGAACAATATCAGGGATTCGTCGATGACCAGCTTTTGAAAAGGATGGAAAAATGTTGAACATTTTCTATTCCATTCTTCAAATATGGTTCGTATTTTCCACAATTTATCATTGTTCTCCGGGGGCGGAGGGTTGTCATTATCAGCGAAATGTATATAACGCAACAGTTGTGTGAATCTGTCTCTTGTCATGTACTTGCTAATAAAATTACTGGCAATAATGGGATCTGTTGACCAATAATCCGAAATTTTATGTTTTTTTATATGTGGCATTGACAAAATTATTGCTAAAAAGCTATACATTTCATTCACATTAGTGGGCACCCATGGTTTTCTTTTTGGAGCAGGATCGTCTTCGGCACTGTACTCATAGTATCTATTAGTTTCGTCCACAATTGTCGTCATCATATGCTCATCAAAATATTTTACAAAGTACTCGTACTCATTATGTTCATTTTCTATATCAAACGCTTCCGAGATACCAGAATTTTCATCGTCAAAGTGGTACATTGTGGGATTGAAAATATCGCAATTTTGCCAACGTAAATCTCCTACAATAGTTTCTTCATCACTATCACTATTTGAGTCATTGTCTCTTTCACTACCATCGTGTGCACTATCCAGATCACTAAGTGATAGAATTTCTTCTTCAACATTATCATTGTCAGTCAATTCTGTTCTTGGACGCTTTGAACCACGAGTACCACGAGATGTTGACGGTAAATCCATTTTCGATATTATAATACGACAAATAAAAAATATTTTTCTACGACAAATAAAAAATATTTTTCGATAATAAAATATAAAATATAGACACACCAAATATTACTGCCAAACTGACATCTAACGTCATCTGAAATATGGTGATATGTCATCTTTTTGATGTTCGGATAATAAGGGGGGACAGCGCAGTGGATACAGAGGGATGAAAGTGCCCAAAAATTGCAAAGACACGAAAACTTCAAACACTATTTCCAAATGAAAAAACGCCGCCGGGAGGGCGTTCTGGTAAGAAATCCAAGGTAGAGGATCCAACTTGGAACTACATCGTGAATTTCACGGTCCCGCTCTGGTTTTCGGTTCAGGAGGAGTGAACGACAAAGTGCAATTTTGACGTCTAACGTTCTGAAAACGGCGGCCATTTTTTTTCCGTATTGTTATGCGTGCAACTATGTTGGCGAGCTGGTAGTACCGACGTATAATAACTCCTCGAAAATTCATTTCATAGTTTTATTATCGAAGACCTCGCCAGGTCAATAACGAACTACTCGAGTCTTAAGCCGCCGATTTCAGAACGATAGTCGTCAAAATTGCACTTTTCGTTCTCCTAAACGTTCGAGAGGAAGGCAATGTCAACAAATACATGCGGCATACAAAACGGTGTTTATAGGCCCATTCTCGCATATGGGCTTCACCGCGCTTCACGTCATCTGGCGACAAAATGTCGCTTTCAATTGCTTGTTTTCTTATGTAGTCGTTCTCATTTACGCTGTGCTGTGCTTAGCTCACTGGGCTTGACGCGTCGAATAGTTAATTTTTTTTGCTCTCAGTATCATTTTCATAAAACACTACAGCCCAATAGATCAGCTTTTACCAGAAACAACCTACTCGCACCGAAAGTTTGGCTAAACTGACGCCTTGCTGCCTCGATTTGAGCGTATAATATGTGAATAGGTCCCAAATTAGTGGCGTGTGTGAGTCGGAAAAAACGCGAAAATGGTAAATATTTTCAACCGGAATGAAAATTCATCCCTTTCGGGGGTGAGTATTAGCCGGTGGAGGGGTTGGTAGGGGTCGGACGCGATATCCAACACCACCACCGTGCTCATCAACCTCGAAAACAGGGGTAAAGTACTTTTTTCTGCAGGGAAACCTAATAAATCGCGTTTAACCCTTCTCGGTCGGCCGTTTTTGGCCGGTTTGAGGGGTTGTGCAACCCCAAAGAGAAATTCTGACGCCGCCATCGCGCTCAGCATCCTCGAAAACGGGGGGAACACATATTTGCCGCTGATATTGCGAAAAAAAAAAAATTCACCCCTTTCGGGGGTGAGTATTAGCCGGTGGAGGGGTTGGTAGGGTTCGGACGCGATATCCAACACCACCACCGTGCTCAGCAACCTCGAAAACAGGGGTAAAGTACTTTCTTCTGCAGGGAAACCTAATAAATCGCATATAACCCTTCTCGGGGGTGGTTTTTGGCCGGTTTGAGGGGTTGCGCAACCCCAAAGAGAAATTCTGACGCCACCATCGTGTTCAGCATCCTCGAAAACGGGGGGGAAGGTATTTTCATTCCGGTTGAAAATATTTACCATTCACACTCACACACGCCACTAAATACTTGACGGTTTGTCGCAAAGCGAAGTGAAGCATAGTAAAGCACGGCCTTTTTATGCGTCTGATACGGACCGAACGAATCATAAACATTTTACACACTACTTGAAATTCATTGGTTGTTTTATTTTTTAAAGAAAAGTTTAAATTAAAATCCCCACAAATAATTAGTTGGTTGCATGAGTGTACGGATAATTCATAAATTAACTCGAAAAATGTTTCTAGAAAAATGTTGTAATTACCAGTAGGTGCCCTATATAAGCATATTATGATGTACTTGCACAATTTATTCCCAATAACACAAAACTCAATCTCTCTTTCAATGCACTTTGTTTGAACATTTATTTCGTAAAAATCGAGATTTTCTTTTGTATATATTAAAACGCCACCATGCAAATTTTCTTTTCTTGAGAAGCTGGCAATAATATTATAATTGTCCATGTTATACAATGGGATTTGTTCAGATTTCAACCAATGTTCGGAAATGCACAACACATCCACAATACACTGTTCTTTTGGTAAAAAGTCATTTAGCCACATACTGAGTTCGTCAATTTTATTGCTAAGAGATTGAATATTGTAGTGAAAAAATTAAAATAATAAATATAATGTTAATAATAACTTTACTTTTACTCTCGCTAATCAAGAGCAAATACATAAAATAATTAGAGGGATTAAGTCTAACTCTAGTGGATGTGATACAGTCACACTGCAAATGATTAAGTTGTGTATTCCTGCAATATTAACTTATATAACGCATATAATAAATTGTTGTTTGGAGAGTGGTTATTTCCCATCTGCTTGGAAACAAACTATAATATGCCCTATTCCTAAAGTTAGAAATCCAACTCATATTAATGACTTAAGACCGATAAGTTTAGTACCTGTTTTAAGTAAAATTCTCGAAAAGGTTATTTATATACAATTTGAAGAGTACTTTAATCAAAATCAAATTATTCCCAGCCATCAATCAGGTTTTAGATCTGGTCATAGTACCACAACAGCTCTTATTAACATATTTGATAGTATTCTTAAATCCTTAGATAATAAACTTGCAGCAGTGTCGGTATTTTTAGATTTCTCAAAAGTAGAAGGGAAATGACAGAGCTGAGTGATTCGGATTTTGTGATCATGATCATGATCAGTGATCAAGGTCATACCCCATCGGGTTACATACACGTGTTACATATAGGGTTACACATCCGGTATTAATGAACAGGTGTCACATATCATGTTTTCGGCGGTGTCTAATTAATGTGTTCGGGTTACATAGGTCAATGACACATATCCGGCGGTGTCTAATTAATGCACGTATAGAGTTACACATCCGGCGGTATCAAATTAATGTGCTCGGGTTACATAGGTCAACGACACATATCCGGTGGTATCAAATTAATGCTCATATCGTGTTTTCGGTGGTGTCTAATTGATGTGCTCGGATTACATAGGTCAATGACATACATTCGGTGGTATCAAATTAATGCACATATAGGGTTATGTCAAATTAATACTCCAAAAATGGTGAGAAAAAATATAAGCCAAATGAATCCAAGTGCAAGGTCATACCCCACCCCTCAAAAACCACCCCCTCAAAAACTACCCCTCAAAAACAACCCCCTCAAAAACTACCCCTCAAAAACTACCCCCTCAAAACCCACCCCCTCAAAAACTACCCCCTCAAAACCCACCCCCTCAAAAACTACCCCCTCAAAAACCACCCCTTCAAAATCACCCCTCAAAACTACTCCCTCAATACCACCCCCTCGAAAACTACTGCACATATAGGGTTACACATCCGGCGGTGTCAAATTAATGTGCTCGGGTTACATAGGTCAATGACACATATTACATACACGTGTCACATATCGGGTTACACAGGTCAATAACTCATATCGTGTTAATACCAGAGACATGGAGTAGGGAGAACGCTTATGAACGTCTGCGCATCAAAATTTCCGGCGACACGATGGGTGCCGCCATTTTGACCCATCATGTCAAATGCCATTAAAAACTAATAAAAAGTTTATGGTTATAAATGTGTTGTTGACGTTATTGTTTTCATTTGTGATAATTTTGTGAATTTGTTTTTGGTGAAACAAAAATATACTTTGATGTGTAGTGATTAGTGAAAGTACTTATTTTTTATTGAACATTAATTAATTATTGTGTATTGTTTCGTAAATACTTCTGTAAAAAACAGTTGTAAATAATGTCTTGTTCAGTGAAGGGATGTGCTAACATTAAACGTTTTAAACCTGAAGGAATTACTTTTCATCGGTAAGTTTTGAAATCTATTTTCTTTTCAACTCTAAACAATACCTATATTTTAGATTTCCTGAAGGTGAAATGTTAAAAAATTGGTTGCAAGTTCTGGGAATTGAGGAGAACTGGCAGTGGTCGGAGAATAAATTTGTTTGCTCCAAACACTTTCAAAAAAGTGACTTTATAAAACTTGGACATAAAGTGTTCCTGAAAACTGATGCAGTGCCAAATTTGATAGTCGCAGAGGGAACTTACGTGGGCCGAAATATTGGCGTTGCGTCTACAAGCTCACAACAGGAAAATGAACAAGAATCAACTGCTACAGACGATCTTTCACTAACGATGCAGTCGACTTCTTTTAGTTCAACCATTGACGCAAGTTCTACGCAGACATCTTCATCAGATGACACAATTCGCTCAGGATTGCGGGCAAAATTAAAAAGGCATATAATGTAAGATATTGTTTATATACAGTTGATTGTAGGTATTGATAAAGTATATGTACTTATTTAATTTTAGAAAATCTTCTGGTGATGAGACTTCGCGCAGTACTGATAGCAGCACTAAAAGGAAGAGGGTTAAATTTATTCAATCTATTCATAATTATAGGTAAGTTTTTCATAAAAATAGGTAACAAAATTTCAATCAAGTAAATTATTTCAGTGTGTCACCTGGTAAGATAAAAAGAAAAGTCATTGAATTAAGAAAGGTTCAACGGAAAATTATATTCTGCGACAAAAACAATAAGAAACCTAAAGAGAAAAATAACCACCTTGAAGACAGTTATTCAAGATTTAAAACAAAAACAGTATCTTTCTGAAGGTGCAATTTACCATCTGGAAAAATGTTACGAAGATATACCTCATGTTCTAATGAGCAGATATTTAAAGAATGCAAAAAATGCAACCACTTCAAGGGAGCAATATCCTGAAAAATTGAGAAGTTTTGCATGTACGTTACAATTTTATTCCAGTAAGGCTTACGAATACGTTAGACGAACTTTTGCTCTGGCACTTCCCCATCAGTCAGTTATTAGAAAATGGTGAGCAAATATATATTGCCATCCAAGTTTTTGTGATTCATCGTTTGATGCTTTGAAAATTAAAGTGGAAAAAGCCAAGATTCTAAATAGAGAGGTAATATGCTCTTTACTATTAGACGAAATGGCTATAAAAAAACAGGTTGACTTCGATGGAAAGAGAATTTGGGGATATGTTGATATAGGAGTACCTGCAGAAAGTGATGACTTGGAGATAGCTTCGGAAGCCCTTGTACTAATGGTCGTTTGTCATAACTCCCATTGGAAATTGGCAATAGCCTATTTTTTAATTAAAAGTTTAAATGGTATTGAAAAGGCAAACATTGTAAATGAGGCGCTAGTCCGGCTTGAAAATATTGGCATAGTGACCACTTCAGTTACTTGTGATGGACCATCAGTTCACTTTACCATGTTAAAAGAGCTGGGTTGTGAATTGAACGATGTCCATAATATTAAAACTTCCTTTCCTCACCCATCTCATAATGACACAAAAATTTATTGCATATTAGATGTATGTTATATGTTAAAGCTAATGAGAAATCTTCTTGCGAGCCTGGGTCGAATTCACACGAAAGAAGGAGTTGTTGATTGGGAGTTTGTTAGAAAATTATATGCTGTTCAGGAAGAAGAAACCTTAAAATTAGCTAACAAACTGAAGAAAAGAAGTCATATGGAATGGCAAAAACAAAAAATGAAGGTAAATATTTTTATTGTTGAAGACTCTTTCGGCTCATAGTTATTAACATTGCAGGTGGATTTAGCAGCACAAACTCTTAATGTAAGTGTCGCAGACGCATTGGAATTTTTGACTGTGGAATTAAAACATCCTGAATTTAAAGACGTTGAGGCAACTGCATCTTTCATAAGAAGAATCGACAGATTGTTTGACATCCTGAACTGTAGAAGTCCTTGGGCAAGAGGATATAAAGCTCCTCTTAACATGAGTAACGAGCAGTCTTGGAGACCATTTCTAGTAGAC
Source organism: Rhagium mordax (assembly GCA_963680705.1). NCBI lineage: Eukaryota > Metazoa > Arthropoda > Insecta > Coleoptera > Cerambycidae > Rhagium > Rhagium mordax. The sequence continues at coordinate 23,129,530 of OY796662.1, forward strand.
ACCTGCCAGTTTTTACTAGAGTGTACTGATGTGACTGGGAGACCATTATATTGTACCCCGAGGAAAACACCAATACTTGGATTTGTCATTTCATCGATGTCCATTATAGGGATTTTTGACGATTACGTTAAAACTGAAAAATTAAATTACTTGCTCTCATATAAGTGTAGTCAAGACCGTCTAGAAATCTTTTTTTGCTCTGTGAGGTACTTTAACCAAATCATTCAATATTGTTTTTGTCGTTCACTAAAATAATATATTTTAGGTCTCGCAATGGATGGAACAATAATCCTACGTGTTTACAATTTATGCACACATTTCGAAAACTGTTGCTGTTCTCCAACATATCTGAACGTGGTGGTAACTGTAAAGTGCTTGATAATACAATTATTTTAAAAGTACCAAGCTCAACCATAAGGAAAGCACATACTGACCATATTGATGTGGCGCTATACAGAAGGTATAACTTAGAAGTGTCAGATGAAGCAACGACTGAACACGATTATGATGTGTTACCATGCTTTGTGGATCTCAATGAATTTTCAATAAATGTAGTTACCTATATAAGTGGGTATGTGGTAATAATGTTAAAGAGGACTTATAAATGCCCGGAATGCATCATTAGTTGTGTTACAAGCAGCGATTCAATTAAATATGATACGTCGTATAGATTGATTTTGAGGAAAAATAAAGGTAAAGTTGTAATCTATAATTGTTATTTCACATGTATATATACTAATATTTTGTTACATTATTATAGGTGGCTTACAAATACCATCAGAAGGTGTTGTAAAAATTTGTGAAACAACAGAGATGTTTACAAGAAGAATCATGGTGCTAACTGGTAATAAATTGCCTCATGAAGAAACCTTTATGTCCACATTTGTTATGGCCGTGGCTCAAAAATTGTATAATAATGCGGAGGAGTTGTTTCCCGCATTAATAGACCATAATTTGAGTTTTGACCCGAGAGAGGAAAGCCACTCCTACACATTAATTAAAAAAATTGTAGCTGCATATGCCAGAATAAGGTTTTTTAATTTATCGAAAAAATATACCGAAAAAATTCAGGGAGTAGCTGTTCGTAAACAACTCACAAAATTAATATTGTTTAACCATCAATGAAAATATCTTTGAAATTTGTGTCATATTTGAATAATATTAATATTTTTCATAGAGCATTGGATGAAGGATTGTAAATCAGATCTTTTATATAAACCTGTTATCAAATAATAAAGTTTTTAAATTTAAATTTTCTGAAGCATTAAATTGAAATTTGACTTCTTAAAATATGAAACGTCAAAAAATTACTTTTATTATAAACATTCCATCACATGTCCAGTTTTACTGCGGTGAGGTGTATTTTAAATGTTATTTTTTAGATAAATTCAGAGGCATCTCTGGAGAAATTATGTACCTACTGTATATAAAGAGCTTGTTAATTTTCACAGTATAAATTGTAAATGAAGTTTTGTAATATCTGTTATTTCCTTATTGGAGAATAAAATAAATACTTGAATTGAACTTTGTGTTTTACTCTATATCAACAATGTATCGTATATCCAAAGTTTATACCAAGTTATGAATTGGCCTTTGTAAGAATTTTAACATTATAACACATTATTCCTGTAAAAAGATTAAATCTCTGCCTGTAAATTTTGAAAAAATAAAATATTGACATTTTAGAATAATCGGGTACCTATTTGGATATCTGAGTAGTTGCATGATTTCGAATATTGATTATTTTAGTTTTAATTAGACTTGTACATTTATTTTGAGCTTTGCTTGCGTAAAAAGTCGTGAATGTATATACTAACAATTATATTAGTTATTTTATATATACGAATCAAATGGACAATAATTATTGGAAGTAGTATTATTTTTAAGAGTATTATAGTCACCATTAATCTTTATGCAAAAATAATACACAGTAGGAGTATTTGTACCTAATTTACTTCTCCTAAAGGGAAAATTTTAATATCTCTTTTGAATTTACATAAAAATATTAAAAATACAGAAATTAGTTTGTAAATATGATAAAACAATGCATTTTGCGTTTCATTTAACAAAATGTACGAGTAATTCAACAGCGTAAATCATAACAGATCAGTTGGGACCTTGGAAGTGATCCACATTTTAAAAGGAAAACACCCACATTTTAAATAGAATGCACCTGATGATTCAAAATGGCGGCTTTCAAAATTAGCCAATAATATTCGGTTTGCGCAAGTAATGAGCATTCTCCCTACTCCATGTCTCTGGTTAATACGCACATGTTACATATAGGGTTTCCGGCGATGTCTAATTAATGTGCTCGGGTTACATAGATCAATGACATGGGAACAATTCTGTATATTTTTTTTAATAAGCCTGGCTCGTGGTACACCCAGTATATATAATAATTCATAGTTGTGGTAATTTAATACGGTGAATGAAACTAAATTCTGCGCGTGCAATCCTTATCGTTTTGCAAAACAGATGCGAACGTAAAAACATTATTTAATTGTTAGGTAATAGTTCAATGAATGAACAGAAACAGGATGTAACTTCCTACCTGAGAAAAACTATACGTCTACATTATTTGATACCTATATAGTGTGAGATGTACCAGAAATGGCAATTAAACAATTATGCTTGCAAAAATTCCATATGTAATGCGCACGACAGCAGGCGTTTAACACAGAAAGGTCAATTATTATTATGAAGTAAAAACCATATAGGGTATTCATTCAGCTTTAAAGGGGATCAAAACATAAGAATCAAAAGTATGTATTGAACCAAATGCACACAATTAAAATAATTTGAAAGTCACAACATAGGTATAACTAAAATGTATTCGTCTTCAAAATGTCAGCACCTTTAAATATATTTTTTTAAATATCTGTCTCAACTAGACCCACTGTCAAGTTTACCTGAATTTAAGAATGAAGCTTATAATACCTCGGGACATATAGTGATTGGTGAACAACGATATAAAGTAAATAAATCAAAGTGCAAATTTGTTTCGGTGGGGATTCCATATGATTTTGATGTCTTGTGTAAAGTTATCTGGAAACAAATGTGACCAAGTGGTTTTCGATTAATCTGATTGGCAGAAATGTTTAACTCATCAATGAACAATTATGAATTACCTATATTACAATGACAAAGCCCAGTTTGCAAATAATCGGGTAATCAAGATTTCAAAGGGCGACAACTACATTTGTTTTGGATATGAAACATATTTGAAATAATACCACTTTTTTGAGGCATAGAATGGGAAATGGTTAAAAACCAACAATTTGCCAGATATTTCAGGATTTTACAAAAGGAACTACAAAACCAAAGCGGTAATATTCTTGAAAATGCCCTAAATATACTTAAACCAGAAGAAATAGCCAAAATATCTGCATCGCCATTAAATGCTTAAGGTTATCTGGAGAAACTCTCTACACTGTCCCCCTATTTCACTACTCGAATCTAGAATCACATTATTCAAGTTATTATTATTAAATTATGCTGCGACGAATAATAATAATAATAATTTTCTTGTGTTAGATTCCATACTTTGAAGATATGCAGGGTTAGTTTAACAGTTTTACAATACACATCAGCTTTTGACGTAGATAGCTTGGGGCGGTTTGCGGGAAACAGTTTTGATATTATGTCCCCGTATTTCCTAGATGGATTTACATTCACCGCAAAATCAAAATCAGTTTATAGTTCAATAAATCCTTATTAGTAAAAGCATTTGATGGTTAATGTTTATTTAATAACTCTTTCTCCAGCAGATAATGTATTATCCGTAAATTGTACAGATCAATAATGAATCCGTGATTGTTATTATCTAAAACCATTCACATTATTTTCAATTTTATTTAACATGATAGGTATTTACAGCTAGTATGGAACTGTGGAGATAAATTACTTTAACTTATATAGTTCTGAAACATCCCAACACATCCCGGCACATTTCGGAACAACCCATGCACTTATTAATAGCTTTTTTTTAATTGGAAACTTGCACAAATCCACTCTTAAATGATTTTTTAGAAATATTTGTTTATTAAACTACACTATGGCAGCAGTAAATTCTAATTTATCTTTTTCGTTACGCCTGCATTTGTATTAGTTTCACATACCTACGTTTGTTTCTTGCGAGGATAATTTTAAATTTACACGTAGACACAATGCTTACGATAACAAATGCCGAAAATAAGAAATATCTCGCTAAGTGAAAATATTCCCTATCTTATATACCCTGTACTTTTGGTGTTATTACTTCATTGCCACCACACATATTAAAATATTATTTAATTTTATTCTAATGAATTTCCAGAGTTACTACCATTATGATTTTACTTCTATTATGGCACAAAGGACTTGCTTTCCCATATTACTAAAATATATTTCAGCATAACATAATTTGTAGAGTACCGAAAACGTTTTTTCTTTTACGTCGACGACAGAGTTAAAATTATTATGTAGCCAAGTGGAATTAAATTAACATACATTTTCTTTACTATTTCAGAGTACGAAATTCAATTCAATTCAATTTATTTTCTGGAAAAATTACAAATTGGTATATAATCGTATAACATAATATATAAAAATAGAAATAATAAAAAAAAATACAACTTGAACCAAACACCTAGGTATAAAATACCTGTATGTGAAATACAACAAATTTATGAGTATATACCTAACAATACATATATTTAGTATATACTACCGAGACATATTTGTGATACTGATTTAATTTACGACTACTGAAAATTGACACAATAATCCCGCGAGCAAAAGTACAATAAAATATGATGACTATTACTTTAAATAGTAGAAAAACAAATAGGTAAGTGAAATGTATGTATGTATGAAATTCCTTGATATTTCCAGGGTTTTCCAGATCGACAGACAACACGATACGTAAAAATCTGATAAAATGACCCATGACAGGGGTTCAATACCTTAAAGATAATTTCATGTACATATATCATGCGATTACAAATACTCTACCTATTGTATAGAATAAAACAATTTAATTGTGGTATATTATTTAAACAAAAAAAAATATATTTAAGAGACATAAATGAAATAACGGGAACAAAAAAAAAACCTTTTAAGTAATTTAATATAGCAGACGACATTATAATATACATATTACTCTTTATGGCATCGGCTTTCAACAATACGGTAATAAAATATTCATATTAAAAGTTCAAAGAGACATTTTTAAAATAATTTCAGGTTTATCAACATTTTTGCGAATATAACTTACACACAAAACATTATACAGTTATAATTATTATAAAAAAATTTTACTGTTAAATAAACAAACAAACGAAAATATGTTTGACTTTACATTATTATTAATTATAAACAATATCATTAAATTGGCTAAAAAATTTGAATAAATCATATCCGTGGCAGAGCATTTTGTAACTTGTGTAATATGTTCATGATTATCATCACATCATCTTATTTAAAAATATTGATATGATAGATCTATAATGAATTAATTATTTGTTCAGCGCCCTGTTATAGAAAAATATATAATGTTATTACGAAATATGATTGATACAGGATATCTCGCATTACTATGGAATGCCGTTTTGCTTTTTATTATTAAAATTTATTTATTGACATTTAAACAACGTTCAATTTACATTTAATTAATTTAGATGTTTTTACAATGGGTTTTGTTACAATAAATAGTATGTTTAAAAAATTTTGCCTATTTAAAATGTTTGTTGAATAAAATTGTTTCTTGATAAAATATGTTTTGTCAAAAATCTGCAACAGTCACATTAAAAGTCTCTGTTTTATATCGGGAAACTAAAATTATCAACAACCATTTCAGTTCATGTAACATTTTAAATCAACAATCAAAAAAATAGCTATCCTTTATTTTTAGGATTTTAAATGAACAACTAACAATATAATTCCTGAATTTAAATGTTTCTTATTTTTCTGTTACTTGAATTAGAATGTTACATGAATTTAAATGTTTGTTGATAATTTTAATCCCCGATTTTAAATGAAATAAATAAAATTATCAACAATCATATTAATTCGTGAATTAATATGTTTGTTGATAATTTTAATTAGGCGCTGATGTGCGGCGGACATCATGGGTACTAAGCATTATGTTATCTTATTTGGCAACATCGCATGTTCCATACCTCCTGGCCACTTACATACTCTGTGCCCAAGGTTAGTATCTTTTTCCACTAACCTTGCTCTGTCCCCATATCAGAGACATGGAGTAGGGAGAACGCTTATGAACGTCTTCGCATCAAAATTTCCGGCGACACGGTGGGTGCCGCCATTTTGATCCATCATGTCAAATGCCATTAAAAATTTTATGGTTATAGTTATATAAATATGTTGTTGACGTTATTGTTTTCATTTGTGATAATTTTGTGAATTTGTTTTTGGTGAAACAAAAATATACTTTGATGTGTAGTGAAAGTACTTATTTATTGAACGTTAATTATTGTGTATTGTTTCGTAATTAGGTACTTCTGTAAAAAACAGTTGTAAATAATGTCTTGTTCAGTGAAGGGATGTACTAACATTAAACGTTTTAAACCTGAAGGAATTACTTTTCATCGGTAAGTTCTAGTAAGTCTATTTTCGTTTCAATTCTAAACAATACCTATATTTTAGATTTCCTAAAGGTGAAATGTTGAAAAATTGGTTGCAAGTTCTGGGAATTAAGGAGAACTGGCAGCGGTCGGGGAATAAATTTGTTTGCTCCAAACACTTAAAAAAAAGTGACTTTATAAAACTTGGACATAAAGTGTTCCTGAAAGATGCAGTGCCAAATTTGTTAGTCGCAAAGGGAACTTACGTGGGCCGAAATATTGGCGTTGCGTCTACAACAGGAAAATGAACAAGAGTCAACTGCTACAGACGAACTTTCACTAACGATGCAGTTGACTTCTTTTAGTTCTACCATTGGCGCAAGTTCTACGCAGACATCTTCATCAGATGATACAATTTGCTCAGGATTGCGGGCAAAATTAAAAAGGCATATAATGTAGGATATTGTTTATATACAGTTGAATGTAGTATTGATAAAGTATATGTACTTATTTAATTTTAGAAAATCTTCTGGTGATCAGACTTCGCGCAGTACTGATAGCAGCGCTAAAAGGAAGAGGGTTAAATTTATTCAGTTTATTCATAATTATAGGTAAGTTTTTCATAAAAATTGGTAACAAAATTTCAATCAAGTAAATTATTTCAGTGTGTCACCTGGTAAGATAAAAAAAAAGTTATTGAATTAAGAAAGGTTCAACGGAACTCAAGAAAATTATATTCTGCGACAAAAACAATAAGAAACCTAAAGAGAAAAATAACCACATTGAAGACAGTTATCGAAGATTTAAAACTAAAACATATCTGAACGTGGTGGTAGCTGTAAAGTGCTTGATAATACAATTATTTTAAAAGTACCAAGCTCAACCATAAGGAAAGCACATACTGACCATATTGATGTGGCACTATACAGAAGGTATAACTTAGAAGTGTCAGATGAAGCAACGACTGAACACGATTATGATGTGTTACCATGCTTTGTGGATCTCAATGAATTTTCAATAAATGTAGTTACCTATATAAGTGGGTATGTGGTAATAATGTTAAAGAGGACTTATAAATGCCCTGAATGCATCATTAGTTGTGTTACAAGCAGCGATTCAATTAAATATGATAAGTCGTATAGATTGATTATGAGGAAAAATAAAGGTAAAGTTGTAATCTATAATTTTTATTTCACATGTATATATATATACTAATATTTTGTTACATTGTTATTTATAGGTGGCTTACAAATACCATCAGAAGGTGTTGTAAAAATTTGTGAAACAACAGAGATGTTTACAAGAAGAATCATGGCTAACTGGTAATAAATTGCCTAATGAAGAAACCTTTATATCCACATTTGTTATGGCCGTGGCTCAAAAATTGTATAATAATGCGGAGAAGTTGTTTCCCTCATTAATAGACCATAATTTGAGTTTTGACCCGAGTGAGGAAAGCCACTCCTACACATTAATTAAAAAAATTGTAGCTGCATATGCCAGAATAAGGTTTTTTAATTTATCGAAAAAATATGCCGAAAAAATTCAGGGAGTAGCTGTTCATAAACAACTCATAAAATTAATATTGTTTAACCATCAATAAAAATATCACTGAAATTTGTGTTATATTTGAATAATATTAATATTTTTCATAGAGCATTGGATGAAAGATTGTAAATCAGATCTTTTATATAATCCTGTTATCAAATGTTTAAATAAAGTTTTAAATTTAAATTTTGTGAATCATTAAATTGGAAATTTGACTTCTTAAAATATGAAACGTCAAAAAATTACTTTTATTATAAACATTTCATTACATGTCCAGTTTTATACTGTGGTGAGGTGTATTTTCACAGTATAAATTGTAAATGAAGTTTTGTAATGTCATCTGTTATTTCCTTATTGGAGAATAAAATAAATACTTGAATTGAACTTTGTGTTTTACTCTATATCAACAATGTATTGTATATCCAAAGTTTATACCAAGAGGTTATGAATTGGCCTTTGTAAGAATTTTTACGTTGTAATACATTATTCCCGTAAAAAGATTAAATCTTTGCCTGTAAATTTTGAAAAAAAAAAAATTGACATTTTAGAATAATCGGGTACCTATTTGAATATCTGAGTAGTTGCATGATTTCGAATAAGTTTTAACGAATAATTGAACAAATATTTGAATATTTCAGTTTTAATTAGACTTGTACATTTGAACTTTACTTGCGTAAGAAGTCATGAATGTATACACTAACAATTATATTAGTTATTTCATATATACGAATCATATGGATAATAATAATTGGAAGTAGTTCCTATTATTTTTAAGAGTATTATAGTCACCATTAATCTTTATGCAAAAAATAATACACAGTAGGTGTATTTGTACTTAATTTACTTCTAAAGGGAAAATTTTAATAATATCTCTTTTGAATTTACATAAAAATATTAAAAATACAGAAATTAGTTTGTAAATATGATAAAACAATGCATTTTGCGTTTCATTTAACAAAATGTACGAGTAATTCAACAGCGTAAATCATAACAGATCAGTTGGGACTTTGGAAGTGATCCACATTTTAAAAGGAAAACACCCACATTTTAAATGGAATGCACCTGATGATTCAAAATGGCGACCTTCAAAATTAGCCAATAATATTCGGTTTGCGCCATGGTTGAGATAAAATATGGTTAGTTTTATCTCGGCTCGATTTTCGTACTGTACTGCGCAAGTAGAAAAACTTGTTGAGTGCTAAATAGCTATATGTTTTCTGCAAAGTGAGAAATGTCAACTGTCAAATAACAAATTGTCAAATCCGCTACACACTACATTTAGAATGTTAAGTTTTGGTTATTTGAATTTATTAATTTAGTCTGGTGGTATCAGTTTTAATTGAAAAATGCTCAAAGGTCATGGAGGACACCTTTAACCAAGGCGAGAAATTGAAGAGGATCAAATCTTTGACAATATAGCAAAAGATGCTTGCCAGCTATGCTATTAGTCTAAGAGCCAGCTACGTAATTTTAACGTGACTAAATATAGTCTTACTTTCTCATTCAGTAAACGTGAGAGGTAGTAGGGAAACTATAAATGCGATTCTGCCAAACCGAACCGGGGGCGTAAAGCGATTATTGGATTTTCAGATCGCAAAAAATTGCAAAAACCCGAAAACTTCAAACACTATTTCCAAACGAAAAAACGCCTCCGAGGGGCCGTTCTTGTGAGAATTTCAAAGCAGAGGGTCCAACTTGGAATTACATCGTGAATTGCACGGTCCCGCTCCGCTTTTCGGCTCAGGAGGAGTCAACGAAAAAGTGCAATTTTGACGTCTATCACTCTGAAAACAGCGGTCGATTTTTTCAGTACTGTCACGTTTGATATTTCATTCTAACTTTATAGTCAAAGGGCTGGGCTGGTGAACGTTTTATATCAATTAAAATTTTGCGTAAAAACATTATATATGCGTACAAATCAGATGTCGGACAACCTGAACCTGGCAGAGCAACCCAGGTCCTAAAACCACCCTTATGATTTTTCAAATTGCAGGAAAAAGTGGTCAAGTTAAATTGAAGTATTAAAATTTATGTACACTAATTGAGGAACCTTTTCAAGTATAACAAAAATTGCCAGGCGTGTTAGGTTTTAGACTTTTCCAGGCAATTACAAACTTGCATTATTACATATTAAAGTCAAAATGTTTTATACCACCTGTAACTTCAACAGTTCTATAAAAACAATATGCAATGTCTACGGGGAAGTGGCATTATACGTGAAGATGACAAAACATTTTTGAGTATGGACACGATTTTCTAGATTCTGCTCTTGATTGATCCAAAACTTATTTTCATTGTATTAAACTTTCAAAAATAATAATAATAAAAATAATGTGTCTTTATTTCTTTTTCACTCCTTTTAATTAAACTCGTCCACTCAAATTATAACAATTCATTGAAATTCCATGAACATTCTTAGTATGTCAACGATTTTTCCCTCACTCTTAAGTCTGCTTTGTGTCACACCATAAGGTGAACTACTCAGCAATACTTAAAATTTCAAAACTGTCGAAATAACAGGCAGAGCAAGGCTTGCCTATAATTTATCCTCTACTTTCACGTCTGCAATATTATATGTATATCAATAGTGTAGGGTAGGTACTTAACGAAAATTTTTCGAAATTCTCACCTGGAACAGGTAAGCAAACTTTAGTCAATTTGCTGAAAGTTCGTTTATTTAAAAAAAATACGAATCATATTTTGTTTTACGTTTATATTACAATTAAAATACGCGCGGCTAATTCGTTGATTCCATAATTCTGTAAATGATAAATATATTTTTTGTCTTTATTATTATTTATTAGCAATCAGAATTACAACAATATTCTATTCCATGATCATGATCTAATGTGCTTGCTTAAGAACCGGGTAGTTCTTCATTGACATGGCAAAGTCTTCGATAATAAAACTATGAAATGAAATTTCAAAAAGCAAAGTTATTATACGTTTGTACTACTAGCCCCATATGCACGCGTGACAGTACTGAAAATAAATTTACCTCCGTTTTCAGAACGATAGACGTCAAAGTTGCACTTTTTCGTTCACTTCTCCTGAGCCGAAAATCAGAGCGGGACCCTGCAATTCACGATGTAATTCCAAGTTGCACCCTCTGCTTTAAAATTCTCATCAGAACGGCCCTCGGCGGCGTTTTTTTCGTTTGAAAATAGTGTTTGAAGTTTTCGTGTTTTTGCAATTTTTTGCAATCTGAAAATCCAATAATCGATTTACGCCCCCGGTTTGGTTTGGCAGAATCGCATTTATAGTTTCCCTACTACCTCTCACGTTCACTGAATGAGAAAGTAAGACTATAATTTAGTCACGTTAAAATTACGTAGCCAGCTCTCCGTCTATATTCTGTCTCGTTTGGACAAGAACTTACTTAAATTCGTCTACGAGAAATCAACAGAAAAATACAAGATAACTCTAGAAAAACAAACAAGATTACAAAATTTACAGGATTCAAAAAATAGTTATATTATGCTTTATTATGTAGTTATTATTATGTTTTTCCATGTCCTTTTTAATAGTAAGTAGTGTAGTGTACTACCTTGTGTATAAGTGATTCTTCTAATAAAATCATCCAGGCTCTGCTGGTCATGTAACTACTGTCATAGTCAGTCGTGATATGATAGCGGAGCGGAGCACAGTAATAATTTGTTTTATTTCAAGTGATTCTAGAGATTGTTCAGTGGCGACGAGGATAAAACCACAGGGTAATTTTCTATATTACGGAACGTCCGATTTTTGAAATTTTTTTGCTATTAACATACGTAGTTTTGCCTCCAGAACAAAAAATTCTAAAAAAAAATCGGCGGTCGGCAACGGTTTTCGAGATATTTGCCCCCAAAGTCTCTGAAAGTAGTATTTTTCCACTGCCATAATCACTTATTTTCACCAAACTTTCCACTTTATGCTTATGAATACCTTTAATACAGACTTATTTAAACACTTTTAAATAGTTTCAACATATTTATTACATCAATAACTATTTTTTGAATCTTCTTATAAAAGCCATGAAAACATAACCTAAAATTTCAAACATTACGATAGTGGCGCGGGATCTATGTTATAAATAAATAAATACACCACATGTAATTACGACCCCCTTTATCCCAGAAGGCTCTAGAAGAGCCTTGTGCGGGAGGGGGCTACACATTTAAAGACCAGGGACACACATCCAATATCCGTGTATAATGGAAAAATCCCTCTCACAGTATTTTCCATTGCCACGACCGGGATTCGAACCCGGGACTTTTGGGTGAGAGGCAGGTGCGCTACCATCTCGACCATCAGTCATACTAAATTATGCATAAACTAATGTTCCTTCTTTAACATAAAAAGATACTGCACCCGCCCGCCCCCGGGGGCGGGCGGGTGCAATATATTTTTATCGTTTTATCTCAAAGAAGGAACATATTAGTTTTATGCGTATTCTAGATTTCAAACATTACAAGTTCCGCGAATAAAACGAATATGTTCCTTCTTTGAGATAAAACGATAAAAATATATTGCACCCGCCCGCCCCCGGGGGCGGGCGGGTGCAATATATTTTTATCGTTTTATCTCAAAGAAGGAACATATTAGTTTTATGCGTATTCTAGATTTCAAACATTACAAGTTCCGCGAATAAAACGAATATGTTCCTTCTTTGAGATAAAACGATAAAAATATATTGCACCCGCCCGCCCCCGGGGGCGGGCGGGTGCAATATATTTTTATCGTTTTATCTCAAAGAAGGAACATATTAGTTTTATGCGTATTCTAGATTTCAAACATTACAAGTTCCGCGAATAAAACGAATATGTTCCTTCTTTGATATAAAAATATACTGCACCCCCCCGCCCGGGGGCGGGCGGGTGCAGTATATTTTTATATCAAAGAAGGAACATATTCGTTTTATACCGTACCCTAGATCTTACGGCACTATCATAACCTCGGATGATCTTAGTGTTGTTTGAAATTTTAGGTTATGTTTGGATGGCTTTTATAAGAAGGTTCAGAAAATAGTTATTGATGGAATAAATATGTTGAAACTATTTAATAATGTTTAAATAAGGCTGTATTAGAGGTGTTCATAAGCATAAAGTGAGAAATTTGGTGAAAATAAGTGATTATGGCAGTGGAAAAATACGACTTTCAGAGACTTTGGAGCCAAATATCTCGAAAACCGTTGCCGACCGCCGATTTTTTTTAGAATTTTTTGTTCAGGAGGCAAAACTACGTATGTTAAAAGCAAAAAAATTTCAAAAATCGGACGTTCCGTAATATAGAAAATTACCAACCACAGATATAAACAGTGAGTAGGTACCATTGTATCAATTCTTTATTGTGGAAAAACTCACAGCGAAAAAGAAAGATTTTTATAAGAATAATAAGACATTGAATTCCATAATATGCACCAAACTTACCTACCCATTCACAAAGATACTAACCGTTGATCCAAAACAAGGGACATTAGGTCCACAATAAATTACCGAGGTCACAGAAAACAGTCCAAATCGGACACAAGGGACATATTATAGGTCCAAAATAAGTGACAAAGGTCCAAGTAAAATAGTCCAAATTGGACTCAAGTGACAAAGTTTCAAACAGAAATAGTCCAAATCGGACACAAGGGACGGTAGGTCCAACATAAGTGACAAAGGTCTAAATAAAAAAGTCCGAATCGGGCACGAGGAACAACAGGTCTAAGAGGAAACTATAACGAATAAATAAGTAATCAATAATATAAATAAGGTGTGGCTTGGTTGGTGTATAGATATGATATTCAGTGTGTAAAAAATAGACAAAAAAGATACTTACATAACTGAATAATATAATGATAATAAATAATGACTTCTTGCTGATCAAAAGAATTAAATCTTTCTCAATCTTACACAGGGTGCGAATAAATGAACATGAACTTCAACAATGTGAAGGAGATGTCTGCTCAGCGGGTTTACGATGGGAAAAATGGAAAAGAGCATTCAATATATATCTGGTGGCAGCGAGTATTGAAACTCCATCAAAAAAGAGGGCAAACCTCTTACATATGGGTGGATTGGGCTTGCATATATATTATAATATTCCTGGAGCACACGTGGAAGCAACCACTGAAGTAGATGTGTATGAAGTCGCCATAAAAAAATTAGATGAATATTTTTCTCCAAAACAAAGTTGAGTATTTGAAAGACATACATTCCGACTAATGAGGCAAGAGATCGAAGAAAAATTTGAAAAATTCTTAGTGCGATTGAGAAACCAAGCAGAAAAATGCAAATTTCAGAATCTGGAAGAAAACCTCATCGACCAAATTGTTAAAAAACTGCCTAGAGCTGAGGAAGAAAATATTGGCAGTCGGGGACAATATAACATTGGACATGATCATATTGGAAGCAAATTCATTAGAAGCCGTAAGAAGGCAACTTGGAGAGTTTTCTGGCACTCAAGGACCCTCCCAAGAGGTTAACCAAGTACAGCGGAAAAATATCACGAACCTTTACACATCGAGAGAGTGCACCCGCTGTGGCAGCTACGAACATTGCTCTTCAAGTGGAAAATGTCCAGCCGTTAACCAGGAATGCAGGAAATGTGAATATAAAGGACACTTTATGCTTCAATGTAGGACATCAGCTGGCAAAAGAAAACGTGGTGGGAATAATCGACAATATGCAGAGCCACAGAGAAAATTTAGGAAGAGGAGAGTTTAGAATGCACATTCCATAGAAGAAGACTCTGACGGTGAAAAAACTAACTGTGTATTTCACATCGATGACGACGAAACAATAGCGTGCAACCTAGGGGGAGTTCAGGTAGACATGCTCATTGATTCAGGTAGCAAGAGTAATTTGATAAGTGATAAAACCTGGGAAAATCTAAAACGCCAGAAGATCCAAGTTTTTAACCAGAACAAGAACCCGGAAAAAGCCTTCTTGGCATATGCTAGCATGGAACCGTTAACCGTCTTAGGTTCTTTCGAATCCAAAATAACCGTTGGCTGCAAAACAACAACAGCCACATTCTACGTGATAAAAGATGGCAACAGGGACCTACCACGATAACCACATTTCCAAAATTCAAGAATATGTTGGTAGATATTCCTATTGACGAAACTGTCAAACCTGTATGCCAGCCTTACAGGAGGATACCAATTCCACTAGAGACAAAAGTGAACACCAAGTTGGATGAACTGATCGAATCAGATATTATTGAGGAAGTGATAGGACCATCCAAATGGGTCTCCCCAATTGTCCCAGTTCTCAAAGGAAATGGAGATGTGAGGATCTGTATAGACATGAGGAGAGCAAACAGTGCAATAATACGAGAAAACCATCCTCTTCCCACAATGGCCGAACTTCTTCCGAAGTTCAGAAAGGCAAACATTTTTTCAAGGCTAGATATTAAAAATTCCTTTCATCAAGTAGAAATATCGTCATCATCTCGTCACATCACAACTTTCATCAGCAGCAAAGGATTATTTCGCTACAAGAGACTTATGTTTGGCATATCTTGCGCCCCAGTCCTGATCTTCGGTTCAAGTGTAGAAGAACATAATAGAAGATTGAAGAAAACAACAGAAATACTTAAAGAAAATAACGTCTTACTGAACAAGGACAAGTGTGTTTTTGGAATAAAAAGGATTGAATTTCTTGGTCATCAACTATCAGCAGAAGGCGTCAAACCTCTGGACAGCTACATAGGAGTCATTAAAACATTCAAACCTCCTAAAACCATCGAAGAAATCCAAAGTTTTCTGGGTCTAGTAAATTATATTGGGAAGTGGATTCCAAATTTAGCCACTCTCATTGAGCCATTTAGGAAACTACTACGATTGAAATTAGGAAAACAGGCAAACATCGAAGAATTCTGGTCAGTTGAACAACAAACCTCATTTCAAAAATTGAAAGAGATATTATCGAGAATCAAAACGTTGGGTTACTACAATCCAACTGACCGAACTCGGGTAATTGCTGACGCTAGTCCTGTAGGTTTAGGATCTGTCCTTATCCAATTCGATGCCTTTGGCCCAAGAATAATAGCTTATGGGAACAAAAGCCTCACAGACTGTGAGAAAAGATACTGCCAGACGGAAAAAGAAGCGCTGGCCTTGGTCTGGGCTGTAGAGCACTTC
Source organism: Rhagium mordax (assembly GCA_963680705.1). Classification (NCBI taxonomy): domain Eukaryota; kingdom Metazoa; phylum Arthropoda; class Insecta; order Coleoptera; family Cerambycidae; genus Rhagium; species Rhagium mordax. Next base: position 23,145,754 of record OY796662.1, read on the forward strand.
AGGATGTACCTATATGGGAAAAATGAATTTGAGCTGGTCACGGATCACAAGCCATTGGAAACCATATTTGGACCAAAATCTAAAACATGTGCACGAGTTATCTTACTAGTCCTTTGAAAAGGATTTTTAAAAACAAAATTTTTTATACAAAAGCGAGAAGTAAATTTATTCGATTGATGTTAATCGTACAAGTATAAAAATACAACTGAATAAGAAAATGTTAAATAAAAGTAAAGTCCGTGAACTTCTTATCTCAGCTCTAGGTGTTGGGTTTCACTGTGGTGTCAGCTAGATAGCTGATGTAACTCCTCCGGCCCTTGAGAGAACTATGGGGTTGTTCCAGAGTTCGATAAGGACAAGTTGTTGGGGCCATAGACCTGTGGCTCCTCCATGGGGTTTCTTCTTAGTTGAGGAACCTTGTTTCGAAAATACTGGCGGTACAACATACAGATTATTATAACAGTTAACAGAATATACAGCAGAATTGTGTAAAAACTAGTTTTATGAAAATGTATTGGCGGTTCATCGATTGTGTCCATCTTGATCTTTTGATCATTTAAAACACTATACACTTTCTTTATATCGTCCAGATTGATTGTTTCAATTTCTAAAGGTTTCGAATAAAAATCACTATTTTTAGTAAAGTTTTTTGGAGTTTGTATACTTGGTAGTTTTATATGTTTAAACTTGGGTTTTAAATTTTGAAAGGTTTTTATTATAACGTCTTGTACTTGTACCTCACACTGATTATTTAGTTCGATCACGTAACTTCCATTACGTGGGAGATTGTCCTTGTTGTTCCCGCATTTTTGTTGAGCTACGACACTTTCAGGGGTGATGACAATCCACTTGTTTTCTCCTATTTTCTGAATCTTGGTATTGGTTAGACTCACTGGTACATACTGGCAATTTGTGGCATTTTTTAAATATCTTAATAGTTGAACTTCGCATGGTACATTGTCTTGAATTTTTACGGTGTTTGTTTCCTGACAGAGAAATTCTTCGGGCATGACTTCTTGACATTGGGTATCGGAGAATGCGTAAATTTGCTCATTTAGTAGAAGGAATTTGGAATGCGGTATTATAGTTTTAAATGAATTTATTGCAGGGATAGGCAGGGAGTATAAGTGATAATAATTGTAACTTTCAGCTTTTACTATGGGGACTTCTATAATGAATACTAGTTGATTTTCTTTATTGTAGCTTTTGATTTCTATTGTTTTTTCGAATAATAAAATGTTCTCTAAAATAGGTTCAAACGGTAGTTTATTTCCGTTCAAGTTTTCTGTGATGGTTAGAATTTCCGACAGCAAATCCGTTGGTTCAATTATTGAATTATGAAAGGTATTTAATTTTGAAAATGTAATTGCAATTTCTAATCTTTCTAGTATGTCGTAAATTATTTGGAAGGTGGTTATAAATTGAGATATTAAGGTTTGCAATAAAAGATAATTATGAGTTTCTATATATTCAAGTTGTGTGCTTTGTATTACTTGTTCTAACTGATTGATATGGGTTTTTAAAATTATCTGATTATGAGCGAGAAGTTCGATATTCTGTTTAAATTTCAAAATGGATGTTTGGAGTAAGGTAATTTGTTCATTAATTAAAGATTTTGTTTTAATTTGATTGTCTGATAGTGTCTTTATAGCCTGATCGTATCGTTCAGCGTCATTTTGATCTAAATTACCAGTAATAGTTTTTAATATAGAACCGAGTCCATTGATTAGACCTCTTTTAGTTCTTTTTGGAAGTACTGGGTTGAGTTGGTTAATCTGGCTTAATATTTTATTTTCCAGGGTGTCAATGAGATGGTAGGAGTTATAGTAGCCATTACTATAACTAATATTATAAGTAGAATTTTCGATTACATTTCTTATTTGAAAATATGACTGTCGAACTGTGTAAAATTCTTTGATTATGTCAGAAATGTCATATATTTGTATAAAAGTCCAATGGTCGATTTTATTTTGAGCATTACCTAGCTTTAGGGGTAATAGTCCTGGATTGTCGTTTAGGTTGTGGAATTTCGGATATGAGGTTACTCTTGCGGCGACGCTGAGTATGGTTCTGTAACAGAAGGCTTTTTTAGTTCTTTTATATGTATAACTTCTGTTTTGTTATTTTTGCAATTTTGTATTTTAACTTTATTATTTTCTAAAATTTCAATTAATTTGTAAGGACCTTTAAACTTATTTTCCTTTTTGTTTCGTCTATTAGAAGCTTTGAATACCGTTTGGTTTACTTTAAATTGATATTGTTCGGGGCCCTGCGTGTTTCTAGTTTCAACAACGATTTCTTTAGATTTTTGTGACTTTTCAGTTACATTTTTATATACTGATTTTAATTTTTCATTATGGTTGTGTACATAGTCAGAATAAAATGTTGTATTCAATAATTCTGAAGGGTCTCGTGAGGTCGTGTGTCCTAGAACTAATTCATAGGGTGTAAAGTCGGTTGTTGAATGAATTGAACTGTTATAAGCAATAATGGCGTATTTTATTAAGTAAGGATCGTCTTTGTATTTGTTCCTTAAAAGTCTAAGATGTTCAAGGAGAGTGGAGTGAAAACGTTCAACTGGAGAGTTTGATTCGTGATGCAGGGGTGTTGTAAAGTGAATTTGTATTTTATGTGATTTTAAGAGTTCCTTAATAGCCTCATTATTAAATTCGCTCCCATTGTCCATAACAATTTTTGTTGGTAATCCGTAATAACTAAAAAATTCTGTAAGAGCGTTACAGGCTTCGATAGCTGAAGTACTTTTAATTTGAATAGCTTGACCTAATTTAGAGAATTTGTCTAGAATCGTTAAGTAAGCCTGATTGTCGAATTTAAAAGTATCTACATGTATTATTTCAAATGGTTTGACGGGTGTTTCTGTTACAACTAGTGGTACGTATGGTGGATTTCGCGAATATTTGGCCGTTTGACAGATTGTGCAATTATTAATATATTCGGTCAGATCTGCTTTCATGTTAGGCCAATAGTAATTACGTTTTAGTTTTTCTAAAGTTTCTTGAATACCTCTATGATTGCTTTTACCTTCATGTTGATGTTTTATTAACAGCAAACGTTCGTCTCTTTCTCGAACTGAATTTATCAATTTATTACATCTTATTAATTTTAAGCCTTTTATATAAAATTTTTCCATGTAAACCTTATTGAAAGTTGAAAAGTTTGCTTCATCATAAAAGTACAAATAAAATGGTTTCTCGGAAGTGGTGTAATCTCTGAGAAATTCAAAAACAAGTTGTTCGTTAGATCTTGGAATTTTTATTTCTAGAATTTTTAAGTGTTGAAAGTCGTTATTGGAGACTTCAAGTTGGTTATGGACATTTGGTTTAATTATTATTTGATTGTTTTTATTATTAATTATCTCGTCTAAGATTGGGATGGCATTATTTACGTTTTCGTTGCTACATGAGTGAGGCGTATTAAAAGTCTCATTTTCAGGTGGGTTTATTTGTATGTTCTCATGAATTTGTAGTGTCTTGGGTTGTGAGGGATTCATAGTTGAGGAAGTTTGGGGTTGGTCTTTGTCTTGAACAGGGTCTTCAGAAAGTGTTCTTAAATAGTCAAGAATGTCTTTGTCTACTTCCCCCGGGTTATTCATTAGCGATTCGTTTTCTAATGCATTAATTGTTATGCGAGATAGTGCGTCAGCATTGGTGTTCATTTTACCCTTTTTGTATACAATATTATAATCAAATTCCTCGAGTCTGAGGCGCCAACGTACTAGTTTCGAATTTGGCTCTTTCAGATTAAAAAGCCAAATCAAGGGACGGTGATCAGTATAGATAGTAAACTTCCTACCAAATATGTATGGTCTAAAATATTTGCAAGCCCATACGATGGCTAATAATTCTTTTTCGATTGTACTATATTTTTGTTCAGTCTCGTTCAATGTCCTTGAAGCATAAGCGATTGGTTTATCATGGGGTAGTTCACCCTGAGATAATATTGCGCCCAAAGCTACATTGCTCGCGTCCGTCGTTAGTATAAAAGGTTTTTGGAAGTCGGGATATTGTAAAATTGGATCGTTGGTCAATATATCTTTACAAATTTTAAAACATTCTAGGAAGTCCTTGTCGTGTATAATTTTAGCATTTTTCTTCAAACATTTGGTCATGGGTTTCGTAATTTTGGCAAAGTCGCGTATAAACCGTCTATAGTAACCTAAAAGTCCTAAAAAACTTTTTATGTCTTTCTGTGTTTTGGGAATAGGGAATTTCTTAATTGCAATTATTTTATCAGGATTTGGTTTTACTCCTGCTGGTGTGATTACATGGCCTAAATATTGTACCGATTTTTGCAGAAATTCTGACTTATCAAGTTGAATTTTAAAGTTACTGTTCCTAAGTCGATCAAATACGGATTTTAAACGCTCTACGTGTTCTTGCAGCGAAGTACTAAAGATAATGATGTCATCGAGGTAAACGAGACAAGTTTCGTTTTGTAATCCTCTCAGTACATTATCCATAACTCTTTGGAATGTCGCAGGAGCATTCTTTAGCCCGAACGGCATTCTCTTAAACTGATAATGTCCGCCTTCGGTGGAAAATGCGGTTTTTTGTACATCATTGGGATCTACCTCAATTTGGTGGAATCCGCTAGCCAAATCAAGAGTAGAGAAATAGTTTGCTTTCCCTAATTTATCTAAAATGTCTGAAATGTTCGGAAGGGGGTACTTGTCGTCTATAGTCTGTTCGTTTAATTTCCGATAGTCAATAACAAGTCGCCACTTTTTACGTCCGGATGCATCTAATTTTTTCGGCACAATCCATATAGGACTGGACCACGGGGAGGTACTATGTTGAATAATACCTTGATCTAACATGGATGAAATTTGCGCCTTTACTTCGCTTTTATGAACTTCGGGGTAACGGTATGACTTTGTAAAAATAGGTGAATCGTTTTTAAGGTTAATTTTGTGGGTAATTTGATTGGTGAAACTTAAAGGTATTCCTTCACAAAAGAATATGTCTCTATAGTCAAAGCAGAGTCTGTGAATAACGTCTTTTTCTTCTTTATTACAATGTTCTAACCTAATGTTTTTTAAATTTTGTTTTAAGACATTATCTTGTTTCTGATCAAAAGGATTATCGTCATTGTTTACATCCATTTTTTCAATAAAATTAATTTCAAGTAAATTTAGAGGTTCAATGTCAAATGGTTTAGAGAATTCTAATTCTACAGGATTTTCAGTAGTGTTTATTACTGTTGTTAAAGCGAAATTATTTAGAACATTTACTAGAGCTTTTGGCATTTCTACTCCGTTATAAAATTTAGTATAATTTAAAATTCCTATACCGTTTTGTTGTTTTACTGGTATTTTAATTATTTTTTCAACTCGAGGTGGTATATTGACAATGTGACTGAATTGTTTAATATTAGATTTTTGTGTGTTTTCTTCCGGTTCAAAAATTATTGAAATGATTGCATTTGGTGTTGCTAATTGACGTGTTGTAACATTTATATTAGCATTTAATTGTTTAAGTAAATCAACTCCTATGAGTCCGTCATATTTCTGACTGAATTTAAAAAGATAGAATTTGTGTGATTCTTTTACGTTAAAAATTTTAAAAACTGGTATAGTTATCACTTCGTCGTGGTAACTAATATTATGAGCTGTTTGAATGTTAAATTTTTCTTTATAAATAAATTTCCTGTAAAATTTGTAAGCTAAGTCTGGATTTATTAGGCTTTTAGTACTACCTGTGTCAATAAGAAAATTTGCGTTTAATTGGGGTATAAATATGTAAGGCAAGTTGGCTTTTGTAAAGTTCAATTGTATTATGTTTGGTTGTTCATAGTCGTATCTTGTTGAAAATTTGAAGTTTCAGGATATTGATTGTCAAACTGATTTAGGGTATAGTCGGGTTGTTGATAACAAGTATTACCAAATTGTTCCTCTACTGGGTATTCATTATATCCGGCACCCAGTGTGTTTTCTGGATTTTCGGCTGAATATTCAGGATAATCAGTGTACGAATAAAATTGTGGGTTTTCATAATAGTCTGGTTCAGAAGTGTTTACTTGATTTTCGGAAGAATTTTCAAGATGGTCACCAACGCTTACTTTTTGTGTAAAAAGTTCGTTGTGAGTAAAGTTTGTTTTGGGAGGAATTCGTGAATTTCCTGAAGAAATGTCCATTGGTTCAGGTTTAAAATTTCTATTGGTTCTTTGAGATGGGGTATTGAACGGTTGATTAAAGTTTTGATTAAAATTTTGATTAAAATTTTGGGGTCGTTGATTATGCACGATTTGACTTGGTCTTTGCAAGAAATATGCAGGTCTTTGTGTATTGAAATTATTAAATGGACGCCAGTTTGATTGGGTATTAAAATTATTCGTAAAATTTTGTTGAGGGTTTGTTAAATTTGGTCTGGGAGCTTGAACTTGTGGAAAATTAGATGTTGTTTGAAAATTATGTCTACCAAAATTTGGTGGAGGTCTTTGTTGGTTTTGGAAGGTATTATTAAACCGGAATGGAGCTAAACGTTGCAAAGGTCTAAAAGAATTTTGGGTATTTAAGGTGTTAGATCTTTGTTGAGAATAGAGGAAATTTTCTTCCTCGATAACGAGACTCATAGCTTTTTCTAAACTATCTGGACTTCGCAAACGCACGTTATTTTGAACTTGGCCTGAAAGACCTTTAATAAAAGTTTTTAGTGCTAAGTCATCGTAACTATGTAATCGAATAATTCTTTCATTGTCGGGTAATCCTAAAGTATTTAATTTTGAAATAATTAAACTCCTAGCATCTTGACATCTCATACCAAAATTATACGGCGTTTCGTTTTTTTGTGGACGCAAAACAATAAGATCTTGGATTAGACAGTCTATGTCACGTTGGTCTCCGAAACTAAGATTTAAAGCATCTTTAATTTGTGTCCATGTTCTCAACTCTATTCTAGAACCTATTAAACTGAGAGCTCTACCTGTTAATTTACCGATAACAGCTCGTAAAATAAAATTATTAATAGACTGGTCATTAGGGCTGAAAAATGTACCAATTAAATTTTCGCAATTATCAATAAAAATTCCTAAAGTATGAGGATTGCCTTCGTAATTTGGAATAGTGTCTATATATAGCTTTAGAAGTTGATAATTTATTTGTGGTTCTTCAGGATTTGGCATTGTGGGAAATTCTTGGTTTGGAAGTGTATCAAGAGTTACTGTTAAGTTGCTAATTTGGTTTACTAAATCGTCGATATCCAAATCAGACATAAATTATTATAGAAGACTTAAAAATTTGCCGTTAAAAATTACAATTATACACACAAGAATAATGTACGAAAAGAAAATGGAAAATAAAAGGAAAATGAGCACTTACATTAACGTTGTGATGACAATGTGGTGCATTCTTCTTATTCTTAAATTAGAGATGTAACGAGTGTAATGTGCAATCTCGTTTTTTCTTCTCCAACTGTTTCTTAAACTAACTGCCTTATTTCTACTGTCTTCAGGTTGTGACGATTTTCGTTCTTCGCCCAGGACTTGTTTCTTAAATTACTGCCTTATTTCTACTGCCTCTAGGTTTTGACGATTTTCGTTCTTCGCCCAGGACTTGGAGCTGGTTTTGGCTATGTTTGTCCTCTACCAGTGGTGTATAAACTTCTTGTTTCCCTTATTCTTCGGACTTGGAAGATGGTGTTCAAATAGTGAATTTTCTGTAAAAACAGATGGGACTTCTGTGACGATTTTTGTTCACTTTCACGTTTGATATTCACTCAAAACTGCCCTTCACTATCCTACCGACTGCGCCAGTTATCTTACTAGTCCTTTGAAAAGGATTTTTAAAAACAAAATTTTTTATACAAAAGCGAGAAGTAAATTTATTCGATTGATGTTAATCGTACAAGTATAAAAATACAACTGAATAAGAAAATGTTAAATAAAAGTAAAGTCCGTGAACTTCTTATCTCAGCTCTAGGTGTTGGGTTTCACTGTGGTGTCAGCTAGATAGCTGATGTAACTCACGCATCGAAAGATGGGTTCTAAGGCTGCAATCCTATAATTATAAGGTGGTTTACCGTCCAGGCAAGTCAAACATAGCCGACCCGTTGTCCAGACTTCCGTGCCCCACAAACATGGCCAAATCTTTTGAAGATGATTGCATCAGCCAAATAGTGAGTTATTCCAGACCAAATGCCATTCCATTACCCGTAATCAAAAGCTACTCTGAACGAGACGAAGATACCCTCAAGGTAAAGCAAGCGGTATTTCACGATCGTTGGGATACCTCAATTATCCAATACAAGATATTTCAACCAGAATTATGCTTCCATGAAGGGATCTTACTTAGAGGTAATAAAATTGTTATACCCTCCCAACTACGACAGAGGGTCTTGGAAGCGGCACACGAAGGACATCCTGGAATCGTGGCGATGAAAAACAGGCTACGCACAAAAGTATGGTGGCCTAAAATCGACGCCGACGCTGAGAAATTAGTTAAAAGTTGTAAAGGATGTACGTTAGTTTCTGCACCGAATCCCCCAAATCCAATGAAGCGACGTGAACTGCCGACACATCCTTGGGTTGCAGTGGCTATAGATTTTTTAGGCCCACTGCCGAGTGGCGAATACCTGTTTGTCATTGTTGACTACTATAGTCGGTATAAAGAGATCAAGATCATGAGAGATATCTCGGCCAATAACACAATAAACGTACTCCAGGAAATATTCTCCAGGCTAGGATATCCATCATGTATGAACGCCGACAACGGACGACAATTTATACAAGTAATGAATTTGAGAGTTTCTGCAAAGAAGCCGGTATAACGCTATACCACACTATCCCCTACTGGCCGCAACAGAATGGTGAAGTAGAGCGGCAAAATCGTGACTTGCTGAAGAGAATCAAAATAAGCCACTCCCTTAGCCCCTTCAGACCCCACGTACATGTACATGTACATGAAATTGGAGGTAACGTAACAAATGCATACAAGCGTTAAATATCATTTGGGACCAAATGTCCACATCCACGTACATTACTTTTAACAAATTGAGGTACATGTGGCGACATCTATCACTTTTGGTTAGAATTTGTTTGAAGCCAATGTCAATGTGCATAGTATCCGCGATAACACGTTGGCGTCGGTGTGTTTTAGAGAGTTTTTAGACGATAAGCTAGATTTTTTTTGAAGTGACAACCAGCGTAGTGTTTTCCTAAAGGTATGTACTAATTATTTAAAAAATAGTTTAGTCTTTTTCACACCGCAACCACCTAAAACGTTGATTTGAAATTGTATGTACATGACCGTGTACATTGGGACCTGGTAGTGCAAAACTATTTTTAGGTTATGTACACAGTCATGTACATTGGGTTCAAATACTTATCAAGGTAAAGTTGTTTATTTAGATTTTTTTCTGTTAGAAACCAAAAAAATGGAGAAAATGAAAAAAATATATAATCTGGATAATCCTAAAGATGTAGATGAGTTGATAAATATGGTAGAAAATGGAGATCTATCAGATATAGAAGATATTGGGTGTGGAGAAGATGAGGAAGATGGGGACATAATCGACGAAATTCCAGCTCAAAGTAAGGCCAGGGATAAATTATATTTCCAAACTCGATGAAGTTATAGATGCAACCGACCATATACCTCAATTTGATAACAACAAAGAAGCTACTCGATGCAAAAATGTCAATTGTACAGGAAGATCTCATGTATTTTGCGACAAATCCAAAGTACATTTGTATGTCTTCTGAAAGCCAGAAATTGTTTTGCAGCTTTTCATCTGCAAAATTGATAATTTATTTGAATTAAAAATATTTCGTATTTGTCTTGTTTGTCTAAAAATTATTGTTTGTGCAATAATTCACAATAAATGTTCATGAAACAATTTGCAATTTCCCTACCATTTCGGACCCAATGTACATGCGTATGTACATTCTGAAACTATCCTGAAATTTCAGAATTAAGATATTTGGGCATTAAGTATGTGCTATTTATGTCAATTTACATTAATTTTTAAAGGCATTTATTTTTTTGTTTGCGAAAAATAATTCAGGTCTGAAGGGGTTAAGAAAAACTGGAAAAAAGATCTACTAGACTACATGATGATGTATAATAGCACACCACACACAGTCACAGGAAAAAGCCCCTCAGAGCTTTTCTTCGGAAGGCAGTTTAGGGACAAAATTCCTAGCATTAGTGATATAGAAAACAGAGATACAAAATATTTAGATGGCGAAGTAAGAGACAGAGACAAATGGATAAAAGAAAAAGGAAAAGATTACAGCGACAGAAAACGAAGGTCCCAAGAAACCCAGCTGGAACCAGGTGATAAAGTATACGTAAAAAACTTAATAAAAGAAAACAAAACTTGCACCAACTTCAATCCCAGTCCCCACACGGTGTTGAGCAAGGATGGAGGAGACGTACAAATCAGAAATGACGAAACCGGCAAGGACTACAGAAGAAACATCGTACATCTGAAGAAGATCGAGGGGGAATGGAGAGTCTGTGACGATTCAACACAAATCCACAATCTGCCCCAAGTTACCGACAAGGATTCAGAGAGCGAAAATTGACTTCGCCATTCCTATATATTGTTGTGTTAATGCATTATAATATTGCAATAATGGATATACTTTGATATTGTAATATTGCATTATTGTTATATTGTTAGTATAGTGCCATATTTATATTGTTATATTGTTTATGTATTTAAATTACATTGTTATATCGCATTACTGTTATTTCCATTAATTTGTTTGTAAAAGGAAAAGTGGATGTAGTGTACTACCTTGTGTATAAGTGATTCTTCTAATAAAATCATCCAGGCTCTGGTCATGTAACTACTGTCACTAGTCAGTCGTGATATGATAGCGGAGCGGAGTACAGCACGATACATGGAGTACAGTAATAATTTGTTTTATTTCAAGCGATTCTAGAGATTGTTCAAGTAGATTTCAACTTTGTTGAATATCCCTTCATTACTTTAAACTATATATTCTTTCATCGAATATTATGAACAATTATGTAAACATTATCTAACATTCTTAATATTCAATGAAAGAATAAATTATTTTCAATTAAAGTCTATACAAATGTGAAATGTTACAACTTTTATTTATTAAAAATCATGATTAATTTCAAAGTTTATTTCATATTATGTCAAAAACATTCTAATTAAAAGTGCAGGTAAACATTACGATAATAATAAGCACGAGCTATATATAATATAAATCGTAGATTTTCAATTTGTATTTAATTTCAAGATTAGATGTTATTTAGAAACAGCAAAATCTATCCAATTATTCTACTTTATATTTAAAATTCGCGCCATGATTTCTACTTGATGACGTAGTCCTAGCGGTAGTCAAAATGTGCGCCGTGACATACCATCTTATATCTCTACCATGGGTTTGCGCAAGTAATGAGCATTCTCCCTCCTCCATGTCTCTGCCCCATATACATATATTATATGACCTATGACTAGCTTCTGGCCAATAACCATGCCACATGCCACTAGAAAGTGCCCAAGGATGAACTATCCTTGGAAAGTGCCGTGCCAGCGATCACGGACCACGGATAATAGAGTGCACCCGGTCAGCGCTTCCAAGCAGCAGCTGTCCTCCTGTCACAAATTAATAGACCTCGACTTGAAATTTTTTTTTTATTTTTGACTGCTTCAAGTGCTTATGGTGATTGTTGGCATGGTATTTCGTGTGTTACGCACATACTTGGTGTTACGATACGTAATACCACGACAACAATTACCAAAAGCACATGACGCAGACAAAAATTTAAAAAAAATTCCATCTCGAGGTCTATTATGACGTCAGAAGAACAGCTTGAAAGCACGGTCAGTTAACTAAGACGATAAAAAAGGGGAGGAGCCAAATGACGCGTGACGTCACATATTGCCTGCCGCCATCATTCTAGTATTGTTTTCCTTCTAGGAGATTTGCAGTATATTGTTTTATTAGGAGTAAAAGTGACACTTTTGTGACGGGTCTGTATTTAGGTTTGCCTCACTTCGTTCGCCCAGCAATTACAGACGAGTCACAAAAGTGACTTTTACTCCGAATAAAACATGTTATTTTTTCTTCAAACGTCGATTAGCTAAAAAAAAAAATGATAAAATATCGCTCACAGCGTAAGAAAAAGTACTTTTGCCTACGCTGATATGGCAACTCACGCTCACAGCGTAAGAAAAAGTACTTTTGCCAGTTGCCTACGCGGCAATGGCAACTCACAGCCGTCCAAAATTTCAAACTTTAATGTCATGAAATGAGTTAAGAAATGTCATGTTTTTCTGACGTTTGACGAAAATAGTATATTGTTTTATTAGGAGTAAAAGTTATACTTTTGTGACGAGTCTGTAGGTTTGCCGGACGAACAAAATAAGTGAGTCCGGCAATTACAAACGAGTCACAAAAGCGACTTTTACTCCGATACAACATGCTATTTTTTCTTCAAACGTCGATTGGTCCTCGAGGGGAAAGGGGAAAGTATCATTTGCGGTTCTGGTGCGTCAAGCCACAAGTGAAAAGAACACGAGTAATCACGACATTGGGCGCCTCTGGACAGCTCTAAGCAGTGAAAAGAAAGCGGTCAATATTTACAGTAGTGGTCGTAGGTAAAACTCATAATAACACAACACGATTTTAACTCATAACCACACGATTTTGTAGTTTTTCACCATCTAGACGCATTTAACTGTCATTTGCATACTTTGACATCTATTGGATAGATCTCAGGGCCGATTGCACCGTGTCGTTAAACTCGGCTTATATTTAAGTATAATTAAAATGCGTATAACTGAGTTAATATCACATTCTAAACTATACTTAAATATAAGCCGAGTTTAACGACACGGTATTCGGCCCTCAGATGAACAAAAAACATAGATGAATAAAACAATACAAATGACCTATACTTTGTTTGGTTCCAAAATATACAAACCGCTGGCCAATAAGATGCCGGGACAGCGAGCGAAAAGTGAGAGGGCAAGTGCAAGTGACCAATGACATACCTGGGAAGTGTAAACAAACTCATGTTTTTATGGCTTCAATCAACGACGAGCTATTATTTATCTACGTCTCTTTGTTTATCTGAGGGATAGATCCAGAGACATACCATGTCTCTGGATAGATCATGCAAAGATTGTAAATGCAGGTATACTCTGTCTGATGAGAGATTGCAGTGGTGGGCGTGGCTTGGGCAGAGAGCGGTTTACTAAGCTCAAAATATTTTATAAAGCGTGGCAATGAAATTCAAATTATTTAACTGCCGCAGTTTGAGTCTCAACTTCTACGTGGTACGCCATTGTTGAGGGGCTACTATTGAATTTATTACTCATCTATTTGCTAAAAGTTGAAGGGAATACTACAATACCTTTTATATTTTATTTGTAATTGATAATTCGTAATGTTAAATTTAGGATAATACACATGTTACAAGTTTGACAGTCGATACATGCAAACTTCAATGACCTGTCAACTCGTATTCGTAAACGCCATTGTAAACCTCTACCTGACTCTGTAACCAATAAGATCAAACCGCGCGATTTTGTCGTCACTTCCACCACTGCAATCCTCTCATCAGACAGACTTTGGGTGATTGTAAATGCAGGTAGGTACACTATATGGTCTAAATCTTCAATGTTGAAAAGCACTTTTAGAGTCACGGTAAATATTAATTTTTTAAAGATTTTTGTTGTTTTTCCTTTTTTTTTTTTTTGTTCTGTAGGCGAAAAACAGTTGTGTGTCACACATGCAGAAAACGCATTAGTAGCCCTTTGCTATCAGCTTTTGCAATTCGGCACTACACCATTGAGTACAAAATAATAAAGAGGCGCAACTGTCAAGGTTTCGAGATTTTACTGTTGTATTTTTTTACCAATAGCTTCATGATTGTCTTCAATTTTAAGGGCTATACAGCCACATTACAAATACCTACCTTCCCATAGCACTAAAAATTGATGACAATCATGAAGTTACTGGCAAAAAAATACAATATTAAAATCTCGAAACTTTGACAGTTTCGCCTCTTTATTATTTTTTACTCAATGACTACACACAGTACACACCAATGATAGAAATTATAACTCATTATTAGACAGTTAAAACAAAAAACTAATTATAGCTTTGTTTGGTTGTCCAGTCCAGAACGTTCTAAACTTGAACTAATTGGTTCTGAGGCGTTTGTTATACTCTGGATTATACGAACTGTGCATTTTGCATATTTGCCCTCGGGCAAATTGAACCAGTCCACACTACTCTATCTCACGAGGTGGTGCTATCAGGACTATTTTCCCCACCAATGGCACCAATCACTTTGGTACGTATTTGTTTTATTGATTCTGACATTTCTGACTGGACGTTCGGTCCGCTTAGTTCTAGAACTGGACCAAGAACGATTCTTGTCTATAATCGTTGGAACTGGACAACCAAACAAAGCTTATTATAACCACAGAGTACCTATTCCGAACGCAGTAATTTATGTTCTATACAGTTCTATGTTCTGTGTTCTGTGAGATGCAGGCAGATACGTTACCAACAAGTACTGTGGTTTAAAGTTTAAATAAATAAAGTTAAAGGACAGAATAAATTGTTATTAAGATATAGTCAGATATAGTGCAGCAGGTAGGTGTATGTATACGTTTTTCATTTGGCTGTGTTAGACATAACTTGAAGGGGTACTATTAAGTCAAATAAAGGACTCGATTTTTTCCAATACGTCTGTTTGTCTAAAAATTTTCTTTTGTAAATGGGAATTCATCAGTCAGTTACATATTAGGCCGGTATTAGACTATAAAAGATATTTGACAATGATCTTTTATAAAATATTTCTTTGATAATATTTCTTTTAACAAAAGTTTATGAGCAGTAGAGTACACTGTCAAAGAACTTTGTAAATTTTCAAGGGAACTGCGACGCTATTTTAATTGAAAATGAATGAAAGACGTGCATTAGCTTGCGCAGTTGCTATGAGTATACTGCCGTTGTTACAGTGTGTTTATTGTTAAAAAAGAAATAAAAAAGAACCGGTTGACTTTGGGTAAGGCCTTGAGTGGCAAGGCGTAATTTAAGAGGTATCCACCATAATCTACTTCGGGAGTTACAATCTGAAGACATTAGGAGTTACAAAAACTATTTAAGAATGGATGAGGAAGCATTTAAGGTTATTGTTTCGAAGATAGCACCATTTATACAGGGTGTTTGGTACATCGATAGAAAGTTTTTACTGAGTGATAGTTGGGGTCGTTTGGAATTTATATGACTATATTTACCTTTATGCAAAGTCTCACCGTTTTTGAGATATCGACCTTTTTAGATATTTTTGCGAAGTAGTTGAGTTGTAATTAATGTTATTTTTTATGGTAATAAATACTTTCAGCTATCTTAAATATTTTTTTTAGATATTCTTAATATTGTCAAAACAGTGCCAAAAGAAATGCCAAAGTATTAGTATAAAAAATACGTAGTACAATATTTATGCATTAAAATACTAAAATACTATTCAAATTTATTTTCCTATTTAAAGCAAAATTTTCTCAAAAACTTCAAGAGATTCAAATAGTTTTAAAAACTTCTGTATTGCATACTCTTTTTAATGGTCCAATTGAAAGCTGAAAGTATTTATTACTACACAAAATAACATGTATTAGTAACAACTCAACTATTTCGCAAAAATATCTAAAAAGGTCGATATCTCAAAAACGGTGAGACTTTGCATAAGGGTAAATATGGTTATATAGGTTCCAAACGACCCCAACTATCACTCAGTGAAAACTTTCTATCGATGTACCAAACACCCTGTATATAACAAACTCGTCTCTCACCATAATGTTTTGAAACTGTAAAATCTTTTATCAAAAGTAATCGCCTGTTGTTACTTTTTATAAAATATCTTTTATAAAACGAATATTTTATAAAAGAAGTGATATTACACTGTCATATCTTTTATAAAAAATCTTTGGCAAATATCATTTATAGTCTAATACCGGCCTTATTGTAAACAATTGTATTATGAAAACATCAATTTTTAAGGTTATATGCATGTCTTAAAAAGTACTTGTACCTATGTCATACAGGGTTCGCATAAAGTTGGCTATATATGGGAAATTTTTTTACTATTGATATTTCTTTCTATTGGGGGTTCACATGTCCGACAACCAAAAAATGCATTTTGACACACGTCATGTGATTACCGGTTTGGCTTGGCGGGAATGTAAAATATAATAGACGGAGGTACCGAAAAATGGGTCAAATTGACAAGATATAGAAAAATTCTTATAAAGAAAAAGTGCTCAGACTCTAACGAGCGCCCCATATATCAATTTTCAACCAGATCTGTGAAAAAATAAAAGATACGAATTATTACCCAAACCATTACCATGAAAATTCATAAACTCTTTTTTTACTTGAAAAGAGCTTTATTCAACTAAATTACATAAGTTTGTGTCAAAATTAATCAAATACTTTTGAAATGGACACTTTACTGGAAATAAATTTAAAAAGAACAGTCTGATCGTGTCGCTACCTCTAGCCAATTTTATGGCGAACCCTGTATAACCAAGATATGTTGTACTTGCCATAACGACGTAAAGAATTGAGTTAAATATTGAAGTTAATTTTGTGGTTAAAAACAGGTAGTCTGTTACAAATAAGTATGGCAAATGCTGTTCGCCAAATAATTGCGGCAGCTGCCAGTGCTCTTGAAGAAGATGATGACTTTGAACAGGTTGTCAATCACACCCGACGATCATTCCACCGCAGAAGCCAACCACCTCCAAGAAGGGGACGAAAATCGTGTGGGATTTTTAAAAGGAAAACTTTACTCTTGAGGCGAGCAAATGCTGATTATTGCCCAATAAAGGCAGAATGCACGATGCTAACATCCTGCGGATTAGGTAACTTTTCACTAATTATAGTCTAAACTTATAACTTGCTATGTGCAAACACTCTGCTATAAGTTGTACTCGTTATAGACTGACACAAGTATATTCATTTTTTAAGTTTTAGTGAAATGGACCCGAAATTTGACTTAGAATGGAGCCTAGATGAGATAGAAGATTATATTTGCGCTCTCTATCCGAAAGTGCCCTTAAATTAGTGGGTTTTAAGCTGGGAAAAATGGACCGCCAAAAAAAAATTTTATTTGTAGATGTTGATAATGTTGTCCAGTTAAAAGAAAATATTGGGCAAAGTCAAATAATTATAGTTCCCAGTCGTGATCTTCCTTTGCATCCACCAGCAGACAATCCAAGTCGAGTGGACCTTGTAACAGCAGTTGAGCCAGCAACAACTGCAACTACTCAGATATGCACAAGGCCTACTTTGCAGAACCATAACAGAGCCACAGATTAACTATATCAGATGCGAAAGCTTCGCGCGGTGCCTTTCATGTCCGCGACACACGTGTTAGACAAAGGCCCGTCGGCTACTCGTAACGTTGCATGCTTTTTGCACCACAAGACTTTAATATTTATTTTTGTGGATGCGAGTTAGTTGTACCACTTGAGCGCTCGAGAAAAACAATAAAAATATATGTCGGAGGCGGCAGGGGCGGTAGGCGTTTCAGGGAGGATCTACTAGATTTTGGTTTCATTTTGATAACACAAATGTATTCACTTAACTAACAATATTTAAAGTCAACAACTTAAATTTAATCCAATAGTCAATAATTAAATACAATAACAAAATAGTCCAAATAGGGAGAGAACACAAGGAGCTAGCAGTCCGCCACCACTAGACCCGCGATAACACAATTTAAATTCAACCACTTTCTTAATACAAAATAATCTTAAGAATAATCTATCACGGGACTCTCAATTGGTTTTGTTCTGCCCGCCAGCGGTGGTGGGAGATTCCCCGCTGTGTGCTCCAGGCGTCTTTGTTCGTTCATCACCATATATGGCAATGTTTAGAATATGCCAAAATTGCTGACGGTGCATCCGCGTCCACGCAGTAATGCCAAAATAGCTGACGGTGCATCCCCGCAGTTTGGGTTGACGAATCAGATCACCACGGGCGTGCCCCGGGGAATTATCTCCGACACGGCCATCCTGGCATTGTGCACGTCCTCGGGCACTGCAACTTAGTTTTCAGCTGAAACATAAACAATATATCAGAGATGCTCGTCTTCTACAAGTTTTAGTATAGTATGACGACTATACACGTCTAGTATGACGACTAGACAGCTGACCTAGAGTGGAAGACAGATCACCTGACTTCTCCCCAACCCCAGTCAACCTTTTGATGAAAAGGAGAGATGTCTCCTCAAACTCCAAATACAAGACAGCAGGCTACAATCTTAAATTGCACCTCATCAGGCCAGACTACGCTGCCCGGAACACAACACAGCAGGCTACAATATTAAATTGCACCTCATCAGGCCAGACTACGCTGCCCGGAACTCTCAAGGCTACAATCTTTAATTGCACCTTCTCGGGCCAACCTAAGTTGCCCGGTACACCAATACATTTCGTTTCCTCAACATATCAACTACTCAACTTCAACTAATCATAAATAACAAAAACAGACATAACTTACTAAATAAGTTATCATTTTCTTATCATAGTAAACTTAAGCAACTAATTGGCTCCATCAATTTAATCAGATACAGACTCGGTCTGATTCTCAACATCAGATTTAAGGTCAACTTCACCTTGTCCTTCTGGTACTTTTTGCAATTGATCATGAGGAAATTTAAACAACTGACCTTTGCCCTTATGTGAAACTTTCTCTACCTCATATCTGTCATTTTCTAAAACTTTAACAATTCTAAACGGGCTTCTGTATTTTCTGTCTAATTTTGTCAACATTCTTTCATTGTTTTTGCTAAATACAAAATCACCTTTCTTAAATGGTCGCACAGTGGCTTTTCCGGTGTTAAAACGTGCAGTATCTTTTTGTGCTGATGCTTTAATATTTTCATCCGCTTGCTCTCGAATCGTTTTTAATGACATTCTTGCATTATCACAATTTAGTAATTCAGGATGTACAATTTTCTGTAAATTAAGTGAACGAATTTCAGTTCCAAACAGTAATTCGGCTGGACTAAATCCTGTTACTCTGTGCCTTGTACTGTTCAAAGCTAATTGTACTTCTCCTATCGAATCTTGCCAACGATTATTACCCTCTGATTCAACAGATGTTAAAACATCCTTAAGTGTTTGCATAACACGTTCTACTTGTCCATTTGCACGACTTGCGCTATGTGCAATTAAGTGCAAATCAATATTATGTGAGCTACAAAAACCACGAAATTCACTACTGGTAAAACATTTACCTTGATCGCAAATAATTCGAGTAGGTGTTCCAAACAAATAAGTGGATTCTTTGAAACAGTCAAGAGCTGTTCCTGCAGTTAATGACCTAATTTTCCTCAAAAATAGAAATTTCGAAAAAGCGTCAATAATGACAAACACGTATTCTTTAGTATCACTCTTACCACTTAATTTGCCTGAAATATCAATGTGAATTGTATGAAAAGGCCTTGGTACCTTTGGTATTGCATGCATCCGAACTTGTTTTGCTCCCCTCGTATGTTTAGACGATTTACAAACTAGACAATTATCAACAAATTTTCTAACGGTACGTGCCATTTTAGGGAACCAATATAATTCATAAATTTTATCAAGGGTTTTTTCCCAACCTAAATGCTTTAAATCTGTATGTACATGATTTATAACTGACCAGACCATTGACTTGGGAACAACTGGTAAATACAAACTTTTATGATGGCGCTGGATTTTACGGTATAATAAATTGTTTCGGATATCATACGTCTGTGCTAGGTCTATGTCAAGTTCATTTGACTTAAGCATTGCGATAGTTTTTAAAAGGTCGTTGTCCCGTTTTTGTTCGACAGAAAGCCAGTCTGTATATAGGTCAACTATCCGAACTGAACGTATGTTTATGTTTACATTAACCTTTTCAAGTGGCGGTGTCGGGTTTCTTGATAGAAAATCTGCGTGTTTCATACGTCTTCCTTCTCGGTAAATTATATCAAAATCGAATGACTGTAAAAATGCCCACCAACGATATACTCGCGGTGTTAAATCTTTTTTGCTTCTAGAAGCTTGCAAGGAATTACAATCTGTAACGACAGTAAAATGCCTAGCAAATAAAAAATGACGAAAGAATTTTACAGCTTTGACTACAGCCAGAGTCTCAAGTTCATAAGAATGATAACGAGATTCAGTTTTTGTGGTTCGTTTACTGAAATAGGCAATAACATGAAGTTTAGAATTTTTCTTTTGAAACAAGATACCCCCATAGCCCTCAGAACTGGCATCAGTGTGCAGTTCTATCGGCAAATTAGGGTCGAAAATAGTGAGTACCGGCTCGGAAGTTAGAGCGGCCAATAGTTGTTTTCTGGCTTCTTCATGTTGTGACAACCACTTAATAGATTTTGTTGAAGAGGCAATTAACTGATACAGTGGTGTAGCTACCGTAGAGAATTTTGGAATAAATTGACGGAAATAGGAGGCTAAGCCTAGAAATTGTTGCACCTGTTTTACAGTTTTCGGTGTCGGCACATTTATTAGTGCAGAAACTTTACGAGGGTTTGGTCGAAGTTCTCCAGCTCGTACTACATAGCCAAGATATTCAATTTCGAGTTTAAGAAAACTACATTTTTTCATGTTAAAAGAAAAGCCTGCTTTAGATAACGCTTGTATAACTATTTCAAGGCGTTCGAAACCTTCGGAAATGGAATTAGATGGAATTAGGATATCATCAATGTAAACAATTGCAATCGTATTGCGAAGTTCACCTAAAGCTTTATCAATTGCTCTTTGATATACAGAGGGTGCATTTTTAAGACCGAATGGCATGGTGAGATACTCAAATTGTCCGTCGGGTGTCACAAATGCAGTTATTTCGATGGATTCGGGGTCAACGGGTATCTGATGAAAACCAGATGCCATATCTAAAGACGTAAAATACTGAGCGCCATGTAAGCGATTAATTTGGTCATTAATTAAGGGTAACGGATATTTATCAGGTATTGTATTGTCATTAAGTTCTCGGTAGTCGACGCAAAGTCGATCTGAACCATCTTTCTTTTTGACAAGAATTATTGGACTAGCAAATGGTGAACAACTTGGTCTAATTATGTTAGCATTTAGTAAATCTTTAATTTTATTTCTAACTATTTCACGTTCAGTAGGTGCCAACCGATATGGTCTCCGTTGTACAAATTTAGCAGGGTTTTTTAAACGTATTTTTAAATTTCCTGTGGACACTCGCCCAGAAGGGACGTTAACAATTAGCTTCAAATTGCTAATTCTGAAGTTGTTTTTTGCCCCAGTCCAAGAGCATAATTCTCCAAGCTGGTTAGTGAAAATAGCTTTCATTATTCTGCTTATGAAATCTTTAGGGCCATTTCCTCCTATCGCCTCCAAATCTCTTATCTAGAAAATTGATTGAATTTAAAAACAGTGACATCTTAAAATAAACGAAAAGTATCCCTGTGATACAACCTACACATTAAAATTGACGAGCAAAAAAAATCATAAATCATAAACAACAAAAAACCATAGCAAACGAAGTTCGTATTGAAATCAATGCCATCTGGTGTAATTTAAGTTAAGTATGCCATATCTTGGTATTAGAGACCCTGAAAATTGCGTAATGAAATATTAATCTAACTATAAAAATGTCTTAATGAAATTCGAAATCTGAAGAGAAATTTTCTTTCCGATTATGAAAAAAAGTGTATGCAAATATTTTATTTACATGGTCTACGAAATAATATGGGAGGCTATCAATTTTTTTCAGCTCTTTTTAACAAATTTCATGCTTATTATTTACCAATTTAGTCCTTGTAGTCAAGTCTTACAAATCTTATGGTATTTTGGGTGTCTTGCTGCAATACGAAGAAGTGGCATATTCTATCAACCTGCACTGTTAAAATTACATATGTGAAACAATTACGTGATAAATTATACTTACAAACTTGGCAAGGACATTCTTATCTTGCAATTTTCCGTCAAGGACATTTATATCTTCCAATGTTTTTAATGGCAAGTTAAACTTTACCAAAGGCAGTGAAGATTTTTCCTTGTGATTTCTATCTAACAATTCGTCCAGTATTAGTTTATGTGAACTCAAAATTTCAATTATTTTATCAAATTTTTCATCAATACTTGCAGGGAAAGACCCTACAAAATAAAATTATACATAATTAATACTTCAATGTTATTAAAATATGGCATATGAGATTGTAATATACTACAGAGGTACTAATGTAATACATTTAAGATTCCTACCCGCTGATGCTTCGTTGGTACCACTACATACTTCACTATGATCACTTTCTACATTGCCAATTTCTGTTATTGTGTGGTCATCAGAATTGCCTACAGGATTGTCTAGAATCTCTAGCGTATAAACCGTGTTATCAAAATAGTCCGTACATCCTTTTCCTAACGTTGATACCTTGGTTGATACCGACTTATTATTCAATGGTTCTGACATTCCTTCTAGTACAGGTGGAAACTCATACTGTGCATCTGAAAATATATGTTGATAATGAAAAATAATTAGAAGGTGAATACAAAATACCTGCTCTGGGTAATATTTTTTTTGGAATTGAAGTGTTGAAGTGTCAGGGCTAAAGTAATTCCTTGGCTTGGCCGCACGAAAACCCTTACCAAGTTGTTCATCGTCTGTGCTAACTTCCTTCGTACTTCTCATCTTTGCTTCTTTTAGAGTGTCTACACAAAATAAAGAATTAACATAAACAATAGATTATTTCTTTTTAAATTAGTCATTACCACAGTATCTCTCAACTTCGACAGGATGCCATGGCCAATCGTCTTGAGGTGGAGCATTTCTCGCTGTATACATACAACTATTTTTAGGAGGCCATCGGCAAAATCGTGCATCTTCAGATAGCCAAGATACTGGTACCTCCTGTACACTTTTACATGTATCATCCGATTCTTCGGTGAAAACCACAACCGCAAACATGAATTTTCGACTACTCATTGAATTCAATATAGAAAATACGTAAAAACTAGGTCATTTAAGTGCATACATAAATATATACTAAACAAAGATAATAGGTACACGTACTGATAATTTAAATAATTCAATTCAAATCCTTATAATATTATAATTTAAGATGAACATAAACATTAAACATTATAAAGTATCTGAATATTGTTATACACATTTAAAAAATGTAATGGTATCATTATCATTAATTATATTATTAATGTTACAAATCAAAATAATGAATATAATTTTTAAAGTTTAGTGATAATATTAATCCTTAATTTTTAACGGTTTTATAAATTCGATTCGCTACAAACATTTACTATATTTTGAAATGGATACTCAATTTTTTTTTTTGGAAATTTTTAACATGCTATTAAGTTTTTGCCTCCATGTTTTTTATTTGATTCGTTCTTATACAACAGCAAAAGTTAACAATGATCTTGAAATTACTTTAATACACATACATCAGAATTTTGATTGCAAACGTGATGGCAAATGCTTAGTCAAAAACTAAAAATTACCAAAAAAAAGTATATGTCCATTCAAAAATGCAGTAGAGGAATGCATAACAATTTATCAATTTCAGCATCGTTAGTAAAAGGCAAAAGTATACACTTACAATAAATATTATCTGCAACAATTTCTAAAACATCAGAAAAGTTTGATAAAGTCACAATACAAATATCCAATAGTTTAGAATCAAATGGTACTTTAAAAAAGCTTTCAAAGCACAAAATTTTTTTACCTTTTATTACAAAAATACCATTGCCTTTATCTATTAAATCTGTAATATACATAATATGCTTGTTTTTTAAAAGGATACAGTTATTTGGGTGTTTGTTGGTTAAAGTAAAATTTTTGAATATTATTTGTTGTATATTGTTACTTTGTTTTAAATATGGGAAAGTGCATTTTATATCTGGTATACGTAACAAACTTTCCTCTTGTAGTCTATTCACAATTTGTTGCAGAGGTTTATGAGTTTTTTTTAATTTCTTTAAAAGTTTATATAAATAACTCTCATATTTAAAAGAACTGAATGAATCTAACGGTCCATGAGTTTTGACGTCTTCATTTAAATGGATTAAATTATGTACATTGTAAGTTAAATTCTCTGGTTCATAAAGCATACCATAATTTTTCACAAAGTTTATCAATAGTCCCTTAGCATAATCATTATATTCTTGGCAATGATTTTCAGAACTTAACAGCCGAATTGCACAGCACAATGTTAAGAAGTGCATATATTTTTCTTCTGACAGAACATCTTTAAGAACTAGCATTCCAAGGTACAACAAAAATATTCGAAACTCTGTTGCTTTCCACCTGTCAACATCAAGCAGAGATCTGGGTTTTCTTGCAAATTCCATGGGAATATGTGCTTTCAGGGAAACAAAAAAAGTGTCAACAGTTTATAATATGGCTTGTGGAATTTTAACATTCATTCTCCCTTTCACACAGAATTTAATTAATCGTTTGGTCACACCCAGACATACAAGATGCATATAATCTAACACAACTTGTGTAACCATACCAATATTTAGTTCTTCTAAAATGGAAGTTCCTTTATGGTGTTCCTCTTGAGCTTTATTTTTTAATGATTCATCTGTTCTTAGAGGGTTATTCAGTTCTGGAAAAGTAACACGTCGCTCTATAAAATCACCTTCCTGAATACATTTACTGCATCCAAAATATCCAGTATGATTCTTGACACAAGATACAAATGCTTTGGCTGGTGCATCACATATAATACACTTCAACTTTACCATTACATGACAATTTCTCCATTCTATCCCTTCCTTTAGAATAATAAGTGCTTCGCTTACAAATTCTTTTAATAAATCGTTGGAACTGCCAGGTTTATTAAATCCATGATAAATACCTATTGCAAATGGTTCTGTATAAATGTTTTTGTCTACTAATGAACCAAGAATAGGCCACAGTTGACTGCCCGAGCTCTTTGTTAATGGCAATCCGTCTATATTTATACTAAAAAATATCTCCTCAGGTATTTTGTCTGGATAGTACATTTCCAGAGACCTAATAATTCCTATTTCTAGACCAATATGGCAGTACCATCCTGGAGGCACAACCTGAATATTTGCAATTCTAGGCGTTTTCAAAAAAGTTCTCGCATCAGCTGGAATATTATATCTCTCTAAATAACTCTCTTGTTTTAATATATGTAAAAGTTCTGTGAGTGCGGATTGAGTAATATTATTTTTTATAGCCCATGTTCGAATGCTTTTATTTAATTGACCTTCACCCAAGTTTGTTACATTCAAATTTAGAGGTGAATCGGGTCTCACAGTAGCCTCATCATCGAATACGTCGAAATCAGATATTTCAGACTTAGTATCTTCAATATCTACCGAAATATCCAACGAAGCTGTTGATGTTGAAGGATGTACGATATTTGACAAAGCTGTTGTTATTGAGGGATATATTTCATCAGCTAGCTGGTCCGAATTACAGCCCTTCACAGTAGTGGAAGGTTTATTCTGCCTATTTTTTTGCAAATAAACATATTTCTGCTTCAACAATAACCGTCTTTTATGTCTTTGGGACATATGTTTGAGAGATTTTCTATATAAACCCATAGCCAACACAGATTATATCACACTAAAAGTAACATAACTGTAGTTAGGTGGTAGCCGACAATATTTTAAATTTAATTTTATACACATTAGACATAAAAAAGATGTTAGGTTCGCATAAATGATTACACCTATTGACCTGTAATAGGTTTGGTTTATTTATTGCAAATACATGAATTGAAGTAATAATATGTATAAACAAACCCCTTTTGCACTTGTGAACATGTGACTTCGCTTACAAAATGTGAGGTTATAATATGTTCTTAATATGAAGAGGAGGCAGTTTCTTGGAAAGAAATTAAATAAATAAAGAAAAAGGAAACTTTTACTTAAAAATGTTAAAACTGAACTTTTACATCTACGCAGTTTTAGCAAGTTTAATAATATTACGACACTTTTATTATTGCAAAGACATTCACGTTTTTCTGATCAAGATTAATATAATATACTAAAACTGAGACAAAATAATTACTAAAAATCGCTGCATAAATACACCATTTAATGCTTAATTATTTATAGAGGTATACCCTATCTAGAAAATTCTCATTTTACAATTAAATACAAAACATGGTACTTACCTTTGACGAATAGGAAACACGAAAAATATACAATATATTATATTAACATAAATAGTTTAAGGCCCAGAGGAAAATTACATTTCACTTTTCACCACACGTCCGTAAAGCATGAATCACAGCGTCTATTGTCTAAAACCGCCAAAACAACTCACAAAACGCGCCCAACGCCGCCAACCCGTCTGTCTAAACGAAAGGGGTTTACGAATATTCGCTTCGCTACCTATTCGCTCTGATCTGATCCATTGAGATAGAATATCTGATCTCAGCTAGAAACACCACCACTAATGATCTAAACCTAATCAGAGCAAATAGATATTCGTAAACCCCTATTATTGATGTTCCTAAGATGGCTGATATGGATACATAAAGTGCATTTCCAAAAGGAAAAGTTCGACAATAAGCGTTTTATAATAGTCACCTAATTTATCAAAATTAATAGTGATGGCAGGATATCTGCAAAACATTAATTATAAGCGTGATACAGATATCTATTTAAAGTAAGTTATAAAAGTTTTGACAATTTCTACACGACGTCGCATACAGACTTTTTATTGAATCTAAAAAATAAATTAATAATGAGATTTGTATAAGCAATGGTATAAGTATTACAGAAATCATAGAAATAACAGCAATGAAAAGATATCTACCAACTATCTTTATTAAGTTATGAACAAGACTTCTAGGTAAATTAGTTTTCTAAACCTCTTGGTGAAGTCTGTGAGTAACTACGTCTGTGTAGGTTTTTTGTATAACTGATGGCGCAAAATAATGTTTTGAAGATGATTTACATACGTTGCATTAAGAATTCACATATTTGCTGTATTTTAGAATTCTCCAGGATGTCTGTAACTTCACAGGTTTACTGGGTTGGCTGTGGCTTAAAAAAATACCATATTTTTTAAGCTCTTCAAAAATATAACACGGATAATTTCGATTTTCATTGAAAATTTTAAATGTTGACAGTTTACCGTTGCTTAAAATATAGAGGAGGCTTTGAAATATTTACATTCATGTCAGAGGTTTTATGAACATGAGTTACACAAACACATAAAGATAACAACACAACTTAAAATTAATTTCTCGTTGTGGTTTGTTGTAATATTTTGCTCTTGGCTTCGAAAAAGAGCCATAATTTTTCAAATTTGACTCTAACTTAAAAAATATTTTTCTATTTGGCTGGTGTCTCTTTAGATATCTATTTAAATACAAATCTTCCGCATATCCACAGTTTCTGTTGCATTCGATGAAACATTTTAGCATATCATATTTCTCTTCATTTGTAAACATTTTTATTCACGCCACTAAACAATAAACTTATAATGAAATTAACTGTCAAACTTCCATGTAACATTGTTTTATATTGTATTTTTTCCAAAGCACCCTTTGCTTATTTTGTAAAAAAGACGCAATCATACTCTATTTATTAAATAAGGGATTTTAACAGATATTAAAAATATATTATATTAAAAATAAAACATTAAAAACATGAATGTAAATATTTCAAAGCCTCCTCTATATTTTAAGCAACGGTAAACTGTCAACATTTAAAATTTTCAATGAAAATCGAAATTATCCGGCTCCTATTAAAAACGAATATGACTTGTGTTATATTTTTGAAAAGCTTAAAAAATATGTAATTTTTTTAAGCCACAGCCAACTATGGTTTCCATTTAAAAAAATTGAAGTTTGGGTCGTAGCGAAGAATCTGTAACAGTTAGATAATTTTACTATTCAGATTCTGAATCTACGTAAAAAAGTGCCCTAAGAAAGTTTTTAAAATTTGAAAAAATATTCATAAATAAGGAAGTTACGGTACCCTCTTAAAATGACAGAAATACTAATTTTGGCTTATATCTCGAAAACGGTAAAAGATATCGAAATGAGTCCTTGACCGTTCGATTCGTCTCGAAAATTGACCTCGGGAATGTGTCATCAGTTTTTTTCCAGCTACTCTGGAAATGGGTGTAACCCCTCAATCCTCACCAATTTGAGACACCCTGTACAGTAAATGAACGATATTTTTGATATATTTGAAGAGATTTTGACAGATGATGAAGAAAAGTAATTGGTAAGTATTGTCGAACGTCCACGTCTGCCCCGTGTTTTTAGATTTAAGCCTGACCATTTTCATATATGGACTGATACAGAATTTTTAAATAGGTTTAGGTTCTCTACTGGATTTACTTACCATTATCAATAATCAGTCCAAATAATGCCAAAATTTTTATAAAACAGTCAAAATCACAGAACAGGTCAAAATCTCTTCATTCAAAGCGCAAAATTATATGACATTTGCTATTTACCGTGGTCTGCCCTGTCTATGTAATAAGGATAAATGCCCTGATCAACCCCTGGGTGAGAAGTGAGTATCCTATGTATATTTTCCTTCAATATTTCAAAACAATTCTCGTTAGTGTTAGGTTTAGTATAGGATATGTATAGGTATTAACGATAAACTAGTGTACCTAATAATGTAGTTGATATTACAAATACACAGGTAATACATAATAATAATAATAATGAATACGGGTTTTTTTGTTGTTGACTCACCGGAATCTTCGGGAAACTAAGATACCTGTATACGTGGCTAAAGGACCAGTTTCCAAAGCCAAAAATCAAGAGGAAAAAAAATTTGCTGACACAAACAATACATATAGTGAAGTAAAGTTGTAGCTTCTGTGCCAACTTAAAAATGCATACTTAAAAATGTGGTTTCTTTAACGGGGACTTCCTTATATTTTATAAAACCCATTACTAGTACTCTTAAGTTTAAACTTCAGATTGTAGATTAAGCTAACTATCCTATTAAACAGGCTTTATAATACCCACAGTAGATAAAAATTATTTTGTCAAATTAAATGACAAATGTCAATGTGTTTAAGAAAATATTCAAATAAAATTTCATTTATAGAAAGTGTTGGATAAAATGTTGTATTGT
The DNA here is from genome assembly GCA_963680705.1 of Rhagium mordax. Taxonomy (NCBI): domain Eukaryota; kingdom Metazoa; phylum Arthropoda; class Insecta; order Coleoptera; family Cerambycidae; genus Rhagium; species Rhagium mordax. Next base: position 23,174,841 of record OY796662.1, read on the forward strand.
ACACGTGTGTATTTACATACTAGTACAATAAATAACAATTTTTTCTTATTATTTTCTTTTCATAAAAGTAAACAGTTTCTTCTTTCTTTGATACTAAATTTACACATATAGAAATTATAGCACAGCGTTCAATATGAACATATAAATAAAATTACTGAAATTATTATTCTTGGGAATTTCGAACTGTTAAAACTAACAAGCTTCCGTACAAGTCGGTGTGCCATTGCCACATGGCAGTTTTGATTTCTGCTCTCATCAGTACAAGGTAGCCATCACGATCAGTATGAACGATTATTTGAATTAGGATTTCTATCGCTGAAGTGTGAAGCGGTGAATTACGTATTAGTTTTAACGGACTGAAATTCCAAGAAAAATAATTTCGGTAGTTTTAAATGAGCAGTCAGGAAATAAAAACATAAAATTAAAAATATACATTACCACAGATCCACTATTTGGGAATTTTTCATGTAGAGTTCTTATTTTTTGCCTTAATTCTTCATCACTGATTGTGGCATCCATATATATTAAAATCTGACAGCCCTTCCTCACTCTAATTTATCGCCGATTTTTCACATATTCTGCGGCGCTAAAGGCTTTTTTTTTAACCAGTTTGGCCGCGCAGCGCCGTGCGTGATGGACGTTTTCGTGTCGGGGCTATCGAATTGCCGACTTTCGTGGCGATCCGCGAAGTATTTTAATAGTATATTATGTTACTAGGAGTAGAAGGCGAAGATTATTGTTGAGCCCCCAACTGGGCGAAACACATAATGAGCCTTCTACTCCGAGTGACATATACTATTTTTTCTTCAAGCGTCAAAATAAAAAAATTGCGACTTTAATTTCGAAAAATGACATCAAATATGTTTAATTTTGGCAAAAAAATAAAATATTGGTAATACTAACCATTTTAATTATTAATTAAGCATAACATAGTACTATTAACCACTTTATTTATAAATTAACATAGGTAGCATATTTTTTTTAATTGGAATTAAAATTAAGTATAACATTTTTAGTTCTTAAACATCAAAATCTACATTATAAGTCTTTCCAAAAACCATTATTTATTAACATGAATATTAAATGTGCAATTCTGTATAGTACAGTTGCTTACGTTTAAAGCACTGCTGGCTGTGTTTGTTTCTAGATTCATAGTTCTGTCGAATACATTACTTGTAATACGATTGTCAGTTTGATTGTTCAAAATTCTTTCATTGTTGGCAGAAAATTCTTCAGTAAAAATGTTTTCAACTTGACTTGAAGTACTAGGCTCATTATACTCTAATGGGTTTAGTATTTTCATCGCTATCTGTTTTTTGTTGTTTACAGATTCTTCAATGTATCCTTCAGCAACGCTCGTGGATTTCCATCCACCACGTCGCTTTAGGGTTGTTATATCTCCACCATTATCAACTAAGATAGTTGCCGAGGTTCTTCTAAGGCTATGGCCTGTATATTCATGTGAATTTGGCAACTTTAAAAATGACGCAACATCTTTTGCAACGTTTGAAATTTTATGTATGCCCATCACAACACGATGACGACAATGATTATTTTGATATTTAATAAAAAAGTTATGTCTTTTGGCCGAAGAGTAGCATATTTTCTGTATAAATTTAAATAAAAATCTCCAATTATAGTAAATGAGCGATGTTTTTTAGTTTTTGTGTTGGGAATATTTACTAAGATTAAATCTCCCAAATCTTTTATATCGTTAACTTTTATATTAACAAGTTCATCACATCTACAAGCTCCTGTGACTCCAAATAATAGTACAACCTAAAAAATATGCTATATTAATTTTACAAAAATAAAATAAAGTTAGAAAGACCAAAAAAAAAAAAGTTAAATGAACAGGATTTGAACCCGAGCCTTCAAATTACGAGTCCAACACTCTGACCACTGAGCTACATCTGGACTATAATAGTGCATACAATTCTTTTTATATATTACTTTAATAGCGGATAGATAATAACTAGAATTTTATAAATTATAACAAAATTTTACATTACAGATATGAAATAAAATTTAATTTTAAAAAGCGTACATACCTTTGTTGCCAAATATTTATCATTAGGTGCTTTATTAAGGAATTCGTCAAAGTCTTCTTTAGACAAAACATTTGCCTTTTTAGGTTTATAATTTTCGCTTTGTCGCTTTAAAAAGGCAATTAATTTCGAATAATTGTCAATTTTTATATTGTGTTCGATGTTTAATTTAGATTTTACCATCGAATATTGCGCCCATAAAGATGAACTTTTCAATTTTTTGCATAAATGTGTAAAATATGCTATCATCACATTTTCCGAATACATATGTACGTTGTTGTCTTTGGCCCATTTTATAAATTTATCGTACGCATTATCGTAAACTTTTTTGGATTTCGCGGGAATTAATGTTGCCACTGATGATTTTGCAATATCAAGTAATTCAGGCGGTGTGCAATGCATTTCTTCAGACATGTTTTTGCTTTTAAATTTGAAAACCGACCCGACACGTGAAATTTAAAATTGACAGTTATGACAAGTCATAGCTACTTGGATTTTTATCTCGTTGTATGATAGTACACTGCTGTGCAAAACTAGGGCAGCACTTATTACTGTATCTAAGAGTTAAAAAGTGAGATAAGAAGAAAGGAGTATTAAAGGAAGGCCCTTTAACTGGGAGACGGAGGATAAATAATGGTTGAATACGATCAGCAATTAATTAGTAAATTATCTGCGTGGAAAAGCAAATACATTAATATAATAATATTAATACAATTACCACTACTACTGTCACTGTCACTTTTGCACATCAGTGTCTATTGTTTCATTTTTTTCCTCTAGGAAAAAAATGAGAAATATTTGTACTATACTCGATCTGTTCAAAACATAGAGCTCGACTCCGCCCCATTAATTTTCAGGCAGCGCAGAACGGTCCACGCAATAGTCAGTTTTACACGATGGAATTAATGAAAGCTGTGATAGCTTCAACCAACGACATAGTAATTCTTATGTCGTTGGCTTCAACAAAATTTGTTTATTATATGTGTTACATTGTATTCCTTCAGCGATGTTATATTTTTATAATGTTTATTCCCATTAAAGTTTCTATTATACATTTGCAATTTTTGACTTTTAAAAATAATAGAAATGAAATCCAATAATAATACTTATTCTCGCGAAAATTTAAACGACGTTTCTTTATTAAGTCCGCACTGCGCAAACTCACGATACTTTGTTTATTTCCTGCAGTCTAGACGTAACGACCCAGCTGCCGATTGCTGGTTTTGTTTACGTTTGTATTCGTTTTTAGGTTATGTGCTTTTGCGAGTAATTTCCACATACTTAAGAGATCGTATGTGGTTATTTCAGGCAAAAAAGTTTAGTTTGTGATTTACTGTAACAGTTTCACATAGGTTACTCTACTGGATAAACTCCAATGACCACAATATACACTACTCAAAAATAGCCAAATCGTTTACTTTTCGGTTTCCACCACTGTACATATTTATTTATTAATATCTATCGTATGATTCCTTCAGTGGTACACTTTTTGGTGATTGGAGTTGGTGTGTTTCTTTGTATTCATGAAGAATATTGTAAACACTTGCAACACTCACACCTGCTGCCGTTGCAGTGAACTTCACGCATTCCATTTTTGGCTTCTCCGGATTCTCCCTATCGTAGGCCTTGAAGATATTCAGCACGTTTTCCTTATTCTCCACTGAAAAATGTCTTGCTTTTCACTTTCTCGGTGGAGAAATTGCACCCCCTTCAGCCACCTTATTTCGATTTTTCATAACCTGTGCATGACAGTTGACAGTGCAGGGCTGGGACCACGCCACATTGACTTGATACACCTAATACGCTCTTCACACCCCCTTATCTATTTGAATTTCAATGCAAATAGGTGAGGGGATGTGAGGAGAGTAGTAGGTGCATCAATGTCAATTTGGCGTGGTCCGACCACAGGCCGGCTCCCCATTTATTAGCTTTTTCGTACGTTTAATGCGTTTCGCGACAATCCATAACATAAGCTGTTTGCTGATTGGTCTGTTGCAAAATACGTAAAAATTTAATGTGTGACGCAAGTTCTTGTAGAGGCGGCCTTTCATTTAAATCTAGAAGTTGCATTGTAATTTGGGTTCTATAAATACGACCAATAGAGAAATTCCATTCAAATTTAGCGGACATTTTTGGGGCGGAGTGTATTTCTATCTTTTGGACAGACAGAGTATAGTACAATAATAGGCTCTTTCTACAGGACGTGTTGTACTATATAAAGTAAGTATTATTATACGCTTGAAGAAAAAAGTTATTAACGTTTCGATAGCACCGTGTCGAAAAGGTTTGTAAAATTTGAGAAATTAAAAAGAGATACGACACGCGAGAAATTTGAAAAAAAATGGCCGACGTTTTCTGAACGATAGACGTCAAAATAGCGCTTTTTCGTTTGCTTCTGCTGAGTCTAAAACCGGCGGGGGGCCGCGCGATTCGCGATGTAGTTTTAAGTTGCATCCTCTAACTCGGTTTTCGCGCAAGAACGGCGGTCCAGCGGCGATCTTTCGTTTGGAAATAACGTTTGAAGTGTTCGCAATTTTTTCGAATTTCCAAAACATGTCCCCCTTCCGAACTTATTAACTCGCGACTCCTTTGAGACAGACCGGCGGCGTATTTTTTTTTGAAAACTAGATGAAATTTAGAAAATCGCTGTCGAAAATCGTTTTTCTCGATTTTGCCTCCCAAGAAAGTTATGATTTTTTGAAAAGCGGCGATTTTGTCGGATTTCGACGATTCTTCCGACACCTACCCATTAGAAACGCATCATAGCCTTTCCCTTTGGATTTAGAGGATCGCGACATGCACGACGGCCAAGAAAAAGGACAAATGAACAACTCTTTTTTTTCTTTTTCGTCCATCTGAGATATTACCCGAGATACGAATATTTAAAAAAGGTCGATTTGCAAAAAAACGCTACTTTTCCGGTGGCTCTAACTCCTTTAACCGGAGGATTTTTTCGACTGGACTTTCATAAAAGCTAGATCCATCCTACCTCTTGGGTCCCTGCAAATTTCGTTGCTTAATCTCTATCGGCATCCGAGCGGTGCGGTGGATATTTTAAATTACCAAGACAAGCCGAATATTCGCCGGTGACGTCACCAAACATGAACACCCTTATTAAATACCCATGCCGAGCGTCGCATACATTTTTTGTATTCTGCCCTCATAAGCAAGAGTGGTGCATCTAAGTAGTAGTATTGGGTATTGAGAAAACAGCTATTTACTTTATAGTATTTGATGCTTATGATACGTATTGGAAATTAACCATTTGGGTTTATACAATGCTTTTGGTTAACAATAATGAAATCACAAGAATATTTTTAACAAAAATCTTATGCGAACAAAAATACAAGAAACGAAAATAGGTACATGCTGCACTTTTACTATGAAACAGGAGCAATGTTTGTTGGTATAATACAAACGCAAAATGCGGCATCTGCAAAAGATAAAAACAACTTTAAACCGGATACAACTAAATAACACGAATCGTTTAACGAAACGGCGAAGGCAATGAAAATACGAGAGACCCCTTTTCCCTGAACCTTATTTCCTTTCATGTAACAATTCTGTCGGGCTGTACGCATGTTTCCCGAGATCTTTAAACTGGATCCAACTAAATAATCAACCAGAATCATCGCTTAACTTAACAGACACGCCAGCGAAAATACACGAAACCCTTCATCCCTGAACTTTCTTTACTTTCAAGTGACATTCCTGTCGGACTCTATAAGTTCCAGAGACTTTTAAACCGGATCCAATAAATAACCCGAATCATCGCTTAACTAAACAAGGACACCAGCGAAAATGCACGAAATTCTTCATCCCTGAAATTTATTTCCTTTAAAGTGGCATTCCTGTCGGACTCTACATGATTACCGAGATATTTAAACTGGATCCAACTAAATAACCCGAATTATCACTTAACAGAGACGCCAGCCAGCGAAAATACGCTAAACCCTTCATCCCTGAAATTCATCTCCTTTAAAGTGGCATTCCTGTCGGACTCTACATGATTCCCGAGATCTTCAAACCAGAATCAAATAAATAACCCGAATCATCACTTAACTAAACAGGGACTCCAGCGAAAATGCACCACACCCATCATCCTTGAACCTTCTCTCCTTTCAAGTGACATTCCTGTCGGACTCTATATGTTTTCCGAGATCTTTAAACTGGATCCAACTAAATAACCCGAAACATCACTTAACTGAATAGGGACGCCTGCGAAAATACACTAAACTCTTCATCCATGAACTTTATATACTTTCAAGTGATAATCCTGTCGGACACTACATGTTTTCCGAGATCTTCAATTTGGATCCAACTAAATAATCCGAAACATCACTTAACTGAACAGAGACGCCCGAGAAAATACACGTAACTCTTCATCCCTGAAATTTACTTCCTTTCAAGTAGCACTCCTTTCGGACTGTACATGATTACCAAGATATTTAAAATGGATCCAACCAAATGACCCGAAACATCACTTAACTAAACAGGGACGCCAGCGAAAATACACTTCATCCTTGAAATTTTTTTGCTTTAAAGTGACAATTCCTGTCGGACTCTACATTCCAACTAAATAACCCGAATCATCACTTAACCAAACAGGAACGCCAGCAAAAATACACGAATCCTTTCATCTCTGAACCGTATCTCCTTTCATCTGATATTACTGTCGGACTCTACATGCTTCCCGAGATCTTTAAAGCGGATCCAACAAAATAACCCGAATCATCCCTTAACTAGAGAGGGACGCCAGCAAAAATACACGAATCCTTTCATCTATGAACCTTATCCCCTTTCATTTGATATTACTGTCGGAATCTATATGCTTCCCGAGATCTTTCAATGCGGATCCAACAAAATAACCCGAATCATCACTTACCTAAACAGGGACGCCAGCGAAAATACACAATTCCCTTCATCCCTAAACCTTATTTCCTTTCATGCTACAATTCTGTCGGCCTCTACATGTTTAGCGAGATCTTTAACCGGATCCAACTAAGTAACCCGATTCATCACTTAATTAAACAGGGACCCCAGCGAAAATACACAACACCATTCATCCTTGAACGTTCTTTCCTTTCAAGGGACAATCCTGTCGGACTCGATATGTTTCCCGAGATCTTTAAACTGGATCCAACTAAATAACCCGATTCATCATTTAACTAAACAGAGACGCCAGTGAAAATATTCGAAACCCTTCATCATTGAACCTTCTCTCCTTTCTGTCAGACGCCAGCGAAAATACACTAAACCTTTCATCCTTGAACCTCCTTTCAAATGACATTATTGTTGGACTCTACATGTTTAACGAGATCTTTAAACCCGATCCAACTAAATAACCCGAATTATTACTTAACTAAGCATGGACGCCAGCGAAATTACACGAAACCCGTGATCCTTGAATCTTCTCTCCTATCAAGAGACATTCCTGTCGGACAAATATTTCCCGAGATATTTAAACTGCATCCAACCAATTAACTCGAAACATCACTAAACTAAACAGTGACGCCAGCGAAAATACACGAAACTGTTCTTCCCTGAAATTTATTTTCTTTTAAGTGGTACTCCTTTCGAACTCTACATGTTTCCAGAGACCTTTAAACCGGATCCAACAAAATAATCCGAGTCATCACTTAACTAAACAGGGACGCCAGTGAGAGTACACGACATACTTCATCCCTAAACCTTCTTTCCTTTTATGCAACAATTCTATCGGACTCTACATCTCTACATCCTTAAACCGGATCCAACTAAATACATCGAATCATCACTTAATTTAACAGGGGCGCCGGTGAAAATATGCAAAACCATTTATTCCTAACCTTCTCTCTTTTCATGCAATAATTCTTTCGGACTCCACATGTTTCCCGAGACCTTTAACCGGATTCAACTAAATAATCCGAATTATCACTTAACTAAATAGGGAGGCCGGCAAAAATACGCGAAACTCTTTGTCCCTGAACCTTTTTCTCCTTTCAAGGGATATTCCTGTCGGACTCTAAATGTATCCCTAATCCTTTAAACTGGATCTAAAGCTAAATAACCCGAAGGATCACTTAACTAAACGAAAATACATAAAACTCTTATCCCTGCTCTGAAGTGACATTTCTGTCGGACTCTACATGTTTCCCGAGATCTTTAAGTTGGATTCAACTAAATAACGCGAATCATCACTTAACTAAACAGGGACGCATGTGAAAATACACAAAACTCTTCATTCTTGAACCTTCTCTCCTTTCAAGGGACAATTCTGTAGGACTCTACATGATTCCCGAGATCTTTTAAGCGGATCCAACAAAATAACCCGAATCATGACTTGCCTAAACAGGGACGCAAGTTAAAGTACGCGAAACACTTCATCCCTAAACCTTCTTTCCTTTTATGCAACGATTCTGTCGTACTCTACATCTCTATATCTTCAACCGGATCCAACTGAATAGCCAAAATTATCACTTAACTAATCAGGGACGCCAGTGAAAATATACGAAACCCTTCATCCTTGAACCTTCTCTCCTTTCAAGGGATATTCCAGTCGGACTCTAAATATTTCCCGAGATCTTTAAACTGGATCCAATTAAATAACCCGCAACATCACTTAACAAAACAGGTACGCCAGCGAAAATACACAAAACCGTTCATCCCTAAATTTTCTTTCCTTCATGCAAAAATTCTATAGGACTCTACCACATGTTTCCCTAGATCTTTAAACCGGATCCAACTAAATAATCCGAATTATCACTTAACTAAACCGGGACGCTAGCGAAAATACACAAAACCCTTCAGCGATAAACTTTCTTTCCTTTCGTGTAACAATTTTGTCGGACTCTACATGTTTCCTGATATCTTTAACCGGATGCAACTAAATAACCCGAATTATTATAACTTAATTAAACAGGAGCACCAGCGAAAACACACATAACGCTTCATCCTTGAACCTACTCTTCTTTCAAGTGTCATTCCTGTCGGACTCCACGTTTTCCGAGAGCTTTAAACCGGATCCAACTAAATAACCCGGATCATCACGTAACTAAACAGGAACGCAAGCGAATATACACGAAACCCTTCATCCTTGAACCATCTCACCTTTCAAGTAACATCTCTGTCGGACTGTACATCTTCCCCGAGACATTTCGACCGAATCCAACTAAAACGTCCGAATCCCTTAACTAATCGAGGCCGCCTACGAAAATACGCGAGAAGCCTCATGTCCGATGACCTTCTCACCTTTTCCATGACTTCTATGTCGGACTCTACATCTTTCACGAGACTTTTCTACCGAATCCAACTAAAACGCCCGGATCCTTTAAATAATTGAGTCCGCCTACGAAAATAAGCGAAACGCATCATTTCCGATAACCTCCTCACCTTATCTATGACATCTATGTCGGACTCATCTTTTCCGAAACTTTTAGACCCAATCCAACTAAAAAGTCCGAATCCCTTAACTGACCGAGGCCGCCTACGAAAATACGCTAAACGCCTCTTTCTCGATGACCTTCTCACTTTTTAAGTAGCATCTCTGTTAAACTCTACATCTTTCCCGAGACACTTCGACCGAATCCAGCTAAATTACCCGAATCCCTTAACTACTCGAAAATGCCTACGCAAATACGCGAAACGCCTCATTTCTGATGACCTTCACTTTTCAAGTAACATCTCTGTTGAACTCTACATCTTTCCCGAGACTCTTCCACCGAATCCAATTATATTACCCGAATCCCTTAACTAATCGAAGACTCCTACGAAAATACTCGAAACGCCTCTTTCCTGATGACCTTCCCTCTTTTCAAGTAGCATCTCTGTTGAACTCTACATCTTTCCCGAAACGCTTCCACCGAATCCAACTAAATTACCCGAATCCCTTAACTAATCGAAGATGCCTACGAAAATACGCGAAACGCCTCATTTCTCATTACCTTATCGCTCTTCACGAGGCATCTCTGTAGACCTCTACTTCTTTCCCGAGATTCTTATACCAGTTCCATCTAATTTACCCAAATCACTTAACTAATGGAAGACGACCCTCTTACTTTTCAGGTAGCATCTCTGTCGGACTCTACATCTTTACCGAGACTTCCATCGAATTACTCGAATCCCTTCACTAATCGAAGACTAATACGAAAATACGCGAAACGCCTCATTTCTAATTACCTTCCCACTTTTCAGGTAGCATCTCTGTCAGATTCTACATCTTTCCTTACACCGAATCCAACTAAACTACCCGAATCTCTTAACTAATCGAAGACTAATACGAAAATACACGTAACGCTTTCCTGATGACCTTCCCATTATTCAAGTAGCATCTCTGTTGAACTCTCCATCTTTCCCTAGACTCTTCCACCCAATTCAAATAAATTACCTTAATCCCTTAACTAATCGAAGACTAATACGAAAATACGCGAAATGCCTCATTTCTCATTACCTTCGCACTTTTCAAGTAACATCTCTATCATACTCTACATGTTTCCCGAGACTCTTCCACCGAATCCAATTAAATTACCCGAATCCCTTAACTAATCGAAGATGACTATAAAAATACGCGAAACGCTTCATTTCCAATGACCCTCTCACTTTTTAGGTAGCATTTCTGTCGGGCTCTACATCTTTCCTTTCCCAAGACTCTTACACTGAATCCAACTAAATTACCCGAATCCCTTAACTAATCGAAGATGACTATAAAAATACGCGAAACGCTTCATTTCCAATGACCCTCTCACTTTTTAGTTAGCATCTCTGTCGGAGTCTACATCTTTCCTTTCCCGAGACTCTTACACTGAATCCAACTAAATTACCCGAATCTCTTAACTAATCGATGACTAATACGAAAATACACGAAACGCATCTTTCCTGATGACCTTCCCATTATTCAAGTAGCATCTCTGTTGAACTCTTCATCTTTCCCTAGACTCTTCCACCGAATTCAAATAAATTACCTTAATCCCTTAACTAATCGAAGACTAATACGAAAATACGCGAAATGCCTCATTTCTCATTACCTTCCCACTTTTCAAGTAACATCTCTATTATACTCCACACGTTTCCCGAGACTCTTCCACCGAGTCCAATTAAATTACCCGAATCCCTTAATTAATCGAAGATGACTATGAAAATACGCGAAACGCTTCATTTCCAATGACCCTCTCACTTTTTAGGTAGCATCTCTGTCGGACTCTACATCGTTCCCAAGATTCTTCCACCGAATCCAACTAAATTACCCGAATCCCTTAACTATTCCAAGATGCTTACGAAAATACGCGAAACGCCTCTTTTCTAATGCCCTTCCCACTTTTTAAGTAGCATCTCTGTAGGACTCTACTTCTTTCCCGAGACTCTTGGACTGGATACAACTAATTTACCCAAATCACTTAACTAATCGAAGACGCCTACGAAAATTCACGAAACGCCTCTTTCTTGATGATCTTCCCACTTTTCAAGTAGCATCTCTGTCGGACTTTACATCTTTCCCTAGATTCTTCGACCGAATCCATATAAATTACCCGAATCCCTTAACTAATCGAAGATGCCTACAAAAATACGCAAAACGCCTCATTTCCGGATGACCTTCTCACTTTTCAAATAACATCTCTGTCGGACTCTACACCTTTCCCGGGACTCTTAGACCTACTCCAACTAAATTACCCGGATCCCTTAACTAATCGGAGACTCCCACGAAAATACACGAAACGCCCCTTTCCGGATGCCCTCTCACTTTTTAAGTGTCATCTCTGTCGGACTCTACATCTATCCCGAGACTCTTAGACCGAATCCAACTAAATTGACCGAATTCCATAACTAATCGAAGATGCCTACGAAAATACGCGAGACGCCTCTTTCCTGATGCCCTCTCACTTTTTAAATAGCATCTCTGTCGGACTCTACATCTTTCCCGAGACTCTTCGACCGAATCCATATAAATTTCCCGAATCCCTTAACTAATCGAAGACGCCCACGAATTTACGCGAATCGCCTCTTTCCTGATGCCCTCTCACTATTTAAGTAGCATCTCTGTCGGACTCTACTTCTTTCCCGAGACTCTTCGACCGAATCCAACTAAATTGCCCGGATCCCATAACTAATCGGATACTCCTACGAAAATACGCGAGACGCCTCTTTCCTGATGCCCTCACACTTTTTAAGTAGCAGTCGGACTCTACATCTATCCCGATACTCTTCCACCGAATCCAACTAAATTACACGGATCCCTCAACTAATCGGAGACTCCTACGAAAGTACACGAAACGCCCTTTTCCTGAAGCCCTCTCACTTTTTAAGTAGCATCTCTGTCGGACTCTACATCTTTCCCGAGATTCTTCCACCGAATCCAACTAAATTGCCCGAATCCCATAACTAATCGAAGATGCCTACGAAAATAAGCGAGACGCCTCTTTCCTGATGCCCTCTCACTTTTTAAGTAGCATCTCTGTCGGATTCTACATCTTTCCCGAGACTCTCCGACCGAATCCAACTAAATTGCCCGAATCACTTCACTAATAGAAAACGCCTACGAAAATATGCGAGACGCCTCTTTTCTGATAACCCTCTTACTCTTCAAGTAGCATCTCTGTCGGACTCTGCAGCTTTCCCGAGACTCTTAGACCGAATCCAACTAAATTGCCCAAATCCCTTAACTAATCGAAGACGAAAATACGCGAAACGCCTCATTTCCGATGACCCTCTCACTTTTCAAGTAGCATCTCTGTCGGACTTCACATCTTTCCCGAGACTCTTCCACCGAATCCAAATAAATTACTCGAATCCCTTAACTAATCGAAGACGCCCACGAAAATACACGAAACGCCTCATTTTCGAAAGTGGGCGTCCAAAAAATTTTTCCGAAGGGGGCCGAAATTAAACAAGTTTCGAAAAAATGTTTCCCCCATTTTAGACCCCCACCAAAAAAAGATCCAAAAATTTTTTTTTTTTCAAAAAAACGTCACTGACCTTTATTTGACAGCTGTCATCGAAATGTTTAAAAAATATCGAAATGTTTAAAAATTTCAGTCTACAACTCACTATTTCTACGGCCCCGCAGGGGCCGTTCCATTACTATTTCTTAAATAGAGCCCCGCAGGGGCTCTGAACTTTTTATTTTCTTTCTCAAATTTTAATCCCAAAATCCTGAATTTTTTCCAACTCCCCGACCCCGCGACCCCATGTCGGACTCTACTTTTTCCCGAAATTTAAAAACCGTCTTTCAACTAAAAACCCCGAGATAAAACTACTGATATAGAGGGTCAGCCTCGCAGAGATAGGTTAGGCAAGCCAGACCCGTAGGGGCTGGCGCCGCCATACTTGTCTATACTTGCCTATACTTGTTTCTAAATTTAAAACCTTCTTCATAGCATCTCTTGTATATGGTTGAAATACTGCATCCAAATTTTGTTGTCATTTTTCTAGCTGTAAAGCCTTGATTGTATAACAGTTCTAACTGTCCTCTGCTAATCTCAATTACTGGCCGACCTGGTGCTAAAATTAAATGAGACAGGTTTTTTTCGGCATAATAAGTATTTTGTATTACATCTATAATCAGTGAATGTTTTTTCCATTTATAGAATTTCTTATTAAATATTTCATAGTTGCTGTGTGAGCATTATGTATTACTATACAGGGTGTCTTTATGAAATATTACACTGCTTTTCAGTTATAACATAAATAGTGAAAAGTTAAATATAATTGTTACATTTAATAAAGGTATGTTTTGCATGTTTTTTATATTGGCACTTTTATTACAATTTACTTATTAATGTTAACTAGCCGGTAAAGTTACTTTACGAATTATTATTTGAAAATAGCCGCTAACACCTGACAGCAGTTACAGCTGTTTGAACGCGGGCGGGAAACAGTACGGCGATTCGTGCCGGCACTGCCCAAGAATTTGCCGGCCCGTGTTAAATGTTGTAGAGCGACTAGATGGGTTGTCGCTAATATGAGTGACAAGAACAGAGGACTTATCCCGTTCTCTCTCGCCTGCATCCATTTGGTGAGCGTCAAATAACTACAATAGCACCGTTTATCTATGGTATATATAATCTTTGGTATAACACATTGGCTTAGACTTACTTGTTCTATGCATAACCCCCGCTGAATAGGCAACTGAATCCATATTATTATTTACTGGTATTAATTCAATCAACTGTTCCAAGGAATGTTTAATAACATGGTAATTATTCGGCCTTAATCGAGATCTGATTCTATTCAGATTTCTCATACAGTCACTTAACTCTTGCAAAAGGGGTTGAGTGTCACCTATACCAGCATGCATACTTCTTTCGGCATTTAGGAGTGTTCGATGTATTCTCCGTTTAACAGCAGTAACATTTAAATCCATCGTCAATATTTCTAAAATAAAATTTGTGAACATAATACTCTGTTTGCTTTTACAAATTAAGGAAGTAGGTCTGTGTTTAGTAAGCACAGATGTCATGAATAAGAATTATTGAAATTAGGTATTGACGAAAATTTTACAAATCCTTGCTCTGAAATATAATTTCTTGGATGAAATAGTTCCCTATGAAACTTTCCGTGCATTTTTTTATTATTGAATTATTTTCTAACCTCTAAGTACTTGCTAGGCCAATAAGATGAAAAGAAATCTGCCTACCTACCTGTACATCTATATTTTTAATTTATATTATGTAACGTCCGAAAAAGTCTTCACATGTGATACACAACAACGGCCAAATAAAACTTTAGTCAGGTCAGCTTGCATAGGTTACGTTTATGCCTTGAAGTTAGTTTACCAAACAATACGAACACGCACCGACCACAGACCTAAAATAGTTCTGTGGCACCGACCAGAGAAATAGTCTCCACAGAATAGACAGTCTCCGCACTGTTGCCGAGTGTATAAAAACTAGTAGTACGCGAAGGATCCGAGGACTGCAGCGCCCAATTAAAATTATCAACAAACATTTTAATTCAGAAATTAATATGATTGTTGGTAATTTCATTCTCTCATTTAAAATCGGGAATTAAAATTATCAAACATTTTAATTCATGTAACATTTTAATTCAACAAACAAAAAATAAGAAGCATTTAAATTCAAGAATTAAATTGTTGGTTGATAATTTAAAATCCTAAATATAAACAGTTACTATTTTTTTGTTTGTTGAATTAAAATGTTACATGAATTAAAATGTTTGTAGATAATTTTATTTACAAGATTTATAATAGACTATTTTATTGTGACTGTTGTAATTTTATAACCAAAGATCTTTTGTCGAGAAAGATTTTTATTCTTCTGACATTTTAAATGGGTAAAATTTTTAAAACAAACTTCAAATTTACTGATTATAAACACTGATATCAACTTAATGAAAATGGTATTTTCTTTGGGTGTAACAAAATACATTTTAAAAATAAATCATTACATGTCTTTCTATACTTGTTCGTTTTATTTTTAAATTATATCCTTATTTTAAATAGTTGGCCTATAAATCTTCTTGAATAAAAATGTTTGATTCAACTGAATTGTTGATTTACAATGTTTAATGAATACAACTGTTTCTCCATAAAATATCTTCGTACAAAGAAATCTAACAATCATATTAAAAGCCTATCATTTATATTAATTGATTAAAAGTGTCATCAAACATTCGAATTCATCTAACATTTTAATTCAACTGACAAATAAACAAATAATATTAAAATTCAGGAATTAAAATATTTGTTGCAAATTTTTATTTAGTATTGCTTAAATACATAAGAAGGCATGCTATGAATTACAATTATCAACATACATTTTAATTCCTGAATTTAAATAGTTATAATTTTTGTGATTGTTGAATTAATTGTTACTCGATTTAAAATGTTTGTTGATAATTTTAATTTCCAGATTTAAAATACGGGATTTTAATGTGACTCTTGCAAGTTTCTTACCAAATATATTTCATCAAGAAACAATTCTATTCAACAAACATATTAAATAGGAAAAGTTTTATAAACAGTCTTATTTATTGTAACAAACCGATTGTAGAAACATCAAAATTGATTAAATGTAAATTGAACGTTGTTTAAATGTCAATAAATAAATTTTAATAATAAAAAGCAAAACGGCGTTCCATACATTACACGTTTATATTTTAACTTCCTTTTAATAAATTAATGCATAAATCATGAGAAAATTAATGTTTACGTCTTCAAAAAATAAAGAACATTCTGCTTCACCTACCAAAAAAATAAGTGTTTGCTTTTCATTGGTTCTAAAATATTAAGTAGGATGTACTGGTCGTAATGATAATTTTAGTTAGTGGGATATGCACTATATAAATCCAGGAGAGGAATTTAAAATCAGTTTATTAATTCGAGCTACTTACCAAGATGAAAGTTAAAATTTCTGCTGGTACCTCAAAACATGTTCAGAGACCGGCCAAATCCATTAAAGTATTATCCCATTTAAAAAAAGAGGTTAATGCAGATCAATTTGAAGAATTCGAGAAAAGTTTTGATAGCACCTGTTCCAGCATTAAAATCATCGATGGATCATTTAGTGAACTAAAACCAATTGGATCCAGGAGTATGAAATCAAACAACAGCCACTTCAACCCTAGAGCAATTTCTACTCCTTACGAGGACATTACCGACCTGGATGATGATGACGATGATGAAAATGAAAACACTTGTACAGGGGAGCATATGAACGAGGAGAATACGCTGAATTTGACTTTCAATTACCAAGAAGATGTATTGGAAGAAAATGCAATAAATAATCAATACATGCAGCAACTCACGGGATTTGTTAAAAAAAACAGAACAAATGGTTGCAGCAAAATTAAGAAAAAGAGCTGAGCTGTTGAGAAAACTGCACAAATATGAGAAAAAGGTGATGAGTGTTCAAAAAGCGCTAAAAACGTGGACCAAATATTATCGTTGGGAAACCAAGTGCCTATATTATTAGGAAATTTGTGTAAGGACCATTAATTTTATTTGAAGTTTATTTGTAGGTATATTAAGTTTATTTTAAGTATATTTGCAAGAATTATCAGGTAATTTAAGTTTATTTGTAAGCATTATTAAGCAATTTTATGTTTATTTGTAATATTTGTTTTTATATAAAAAAAAATATTAAAAACTATTCTTACTTTTATTTAAGGTGAAAATGAAAAGAAATATTTTCAGTAGAAACAGGGTTAACTTGTTTTTCAAATCACAAATCCCGTACTTAATTGTATTTAAATTTGAACATTTTAAATCTTTACATCAATATCATACCATACCATTTTGAACCTTTACAAATATAAATGTATATACAGATAAGTCCAGGATGCTTTGAACACGACAGGGATTGGGACGAATATACGAGTGGCTGACAACTCGCCTCAGTTCAAAATTATTTGTACATTAGGAGAAGGGCAGTGCGCTGTGGCCGTGGCCACTCACTGCTCGCTCAGCAGTCGGCACTGTTGTTAGTATCTCATTACACAATGAAAAAATAAGAGATAAGAAAATGGAATAAGAAATAACATAAATAATTATTCCAAGTTTTAAATACACAATACTCTGGGCGATAATATTAGTTCTTATTCGATTTAAAATTCAACTGTTCAAATTGTTAATTGCTTTTCGGATATCATTATTTGTTAATTCTATTCCATATTTTTTATTTCTTATTTCTTATCTCTTATTTTTTTCATTGTGTTTAAACCTTTGTTGGGATGTAGAACTCATCATGTCTGAAAGAAATTTGATTTACGTTTCGAAATTTCGAACTTCAATAATTCATCCTAGATAGGATTAATTATTGTAATTTTAAAAAAACTCAAAACACATTTAAATATTTCCATTGTTTGATTTTTCGCAACAAAAATGTGATTCTACAATATAAAATTAAAATTATATATCGTTGCACCTCGAGTGTTTCAGGTTTAATAAAAATTATTATAAAAGAATCCAAACAAGGAATAGTAGACGTCATGAGAGCCATCTGCTACAGCGCAGAGATCCACGATTCCCACCACTGTGTCCGCTTGCCTACAACGGGCACAATTAAATCGCGCAAACTAATACCCATGTTCGAACCTCCTCGGTCTTTACTGTATAAAGCATTGTTACGAAGGTGGCGATATTTTATTTCAATTCACATGACATTATTTTTGAGTTTAATATAAAGTTAACGGTATTTTAATTTGCAAAGATCAATTCTTCATAAACTGAAACAGATGGCATTAATTAAAATACATATATTACTTAAATTCTTTAATACAATAAAATTAAATATGTTAAAATAAAAACTATATATTTTTGTTTAATTGCCATTGATATCTCAATGTTGCGAAATGTACCAGAAATAGCAATTAAGTAATTACGCATACTAAATGCTTATACTGCAAATTTCTTATGTAATGTGACTCGCAGCAGATGAATGAACGTAAATTACTATCAGTCTAACACTTCAGAGAAGCCAATAACTTCGCATTATTTTATTACTTAAATTCTTTAGTACAATAAAAATTAATATGTTAAAATAAAAACTATATATTTCACTTAATTGTCAGAGTTTAGATCTTAGGAAAGTAACATAGGGGAAGGAGTGGCAAAATCGTATAGTGGGGCAAAATCGACAGAATTTATTTTGAGAAATTATATATTTTTTTTACTTCTACTGTATTATCTTGAAAGAGTTGATTTTTTTTGTTATCTTCAATAAACAACTACTTGCTACATATACCTATTTATTTCTATCTGCATGACCCATTACAATATCTAAAAAAAATTATTATAAACCTTAAGGGTGCGGTTTTACCCCACTCTTCCCTATTATTGAATATAATGATTACACAACAGACAGAATTCTACTAGATGAAATTGGTACAAATTTAAGCTACAAATACTACAAACAACACATTTCTGAATGAGTTCATTGACACTGCCAGTAAAATGTTGGCTGACATGCTGACCATCAATGCTTATGTCCACCCCCGAAACTACCTCATAGAAACAGGTTAAACAGAGATTGTAGCCATTCAAAACTAAAACATAATGACTAATACACGCTTTTTGATGAGAGTTATAGTTCAAAAATTTTAAATTACTTATCGAGACACTTTCATTTACTTTAATATCAGTTTCTGCACTGTCTTCTTCTATGCCGTCATCAGAAAAACCATTATTAATTTCTATGTTGAGTCGACGACAACCACTCCTTTTATTTTAGGTCCTTTTCTCCACCGTGATCTATTTCTTTTTAAAGTTTTTCTTCTTCGTCTAGCTTAAGTAACCTATCTCTCTCCGCTAGTCGGAACTCCTTCTTGGCTTTTTTAGACTTTCCAATCACCGAAACAGCACTTCTCAAAATATTTCGTGATTGTATATCCTGTAGAGGATTATAACTTGGATACTGATCACTGTCGCAAGATTCGCAGTTAGCATCGTTCATAGTAGTTAACTGATATAGATAGAAAAACCCCTACTATTTAAAGGCAAATTCTCCCCAGCAGAAAAAAAAACTAATGAAACAGCAATATGACCAGGTCAGGTTACATATTCGGCATTAATGCACATGTAAGCACGTAAACATCCGGTGTACGCGTCCGATGTGTGTACACCTGGTTCGCATATGAAGAACACCCTGTATATATGTTATCTAACTATAATATGTAATATATAATATGTATCAAGACACTAAAAATTAGGGCAAATCAGTGGTTTCATTAACTTGTTGGTTGACAAATAAAAAATTTAATTTTTATTTGAGTGTAATTATGACATAAAATTTTCATAAAGATAAAATACTCAGTTCAAATAATAATAATGATGGTTTCTTTTATAATAAGAAATATTAACGCATACACACTGAAGCTTAACAATACCGCAATATCTCTGATTACAGAGTAAATAGTAAAGTGAAAAAAAAACTGTTTAAGTTTTTACTATTTTTATTTAATTTTTACAAGTTTCATTGTTTATTGTCATAATAGTAATATGTTTCTCCCAGGATGATTCCAGTTATGAGGGTGAAATTGAATTCATATCATCCGTTGATAGGGACAATTATACTCATATGTTGCAATATATTTATGTACAAAACCCCCTCAAAACTACCCCCTCAAAAAACATGAGGGTAATTTTTAAGTGTTAACGAGGGTAATAACCCTAGATGAGGGTAATTTTTAAGTGTTAACGAGGGTAATAACCATAGATGAGGGTAATTGTAAATGTTACCCATAACACTTAAAAAAGGGCATATGAGGGTAATTTTTATCCTTACTAATGAAAACAGGTTAATGCTAGGTTAGGTTGGGCAAGGCGCGCGCGTCTACCTCAACCTAACCTAACATTAGCCTGTTTTCATTAGTAAGGATAAATAAGGATAAAAATATAAAAATTACCCTCATATGCCCTCAATTTTTAAGTGTTATGGGTAACACTTAAAATTACCCTCATCTATGGTTATTACCCTCGTTAACACTTAAAAATTACCCTCATCTAGGGTTATTACCCTCGTTAACACTTAAAAATTACCCTCATGTTTTTTGAGGGGGTAGTTTTGAGGGGGTTTTGTACATAAATATATTGCAACATATGAGTATAATTGCCCCTATCAACGGATGATATGAATTCAATTTCACCCTCATAACTGGAATCATCCTGGGAGAAACATATTACTATTATGACAATAAACAATGAAACTTGTAAAACTTAAGACTAGAAACTGATGTACTACAAGTTGCCTAATATTGGCGCAAAATGCATTATATTTGGCCAATTTCTAATCCCGATTTATTTTGTTAAAACTTAAAATTAAAGCTTAATTTTTTAGAAACTGACAAAACACATACTGGCAAAGGCAGTAACCTTAAAATATACGAAAGAAATTTTTATTTCTCCGAGAAATTAATTATTTAAAATGTGCTTTTACATAGACAGTAGAAATTAATTAATATCGTGATAATAACTTTATTACTATGTAATTTCTTTTACCTTACGTTTTTCTTATATGTATTCTGAAGATAATCCTACCTGATTTTTCTTCAAAGTACCTAACATTATTATGTAGGGCTCAGATTAAAATATTACAACTCTTTTGCTTGTCTGCAACATGGCGGACGCTATTAGTTCAGCCAAACTAGTGCAGGTGACGCTGGTGACGTTGCCAGCACCCTGCAGGGTTTATGAATGAATGATAGTTATTTTTAGAGAGAGATACACCGGTAACCGGTTAATTTGATTCTGGTTTGTGACTGGACAAAAGTATTACATGACGACATTATATTATATACTATTATAGCTAAACTTCGCCCCTAATGTATTTTATGTATTGTATTATATTTTATGTAATATTTAATGCATTAATAAAGACTATTATTATTATTATCGAACGGCAACAGTAAATTGGGTTAATAATAGTATTGACCGTATTTTTAGATTGTTAAAAAATGCTAGTATTTGACATTTGACAAGCAAGAATATAAAATATTTTTATAACCTAAATAAATGAGCTTGAAAATAGCTTTATTGTGTAATGTAATTATTTGTATTAACTGGTTAAAAAATGTTTATGCATAAAATTAATGAATAATGAAATGTGTTTGTGAAGTTCAGACATAAGTTACCTAGGTACTTGTTTATTTGGTAAAATTTTACATTAGCGTATCTCCGATATTTAACTTTTTTTTATCTATACTTACGTATTTTTGTCTGGAAATCACGAATCTGAAGTCAATTTTATCCGCTCTCCTATACTTTTCGAGATATAGGGGCCGATGTACCCCAAAAATGGCATCTCGCCATAGGCGTAAATAACATTTTATTCGGCGATTTTTATCGTATTTGTTATCGCTAATGCTTATTTGAAATTCGCAGAACGTTTCTGTGAATTCGCTTTCGTCTTTTTTTTATTTAACAGACATACATTGTAAATTAATTGATAACGAACATCGCCTCTTTTCCCCAACGACTTCTCTTGTCCAGAATGGTTGTCTTTTCCCAGCAAGAACTATAGGGATTTTTTACGTTGTTATGTTGGCAATTTACTTTTGATTTCAAACTTTCAAAGCACGCTTAAAATTGTTTTGAATTGCCAGTCTATTTTTTGCAGATTTTGCTTGAAAATTCCTCCTTAATACTTATATCCTGTTCATGAAGAAAAACATGTTCCTTCTTTGAAGTAACAGGTAACAGGAGTAAGCCCGCCCTAAGTTTGAAACCAAAAGAACTAAGCAAATTGCCAACATAACAACGTAAAAATCTCTAGTTCTTGCTCGGAAAAGCGGCGACAAAGATAGTAATCTTTGGCGGCGATGTGCGTGTTGTCAATTAATTAACAATTTAAGTCTATTAAATACAAATAAAGTGACCAAAGCGAGTTCACAGACACGTTCTGCGGTTTTCAAATAAGCATTAGTGATAACAAAAACGATAAAAATCGCCGAATAATATGTTATTTATCTATTTATGCCAAAGGCGGGATGCCATTTTTGGGGTACATCGGCCCCTATATCTCGAAAAGTATAGGAGAGCGGATAAAATTGACTTCAGATTCGTGTTTCCATACAAAAATACGTAGGTAAAAAAAAGTTAAAAATCGGAGATACGCTAATGTAAAATTTTACCGCTGTCTCTTTACAGACAGTCTTCACTATTCTTAGTCGTTTAGGTTACGCACAGAAAGTTTATAAAACGTTACTTCATTCGAGCATAACCTTAAAACAACAGAATAACAATAAAAATGGAACAAGTATAGAGTGTCTAATAAATGTATCCACTTCGTAAATAATCAATCACAACTCGCAATTTCAATAATAATATTGTAACACACATATAAAAGCAAATAATATTATTTTTCACTGAAAAATTTTATTATCTCGCTATATCATCTCTGCTCTGTGCTATATTTATATAAGTAAAGTAAATATAACCAGAAACTTGTCTGATTCCGTGATTCCTACTTCGGAATGCGTTTCTCCCACCAGTTTTGACCAAACGTCGGTTATTAACGAAGATAAACGAAGTCACGATTTGTCCCGTGAGATAGTAAATTGCATATATCAGAAATATTTGGCTTGTAAAATTAATGAATGAAATGCGTTTACTACTTTAGTATCGTAGCCGCACGGAAACATGTAGGTAGCGCCCTCTGACTTGGCAATTGGTACTTCGTTAGAAGCGACGGTGACACAGTTTCTAGTCTTAAATAAAAATAGTAAAAACTTAAAGTTTTTTTTTTTTCACTTTACTATTTACTCTGTAATCAGAGATATTGCGGTATTCTTAAGCTTCAGTGTGTATGCGTTAATATTTCTTATTATAAAAGAAACCATCATTATTATTATTTGAACTGAGTATTTTATAACGTAGGTAAATTGATCAATCCTCGCTTACCTTCTCTGTTGTTATTTAATTTTTGTTTGTTCTGATTTCTAATTACTTTTGTATGTGTGTGTCTATAACATTGATTTGATATTTTACCGTACAATGATTTACTTATTATAGAAATCTATTTTAATTAGGTATAATAAACTTCAAAACACATTAGCTCATATGTAGTTTTCTATTTATCTGGTCATCTTAGTTCTTAAGTTCTAAGACATACTGATAGAGGGTGTCATATTAGTTTTTATTTCATTTAGTTAACGTTTTCATGCATTTGATTTTAATCTGTTGTATTGTACTGTAGTCGATTTTTTTTTTAAAGACGTTTTATTAAAAATTAATTATTTTAATATTTATAACATAGATACTTTTAAATTAACTTTACATTTACATACTATGGACTATGTTGTTAAACAATTTATATTTATTGACTACCCTATTTCATTTTTATAAAAATGTAAGTACATTCTTTCTTTAATTATTAATAATACAACTATTTTATTTATTTTTTTATTTATTGCATGTTATAATTTCCTAATATAATCTTTGTTGTTTAAATATTTTGTTAAATGTTTTTATATTCTTAATTTAATAATGTTATCCTTTTTATTAGGATTCTTTTATTTGTTTTTATAGTCTAAATAATCTCTGGTTACTCTCTGTGATTTATTTTAAAGCTCAGTTAATTTCAATATTTTAATAATTGCTTTATATTATTTCCTAATATTGTATTGTCACTGTGTTAATTGTATTTTATTAATTGTAGTTCTTGTGTCTGAAGATGTGATGCAAATTTTGGTCACGAAACCGGTCACAATAATAAAGAAATTTTGTGAGAATTATTCTTTTTCTTGTCAATATGAGTATTTTATCTTTATGAAAATTTTATAATGTCATAATTACACTCAAATAAAAATTAAATTTTTTATTTGTCAACCAACAAGTTAATGAAACCACTGATTTGCCCTAATTTTTAGTGTCTTGATACATATTATATATTACATATTATAGTTAGATAACATATATACAGGGTGTTCTTCATATGCGAACCAGGTGTACACACATCGGACGCGTACACCGGATGTTTACGTGCTTACATGTGCATTAATGCCGAATATATAACCTGACTTGTAGCGGGACTCCCGAGATCTCGATTGCTTCAATGTCGACTTCGAAATCATTTCGATCTCGAGTCGATAGGAACTAATCGTAATATAAAATGGTACTCCTGAAACCTTTCGAGATTACGTTCGTACGACTTCGGCAAATCGCCGGTTGATCTCTTATACCACCACGGATAATGTCAAAACTTACTCTGTGGCAAGCAGTGTTCCCAACATTAGTGTGATGAATTCATCTTGCATCTCACTCCAATGCATAGTAATCATTTTCCATTTCAGTCACATTGTTTATTTGAATTTTCGGACAATTATATTTTGTTAAAAGTTATAACCAAGTGTATATATGTATATAGGTTCAAATTATAACATTTCCAAGAAAAAGTGAATTTATTTTGATATTTTTGTAAGCTTAAAATGTTACCGGTGAATATATTAATCGCACATCGTATCGAACAAAGAGAAGCCATAAGAAATGCAAATATTCAAAGAAGGCACTTAAGAGATATAAATGACCCATTCTCCATTCCTAATAGAAGATTTGTTGAATTATTTCGCCTAAATAAAGATATGGTACACAATTTAGTTGCATCGTTAATACCTCACCTAAGACAAGCGAGAAGAACGTCTGATATTCATCCACTTTTAAAAATATTCTCTGCGCTTAGATTATATGCAACTGGTGAATACCAAAAAAGTATAGGAACTAGTAGATTACATGCTATGAGTCAACAAACTATCAGTAGATCCATAAAAGAAGTTAGTGTAGCCATTTATGAACACCTTTCAAATGAATGGATTCGATTCCCACAAACTGCAAGAGAAAAAGGTCTAATAAAGGAAATTTTCATGGAAAAAACAAGATTCCCAGGTAAATAAAATTTCTCTTCTGGTAAAATTTTATTTTATCATAATTACATACCTAATTCTTTATAAAAATATATTAAAAATAATTTTTTATAGGTGTTATTGGATGTATCGATTGCACACACATTTCAATGATAGCACCAAGAGAAGAAGAACATAATTATGTTAATCGAAAAGGATATCACTCAAAAAATGTTCAGATTGTAAGTAAACTTTTTTTAAATGTCCATATATGTAGGTACATATTTTATTTTATTTATAATATTTATATATACTATTCGCATCGTTTTAGATTTGTGATTACAATTTAAAAATATTAAGTATAAATGCACGACATGCTGGTGCCACACATGATGCATATATATGGCGATTATCTCAAATTCAACAAGAATTAGAAATTTGCTACCATAATGGAGATACTAATTCTTGGTTATTAGGAGATTCTGCATATCCTCAGCAACCATGGTTGATGACACCAATTCAAAATGCTGTTCCAAATTCTCCAGAAGACAGATATAATCAGAGGCATTCTTCAGCACGTAATTGCATCGAACGTTGTAATGGAGTTTTAAAATCACGATTTAGATGTTTATCTGGCGAAAGACAACTCCGATATAGCCCAGAGTATGTAGGAATACTTACAACTGTTTGTGCTATATTGCATAATATGTGCATTGCCGGTGGTCAGCCATGGGAGCAGAATATAGTAATTGGTGAAGAACCTGACGGAGATATTATACAAGCCGTGAGACCAATAAATATACTCAATGCAGGACGAGCAACTAGGGAGAGAATTGTTCAACAATATTTTAGATGAACTTATTATATATTATATTATACAACTTCCTTAGATAGAAAGATAAATGGTAATATATGTACATTATATTTTGTATTAAAAGTATTGTATCTTACAAGTGAATAATTTTATTCGCATAAAACATCATTTTCTTGAACAGCGCTCCCTTTATCTCGACATTCATTTACATTTAAATGAACCATAATTGTTAAATTAATTAAATAAAATTACATATATTACATAGGCAAGTTGTAGTTTTTTAAAATATTTTCCATCTAAAATTACAATTTTTAAATTATTTGCTAAAATTTGTTGAAATAAATTAATAAATAAATAAATAAATAAATACACCACATGTAATTACGACCCCCTTTATCCCAGAAGGCTGAGCCTTGTGCGGGAGGGGGCTACACACTTAAAGACAAGGGACACACATCCAATATCCGTGTATAATGGAAAAATCCCTCTCACAGTATTTTCCATTGCCACGACCGGGATTCGAACCCGGGACTTTTGGGTGAGAGGCAGGTACTCTACCATCTCGACCATCAGTCATAATTAAAATAACTATGTAAAAATATTTATTAAATAATAATTTAACGTACATTAAATTATATTATAGTAAATATTAACTTAAATCTAATTCCTATTTACATAATTTACAATTGCATGTGTCAACAAATTTAGATTTTGAGACATATCTGTCAAGTTTTGATTAATGCGGTTCAAAACCTGCATTGTTTCGGCTTGAAATCGTTCTAGAGTTGCTGCTTCACTTTGCCTTGATCTTGAAGGCAGGGAAGTGGGTTCTCTAGCCACAGGAGTTCTTGATGCACTAGATGTATCTGTGGCCTGACTTGAAGGACGAGAAGTACTAGGCGACGTTGCTCTCGACAAAATTATGATTTCTTCCGGTTCAGGTGAACACTGTGAAGACATAAAAATGTCCGTGGGTTCAGGTGTTGTTGGTTGTGGAGCAGAAGATGTTGATGGACCTGCTTCAACATTACTAGATTTAGTGGGTACCTGAAATATATTAATAACTGTTAATTACCAGTTATAAACACTAATTAGATGCTACATTATACATAATAAAACCATGCAGATACTTATACATGCAATATGTTGATTACATATAATATTTGTTTTAATATGTAATTTTTATAATATAGGTAAATAGAGAGATAAAAAATATTATAAACGTAATACCTGACGTGCTAACCCAATCTCTTCCACTACCCTATCTCCTTCCATGGAACTTATACCAATTAAACCTAATAATCTCTCCTCTTGAATTGTCAAGTTTTTCGTAAATGCAGGGCCTCCTCCTGTCTTGCTTCTCTCCGTCTTTATTTCTGCGTATTTCTGCTTTATATTATATTTCCAATCCGAAAACGACTGAAATGATATAAGTAAAAATATAATACAAGAAATTTTTTCACTCTATGGAAGCATATAAGTGTAACGTAGAGCATTAGGCATACACTAAACTTTTTGCGACAGTTTTCAATAATTCAAGTTTGCCAATTGAAACAGAATTTTTGTAAGCAATTAAACAGTAATTTTATTAGTTGAACGCTTCTAATATACTTATATTATTATACCTAACAGAACTTATATTTTGTATCTAGCATCTACCAATTTGAATTTAATTAGTTTTAAATTAATAATTTATACTTAATGTTACAATATATATATATATATATATATATATATATATATATATATATATATATATATATATATATATATATATATATATATATATATATATATATATATATATATATATATATATATATATATAATATATACTAAATTATTATTATTACAATAAACATTCTATAGATATATATTTGTTTCTTACCTTTTACCATTTGCTTGGCGTTTTTGTTCCACCTCCTAAAGCATTTAATTTATTGGCCAATTCGTTCCAGAGTGTCGTTATATGCTGCTTACCCTCAGGACCTATGAACTTTCCGGTTGCCATTTCTGGATGTTCAGTCATAAATTCCAGAAGATAGTCCCAAATATCAGTGGTAATTTTCATTCTCTTTGCTGGAACGTCCATTCTCTTAAAAATAACACACACTAGCATAAAACACATAACAATGCAGAAAGGATTATTAAGAATATTACCAAAAATATAAAAGTTCAAAAATACTCACATATTAGTTACAATATTTGAAACTATGAAGAATAAAAGGTCAATTTAAGTATACAAAGCTTTAAGAATTTTTAGATATTTACTAGATGGATGTTCTTAGAGAACTAAATAAGCTTATTTAATTTTAATAAGGAAAGGTTTCTGAAGAGGTGTACCCTACTTATCATAATTTATTACTATTGCACAAAACATAAAGATCAAAATAAACATGCATAAAGGCACTTAACTCTTAAAAGTTTCACTAGGAATCCACTTTCCACTTAAAACTCTTCCACTTATAACTCTTGATAAGGGGGGAAATATTGGCGTTTGTCTCATATCTAGTCCATTTGTTGACAGATTTATCCCATATTTCCATAATATGTAAATAAACACCAGCTATTAAAAATACTTTACTTTCACAGAAAGCAACTACAACTTGAAACATTTTTACACTTTTTGGTTATGTTTATTTATTTCCATAAATGTCAGAATAATATTTTGATAGTTAAAAAGAAATAACAATCTTTTAAGTAGGTGTTAGAAAAGGATGGTAAATCATCTCGAGCACTGGCTGCTCATCGAAATCAAGTCGAATGTCATACGTATGACCTTCGTAATTATTTCGATACAAATCTGTCAAGAGTACCAAACTATCGAGATTATTTCGATCTCGATCAGCCGACTTCGATTCGAAATCTCAAGAG
Source organism: Rhagium mordax (assembly GCA_963680705.1). Lineage (NCBI taxonomy): Eukaryota > Metazoa > Arthropoda > Insecta > Coleoptera > Cerambycidae > Rhagium > Rhagium mordax. The sequence goes on from OY796662.1 coordinate 23,203,839, forward strand.
TCCCCCTACTGGTCATATTGCTGTTTCATTAGTTTTTTTTTCTGCTGGGCAGAATTTGCCTTTAAATAGTAGGGGTTTTTCTATCTATATCAGTTAACTACTATGAACGATACTAACTGCGAATCTTGGGACAGTGATCAGTATCCAAGTTATAATCCTCTACAGGATATACAACCACGAAATATTTTGAGAAGTGCTGTTTCGGTGATTGGAAAGTCTAAAAAAGCCAAGAAGGAGTTCCGACTAGCGGAGAGAGATAGGTTACTTAAGCTAGACGAAGAAGAAAAACTTCAAAAAGAAATAGATCACGGTGGAGAAAAGGACCTAAAATAAAAGGAGTGGTTGTCGTCGACTCAACATGGAAATTAATAATGGTTTTTCTGATGACGGCATAGAAGAAGACAGTGCAGAAACTGATATTAAAGTAAATAAAAGTGTCTCGATAAGTAATTTAAAATTTTTGAACTATAACTCTCATCAAAAAGTGTGTATTAGTCAATATGTTTTAGTTTTGAATGGCTACAATCTCTGTTTAACCTGTTTCTATGAGGTAGTTTCGGGGGTGGACATAAGCATTGATGGTCAGCATGTCAGCCAACATTTTACTGGCAGTGTCAATGAACTTATTCAGAAATGTGTTTGTAGTATTTGTAGCTTAAATTTGTACCAATTTCATCTAGTAGAATTCTGTATGTTGTGTAATCATTATATTCAATAATAGGGAAGAGTGGGGTAAAACCGCACCCTTAAGGTTTATATTAATTTTTTTTAGATATTGTAATGGGTCATGCAGATAGAAATAAATAGGTATATGTAGCAAGTAGTTGTTTATTGAAGATAACAAAAAAAATCAACTCTTTCAAGATAATACAGTAGAAGTAAAAAAAATATATAATTTCTCAAAATAAATTCTGTCGATTTTGCCCCACTATACGATTTTGCCACTCCTTCCCCTATGTTACTTTCCTAAGATCTAAACTCTGACAATTAAGTGAAATATATAGTTTTTATTTTAACATATTAATTTTTATTGTACTAAAGAATTTAAGTAATAAAATAATGCGAAGTTATTGGCTTCTCTGAAGTGTTAGACTGCTGCGAGTCACATTACATAACAAATTTGCAGTATAAGCATTTAGTATACGTAATTACTTAATTGCTATTTCTGGTACATTTCGCAACATTGAGATATCAATGGCAATTAAACAAAAATATATAGTTTTTATTTTAACATATTTAATTTTATTGTATTAAAGAATTTAAGTAATATATGTATTTTAATTAATGCCATCTGTTTCAGTTTATGAAGAATTGATCTTTGCAAATTAAAATACCGTTAACTTTATATTAAACTCAAAAATAATATCATGTGAATTGAAATAAAATATCGCCACCTTCGTAACAATGCTTTATACAGTAAAGACCGAGGAGGTTCGAACATGGGTATTAGTTTGCGCGATTTACTTGTGCCCGTTGTAGGCAAGCGGACACAGTGGTGAGAATCGTGGATCTCTGCGCTGTAGCAGATGGGTCTCATGACGTCCACTATTCCTTGTTTGGATTCTTTTATAATAATTTTTATTAAACCTGAAACACTCGAGGTGCAACGACATATAATTTTAATTTTATATTGTAGAATCACATTTTTGTTGCGAAAAAACAAACAATGGAAATATTTAAATGTGTTTTGAGATTTTTTTAAATTACAATAATTAATCCTATCTAGGATGAATTATTGAAGTTAGAAAAATTTCGAAATGTAAATCAAATTTCTTTCAGACATGATGAGTTCTACATCCCAACAAAGGCTTAAACACAATGAAAAAAATAAGAGATAAGAAATAAGAAATAAAAAATATGGAATAGAATTAACAAATAATGATATCCGAAAAGCAATTAACAATTTGAACAGTTGAATTTTAAATCGAATAAGAACTAATATTATCGCCCAGAGTATTGTGTATTTAAAACTTGGAATAATTATTTATGTTATTTCTTATTCCATTTTCTTATCTCTTATTTTTTCATTGTGTAATGAGATACTAACAACAGTGCCGACTGCTGAGCGAGCAGTGAGTGGCCACGGCCACAGCGCACTGCCCTTCTCCTAATGTACAAATAATTTCGAACTGAGGCGAGTTGTCAGCCCCTCGTATATTCGTCCCAATCCCTGTCGTGATCGAAGCATCCTGGACTTATCTGTATATACATTTATATTTGTAAAGGTTCAAAATGGTATTTTTTTTTGTCATAGACGATTTAGTATAGTAAGGAATTAATAAAATATTGTTTAGTATGATATTGATGTAAAGATTTAAAATGTTCAAATTTAAATACAATTAAGTACGGGATTTGTGATTTGAAAAACAAGTTAACTCTGTTTCTACTGAAAATTTTTCTTTTCATTTTCACCTTAAATAAAAGTAAGAATAGTTTTTAATATTTTTTATTATATAAAAACAAATATTACAAATAAACATAAAATTGCTTAATAATGCTTACAAATAAACTTAAATTACCTGATAATTCTTGCAAATATACTTAAAATAAACTTAATATACCTACAAATAAACTTCAAATAAAATTAATGATCCTTACACAAATTTCCTAATAATATAGGCACTTGGTTTCCCAACGATAACATTTGGTCCACGTTTTTTAGCGCTTTTTGAACACTCATCACCTTTTTTTCATATTTGTGCAGTTTTCTCAACAGCTCAGCTCTTTTTCTTAATTTTGCTGCCACCATTTGTTCTGTTTTTTTTAACAAATCCCGTGAGTTGCTGCATGTATTGATTATTTATTGCATTTTCTTCCAATACATCTTCTTGGTAATTGAAAGTCAAATTCAGCGTATTCTCCTCGATCATATGCTCCCCTGTAGAAGTGTTTTCATTTTCATCATCATCATCATCATCATCCAGGTCGGTAATGTCCTCGTAAGGAGTAGAAATTGCTCTAGGGTTGAAGTGGCTGTTGTTTGATTTCTTACTCCTGGAATTGGTTTTAGTTCACTAAATGATCCATCGATGATTTTAATGCTGGAACAGCTGCTATAAAAACTTTTCTCGAATTCTTCAAATTGATCTGCATTAACCTCTTTTTTTAAATGGGATAATACTTTAATGGATTTGGCCGGTCTCTGAACATGTTTTGAGGTACCAGCAGAAATTTTAACTTTCATCTTGGTAAGTAGCTCGAATTAATAAACTGATTTTAAATTCCTCTCCTGGATTTATATAGTGCATATCCCACTAACTAAAATTATCATTACGACCAGTACATCCTACTTAATATTTTAGAACCAATGAAAAGCAAACACTTATTTTTTTGGTAGGTGAAGCAGAATGTTCTTTATTTTTTGAAGACGTAAACATTAATTTTCTCATGATTTATGCATTAATTTATTAAAAGGAGTTAAAATATATACGTGTAATGCGGAGATATCCTGTATCAATCATATTTCGTAATAACATTATATATTTTTCTATAACAGGGCGCTGAACAAATAATTAATTCATTATAGATCTATCATATCAATATTTTTAAATAAGATGATGTGATGATAATCATGAACATATTACACAAGTTACAAAATGCTCTGCCACGGATATGATTTATTCAAATTTTTTAGCCAATTTAATGATATTGTTTATAATTAATAATAATGTAAAGTCAAACATATTTTCGTTTGTTTGTTTATTTAACAGTAATTTTTTTTTATAATAGTTATAACTGAATAATGTTTTGTGTGTAAGTCATATTCGCAAAAATGTTGATAAACCTGAAATTATTTTAAAAATGTCTCTTTGAACTTTTAATATGAATATTTTAGATACCGTATTGTTGAAAGCCGATGCCATAAAGAGTAATATGTATATTATAATGTCGTCTGCTATATTAAATTACTTAAAAGGTTATTTTTTTTTGTTCCCGTTATTTCATTTATGTCTCTTAAATATATATTTTTTTTGTTTAAATAATATACCACAATTAAATTGTTTTATTCTATACAATAGGTAGAGTATTTGTAATCGCATGATATATGTACATGAAATTATCTTTAAGGTATTGAACCCCTGTCATGGGTCATTTTATCAGATTTTTACGTATCGTGTTGTCTGTCGATCTGGAAAACCCTGGAAATATCAAGGAATTTCATACATACATACATTTCACTTACCTATTTGTTTTTCTACTATTTAAAGTAATAGTCATCATATATGTTATTTTATTGTACTTTTGCTCACGGGATTATTGTGTCAATTTTCAGTAGTCGTAAATTAAATCAGTATCACAAATATGTCTCGGTAGTATATACTAAATATATGTATTGTTAGGTATATACTCATAAATTTGTTGTATTTCACATACAGGTATTTTATACCTAGGTGTTTGGTTCAAGTTGTATTTTTTTTTATTATTTCAATTTTTATATATTATGTTATACGATTATATACCAATTTGTAATTTTTCCAGAAAATAAATTGAATTGAATTGAATTTCGTACTCTGAAATAGTAAAGAAAATGTATGTTAATTTAATTCCACTTGGCTACATAATAATTTTAACTCTGTCGTCGACGTAAAAGAAAAAACGTTTTCGGTACTCTACAAGTTATGTTAGGCTGAAATATATTTTAGTAATATGGGAAAGCACGTCCTTTGTGCCATAATAGATGTAAAATCATAATGGTAGTAACTCTGGAAATTCGTTAGAATAAAATTAAATAATATTTTAATATGTGTGGTGGTAATGAAGTAATAACACCAAAAGTACAGGGTATATAAGTTAGGGAATATTTTCACTTAGCGAGATATTTCTTATTTTCGGCATTTGTTATCGTAAGCATTGTATCTACGTGTAAGTTTAAAATTATCCTCGCAAGAAACAAACGTAGGTATGTGAAACTAATACAAATGCAGGCGTAACGAAAAAGATAAATTAGAATTTACTGCTGCCATAGTGTAGTTTAATAAACAAATATTTCTAAAAAATCATTTAAGAGTGGATTTGTGCAAGTTTCCAATTAAAAAAAAGCTATTAATAAGTGCATGGGTTGTTTCGGAATGTGCCGGGATGTGTTGGGATGTTTCAGAACTATATAAGTTAAAGTAATTTATCTCTACAGTTCCATACTAGCTATAAATACCTATCATGTTAAATAAAATTGAAAATAATGTGAATGGTTTTAGATAATGACAATCACGGATTCATTATTGATCTGTACAATTTACGGATAATACATTATCTGCTGGAGAAAGAGTTATTAAATAAACATTAACCATCAAATACTTTTACTAATGAGGATTTATTGAACTATAAACTGATTTTGATTTTGCGGTGAATGTAAATCCATCTAGGAGATACGGGGACATAATATCAAAACTGTTTCCCGCAAACCGCCCCAAGCTATCTACGTCAAAAGCTGATGTGTATTGTAAAACTGTTAAACTAACCCTGCATATCTTCAAAGTATGGAATCTAACACAAGAAAATTATTATTATTATTCGTCGCAGCATAATTTAATAATAATAACTTGAATAATGTGATTCTAGATTCGAGTAGTGAAATAGAGGGGCAGTGTAGAGAGTTTCTCCAGATAACCTTAAGCATTTAATGGCGATGCAGATATTTTGGCTATTTCTTCTGGTTTAAGTATATTTAGGGCATTTTCAAGAATATTACCGCTTTGGTTTTGTAGTTTCTTTTGTAAAATCCTGAAATATCTGGCAAATTGTTGGTTTTTAACCATTTCCCATTCTATGCCTCAAAAAAGTGGTATTATTTCAAATACGTTTCATATCCAAAACAAATGTAGTTGTCGCCCTTTGAAATTTTGATTACCCGATTATTTGCAAACTGGGCTTTGTCATTGTAATATAGGTAATTAATGATTGTTCATTGATGAGTTAAACATTTCTGCCAATCAGATTAATCGAAATCCACTTGGTCACATTTGTTTCCAGATAACTTTACACAAGACATCAAAATCATATGGAATCCCCACCGAAACAAATTTGCACTTTGATTTATTTACTTTATATCGTTGTTCACCAATCACTATATGTCCCGAGGTATTATAAGCTTCATTCTTAAATTCAGGTAAACTTGACAGTGGGTCTAGTTGACACAGATATTTAAAAAAATATATTTAAAGGTGCTGACATTTTGATGACGAATATATATTAGTTATACCTATGTTGTGACTTTCAAATTATTTTAATTGTGTGTATTTGATTCAATACATTGCATAGGTTCAGATTTTGATCCCCTTAAAAGTTGAATTTACACCCTAGAAACAGATTTGCACTTTGATTTATTTACTTTATATCGTTGTTCACCAATCACTATATTATGTCCTGAGGTATTATAAGCTTCATTCTTAAATTCAGGTAAACTTGACAGTAGGTCTAGTTGAGACAGATATTTAAAAAAATATATTTAAAGGTGCTGACATTTTGAAGACGAATACATTTTAGTTATACCTATGTTGTGACTTTCAAATTATTTTAATTGTGTGCATTTGGTTCAATACATACTTTTGATTCTTATGTTTTGATCCCCTTAAAAGCTGAATGAATACCCTATATGGTTTTTACTTCATAATAATAATTGACCTTTCTGTGTTAAACGCCTGCTGTCGTTCGCATTACATATGGAATTTTTGCAAGCATAATTGTTTAATTGCCATTTCTGGTACATCTCACACTATATAGGTATCAAATAATGTAGACGTATAGTTTTTCTCAGGTAGGAAGTTACATCCTGTTTCTGTTCATTCATTGAACTATTACCTAACAATTAAATAATGTTTTTACGTTCGCATCTGTTTTGCAAAACGATAAGGATTGCACGCGCAGAATTTAGTTTCATTCACCGTATTAAATTACCACAACTATGAATTATTATGTATACTGGGTGTACCACGAGCCAGGCTTATTAAAAAAAATATACAGAATTGTTCCCATGTCATTGATCTATGTAACCCGAGCACATTAATTAGACATCGCCGGAAACCCTATATGTAACATGTGCGTATTAACCCGATATGAGTTATTGACCTGTGTAACCCGATATGTGACACGTGTATGTAATATGTGTCATTGACCTATGTAACCCGAGCACATTAATTTGACACCGCCGGATATGTAACCCTATATGTGCAGTAGTTTTCGAGGGGGTGGTATTGAGGGAGTAGTTTTGAGGGGTGATTTTGAAGGGGTGGTTTTTGAGGGGGTGGTTTTTGAGGGGGTAGTTTTTGAGGGGGTAGTTTTTGAGGGGTAGTTTTTGAGGGGGTTGTTTTTGAGGGGTAGTTTTTGAGGGGGTGGTTTTTGAGGGGTGGGGTATGACCTTGCACTTGGATTCATTTAGCTTTTATTTTTTCTCACCATTTTTGGAGTATTAATTTGACATAACCCTATATGTGCATTAATTTGATACCACTGAATGTATGTCATTGACCTATGTAATCCGAGCACATCAATTAGACACCACCGGAAACACGATATGAGCATTAATTTGATACCACCGGATATGTGTCATTGACCTATGTAACCGGAGCACATTAATTTGATACCGCCGGATGTGTAACTCTATATGTGCATTAATTAGACACCGCCGGATATGTGTCATTGACCTATGTAACCCGAGCACATTAATTAGACAACGCCGGAAACATGATATGTGACACCTGTTCATTAATACCGGATGTGTAACCCTATATGTAACACGTGTATGTAACCCGATGGGGTATGACCTTGATCACTGATCATGATCATGATCACAAAATCCGAATCACTCAGCTCTGTCATTTCCCTTCTACTCTCAAAGGCGTTTGACAGAGTGAATCACGCTTTACTCTGTAACAAATTAAAATTTTATGGATTAGATGAAGTTTCTGTAGCATTTTTCATGTGTTATTTAGAAGGACGCTCCCAATTTGTTCGTACAGAACTTGGGATTTCATCAACAGAGTTAGTAGTTTCAGGGGTTCCTCAAGGTTCCGTACTGGGGCCTCTATTGTTTCTATTGTACACAGCAGATATTACTACTGAGTTGAAATTTATGGACATACATTCATATGCTGATGATACTCAGTTAATTTACAGCTTTCATCCAACAAATTATCAGTATGCATCTAACTGTATAAATGAAGACCTCAATATACTAACAAATTACTGTGAAAACCATGATTTACAAATAAATACCCTAAAAACTAACGCTATGCTATTTTGTGGAAAATCTGTTTATAAATACTTAAAAAGAATCGTCCATATTTATATTAACAATGAAGAGGTAATTTTTTTTGACAGCGTAAAAAATTTAGGATTAATTTTTGACAAAAATTTTAAATTCACGAACCATATTAATATGTTAATTAAAAAGTCATATATAAGCTTAAGACCCCTTTTTTCTAATACAAATATTATTAATTTTAAAATTCGAAAAAAACTATGCGAATGTATTGTGCTGTCAGTGTTTAATTATTGTAACATGATATATTATCCTTGTTTAGACTTAAGAGATAGAAATAGGCTACAAAAGATACAAAATACTTCGTTTAATTTATGGTATAAGAGTTTAATTTATGGTATAAGAAAATACGATCACATTAGTGCAAAAATTAAAGAAATTAAGTGGTTAAAAGTATCTTATATATACCAATTTCATTTACTTAATTTTGTGCACCGCTTACTGATCACCTCTACTCCCTCCTATTTAAGGAATAAGCTAATACATCGCAGTCAAATACATAATTTGAATATAAGACAAACGCACACACTAACTATGCCACAGCATAATACAGCTATGTTTGAAAAATCTTTTTCTTATAATGCAGTCAAACACTACAATTGGTTAGATCAAAGTTTTAAAGAATACAGTGTTACAACTTTTCGTTATAAACTAAAACAATTTCTAGTTAATCATCAGTGGTCTAATTAGCGATGAACATGAACTATCTTGGTGCGTATATGAATATTACTGTTTCTTTTTTTTTCCTATCTTCCTCTGCTTTTCACAATTTTGTATGATTCATTAATTATTATATTCTTATTTTATATTTATCAAAATTTATATTATGTAAAATAAATAGGGTTAAGTGTAAGAATAGCCACTTGGCTAAACTTCGCCCTGTACCTTGTTGAATGTATACGTTATACATTTACTTAATAAAGACGTTTTATTATTATTATTATTATTATTATTATATAAACCTTGACTCTCTACTTTTTGGGACCTCGAGTGTATTCATTCATGAATAACTTGTTAAGTCTTCCAACAGTTCCAACAAAAAGATGTCTCGATATGACTGAAAAATTCATATGAAAAACCTGGTTATCAAAATGATGCAATATGCAAAGCCCTTGAGATACGATCACGAGCCATGATGGAGCAGAAGAAACATTGCATTATTTGTATTGACGAGATGTCACTTAAAGGAAAACTATACTATCACATAGGGCGGGATGAGACTGTTGGTCTTTACGGTATATGCAGCGGAAAAAAAGAATTTTTCATTGCTCAAAATACCTGTCATTTACTTTATTTTACTATTACAATTTGTAATCAATAGAATTGTATTATTTTTTAACCACCACATATTGTATTTAACACCATTTGTAATGCGCATTTTATGTTCATAGACATGCCTAAATTATAATGGTAAAACTTAATTTAACAGTGAGAGGTTTTTGTTTATTTATTTTTTACATAGTACTAAATAAAGTAGATCTGTAATTGTCATTTTTAATTAGTGATAATAGTTAAGTATATCTTTCTGTTATTGTAAATATGTTTTAAACTTTCTTGATGCCTTCGTCAATATGATGAATAATATAAAAAAATTTCCTAATGGTGAATACGCATACAATTGGAGTACCTACCGCTATTACAATAAATGCTAATAATTTGTATTATAATCGAATAATTATGTGCTAATAACCTTCGAAGCTCTAGCCAAAGCCAAATGACAAAGAATTAATTACATCCTACAAGCAGATTCTTTTGTTTTATTATTTGATAACATTACTATTTTATTTTAAAATTTTACTTACAAACTGGTGCTTTGAATACCTACTTAATTTCAAGAAATTTTTCTGTATGTATATGCTAATAATATGTAATACAAATTATAACAGGAAGTTCCAAATGTCTTAAGTTTTCTATTAAGCTTGAAACACACTGTTTCATCAGTGTAGAGTGAAGTTATATTTTAAAAATTAATAACACATTTCTCTGAGTGTAGACGTAAGTGGTATTCAAGGTCACGGATATTAGACCACCGAATATCAAAGGCGCCGCCAAAGCCTTCGTCTCTGTAATAGGTACTCTGTGCTGAAAGCTGTGATAGCTTCAACAAAATTTGTTTTGTTTTGTAAATAGCCAAATCTGAGTCGTTTACTTTTCGGTTTCCACCACTGTACATATTTATTTATTATTATCTATCGTATGATTCTTTCGGTGGTACACTTTTGGTGGTTGGAGTTGGTGTGTTTCTTTGTATTCAAGAAGAATATTGTAAACACTTGCAACACTCACACCTGCTGCCGTTGCAGTGAACTTCACGCATTCCATTTTTGGCTTCTCCGGATTCTCCCTACCGTAGGCCTTGAAGATATTCAGCACGTTTTCCTTATTCTCCACTGAAAAATGTCTTGCTTTTCGCTTTCTCGGTGGAGAAATTGCACCCTCTTCAGCCATCTTATTTCGATTTTTCATAACCTGTGCATGACAGTTGACAGTGCAGGCCAGCTCCCCATTTATTCGCGTTTTTCGTACGTTTAAAGGTAAGTTCATGCACTCGCGATTTGCGATATGCGATTTTATAACGAAAAATAATGTTCGTTCATGCACAAACGCGAAAACTAGTTACTTTTGAATTTCAAACATACTTGTCTTGTCAGACTTGCTGTTGTTGCTGTTAACCAAAAAATTATACATACAACAAAAAACGAAAAAACTACTTGATAACAAGTAAATACCATGAATAGTGCTTATGTGTTGAGGTTTTACAACGTAGAAGAATAATTATAACTTAGTATTTAATCAGAAAAATAAAAAAAAATACAGAGATATTGTGCAGCGAGAGAAATTTTTATGAAAAGAAAAGATCGGGGCTTAAATGCAAAAAAAATATAGTTCATCGGTATCTCTATGAAGAAAAGCCCATGCGCAGTTTAAAAAAATGTCGCGATAATCGCGAAACATAGAAACAATTTCAATTTTCCTGCCCCCCAAATTTAAATTTAGCGATTCTCGCAATAAATTGAATTACAAATAGTTGTGTCTAACATTTTTGAAACTAGCCAATCAAATTAAATCCTGAAAATCGCAAATCGCGAGTGCATGAACTTACCTTAATGCGTTTCGCGACAATCCATAACATAAGCTGATTGCTGATTGGTCTGTTGCAAAATACGTAAAAGTTTAATGTGTGACGCAAGTTCTTGTAGAGGCGGCCTTTCAGTCAAGTTGCATTGTAATTTGGGTTCTATAAATACGACCAATAGAGAAATTGCATTCAAATTTAGCGGACATTTTTGGGGCGGAGTGTATTTCTATCTTTTGGACAGATAGAGTATAGGTGAAAGTGTAATCTTAAATTGTCGTATTTTTCATAGGTACCTTACATTATTTTTCTTGATAAATGCCGTTCATCAAAACTCGACCTGCCACTTTGACAGCGTCTGCTCGGAAGTTGCTACCGATTTTCTCGTCTGCCGTCGTATTTTTTGTTTCAGCATAAATAAACGAATCGATTGGCGCCAAAATTATTTTTGATCAAGGTCGTTCACCGAAACGTGATTTTTGCCATTTTCAGCGGCGTCTGCTATACATATACAAAGCTACCGAAAAAATCGTCTGCCTAGGTGGAAAAGCCATCTAAACTAGTTGTATTTAGTCACCCTTATATTATTTTTCTTGATCACTGTGGTTCACCAAAACCTAAAACTACCCCTTTTCTGATACACCCCACAACTTGATGTTACCATTTTGAGACGGAAGACGATCGGTTTTGACATACCCAAAGACCAAAGAATTGATTCCCATGAGTGAAAATTTTGATCATTATCGTTTACCATAATGCCCGTCAGCTCTCCTAGTACTAGGTAAGTATTCACCAGGTTCACTGATTTTATTTACACTTAATTAATTATGAATAAGTAAATGATGGTTAAGAATGTGGATGAGCTAATGTTTACAAGAAAGATTGTCATAAATGCATGGGTATGAGTGATGGATGGATAATTGCGAAGCATCGTGTACCGACGACGTAGTGTCTCTAGCTCCCGGAGATAACTAACAAACGGACCAATGGGCGCGTGACCCCCTGATATACTCTCGGGCTCCTGTTTCACGCGCTGCACTTGAACCTAGCTTATCGGAAACGACACAACTAAATGTCATTTCTGTTATAATATTATGATTTTATGATTTTACGATGATCCTCTGTACCTTACCTTCCCATTTCCTATAGTACCATAACAGATACATCTTAAGTGGGACACCCTGTTATATAACTTCGGCATTTATTTTTAAATTGTTTTTATGATTTCATATTAAAAAAAGCCCTACAACTCTTGTTAGAATATCTTTTTTGTAACTACAGAAATAACAAAGAAACGTGGAGAGAGAAAGTTAAGTGGATCACCCTGTACTACACGTGTGTAATTGCACATTAGTCACTTAAGAAAATCTCTTTCTTGCGTGACTAAAGTGCATATTTACACACTAGTACAATACCTAAATAACTATTATTTACTAAATTATTTTTTAAATTCTTTTCTCAATAAGATAAATTTTTTTGATGTGTATTTTCCTAGGTTTTCGGTCATGTGGTAAAATAAAAAACTATTTTCTGACGTTTCGGTTTTATTAAACCATCTTCAGAGAAGTAGATAGAGAACTTACTTTAAAAAATTATTTATAATGAATTCACAGAATATACTTACAATTTAGGTGGTAAAAATTATATAATAATTAATATTAGATACATTTTTATGTCTGTTATGGTTGAGATCTTAAAAGGAACTAAATGCTAAACTATTTTGTGCCTGGTGTTTTGAGATGTTTATGCTATCCTTGATAAGGTGTAATTTATGAGATTATTGGTACTTAACTAGAGTGAGTGACATGAATTTAATGTTTGGGCTATTTACAATTAATTTGTTTTGTTGATGGAAAGATGTAAAAATTTTTTTTTTATATTTATTATTAATTTTTATTTGTCAATTATTATTGTTACCCCTTTTTAGTTTATTTTAATAAATTAAAATAAGTTTCGCTTAAATTTTCTATGTCAGTGCGGTTGTTTATTGCAATAAATAGCCCAAACATTAAATTCATGTCACTCACTCTAGTTAAGTACCAATAATCTCATAAATTACACCTTATCAAGGATAGCATAAACATCTCAAAACACCAGACACAAAATAGTTTAGCATTTAGTTCCTTTTAAGATCTCAACCATAACAGACATAAAAATGTATCTAATATTAATTATTATATAATTTTTACCACCTAAATTGTAAGTATATTCTGTGAATTCATTATAAATAATTTTTTAAAGTAAGTTCTCTATCTAGTTCTCTGAAGATGGTTTAATAAAACCGAAACGTCAGAAAATCGTTTTTTATTTTACCACATGACCGAAAACCTAGGAAAATACACATCAAATTAATTAATACCAACGGTCAAGAAAAGAAAAGCACTATACAATAAGATAAAAAAATGTATCCTGGTGAAAGAACAGAAAATAAATTTAAATTATGAATGTTATTAAACAATAAGTAGGTACTTATATTTAAAAATGGTTAATAATGTCATCATGAGTACAACATTAACATTAATAGTTCTTAAATAATTGTCCCACATAAGTCTCTAAGTTAGTGACATGTACTTGTTCCTGAAAAAAAATATTTTGTAAAATTATCAATAATAAAAAAATATCAAATAAATTAAGTAGGTACCTTTAACGTTGTATCTCTACTCCTTAACAGAGCTATTCCATTTTTAAGCGTATCTTCATTAAGGACAACAGTATATGGAATACCTAGTTGATCGTATTGTTTATATTGTACTTCAAGAGTATGTCTCCAAGAACTTGGTAGGAATAATGTGGATATATGATTCGTCCTCAACTGTTTACATAAATATAAGGCCAAATCGCTTAGTTCTGAAACTGTGGCAACAGCTAAAAAACACCCAATTTACAAATACACCAATAAATAAAGATCGTTAATAAAACTAAAGTCATATTTAAACAGCATGATATAGTTGGAGTGATGAATGTTTTCCACTGCGTCAGCATATATTGAACGTATAACAGGCATATTTTATTAGTTTGTAGTTTGTTACTCGTTTCATTGCATACCTTAATTTTGACACGTATGTTTTGAAACGTTTCGATGGCGCTACGTCATTCGTGCATTCCGCTCTCACTCAATTGTGGTGTGCGTTAGATCATATAATAAAGAGGCGCAACCGTCAAGAGGCCGAGATTTTAGTGTTGTATTTTTTTGCCAATAACTATAGATTTTAGGGCTATGCAACAGAATCATAGTCTAAAGATATCCTAATAAGTCCGATCACTCGCGAGGCATGCTAAAAATCCCCCTCCTGCCGACACTCGTCCCTTGCCTAAAAGATCGCCGGCTGAGACGGCATTCGTCTTTACAGTCTTGTACACAGTGTCCTCGCGTTGAGATTAACTAGATGCGCCAAATAAAAGTGTTTTAAGTAAAACGAATTTTGTAAAACGTTGATAATTAATTATTGTGATGGCTTCTCACGGTAGTTATTGTTGTGTCAGTGGTTGTAATATTAATGTACGAGATAACGTTCCATTTTTTCGTTGCCCTAAGGATTCTGCAAGGTAATATATGTTTAAAAATCTATTTTAAATATTAATTTGTAAATAAACAAATTAATAGCTGGACATACTTTTTTAGATGTCAGCAATGGAAACATACAGGGTGAATACCAACAACTCATTTTAATTTTAAGTGGGGGTTTCTGTTGATATTTATAACACAAATTACCAATAAAAAAATATAAAAAAGAAAGTTGAAAAACTGACCTACCCTACGTAAAATTCTGGTAAACTTTTGAGTACCGCTTCGTCGCTCTACTGACCCGCTTATGGAGTGAACAACACGCCTTGTATGCAAGTCACAGAGTCCAAGTTCTAACGTAAAAAACGTGACAAAAAACGTCTAATAAAGTAAGCTGCCGTTTGACGGTCATTCATAAATTTGCGGTCGGAGACAAGTTAATTGCCAGTGGCAGCAAAAACTAGTGAATTTATGATTGCAAAAAACAAGGTGAATGCCAGAGGCAAAGTCCTATCCTGATTTATTTTCTGTTGAGATAGGTCAGTTACGAACATCTGCAAATGTTGACGTATTTTAATTTATTTTCTTTCTCGAAAACTACAGGGTATATATTTTTTATTTTTTGGTATATGGCCTTACCATTAAGTGATCTACCATTCCATAAAATTAAAATGAGTTGTTGGTATTCACCCTGTATATTAACAAATAATGTTATATTTTCAAAGAAATATTCAAGGTTTGGATTCAGACGATAGAGATATATTTTATTAATATATTAGCTGCAAAAACTACAAAATTAATAAAATTTCTTCAATCAATTTTTAAATTTAAAGTCAATGTTATTCGATTCTTGTGTTTGTGATTTTCCTCGTCATAACTAAAATTAGTATTTTAATAAAATGTATTCTTTAAAAATAATCGGTTATTTCGTAGTATCTCTATGTCCCTCTCAATAAAAAAAAAAAACATTGGAAAATTTAAAAATATCTTCCTTGCTATAAATAAAACCAAAATAAGAAATAAGTTTACAACTCATGCTGTCTTGATAGGATCTATTGGAATCTGACAAAATCAAGAAATACTTATTAAAAATAACCGCTATTGTACATGAACTTTGCTCTTCTAATACCTAAGGAAATCCAAATAATATTATTTAAAATTAATTATTAAACTTTAAATCATTGTAGGAATTTTAATGCTAATTAAAATTAATAAACTTTTAATTTAATTAATTTAATTTTAATGTTGTTTATTTAAAATTATTAATACCTAGCCTAGATATACTTATAATAATTATTATTCTTGAAATTTAGGCATGCCCCAGACAACACATATTGTCCAATGGATGTCCATTTTTTATCCATAAATGGTCCACATTGTCCATGGACCATTCCTGGATGTCCATCGGATATCTATTGTCATCAATCCACTGGACAGCCCAAAAAGTACGTCCAATGGGCATCCATTTTTGTCTTAAATATGCTAATTATCATACTTGGATGTCCATCGGATATCCATCATTATTAATCCAATGGACAACTCAAAAAGTACAGCCAATGGACGTCCATTTTTGTCCTAAATATGCAATTGTCATATTTGTATATTTTCAGGTTTTATAAGTCAGATGATGACTATATTATACACAATCACACATCTACGAATTCCATAATACTCTTAAAAAACTTTAATATGGTTCATGGCATGGGGATTCATTTATTTAAATGTTGGAGCTAATTGTCGATAAAATCGTCACCTGTAATGGCTTCCGTTTGTTTGACAAATCACATATCGCGTGCTTGCACAAGCGCACAAAAGTTGAGTGGCGTCGGTTTATTCCGTTTATTACCGTGAATTCCGTGTACGTTTAGGTTATGTCATATCACTTAAGTCACTTGTCGGGTTTTTTGGTGTGTCTGTGTACTGTGCAATTAATTAAGACTATCACAAAAGGTATGTTAACGGTAATTTCTATTTTATAGTACATATTAAGTTTTGTAGTATTCCATAGAAAGGTAAGTAGGTCATCTTCGCTCACAGATGTGATAAAAAGATGATTTAAAAAACAAAATGTTGGCAAAAAATTAGACTAAATTGTGATTACTATTTGGTTTCAGCAAAGACACTCCACAGGGTATTTTAAATTTCTTGGTAAAATGATACCGTCAATATAATAGTCTGTAAGTCAACAAAAATTCCCCAGAGATAAACCAGCCTCATGCTAAGATTCTAGAAGAATCAAGCTACAATCCAATGGAATGATGAGATAGCTATAAGGCCAACTTAGAGGGGAGCGCTCACTCTGTCTGATTGTTCCATCCTTTGCTCAGGCCGGGGCATACGTGTGGAGCATTTAACTGGAAATCGTTTGTATAATATCTATATACAGTGCGTTTACAATGAAAGGAATAAATTCAATATATAATCTGAACAACTTGGTTTTGCCAAAAACAATCAGACACGTCGAGTTTTAATTTTAATTTGGCACATTTTGAGTCACATACGGCAAATCAATGTCAGTTCCGGTTTTTCCGGAAGTCGTATCAACCTTTTTATTTTCAATATAACACTATATTTTTGTACGGATTTCTATAAACGACAAAAGGACGTGTCCAAATGTGTAGTAAAAACATTTTTATTAAGAACCTATTTTTTATTATTTATGAAAAACGTAACATCCTAACTGGGGAATAGCCAGGAAATTTGACTAATCTCACCAAAAATGATTCACAATGTCCAACGAGACATATTAGAAAATGTATTAGAAGTAAACGGGCACCACATTGAACATCTATTAACTTAGAAACATTTTTTAGAAAATTAGTGCACTAAACTAATCTCACGGTTTTAGTAAATTATAAAAAAATCATAAAAAATTAATTCATAATATAAATGTTTTTACTACATATTTGGAAACGTCGTTTTGTTGTCTATATAAATCCGTGCAAAAATATAGTGCTGTATTTAAAATAAAAATGTTGATAATGTGACTTACGGAGAAACCGGAACTGACATTGACTTGCCGTGTGACTCAAAATGTGCCAAATCAAAATAAAAAATCGACGAGTCTGAGTGTTTTTGACAAAACCACGTTGTTTAGATTATATTAAATTTATTCCTTTCATTGTGAACGCACAGTTCAAATCAGCGAAATGTTAAATTTTTTAATAAATGCTACAACTTTGCTGTTTTATAAAACTTATACATTTGTAACTATACGATTACTATTATTGTAGTCTTTAGTCTTTATTAAAAAATTTAATATTAATTCGATTCTGTTATCACTATATACAATTCCGATGTATGATTTAATTAATGATTTGATATTGTATTGTACAATAAAATTTTTGAAAATTAAAGTTTTTTACTTATATATCGTTTTCCTTTCCATTTTATTGCTTTATTTGTTTTATTATTTGTGGTTAATTTAGGCATAATAATTAATACGCCTAAAACTGGAATGTCTTAGAACGTTTCAGTCGAACATTCCAGTTTGCTGTATGTCCATTGGACATACAATGGATACAAATAAAAGAGTATAATTAATTATTAATTAGAGGTCTCATTAATCACCAGGATAAGATAATTTTCTTTGTCCAGTGGATATCCATTATTGAATGTCCACTGGACATCCAGCGGTGGATACCCACTGGACGTCTAACATTTTGACATTTGTATTGTCCACTGGACGTCCATTGGATTACATTTCTGTCAATGTCGGATATCCAATGGACATACTGAATTCCAAATAAATGTGTCCAATGGATATCCATTGGACAGATATGTGTTGTCTGGGACCCTTGGTTAATAATCTCAAATAATAGACCTAACCCTGCTAAAAATGCCTGATAAAGCCTAATAAAAAAATATAAACTACTAATAAGTATCTTTAAGAACCTATAGGCTAAATCTGTAATGTATAAGTATGATGTTTTTGCCGAGTACACTTTCTAAGAGTTTATATGATTATTGATAAGTTTATAGGGCTAATTAAGAATACATCAATTTTAATAAGTCACTGCAGTTCTAATTTCTTTTGTTTTATATGTGATTTTACAAGGCTAGAAATGGTTAAAGATTTACTAGTTTTAATAAGTTAATTCAGTTTCAATTTGTATCGTAACGTATTAGTTTTTATTAGACAAGTAATTCTGGGAAAGAAATGGGTTCTAATAAGACAACACAGATCAAATTCTTATAGTTATCTACGAGTATTTATCACACAAGAAAATATCTAAGAATTTACGAGATTTTAAAAGTTATAATTTGTATCGTAACTTATTAGTTTTTATTAGACAAGTAATTTTGGGAAGAAATGAGTTCTAATAAGACAACACAGATCAAATTCTTATAGTTATCTCCGAGTATTTATCAAACAAGAAATATCTAAGAATTTACGAGATTTTAAAAGAAACTACAGTTTCGATTTCTTTCTTATCCTATCAGATTTGAAACTATGATAGATTGATGAGTTTTGAAGGTAGTTTATAGTATTATATTAATTTACCGGATTCTATAAGTTTTTATCAAACATGAGATTCTTATAGATTTTCAAATTTTTGTAAGACAATACAGTTCTAATTTTCATGGTAGGTAGAGATTTTATACATTTTTATGATGATATATTTGTACTTATTTTTATAAGACATCATGGGTCCATATCAGTTTAGTTTATATAATAATTTAATGGGAACGTATAAGGATGCATATTAAAAAGTATGAATAAGGTATTACATCGAATACTTTTGTGAGTTTTTATGGGATCTGAAGAGTAATGAAATTGAGAAGATATACTAAGGAGTTCCTAGTAGACATTTTATACATTTTTATAATGATATATTTGTACTTATTTTTATAAGACTTCATGGGTCCATATCAGTTTAGTTTATATAATAATTTAATGGGAACGTATAAGGATGCATATTAAAAAGTATGAATAAGGTATTACATCGAATACTTTTGTGAGTTTTTATAGGATCTGAAAAGTAATGAAATTGAATAGACGAACTACAAGACATTACTAGTAAGCAATTTATTCATTTAAGGATATGTTGGTATTTATTTTGGTAAAACTTGATGGGTTTAGTTAATATGATAATTTAATATGGATTTATAGGAACACATATTAAAAAGTTTTGATCATATACTCCATCGATTAATTTTGTCAGTTTTTATGGGATCTGAATAGTGAAATTAAAGAAACATACTAAAGCATGTAGGCCAATGGCCAATGCATACACATTTGTATATGGATATATTGGTATTTACTTTGGTATGACTTACCGGGGCCATGTTAATTTAGTTTATATATATATATATGTTCAATTTAATGGAGATTTATTGTATAATATGTATTAAAAAGCGTTTAATAAGGTATATTACCTACATGGATTAATATTTATCAGTTTTTATGAGACCTGAAGAACAATGAAATTCGAGAATTATTCTAATATAATGGGCATTTCAAACAAAATTATGTGGATAGCAGGTATATAAATTTTAAAAAACTACTACTTAGGTATATGCCTAATAACTTGAACTATATTGAATTTTATTGTATTACAATGCAGTTCAGTTATAATTTTATTGAACTTCTGCAACATTATTAAGGAATTCTGTTATACAGATTTCATAAGAGGAAGTCGCGTTAAAATGGCAATAGATACATACCTATAGATATATCTAAACATAAAAGCCTCTTATTTACAATAGAAGCGGACAGGACAGGAAATTTGCATAAAAAACATTTTATCACCATCAAAACCTATAAAACTTCGTTAGTATTTCAAATACCTACCGTAAAAACGTACATCTTATACTGATAGACTTGACAGGAAATTTACATTATAAATACACACATCGGGCCTTATAAAAACTTCGTGTCTACCATAAAAACATACAAATGTTTATAGACTCCATACGAGAAATTTACATTAAAAACATATTCTACATACATACACATCATTCACATCAAAACCTATAAAAACTTCATACATATACACTATTAAAACCCATCAATATTAATTGCTTTTATATCGGAAATTTACATTAAGAATACGTACCTATCAAACACATCAAAACCTATAAAGACCTAAATTTATACATAATATACCGATAGACTTGACAGAAAATTTACGTTATAAATACACACATCGGGCCTTATAAAAACTTCGTATCTACCATAAAGACTTCATACGAGGAATTTACACTAAAAACACATTCTACATACTTACCTACACATCAAAACCAAAACCTATAAAAACTTCATACATACACTATTAAAACTCATCAATACTAATAGTCTTCATATGGGAAATTTACATTAAGGACACGTATCAAACATATCAAAACCTATAAAAACTTTTATTTACGTATTATACTACAAAAACTCATTGGTACTAATTCACTACATATGAACAGTTGTTTCCTCTAATCCTGCAGTGACTACCAGAGGGATACACTTATACCTCACCACTTCTGTCTTGTTCATTGTTGCCTTATACTAATTTGGTTTGCCATATATGGTATACTTTAGGAGAACGTGACAAGTTCGAAATCGGTCTATGGCTGGTGGTGAGGAAAAGACAAATGATATTGGGCCTTTACCAATAATCAGGATTTGTAGGTGTAATCCAATGGAGGTCGGGTACCAAGACCGCCAGAGGGATGCACTATACACTTTATTCCTCACTACCCATATAAGGAATTCGCGTATCAACTCCATCAAAACCTATAGACTCTTGTTTACCTACACTACAAAAACTTATCGGTACTTATAGACTTTATATTTTTTGGAATTTACATTAAAAACGCATAAACACCTATAAAAACCTATGAAGACTTCTTATTTTCATATACTATAGAAACTCACCAATACTAATGAACATCGTATGGGAAATTTACATTAAAAACACATTTCAAATACACACATCAAAACCCATAAAGACTTCCTGATCCTCATACATACCATTTTGAGGTCATGTCGAGGCTCATATATCCATTCAAATTCCATTTTAGTTTTCGCATATATTCTCATAAGATATTCTAATTTCCATTAAAGATACTAATAGAGTCGCACAGATTCGGATAATGCCCCATTTTAAAAACGTATCAATCCTCATATATTCCATGTGGTTTCACATACATTCTCACAGTATCTTATAATTACCAAAAGACGAAACTTATACAACTGCATAGATCCATATTTAAGTTTTAACTTCCAGATAAACTATCATTCATACCATTTTGAAAGCACATGAACTCTCATAAATCCCAGCCAATTCCATTGTTTTTCCTCATACAATCTCATAATTACCCTTTACATATTGCCCATCAGTTAACTTATACAGACCTATAGCAATCATTCATGGAATTGCCATTTTAAACTGATTAAAGATGTACATGCAAAGCCTATTACAAACTGGTAAACTTCAATGAGAAGTTGTATGAAATTACGGTTTCACTATCCAACACAAATCTTATAGATTCTTGTGTATGTCTTTTAAATGAGTTTCTATGAGACATTTTTGGCAGGGAAAGGTCCTGCCCATCTGGACTAAATACAGTTTTCTTCTATTTATACAGTTTAACCTCGCTGGCCCTCTAGTAGTAAACGGATGATATAATACTTCTTTGTGAGATATAACTAAGAATTGTAAAATCCTTGAGATATAACTAGCGACTGCAGCGACGCTGGTAGCTGCATCCACAACTACTAAGCTCTTGCATCCAAAACCGATTGCCATATATTTACATTGTACCGTTTTACTATAAGAATACATATACAAGGGTATTATATTATGAATAATCTGAAATTTACTAATATTTCTTGTGATTAGATATAATAATTAATAAGAAGAAGCTGAGGAGTATACATATGGTTTTCCCGAGAAATTAATAATTCAAAAGATTTCTTGTTGATGGACGGGTAAAATCAATACTGAGCTGAGCTATCTCGAAAATATAAAATTTCGGGGGCAATCATAATTACATGTGGTGTTATTATTATTACTTATTATTATTATCCAATATTAAATATAAAGTTTGTATTTTCTCATTAAATATAAGTAGCACGTATTAAAAATGAAGATATTGCCAAACAATATGTCCCGAATAAATTTCTTTAGAGCTTTTGTATTGAAATAAAATTTTAAATGTCACAACCTGTTTCTGAAAACAAGAAATGAAAATTTAATAAAGAAATGTTTTATGTGATTTATAAATATGTAATTAAAATCCTGTTCATTAATTAGATAGACCGTTCAGGACAAGAAATACAGTGGGATTTTCTTTATGGTTAGAGATGAAAAATTAATTTAGAAAACTTTATTTATAAGCAGAAAAAACGCTACTAATAATGGAGTAAAATTGCCGGTCTAACTCTTTTCTTTCTAGGTGTAAGTGATTCTTGGCGTAGAAAAAAATTAAAAAAACGAAACATATACCAATTTGTAGAGCATGTTATGGGGCATATGTGGTGTGATCTATAACTTTTTTTTAGTAGGGCGATTTTTTTTAAATGGCCTTAAGGTAAGTTCATGCACTCGCGATTTGCGATTTGCGATTTTCAGGATTTAATTTGATTGGCTAGTTTCAAAAATGTTAGACACAACTATTTGTAATTCAATTTATTGCGAGAATCGCAAAATTTAAATTTAGGGGGCGGGAAAATTGAAATTGTTTCTATTTTTCGCGATTATCGCGAAATTTTTTTACACTGCGCATGGGCTTTTCTTCATAGAGATACCGATGAACTATGTTTTTTTTGCATTTAAGCCCCGATCATTTCTTTTTATAAAAATTTCTCTCACTGCACAATATCTCTGTATTTTTTTTTCTTTTTCTGATTAAATACTTGTTGCACCAAAAAAAAAATATATACATACATATGTAAAAAAATAATAATTTAAAGATTGGGTGGGTAATTTCAAAATTTAAATAGTTAAGCAAGATTAAGGAATTAACAAGATAAATGCATGATAAGGTTAAATTTAATAATAAAATAAAATCTATGAAAATGTTAAATTTGACTGAATCGAGAGCTGTCGTATGCAACAAAAATTTATTTTTGAGTGCGCCACTTCAATGACGCTCCTTCCTGAACTGGCCCACTGCTCGACTAACTCCAGCTGGGGTGGGTTCCTTTGAGCCGCTAGTGGTTCGTAGGTTTCGCACACACAGTACAACACAAAAATAAGAACAAGGAAAATTATAAATAAATGATGTATATTAACAAATATCCAAATATATTTAAATCGCCAGGGTATTACGTATTGCCATAGGCGTAAAAATAGTACCAATTTTCAGTACATACACACAAAAATAATATCACAGTTTAAACCAGTGCACTTCCGTGATCACGCAACCACATTACAATAGGTTTGCCAAACAAAAAAAAATCGTAGATATATTAATCGTGATAAAAAAATAGAATTAACAATTGAACGACTTATAATTATATATATATCAACAGTTATAGCATAAATTAGGTTTCACATGACATGGTAAGCGCATACCTTTAAAAGTAAAGGGATTTCGCAAATACAATCATTCAAGATCTTAAAATACAAGTTAAAGATATATTTATATAATAGGTACGTATTTATTTTGAGCAAAAAAATTATGGATCTTAAAATGATAGGACTTATCTGCGTCCAGCGGTGGAAGGGCAGATCAGAGTAGATCCTCCAGTGGTCCTGGGGTTACGTAACAGCAACGTGGGCAATCTGGTGGTTCCTTAGCAGAATATCACACAGGCATGACTCAAAGAAGACTTCAAGTACCAAAAATTCCCTGAATTTCCAGGTAGACTGCCATCCAAAGACGCCAAATCTTCACAAGTATACAACGGAAGATAGGTGGAAGCCGGTAGTATCGAGGAGACAATACAAAAAAAAATGTAGGAAAAGAAGGAGAACCGCATTAACTGCGGTTCTTCTGCAAAAATACGGCGGCCTGGCGCCTTCCTGCTTCCAGGGATGGACAACACAACAGGTTGATTTCAAGCCCCAAATCCGACATGCTTTGGCGGGCCGAGTATACAGGGTGCCCGGGAAATAAGTGTACAAAAAGAAATCACATATTCCCGAGGTCAAAATAAATCGATTGGACCAAACTTACCTCTATACCAAAGTGCTTCCTAAGGGAGCTACAGGCCCCTAAATGTGGGCCCCTGAAGACGGTTTTTATTTATTATCTCCGAAACTGTTCAAGTTAAAGTAATGAAATTTTGCACATCCACTAAACATTCTAAGCCTAACAAAATGAGGTAAATACCATCTCAAAATTTTTACCAAGGGTGGGTCAAGCTGTAGGGGCGCAACTTTTTTATTTGTAAATTTTTTTGAGTTTTGACTTCAAATTATGAATTGTCAGAGTTTTTCACAAAGAAAATGCCCTCTTGTGCAACTTCGATCGGAGGCACCGTTTTCGAGATAAATTCATTTTGATATTCAAAAGTAAGCGTTGTACGAATAAATTAAAAGATATCTTCTTTCTTCCAAATTGAGCTGAGATTCGGAAAATCTTAAAAACAACCGTACAAAGCAGTGGCGTTACATAGTTTCGGCGAAAAATTTAACTCCCCCACCCTGTGACGGCGCCACTGGAAGCAGTACAAAGGCAAGATTCCGTAAAACAATAGAGGCTTAAAAAACATCGCCGCCCCTAAAATTTCAAGTCAATAGCTTTCATAATTTTAGAGTTATTAAAGAAATGGTTTGTTTTTCACAAAACTTTAACACCCTGTATCTTTGTTCGCAATCACCTAAGGACATAAGTTGATAGAAACTTTTCCACTTATTTTAAGTCCCTCTATCACCTGCCGAAGTTTGTCAGGTAAACTTCGGACCACCCTGTAGATTTTGCCCCATAACAATCCCCCCCCTTTTCCTAACAAAAAAAAAGGATTTTTTTTCTCTTTTGTAGGGGTTTCTCTAATCATTTTCAGAGTCACTCGACACGCAAGACGTATCCGGCTTCAAGTCCTTCACGTGCCATATTCCTAAACTTTTCCCGTTATTGTTTTTGAGTTCGTAAATATATGGGGATATCTTTTTAGCGATTATGAACGGCCCAAGGAACTTGGGAGCTAATTTGGAGGTAAAGTATTTAGCCCCATCCGATATGGCGTAATTCTTGCGCCAAACTCTATCACCGACGTTATACTGAACATGGCGCCGACGCAGATTATAAGTTTTAGCGCTGTTTTGTTGAGCTTGCTGTAATCGCGTTTTGACGTCTTTACACACCTTCCGCAATATTTCGGAGCGTTCTTCTGTGCTCGAGTTCCCCGGTTCTACTGTAGGATTATTCCCGATGTCAGGTGGGATATGATCAAACCCAGATAACCGTATCTCGCGACCGAAATTAATAAAATAAGGTGTCAATCCTGTGCTCTCGTGTATCCCCGTACGCATCGCGCATGCGACCTTTGGAAGTACCGTATCCCAGTTCCGATGGTTATCTTTTACGAAAGAGGACAACATGATCTTTACGGTACCATGTTGTCTCTCACAAGCGTTGGCCTGTGGATGGTAGTATGCCGTGGTGAGGTGTTGAACATTATAAGTCTGCGCAAATAATTTAAATTCTTTACTCACGAACTGTTTACCATTATCAGTTTGTAATAATCTGGGGACATCGAACATTAGGAATACGTTATCCTCCAACAGTTAAACAATTTTAGCGGTGGTTGCGGCTCGCATTGGGAAAAATAGGCAAAACTTTGAAAAATTATCCTGGACACTTAGGATGTACATGTTCCCATTTCTAGATTTAGGCAATGAGCCGACTACGTCGACAGACAAGAGTTCCCAAGGTCTATCAATACCTGGACGCTTCAGCATGTATCCAGCAGGTGCCTTATGTTCAGGTTTGTGAGCCAAGCACACTGACACTTGCGAACATATGTAGCTACGTCGGCTTCCATTCGCGGCCAATAGAACTTCCGGCTGATACGATAAAAGGTTGTGTGCACTCCCGCATGTCCAGACAACATGTTATCGTGATGGTCGGAAATGACTTTAGTGCGATATTTTTTTGGCACAACGATCTTCCAATCGAACAAGGGGTCTTCTAGTCCAGGGTAAGGGTTTTTAGACTTTTTAAAAAGGTTAGTCCCATCGGCACGCCAAAGCGGGTATTTTAAGGGGCGACTATTAATATTTTTTAACATTTTGGAGTACCAGGTATCTCCGTGGTTCGGGAACGTGTCAACTTGATGGTTTAATTCATCCACTACCGGTACCGACCGTGATAACGCATCGGGCACAATATTATCCTTGCCACGCCGGTGTACCACCTCAAAGTCATATTGTTGCAAGCGAACGCTCCACCGGGTCAGACGGCCAGATGGGTCCTTCAGGTTGTGGAGCCAAAGAAGTGCAAAGTGGTCAGTCACCACGGTGAAATGAGTCGCCTCCACATACGGTCTGAATTTTTCGATTGACCACAAAACGCCTAAACATTCTTTTTCCGTGGTACTAAATTCTCGCTCGCTAGCACTCAATGATCGACTAATAAAGCTTATTACCCGCTCGCCCTCTGGATAAGATTGGGTTAATACCGCACCGAGACCATAATCGCTCGCATCGGCTTGTATAATAAACGGCCAACTGAAATCAGGACAGCTCATGACAGGAGCCGCTACTAAATATTGTTTAACCGTTTCCCACGCCGCTTTACATTCTTCCGACCAACAAAATTTTGTATGTTTCCGCAATAAATTTGTGATCGGGGCAACGAGAGTGGAAAAATTTGGCAGAAACCGTCTATACCACCCTGCCATTCCCAATATCCTACGTACTTCACCTACATTTTTCGGGTCGGGAATATTTAATATGGCCGACACCTTTTCTGGGTCGACATGTAACCCTTTCACATCAACAACATACCCCAGATATCTCAATTCCGGATGACCAAAGTTGCATTTGTCGCGCCCGACAGTAAGACCTGCCTGCTTCAGGCGACGAGATACCGCTCTCAATATCTCCAGATGTTTTTCGTATGTTTGGGTGACAATAATTATATCATCCAGATACACGAATACGCTCAAGGTCCAGGCCGAGGACCCCGTCAATCAGTCGTTGCCACCTGGCTGGGGCATTATGCAACCCAAAAGGCATACGACAAAACTGAAACAGGCCTCGCCCCGGCACTGTGAAGGCCGTTAATGGTTTGCTGTCCTCTGCCATTTTGATCTGCCAATAGGCGCTCTTTATATCTAATGATGAGAGATATTTCGCATCCCGAAGTTTGTCTAGAGTGCTGCTGACCAAGGGGAGTGGATACGCATCTCTCTCTGTGACTTGATTTAATTTCCTATAATCGACGCAAAACCGGTACGACCCGTCTTTTTTTTTTCACCATCACTATGGGTGAAGCTCATGGTGAGGTGGAAGGCTCTACAATTCCTTTTTCCAACATGTCGTCGAGTTGGGAATTTACGTGTTTTTGAAGGGCGGGGGAGATTGGATAAAATCGTTGCTTAATGGGTTTCGCTCGGGTTTTAATCGAGTGTTCGGTAAGTGAAGTGCAACCTAGCCTATCAGGTACTCCCGGGAATAAGTCTGAAATCAAATTTTCTAATTCTTTAGACTGTTCTGGTTCAAGGAGTTTATTGTCCGTTAATATTGCTATATTAGGTTCGGGTAAGTCAGAGAAACACCACCAACCCTCCCGCATATTGGGAACAATTCCTACGGTGCGCCAAAATTCTGTTCCTAAAATAATTACGCCTGGCATTACCAGTACATTTGTAAGTACCACTTTACCTTCGACACAAATTGGAATATTATAGCTACCAATGACTTGACATGATTGTCCATTAGCTACACTACAAGTCTGAATAGTACTGGGTAATAATTTGAGATTGAAACGTTTAAGGGACTCATAACCCTTTGAACCAAGAATAGTCCTTGATGCCCCAGAATCTAACAGTCCTAAGAAGTTAACCCCAAAAATGCCGATTTTTAAATAAGGTCGTTCGTCACCTTTCACACTCGCCAGTACATAGTCCAACACGGCATTGACTTTACTATCTGCATGAGTATCTTGGGTCGATATGCATTTGCTTTGGTTCAAGGTGCGACCCCACCCTGAACCTGATTGGCGTTTCCCGCACAAGTTGGACAGGTACGGACAGTGTGATTGGGAGTGTTGCATTTATAACACCGTATTATCAAAGGCTGAGGGCAGTCTTTTCTATGGTGACCCAGTTGGTTGCAATTAAAACACCTGATAGAACGAGCTGGTTGTTGAACGCTAGTGGTTGGCGTGAGTGGTACTCTGCGGCGGCGTGCGCGCGACCGGACATAAATTTGTAGTAGTCGAATTGCTATAATTAAATAAGGGGTAGTCGAGTAGAAGTACGTCCGAGTCTTCAGCATGCACGGCATGAACAGGATTGTCGGTTCGAGAGTTCCTTCCACTCCTTTCCGCAACCGTCCTACGAAGTGTATCCGAAAACGTATTCTCAATATGCCTCACGGTTGCGGTTAAACCTGCAATAGTTTGCATATCGCGTTCATGCAACACGAGTTTGTTCCGAAGGTAAGGGAGGAGCCGGTTCTGAATGGTACGAAGGCGCTCAGATTCAGAAGGTTTCTGAGCCAGTTGATTGTAATAATTCTCCATGATAGCGATATAAATTGCTGATTTTTTACCGGGTCGCTGGAAACGGTTACGAATAGTTTCCATAATAGAATCCTCATAATCATCCGTTAAGTATAGGATCTTTAACTGACGCGCTAAGTCATCCCAAGTGGGCATGGCTAACCTATTCGCCCGGTACCATTCTGAGGTTGCTCCGCGAAACAATATGGCGGCGCAATTTACTAACTGTGATACGAAGCTCTTCTAATCGTTGTAAAAAGTCGGTGACACTCGTCCTACCGTCAAAACTTACATTCCACTTGGATACCGTTCCAAAACACGAGCGTGAAGAATTGTAAGGGGGCGGCTTACCTAAATAGGCCACGTGCGCTAGGCAGGTTTCAATCCTCACCTAAATATCGGGTATCAGGTCTTAACCCTGTACAACCCCAAAACAAAATTTTAGTGTTTTACGTGCAGTGTCTCCGAGCGCACTTTAAATTGAAGGGAGACTCTCACACGGCCGACTAATCAGGTCCGTGGGGTGGGTTTTCCTAAAAAATGGGGTGATTTGGAGGCAATAAAATAATGCAATGAATCAACTACGAGCACAATTTAATAGTTTACGGGCACATGAAATGATCGAAACATATAGATGCACATGTATTTGTGCAGGATCTTTACAAGAGCTTAAGAGGCCTTTCTACATATTCCAAAACGAGTTTTGAAATAACTTTCTAAAAAAACGTCCAATTTCGATGCGGCTAGCACCAATTTTCTTGGAAAAAAATCTAGTTTCCCGGAAAGTTAAAATCATATTTTTGGTCACAAAAAAATATAGGTATCTAGAGTTTTAAAAGTTAACGAGAAAAATTAACAACTTTTCTGGATACAACAAATTATTTTATGAATTTTCATATGTTTTTTAGTTTAAAATATTGTAATAGAAAGGTAGCATTTGAAAACTAGAAAGTGCATTTTAAAGCATCCGTACAGTATCGCCATCTATCCAGATTTCTCAGACTAGGCTGCGTTGCATCGGACCCATCAGGTGCGCCGTGCGGAATGCTGTAAAAGGGATTAAGTACTATAATATTTTATAATAATAATTATAAACATAGGCCTCGGTCTTCTGCGTTTGACAATTAATAATTGCGAAACTACGACATTGAATTAAATTAATTAAAAATCAATCGATGGATTATTTAAAGTTTAAACGTCAGTAACTCCTATAAGTTTCAAAATCATGAGGTTTTAAGTTTCTTTGAACTGAGAATAATATGAAAAAACTCAAGGATTTTCGATGCAATTTGCATAGATATAGACAGTTATCTGATACTATTTTTTGTTATTTGAAATTTTCATTGAATGCAGAGTTATTTAAAAAAGTGGACCGATGTCCTCTTTCCCTATTGTAAATTTCGTAATAGTTTTAAGAAAGACAAGAAGTACCTACTATTTGTTTGACTAATAAATAGAAATATTATGTAGGTATCTATAAAATTACAAAATGTTTGCCCCACTCGAAACAACGTCCAATTTCGATGCGGTTTTCACTAGTTTTCTTAGAAAAAAATGATTTTAGTAAAACATTGTTAAGAAGTTAAGTGACACATACTCTGTATATAAACTGGTATTCCTGTAAAACGTCAATTATTAAATAAAAATTTAAGGACATAAAGCGTTACTCGTAGTTTTTGTCCAAGCCTTACAAGTTGTACTTTACCCAGTAGGTATCTTTAAATTCCAAATTTGAAACCATTTTTGACCAATTATTAGTAATTTATTAAAAATTTAATATCAAATTAGGTAATGTTTTTCAGAAACATTGGTTTCGGGACAGTATTCATTGATACTAATTTAGGAGATAATTTTGTATTTCACCACAATATAGATTTACTTATATTAAATATAAAATTGAAATTTAATAAAATTTCTGTATTTTATAGTGGAGTAAAATTCGCCTGAGATTATGCACTTATAGTGACGCTTGGCGTAGAACCAGATGAAACTTGTGATATGATCTATAACTTTTTTTAGTAGAGCAATTTTTTTTAAATGGCCTTACAATGCATTATCTGCACAATTCACATACAAGTGTTTTTTGGTACATACATCGTCATTAAAAAAAAAACAGTTAGACTTGCCGTCCTGAAATTTTAATCACTTGTACACAAAACCTGAGCGCTTCGAATGGTATAAACCTTTTTTTGGTAGTATACCTACCTACGAGTATATACATATTACCAAAAAAATTACGTAAAGTTATAACTTCTAAAATTACACATGCAAAACTTTATACAGTGCGTTCACAATGAAAGGAATAAATTCAATATAATCTGAACCACGTGGTTGTGCCAAAAACGCTCGGACACGTCGATTTGTAATTTTGAATTGGCACATTTTGAGTTATACGGCAAGTCAATGTCACTTCCGGTTTTTCCGGAAGTGACATCAACTTTGTTATTTTAAATGCAACACCCTGTATTTTTGTACTGATTTGTATAGACGATAAAAAGACGTTTCCAAAAATGTAGTTAACACGTTTTTATTATGAAACGTTTTTGTATTATTTACAAACTTACTGTAGCAACTGTCTTAAAAATTCCTAAATTATTAAAAGTTCAATGTGTTGCATATTTTGAGTCACACGGCAAGTCAATGTCACTTCCGGTTTTTCCGGAAGTGTCAACAACTTTGTTATTTTAAATGCAACACCCTGTATTTTTGTACTGATTTGTATAGACGATAAAAAGACGTTTCCAAAAATGTAGTTAACACGTTTTTATTATGAAACGTTTTTGTATTATTTACAAACTTACTGTAGCAACTGTCTTAAAAATTCCTAAATTATTAAATGTTCAATGTGTTGCATATTTTGAGTCACACGGCAAGTCAATGTCACTTCCGGTTTTTCCGGAAGTGACATCAACTTTGTTATTTTAAACGTAACACCCAGTATTTTTGTACTGATTTGTATAGACGATAAAAAAACGTTTCCAAAGATGTGGTAAACACGTTTTTATTATGAATAATTACTTTTTGTATTATTTACAAATTTACTGCACTAACTGTCTAAAAAATTCCTAAGTTAATAAATGTTCAATATGTTGCCCGTTTACGTGAATGCATTTTTGAATTCGAATAATTATGTCTCTTTGGATATTGCGAAACATTTCTGGTGATATTAGTCGGATTTCTTGACGTATTCTCTCTTTTAAGCCATTAAGATTGTTAGGTCGGTTCACATAAACTTTGGATTTTAAATAACCCCATAAGAAAAAATCCATGACCTGCTGTTGAGTACGAACTCTATCACCAAGACCAATCATCATAAGCACCTCAATTCGATCTTTTTCTGTTAAATTCATTTTTTTGGTAAATAAATGTCACTTCACAATTATTTTTTGACAACTTAAAAATTTTCTCAACGCTTACTATAAGTTTTTTAGTGCTGTAAGTTCAAGTGACATTTATTTACCTAAAAAATGAATTTAACGGAAAAAGATCGAATTGAGGTGCTTATAATGATTGGTTTTGGTAATTGAGTTCGTATTCATCAGCAGCTATGTAAATTATTTAGTGAAAATCATCCTGACCGTAACAAGACAATGTTTCACCTCCCCAATATGCGATCGCAGTTCGTCAATTTCTAGGTGCAACCTTTCCCAATAGATGGATTGGTAGAAGGGGACCGATTGAGTGGCCGCCGAGATCACCTGATCTAACTCCCTTGGATTTTTTCTTATGGGGTTATTTAAAATCCAAAGTTTATGTGAACCGACCTAACAATCTTAATGACTTAAAAGAGAGAATACGCCAAGAAATCCGACTAATATCACCAGAAATGTTTCGCAATATCCAAAGAGACATAATTATTCGAATTCAAAAATGCATTCACGTAAACGGGCAACATATTGAACATTTATTAACTTAGGAATTTTTTAGACAGTTAGTGCAGTAAATTTGTAAATATACAAAAAGTAATTATTCATAATAAAAACGTGTTTACCACATCTTTGGAAACGTCTTTTTATCGTCTATACAAATCAGTACAAAAATACTGGGTGTTACGTTTAAAATAACAAAGTTGATGTCACTTCCGGAAAAACCGGAAGTGACATTCCAGAAAAACCGGAAGTGACATTGACTTGCCGTGTGACTCAAAATATGCAACACATTGAACATTTAATAATTTGGGAATTTTTAAGACAGTTGCTACAGTAAGTTTGTAAATAATACAAAAACGTTTCATAATAAAAACGTGTTAACTACATTTTTGGAAACGTCTTTTTATCGTCTATACAAATCAGTACAAAAATACAGGGTGTTGCATTTAAAATAACAAAGTTGTTGTCACTTCCGGAAAAAACGGAAGTGACATTGACTTGCCGTATAACTCAAAATGTGCCAATTCAAAATTACAAATCGACGTGTCCGAGCGTTTTTGACACAACCACGTGGTTCAGATTATATTGAATTTATTCCTCTCATTGTGAACGCACTGTATATACATGCAGTAAATGAAATTTAGCCTTGATATCTTTAAAAGTTTTCGAATTATCGAATTTTTAAAAAGCGCTCACAGTTACGGCGCGCTCAGGCTTATGACGCGCTCAGGCTTATGGCGCGCTCAGCTTATGGCGCGATTAGGATTATGACGCGAATACTGGTGCCTCTATACATATGTAAACTTGCAGCAACATTAATCGGTGTGTTCTTTTCGTCTGTAATTTCACTATTTCGGACCAATAGGAGAACTGCAGATTTGGAAATGACCAATTGCAGCAAATTTTCAGCTTCACCCAAAGTGAAGTGTAGACGAAAAGAACGAACCTATTATTTTGATAATTGAATGACAACTATTATTGTGAAGTTGGATATTTTTGAGAAAATTGCGTTTATAAGTGTATTCTGTGATTGTTACTGTATGTATGTACTTACTGTGTTCTTTAGAATATTACTTCCTCACTAAAGTGAAGAAGGTATGTATTTTGATAATTTTTATTGTATTTCTGGACGAATCTCGACGAATTATGACGACACACAAAATTTCAGAAAAAAATTTCTGTCTGTGTCTCTGTCTGTATGTATCGCGATAGCAGCTACAGTTTTTGAGATAAAGCTTTCAAATTTGGCACACACGTTCTAGAGGCCAAGAAAAAGATTGAGTTTATTGATGAGCAAAATCAGTCATAACTAGAACGGGGTCACCAGGTCTCAACATTTATATTTCTAACTTTACAAAAAAATGTATTCGTTATGAAATATTATAAAAATCCCAACTATTTGAAATATTCTAAACCTTTCAATATTACATATCTAATGGAATAAATTTAGCATTTCTTAAAATATGAAACGACAAAAATTATTTTTATTACAAACTCCACTACATGTCGAGTTTTACTACGGTGAGGAAGTTCTGACCCCCACATGTTTTCGAATTATGCAGATAACGCACTCTAAGGAGATTTGAAAAAAATCGCCCTACTAAAAAAAAGTTATAAATCCCCACATATGCCCCATAACATGCTCTTCAAAATGGTATACGTTTCGTTTTTTTCATTTTTAATCCATTATTAGTAGCGTTTTTTCTGGTTATAAATAAAGTTTTCTAAATTAATTTTTCATCTCTAACCATAAAGAAAATCCCACTGTATTTCTTGTCCTGAGCGGTCTATCTAATTAATGAACAGGATTTAAATTACATATTTATAAATCACATAAAACATTTTTTTTATTAAATTTTCTTTTCTTGTTTTCAGAAACAGGTTGTGACATTTAAAATTTTATTTCTATTACAACAAACGCTTTAAAGAAATTTATTCGTGACATATATTGTTTGGCAATATCTTCATTTTTAATGCGTGCTAATTATACAGCGTGTGTAAAAAGTATTGAAACATGACCATAACTTTTAAAATATTGATTGTATAAAAAAACCCTTGGACAGGTCGATTTTTATTTTCAATTACGCAACTTTTGGTGTGATTTACAATTTCTAGTTCTACACACCCCCTCCCCCAGCCACCCCAACTTTTTTTTTTCAAATGGCAACCTACCCTTTGTGATACCCCAAGAGAAAGGTACTTTAATAGACTATTCAACGCTGTAAAGAAATCCGAAATCCGTCGATGCAATTAGCTTCCCAAACGCATGAAATACATTTTTTTTAAGAAAAAGGAAAGATTAGTAAAACTTTATTACTGAAAAAAAATTAACAAATTATCTAATAAGATGTTCAAACTGAGCTCCGTTACCAGCTAGGCACTGTACAAGTCGCTATCACTTTTTTGACACTTCACATGCATGGCATTCTTAAAATTTTTAAATAAAAAAAAATGTATTTCATGCGTTTGGGAAGCCAATTGCATTGACGGATTTCGGATTTCTTTACAGCGTTGAATAGTCTATTAAAATACCTTTCTTTTGGGGTATAACAAAGGGTAGGTTGCCATTTGAAGAAAAAAATTAGGGTGGCTGGGGGAGGGGGTGTGTAGAACTAGAAATTATAAATCACACCAAAAGTTGCGTAATTGAAAATAAAAATCACCTGTCCAAGGGTTTTTTTATACAATCAATATTTTAAAAGTTATGGTCATGTTTCAATACTCTTTAAGCACGCTGTATTTAATGAGAAAATACAAACTTTATATTTAATATTTGATGATAATAATAATAAGTTATAATAATAACACCACATGTAATTATGATCGCCCTGGTATGCTATGATTTCGCCGAAATTTTATATTTTCGGGATAGCTCAGTATTGATTTTACCCGTCCATCAAAAAGAAATCTTTTGATTTATTAATTTCTCGGGAAAACCATCTGTATACTCCTCAGCTTCTTCTTATTAATTATTATATCTAATCACAAGAAATATTAGTAAATTTCAGATTATTCATAATATAATACACATATAATTTATAAAAATAATAAAAAAACTATTCTTAGCAGTATTTTTAAATATTTCACCAAAGTTAAAATTGCGGGCCGGGCGGGTGCCTATGGAATATTGCCGGCATGAGGTTGAATTTTAGTACAACGCTTACGCACGACACCAATAGCGGGTTGAGACAAGGGAGTTGACTAGAATGGAAGACTAACGTATGTCGTGACTGCCACATTGCTCGGTGTATGCATTTGGAGACGCGCGGGGTGTGGAAGGGATAGCTGTGGACTTGACTTGCAGCTAGAAAGCCGTCTTAAGGCTCAATAAATAGACCGTTAGTGTGATCACACGCCTGGTTTCACAGGTGTTATTTAGTTTATAGACATTTTACATTGCCCTAGGTAATTAAAATCTCCACTTAATTAATATTCCCCTAAGTTTCCCCGAAATTCTTAATTAATAAATCCCTAACAAGCTTAATATCTACATAAATACCACACAATTACTATTCCGGTTTGATTCTTCTTCTTAACCAGCTTCGCACCAAGGGGTTCCAATCCAGATAACGATGTTGGACTATCCCAGCTGACGGGTAAGAGTGAATACTCAATAATCCCAGTGGCCACCGCAAGGCAACCAGTATTTACGACCAGCCTAGTCGTTTCAGCCAGTCCTGAGACTACGAGTATTTCTCCAACAATCCCACAGTAACTGCACCGCAAATACACAGTCAGGACCACAGCAATCCTAACAGCAACCCAGGAGCCCCAGAGCAACAATAATAACAGGAACAGGAACGATAACATAGGAGTAACGCAGTAGCAAGATCGTAACAATGCTGTAGCAGCGTCGTCACAGCGTCTTAGCAGCGTCGTCACAGCGTCGTAACAGCCCTACAAATAATTATTACTCTAGTAACTTCCTACCTTGCCTAATTTGCCATGTGACAATTATGTCACATCTATTAAGATGTCGAACATACCTTAGGTTTCGGGTGGGCTGAAAGTGCCTGACGTTGTCGTCGTCAGTGGCTTGATTATCTGTTTCGAATACGGAAAGAACACCTAGGAAGAAGAAAACGAGGGTTAATTTCAGCTTTATACCCCAAGAAGACACAAAAAAAACAGCTTATGTACTCACCGCTTTGAACATGTGAAAATATCCGGATTAACCGTCGAATTTACAGGATGCTTCACCAAAAGGTCCCACTAATTTTGATTATCTCGAATGATTTGTAACCAATCCCCCAAAGGGCAATTACTTCACAAAATTGCTAAATTTTACAAACCACGAGTCGCACGTGTTCACGGTTTTCCAAGCCAAACCAAAAAGAAAGGATCCCAGGAATTCGGGGAACTGCGTTGGTTTCGTCTCCCTATTTCGTTCTGCCGTCCACTCAGAGTTACCCAAGAGTACCTCCTGAGCAAATCGGTACTGTTTTATTTTAACCGACGATTTGAATCTCACAGAAAACGTG
Organism: Rhagium mordax; assembly: GCA_963680705.1. NCBI lineage: Eukaryota > Metazoa > Arthropoda > Insecta > Coleoptera > Cerambycidae > Rhagium > Rhagium mordax. Next base: position 23,241,637 of record OY796662.1, read on the forward strand.
ATTTACATAACCCTGACACACGAACCCAACTAAAACCACCAACATCACGACATGTCAACCCTTCACGATATAGTCCAAGAAAGTAAGGAAAAAATGAGCGAACTTTTTTAGGCTGAGATTTTTTTATAGAAAAGTGTAGGTTTTGAGGTCAGAAAATATATGTCACACACGCAACCACCAGCAACATACAGCGTTTGGAGATATAGATGTATATGTATGATTTTTCCCGTTTTTTGACCAAAAACTGCCAATATCTCTAAGAAGATGTATGTTTTTGAAGAAAAGTTTCAAGTAAAAGTTGTTCATAATTAAATTTCCTACTTCTTTCCTGCTTCTATGAAAAATTTCGATTTTCCCAATAGTTTTACCGCAAAAGCGGAAAAACTGTATATTTTCTTGTACGCTCGGGCAATTTGACAATTTACTAAATTGTTTGAGACATTTGTAAGTGACGTTGTCAAATTAGCGATCTGTCAGTGATACACTTACCAAGGAAATGAGTAAACTAATTAATATAGAAAGTGTTGTTGTATTATTAGTCATTATATTTTTTATATTTTTGAAAAAAAAAACAATATGGAAGATTTGTGCGTACTTTGCGATTCCGCATTAGGTGATAATAGTGTGCGAGTTGAAGGTAAGGCAAGAACTTCGATGATTGAAGCAAGTATCAGGATGCAAGATGGCAAAGAAAAACTCATCAAGGATAGAGCAGAATTACTTGTTCGTGTTAAGTAATTGCAAAAAATATTATTCTTCACGGAGACATTCCAATTCTTCGAATTAACAGGTCATGCAGCAAGTACAAGCAATAGAATTGATTCAGCAGGAGAGTTCATATTTGAAAATCAATGTCTTTACTGTAACAAAAATTGTTCTGATACACTAATTAAAAAAAATCCGAAAATGAATATAAGTTTTGCTGCTAAGAATACGCGAGATATTCTTCTTGATCGTATGAAAGAATCCAATTCTGAAAAATATGCTCATGTCAGAGAGCGTTTAGAATCATGTACAGATTTAGTAGCTGCAAAAGCAAGATACCATCGTAGTTGCTACAAAACTTTTATAAATAATAAAGAAAGAGAACCTCGTAATAAAACTGTACATTTTTTGGAGTACGTTGACCAAATTTAAGAATTTTCCGCAATTTTTTCTCTAATTCACTTTTTTTTACATGCGGTTTTTCCGCTTTTACGGGAAAACCATTGGGAAAATCGAAATTTTTCAAAGAAGAAATTTTGTAGGAAATTTAATTATGAACTTTTACTTGAAACTTTTCTTCAAAACATGCATCTTCTTAGAGATATTGGCAGTTTTTGGTCAAAAAACGGGAAAAATCATACATATACATCTATATCTCCAAACGCTGTATGTTGCTGGTGGTTACGTGTATGACATATATTTTCTGACCTCAAAACCTACACTTTTCTATAAAAATATCTCAGCCTAAAAAAGTTCGCTTATTCCGTCTTTTTATGTCAAACTTTCCTGGACTAATATATCCCTATGCCTCCACGGTTTGACAGTCACAACGAACAGAGTCCCTGCACATCGAACCAGCGAACGTACCGCGGTCGAGATACACTACCAACATGAAACATGACAGGTAACCTGTTTGTTGACTTCAGCTACAAGCAAACCTAAAGTGCATAACAAATACTGTTCCTGTGGCCAAAGTGAGGTAAGTCTACATAGTTATTGCTAGTAGAGTTGAGCATTATGTTCGTATCTGTTTTGCATGCCCTAAAGCTCGTTGACAGATGAAATTATTTGATAAATATCCTATCTTGCAGTATTCCAGACGATGTCTAGCAGTGTTACCAGCCAAAAGTGAAATATAATTACCCAGTACAAGACAATTACCACCCTGATATCGCAGAAACACCGCAGAGGAAGACCTGACCAATGAAATATCCATTAAGGACTGTAAATAAATGCCCTTTTTAACCACTATCGAACTTCCATTATCCTAATCAGGTGAGCCCTCTATTTTTGCAAGATGATTTTTCAATACTAATAGTTGAACCTATTTTTGTAGATAAGAGCTACGGACTGAAGTGATACTTTTATTTTCCCAAGATTGGAAGCAGCGTGACAATGATTTCGACCCTGCCGAAGGCCATTTATTTACAATATACCTTTTCTTTATGTATCGTTATACAATAAACTAAGTGTAGACCTTTCCGCTTAGTTTATTTGCTAGTAAATTTGCCACTGAAACGTTAACCTACGAAGCACCACGAGAAAATATCTTGGTGTGGAATTAAATTGTAACAACCTACCTAAAGAAAATTACCCCGGAATTTTCTCCAGAATGAACTAAAAAAGCATCATAATAGCCCGTCTCCGACTATTATTGCGCCATGAAAACAAAAACTGGACTTAAAAGGCATGGGTAGCCGGTCCTACAACTACCCATATAGCCAAGGTGATGACGGCGGGATTTCTCCCTAAGTCGGCCACGACGACGACCCTTCCGAACGGCAGCTGACAAGAGACCACAGCAGAACATCGGACCGGCACACACAACAGTGTTAACCAGGCCTCGACCTGGCTAACCAAACCGGTGACCTGCTGTGTGTTTGGTCCAATCCGACGCTCCAGGCACCCTCCGCCAGCTCCACATTGAAGTGAGCCGCCGAAATGCCGCCGCCCCTGGTCCACCAGAGTCCCTCTTTGTCGACTAATAGTGGCCGTACAGAGGACTTCTACCTCCCGCAGGTGAATGCCGCGGTGACAGTATTCACAAACCCCTGTCACAGGGCTAAATCCCACGAAAAAAACGAAAGGTCCAAAAAAACGACGAAACAAAAAATATCAAAACAAATATCTGCCCTAACAATTACCCCAAAGTTCGAATACCAAGACACTGATCCCTAAAATATGCAATCAAACCTACCAATAACGTAATCGCCTAACAACCCTAAACGGCTACGCCATCCCTAGGATCTAGCTTTAGATCCTTGATATGCCATTCGCCTCTACTCTTACCATCCGAGTCTTGTAGCTCATAACGAACAGACGATAACTTTTTGATTATCCTAAAAGGACCTACAAACTTAGGAGCAAGTTTTGCGGTAAACTGGTTCGCCGCATTAGAGAGAACGTGATTTCTCCGCCATACCTTGTCGCCTATCGCAAATTGTATCGGTCTTCTCCGCAAATCATAACGCGGTTTAGCGCGTTCGTACGCACGGTCTAGTCGTCTCCTTACGTCTTTGAATAGAGCTTCGAAAGCTTCTGCTCGATTCGGCGATGCCGGCTGATCTGCGCGAAGAGGATGGTCATGAATCTTACCGGAGATAATATGCTCTCTGCCAAAAGTGATGAAAAATGGAGTAGCTCCCGTAGCTTCATGTTTTTGTGTACGAATTGCGCAACCGACTTTAGGTAACAGTTTACACCATTGCTTTTGATTATCCGACACGTACGCGGTCAACATAGTTTTGAGGACGCTGTGCATCCGTTCAACTGGGTTCGCTTGCGCATGGTATAACGGATTGAACGAAATTCTCGCCTTGTACGACTCGCACATTGTCGTAAACAGTTTACTCCTAAATTGTACGCCATTATCGCATATAACGTACTCTGGTACACCGAATATGAGAAATACATTCTCCTCAATCAGTCTCGTGACACTCGCAGCAGTAGCGCTACGCAAAGGGAATAACAACGGGAACTTACTAAAATAATCTAACACGGTCAAGATATGAGTATAACCTTGGACCATTGATTAAAAAATAATAAAGATGCGCAACTGTCAAGGTTTCGAGATTTTAGTGTTGTATTTTTTTACCAATAGCTTCATGATTGTCTTCAATTTTCAGGGCTATACAGCCACATTACAAATACCTTCCCGTAGCACTAAAAATTGATGATAATCATGAAGTTATTGGCAAAGAAATACAGTACTAAAATCTCGAAACCTTGACAGTTGCACCTCTTTATTATTTTTTACTCAATGCTTGGACAGATCGCGGTAGCGGACCCACGAGATCGCAACTTATCACCTGAAACGGTTTTGTGACCGGGGCTAGCGCCAGCGGACCCATAAGACCAGCTGGCGCTCATCTCTCAGGTTTGCAGGCAATACACACCTGACAGTTCCGAACATATTTCGCAATGTCGGCGCGCTTTTTCGGCCAATAATAACGCATTTTTACCCTTTCGTAAGTTTTGTGCACTCCTGCATGTCCCGAAGTTTCGACATCATGGTTATCATGAATGATGCCCATACGTTTATATTTAGGTATCACAATTTTCCAAGACTCGGTAACGTCTGACAAATCTGGGTAGGTTGGAGGGCAATGTTTTAGCAACTGTGAGTCTGCAACTCTCCACTGTGGGTACCTTAGAGGATGATCATGAACTGACTTCACCATGTTAGAATACCACTTATCTACCGGCTCGTTTATTAAGGCATCAACCTTAATATCGTTTTCCTCGGAGGTTTGAGGAACTGAACGGGACAAGAGGTCCGGGACAACATGGTCCTTCCCCTTTCTATGTACAATATCATAGTCGAATTGCTGCAGGCGGCGCCCAACGCGCTAATCTCCCAGTGGGTTCTTTCAAATTATTTAACCAAAGAAGACTCGCAGGGTCCGTCATGACCGTAAATTTAAACCCCCGTCACGACCGTAAATTTAAACCCCTATAGATACGCACGTAAGCGTTCCACTGCCCAAAGCACCGCAAGACATTCCCTTTCCGTTACAGAATAGTTACGCTCGGCACGGGTTAAAGTCCGACTCAAATAACATATTACCCGTTCTCCATCCGAATGATGCTGGAATAAAACGGCCCCAATTCCGTACGCTGAGGCATCCGTTTGGACGAAAAAGGGTAGAGTAAAGTCCGGACAACTTAAAATCGGCGCCGTTACTAACGAGTTTTTAATAGCCTGGAAAGAGAGTTCGCATTCTTCCGACCAACACCAGCGCGTATTCTTGCGCAACAGGTTTGTCATTGGAGCTATCGTCGTAGAGAAGTCCGGTATGAACCTCCGATACCATGAAGCCGTTCCAATTATTTGTTGAACTTCCGAAACATTACGAGGCGAAGGTACGTTTAAAATCGCGCTCACCTTCTCTGGATCGACGTGCAACCCTTGCTTGTCCACAACATAGCCTAAGTACCGCAGTTCGTCTCGGCATGATTTACACTTGTCACGGGAAAGTTAGCCCAGCTTTTAGAAGGCGGTCAAAAATTTCGGTCAGAATTTTGGTATGCAGCTCAAACGTCGGTGTGACTACAATAATATCGTCTAAATAAACGAATACATACGGCTCTAGTTCCGGACCTAAGACTTTATCGATTAGCCGCATCCAAGTTGCTGGCGCATTAGTTGACCCAAATGGCATACATTTAAACTGAAACAGCCCCCTACCAGGTACTGTAAAAGCCGTATATTCTCGAGAGTTTTGAGCTACAGGAACTTGATGGTATGCCGACTTAATGTCTAGTGAACTAAGATATCGCGCGTTCCCTAACTTACTTAAAATATCAGAAACATAAGGAATAGGATAGGCATCCTTCTTACTAGTTTGATTCAACTTGCGATAATCGACGCAAAATCGATACCTTCCATCCTTCTTCGGAACTAATAAAATCGGGCTTGACCACGCGGAATTAGACCGCTCTATGGCGTCATTATCTAACATAGACTGCAATTCCCCATCGATGTGCTTTTGTATCGCCGGGGACACCGGGTAGTATCTCTATTTTATAGGTTCCGAATACGTTATTATTCGATGTTCAATAAGAGAAGTCCGATCCAATTTAGTACCTATCTGGTTAAAATACCTTTGGAGTTCTAACTATTGTGCCGGAGTAAGTCCTTCTTTTGATAGTACCGAATTGATATTAACACACGGTTCGTCCGTATCGAAAGTCCAACAGCCTTTTCTTAGGTTAGGCACCAGACCCATGTCTACCCAAAAGTCCACCCCTAAGATAAGAGAGTGATTGACTTCGGGAACTATCAGTACCTCAATGACCCTGACTCTATCTATCAGTTGAATAGGCACGTTACACCGACCTACAATTTCACATGACTGATTATTCGCATCCGTGCAATGAGTAGTTTTCAAGTTGGTGAACATTTTTAAACCTAACTCGCGAAGTAATTTCCACCCAGCAAGACCCGCAACAGTTCTAGAGGCCCCTGAATCTAGAAGTCCTTTGACCTCCCTACCTAATATTTTTATATCCAAATAAGGGCGTTCATCTGAACCAGTGTGGCCTAAAATAAAGTCTAAGACGGGTTTAGTGCGTACCATTAAATCGTGTCGAATACTTTGTTGAACCGAGACGAGACTACTTTACCCGAACTCACATATCGGTCCTTCTGTGATTCGGGTTGGCATTTCCCGAACACGATGAACAAGTTGAAATCGTGACATTCGCCTTACCTTAAAGCAGTGCCGTTGGCGTGGACGATCACAGTTGCGAAACACGTGACCACTCCGTTGGCAATTCCAACAAGTGACTTCGCGGCGTGGAGTCGACGAAAGATTTACTGTCGCTACTGAATTTTCCATTCCTTCAGTTTCCAATGTCGTGACTCTAGTCGAAGAACGTGAATAATTAAAAGCTAAGGTCGGTTCTAACAAGTTTCGATAGTTCGTTGGCGGTGGTGGTATGTTCCTCGTATGAAGGTACGTTTCCTCCAAGTTACAACAGGCATTTACCAAAGAATCAATGCTACGGATAGGTTCTCGGACCCATTGAGACGCCAAATGCATTTGTAAATAAGGCAGTAATCTCTCACGAATTGGTTGAACCCGTTCACCCTCATCGGGTTTTCGCGATAACCGATTAAAGTAATTCTTCATGACTGCAATATATACGACAACAGATTCGGTACCGCCCTGCGTGCGCTTTTTCAGTTCATCCCATATTTCCCTCTCGTGATGATATGGCAAAAAGGCAGATTTCAGCCTCCTCACCAATTCGTCCCAAGAGCAAACTTTATCTTTAATAAATGACCTATACCAAATCAAGGCATCGCCCCTAAAAAGTTCTGCTGCAGCTCTTAATACTTGCGCTTTCGTAGCTCCTCTAGAAACCCGTAATTCTTCCAGTCTCTCTAGAAAGTTAAACACGCTACCTTTCCCGTCAAAATACACGTCCCACTTACTAATAGCTATTGGCTTAGATGAAGCCTGATCACACGAATCCGAAAAACTACCATGACCAGAAGGCGCTGTAGTTTGTAAGCGATGAAATCTATTGGTAAGGTTGGCAACCGAATCAAAGGCTTCCCTATATCTCAAGTCCTATGAAGAACTTCCACTGACCTTTGATATACCTTGGTGAATAGCTGGTATGCTGGTATTGTCACGGGGTCGGTTTAAAACATTCGAATGTTCGCGCACTAAATTCTCATCAAATGTCGCAAGAGTCGGTGAACTTGAGGAGTGGTACTAAAAGTTACTCGAGTCCTGCGTGGTTCATTTTGAATTAAGTCCCCGGTATCTGGTTGGCTACAACCAGCTTGGTTTTCACCTGATTCCTGTTGACTATTCAAGTTAGTTTTATGCGAGTATGAATCATGTACTACTCGCGGCAACAACGGATTATCCGTATCTATCAATGAATATTCCGAATTATTTTCGAGTGACCGTCCAGGTCCAGCTTGTAACGACAATTGTTCCCGTGGAGGCTCTCCTCCCACCAAATTTTCCAATGTATCTACTAATCGCAAACACCGAGTTACTAAGTTCGATTTCGCTACATTCTGCTCTTCATTTCCCTCCACTAATCTAGAGAGGCGACTATGAACATGAAGTAACCGTGAATAAATGCGAGAATGTTCATTTTTTTTATTTGATTCATCGAAATTATCTATATCATTCGCGAGTTGATCCAGTTTATTACCACAAATTTCTATCTCCCCATTAATATTCGTATCCAGAAGTAAAAATGAAGATGAAAGCCCAGAACGCTCACATCTGAATACTCCTCGTAGAGTACTACGCTTCTCAGCTACCGTACCTTCGGAAGATAAGCCCCTTATATTTAATTCATACGACAGTTCGTCTCCCAATAACCGATTTATGTCCATCTTATTCTAATTTATAATTATTCAATCACAATAATACTAAAATTTCAAATATACACAATCCCCAGTAGTACAATAAATTTTAAAACCAATCACCAAAACCCAATCTCATTCAGTGGCTCAGTTAGACTCCGGTTTGATTACTCTACTCGACTCAATTATGATCTACCGTACATAAAATATATACAAGAGGCGAAAAGGAAACAATTAAATGTCCCCCCCGCATCGTCCCTAGTTAATTTCCACTTCATTTTACCAGGTCGAAAAATATACCATTCGATGCAGAAAAATATGTAGAACACGATTGTTGAAAAATTATGTTTAAATTGTCGGCTACTGTGCAAAAAAAAATAAAAACCATAAATGAAATTGGACGCCGGCACGTTTAACTCGAAACGCTGCTAAAACCGTTCGAGTTATGAAACAAATTAACATAAACAATTTTATAGAGAACTAAATTTCCTATAAAAAAGTCAGTGACGGCATATGTCTATCTTAAATATTTTAGGCGTGAGCACGGTGTAAGACAATTCTTACACCGTGGGCCTGAAAGTTGTGCGCTGGAAAACGATAAGTTTAATTTAGCAAAAGATCAGCGCGCGAATTTGAGGCGCCCTCACACCAAAACTATTAAAGATAGACTAATGCCACCACTGACTTTTTCATAGGAAATTTAGTTCTCTATAAAATTGTTTATGTTAATTTTTTTCATAACTCGAACGGTTTTAGCAGCGTTTCGAGTTAAACGTGCCGGCGTCCAATTTCATTTATGGTTTTTATTTTTTTTTGCACAGTAGCCGACAATTTAAACATAATTTTTCAACAATCGTGTTGTACATATTTTTCTGCATCGAATGGTATATTTTTCGACCTGGTAAAATGAAGTGGAAATTAACTAGGGACGATGCGGGGCTTAGCCCGCGGTGCCCTCGCGGCCACACACTCTCTCTCTTTGTCTTACGATGCGTTAACAGTTTGGAGACATTCTAACCATACGATACATTGAGGCGTTTCACCACCTAATTATCTTACACCGTGACCTGTAGTAATCAAATTAATTTTTTATTAAAGAAATTAGCGACACATTGTTTCGTAATATGGCAACTTAGAAACAGAGTTAACCTGGACATTTTAAAACTGTATTATTTTGCACATATTCACTCGAGTATCAACTACGGTATTTTATGCTGGGGAAATTGCACTCGAGTCAATGAAATTCTAATAATGCAGAAAAAAATTATTCGCACAATATTATTTAAACCAATGAGTACTTCTTGTAGAGAATTATTTAAAAAATTAAACATATTAACTGTCCCCTCTATATATTCTAAATTCGGTGATTTTTGTTAAGTCAAATCCCGAAAATTTCATACAGGCTCGAGATGGAAATGCTCGTTATTGTCTCAGGGTGAATAACAATATAAGTGTACCTCATCACCGGTTGTCGCTGGTTGCGAATGGTCTCACTGTTATGGGTATTAAACTTTTTAACAAGCTCCCTAATAACATAAAAAGTCTCAATAAATTAAATGAATTTAAAGCAGCTGTCAGGAACCTATTAATTAGATCTAGTTTCTATTCTGTAACAGAATATTTAAATACGAATTTTAATAATTAAATACTATGTTGTTGTAGTTTGTCTACTATGTATCCCTGCTGATATTTATAGTTTTTTTTTCTCTGTCCTAACTGTGTTTTATACATTATACCCTTATGACAATATTCTATACTTGTGTATTCAAGTCTAATGAAAATAAAGTGTATTTATTTATTTATTTATTTTATCAGAACCAACCAAGTAATTGCATGTATTTAATCCGTATTACCACTTTTAAAATATATCTAATTGTAAAATGTGTGCGAAAATTCGCCACAATATTGAATTGAACTTAATCAAGTTAAAATTTTGAAGTACAGTGCTCACCCTGTATCTTAAATTTATATTTTGCCTCCAAAATGTAAGAAAATCAACCCCAAACACCATCAAGTAGGTTGGGCGCCATTGTAAGGGGGCGGCTTACCTAAATAGGCCACGTGCGCTAGGCAGGTTTCAATCCTCACCTAAATATCGGGTCTCAGGTCTTAACCCTGTACAACCCCAAAACAAAATTTTAGTGTTTACGTGCAGTGTCTCCGAGCGCACTTTAAATTGAAGGGAGACCTCACACGGCCGACTAGTCAGGTCCGTGGGGTGGGTTTTCCTAAAAAATGGGGTGATTTGGAGGCAATAAAATAATGCAATGAATCAACTACGAGCACAATTTAATAGTTTACGGGCACATAAAATGATCGAAACATAGATGCACATGTATTTGTGCAGGATCTTTACAAGAGCTTAAGGCTCAATAAATAGACCGTTAGTGTGATCACACGCCTGGTTTCACAGGTGTTATTTAGTTTATAGACATTTTACATTGCCCTAAGTAATTAAAATCTCCACTTAATTAATATTCCCCTAATAGTTTCTCCAAAATTCTTAATTAATAAATGCCTAACAAGCTTAATATCTACATATATACCACACAATTACTATTCTGGTTTGATTTTTCTTCTTAACCAGCTTCGCACCAAGGGGTTGCAATCCAGATAACGATGTTGGACTATCCCAGCTGACGGGTAAGAGTGAATGCAAGGACTACCAGCAGGCACAGCAACAATACTCAAAAATCCCAGTGGCCACCGCAAGGCAACCAGTATTTACGACCAGCCTAGTCGTTTCAGCCAGTCCTGAGACTACGGCCCAGTATTTCTCCAACAATCCCACAGTAACTGCACCGCAAATACACAGCCAGGACCACAGCAATCCTAACAGCAACCCAGGAGCCCCAGAGCAACAATAATAACAGGAACAGGAACGATAACATAGGAGTAACGCAGTAGCAAGGTCGTAACAATGCTGTAGCAGCGTCGTCACAGCGTCTTAGCAGCGTCGTCACAGCGTCGTAACAGACCTACAAATAATTATTACTCTAGTAACTTCCTACCTTGCCTAATTTGCCATGTGAAAATTGTGTCACATCTATTAAGATGTCGAACATACCTTAGGTTTCGGGTGGGCTGATACACGAACCCAACTAAAACCACCAACATCACGACATGTGCTTCCCTGTCAACCCTTCACGATATATCCCTATGCCTCCACGGTTTGACAGTCACAACGAACAGAGTTCCTGCACATCGAACCAGCGAACGTACCGCGGTCGAGATACACTACCAACATGAAACATGACAGGTAACCTGTTTGTTGACTTCAGCTACAAGCAAACCTAAAGTGCATAACAAATACTGTTCCTGTGGCCAAAGTGAGGTAAGTCTACATAGTTATTGCTAGTAGAGTTGAGCATTATGTTCGTATCTGTTTTGCATGCCCTAAAGCTCGTTGACAGATGAAATTATTTGATAAATATCCTATCTTGCAGTATTCCAGACGATGTCTAGTAGTGTTACCAGCCAAAAGTGAAATATAATTACCCAGTACAAGACAATTACCACCCTGATATCGCAGAAACACCGCAGAGGAAGACTTGACCAACGAAATATCCAGGAACGACTGTAAATTAATGCCCTTTTTAACCACTATCGAACTTCCATTATCCTAATCAGGTGAGCCCTCTATTTTTGCAAGATGATTTTTCAATACTAATAGTTGAACCTAGTGATGTAAAATTCTCGAGAATTTAAAAAAATGAAATATTTCCAGGAAATATTTCATAAATTCTCAGAATTTTAGTGAAATTTTGGAAATTTATGAAATATATGGAAATTTTTCATGTTAAAAACTCTGGAAATATTTCCGGAAATTAATGACGTCATCTTGGAAATTTCACTAAATTCTCGAGAATATATGAAATATTTCCGAGTATATCGAGAATTAATGCGAACTTCCAAATAAATGCGCTACCAACAGTACTATAGTAGTATCATAGTAACACTAACGTCACTATATATAGTTCTCTTTTCGGTTAGTGTTTATTTTCCAAAAATTAAACACACTGGGACTCTTAGTCACAATATTAAAATCTATATCTAACTTATATTGTATCGAAAACTTATGGAACCGAAGAAAATTAGGAAATTTTAATAAAAAAAATCAAATAACTTTGAATCACAATTTGGAATATTTTATCAATCCAGTATCACAATTTTTAATTGCGATTATAAATTCAAAAAAGTTAAATAAAAGAAATTTCCTGCTGACACTATAAGTTTCCTTGTCAATTTAAAAATTGCTTTAAGAAAGCAAACATTAAGGGTCAGTTGTATAAAAGTGGCTCAGCGAAAGTTCAGCTGAATTAAGGTTCAAAACCCAAGGATACCATTCTGGCATCCTTGAATTTTGAACCAATTTCAGCTGAACTTTCGCTGAATCACTTTTATACAACTGGCCCTAAGTCACATTCAATAAGCATGTTTAATTTCAAATTAGAAGTGAAAAAAAAGTTTTGGTGATGGAAATCTGAGCATTTTAAAGGTGAATCATTTAGTATGTACATTTTATATATTATATTTCAAGTTCAAATACGGAATTATTTATTATATATCTATTTCTATTATAAAATATTACAGGATTATTAAGGGTAAATTTTGAGTTAATTGAACCAAAAATCGGGTGATTTCTCGACCTTCACCGGCATGCGTTAAAGCAGATTAAATGTGCGCATCATGCGCATGCTTAGATGTCAAATAACGTGCTGCGTTAAATGCAATAATGCATTATTGCAGAGTTAACGTTAACAAACGTATAAGAAATTGACGACAAATAACATTTCAACATTTGACAACTGACTTTTCGATATGAGTGTAATGAAATGACGCATGCGCCAATTTGAAAAGTTTAGCCAAATAAAAAATTTTGGAGAATTTAAGGAAATTTATGAGTATATTTCCATTATTTTTGGAAATTTCTTTAAATTCTCATAAATTTCATAAATTCTCAAAATTCTCGCATATTTTTGCCTAAATGAAATATTTCATAAATTCTCCGAGAAAATTTTTTGACAGTTCTAACAACCAATTAAATTTCGTTATTTCTTGTCATGTGACACAAATCACCCAATCATGTTAAGATTACACAGATAATTACCATCCAGGGAAATTTTCAATCACTTTGACAACAAAATTGCTTAACTTTGACAACTTCATAATAACTGCCAAATAAATATCAAAATGTCACTTTTTGGCAATGCCAATTCTCAATCTATAAATTTTTAATAAATAAATAATTGTTTCGTTGTGTTGTGACATTTTGACTTTATTTTTTCAAAAAATTTTCTGACCGAATATCCCTCAGACATTGACAAATGCCTCATAATTTTATGACAACCTCAAGCAAGTTGCTTGGTAATAGCCCTCCGCCTTCGGCGTCGGGCTATTACCAAGCAACGTGCTTTCGATTGTCATAAAATTATCTCGTACATTATCAATGTCTTAGGGATATTATAGCTGAAAATTTCATAAATTCTCCAGGAAACTTTCACAGTTCACAACACTAGTTGAACCTATTTTTGTAGATAAGAGCTACGGACTGAAGTGATACTTTTATTTTCCCAAGATTGGAAGCAGCGTGACAATAATTTCGATCCTGCCGAAGGCTATTTATTTACAATATACCTTTTCTTTATGTATCGTTATACAATAAACTAAGAATAGACCTTTCCGCTTAGTTTATTTGCTAGTAAATTTGCCACTGAAGCGTTAACCTACGAAGCACCACGAGAAAATATCTTGGTGTGGAATTAAATTGTAACAGAATCTTCAGCCGGTTTCCGATCACGCGTAAATATTGGATGGTATATCGAAGACGAAGGTGCGTTATGTAAATTTAAGTCCCTCATATTCCTATTCAGTAAAGTTGCATCATTAACCTGAACTTCGGTCGACATTCCGCTAAGATTGTGAGGATTATGTATATCAGGCCTATGTATCTGATGGATATGATGTGGCTGTACATTCTCTTCCATATGAGGATTATGTCGCCTAAGATCTGACGACGGGTTTACCCTCCGTGAACCCTGCTGAGGTTGCGGAGATCCGCTTACCGACGGGAATGGCGCAATTACTACCGGTGGTAATGTTTCATGAGCGGTAAATAACCTGGAGACGGTAGGCAACACCGAATTGTTGCCCCCGGGGCTTTGCAAGAGCTCGCGATCTTCAATTCGCACTCTATCTATATCGGCCCGAGCTACGTTCGCAGTCGCGTCGACCGCTGCTGTTGGAGACACTGGAGAGATATTATGTAACTGAGAATGATGGATTATTTCCGGAAGTAACTCAATCGGTGCATCTATCAATGGCTGACGTTCAGGTGAAGTATTATCACTGTCAATTCGACCCATGAGATCTTCCAGAGTTGACATTAAGGTCGCACATTGCGAAATTAATTGACTTTTATAAACCATGGCTCTCGAGTCCGTAATCCGGTTGAGTCTATTAGTTATATGAATAATACGTGACTGAATACGGCTATGTTCATTTGCAGCATTACCCCTATCAAAATTATGTACTAACAAAGTTAATTCATTTATCTTGATTCTGCACGTCTCTAATTCCGTATCTACCCCCACAATAGGTATCATTGTTAACGAACCTCCCAGTCTCTCTATCCGCAGCAGTCCACGCAACCGAGACCGTTTCTCTTGCACCGTACCGTTATCTGGCGCGTTACGTACCCTTAATTCATATGAAAGTTCGTCCCCTAATAATCGGTTAACCTCCATTACAGGTTTGACTAATAATTTATTATTTCCCCAAAAATTCCGACAAGAAAGGAAGGCAAATGTTAGCCTGAATGCGATGTTAAGATATCTCCAAGTTCCAAAGAATTCTATGAAGGCTTAAAATATTATAAATTTCCGAAAAGGTAAAAATTTCCACTTTTATTTTACTCGTTTATTAATATAACTCTCTCTTCCATAAATAAAGTAAATAATACGCTAGGTATAAATATGCAAAAAACAAGAAGTCCCGAAGTTGTATACTAGTAATGATAACAGGAAAATGTTAATAAAACTAAATTATAAAAATGAAATAAATTATAAAAATTATAAAATGCAAGTAAATGTAGAAGTAGGTAAATCACTAGCAAGGCAAGGTAAAAAAAAACTTGCATAAAAGCTAAGTCAATATAATAATTCTTTTATGTGAATGTAACGTTGTTATTTGAATTATATTTAGATATATCCCAAAGATATTGATAAAACCTCTTAAAGGAGTGATCAAGTAGTTAACTTGACTGGACTATTATACAACTATTAAACGTTATAAGATAAAATCAAAAGTGATTTCGAAATAATAGTAAAGAGGGTAAAACTGGCTAAACTTCGCCCATTGTATTAGTATTCGGTATACTTTTATAATAAAGTCGTTTATTATTATTATTATTATTATTATTATTATTATACTATACTGCAGTTGCCTGTTTTTTTCCCTAATCTTAAGTTAAAGGTATATAAGCTCTAAAACGCAGTAAGGATTCCGACGTTTGAAAGTGAATATTTTACAGTCCCCAACCTAAGTCGCTAACCTGGCTAAGTCCCATAAAATTCGATCCGCTGATAACTGTACCCTAAATAAATTGTAAAACTAAAAATATCTACGTAAATATTTACCGCTATGTAATGTTTAAATTCCCTAACGGAATTTCCTCTCGCCCTACCTGGTGAAAAAAAAACAGAGAAAAAAAAAAGGAGTGCGAACCGCCAAGCTAAAAAAAATCCACTTGCCGTACTTGAAATAATAAGTACCTAATTAAAATATATAAAATAATAATCAATTAACCTAGACTTATTTACTTTTTACGTATAGTTGCGCTGGTTACAAAAAATTTACTATTCAATCTGAATGGAAAAAAAATTGATTGTTTTTCTTTTTTCCAAATACACGTATTTTAAAAGTAATAAAGTAATAATTGTAAAAGTGCACTATTATAATCCAATTATTGTAAATGTATGTGAAATGGCAGAACAACTAAATACCACAAGTACAGTGGTTCAGGTAGCACAAAGTAAATAACACCAAATTACAAACGAGCAAAAAAAAATTCTAACAACTACTTTTTCTTTAAAACTCACGTCCAGCGATTGCTAGACATCAATAAAATACCCAATAACGAATAAAACCAGCATAATTATGCCTATCTGTATAAAGGTTTTTGCCAATAAGCAAATAAAATTACGCATAAAATACCTACCAAACAAACAGTTACCTATAAATAAATGAACTTACCAACACTAAACAGATTAAAATACACCACTCTAAGTTGTAAAATGCCTGTGCCTATATACGGTTGAAAATAATTAATTGATATTGTGTAGCAAGTCGGGGGTATAGAAATTTTATAAACGAAGAAAATACCTATTACTAATTTAAAAATGTTAATTTGTGCCACGGGGTATATCAGAAGTAAATGGTTGAGTTTTTGTTATGTCTGCAGCAACAGGAAATTCATGTTTGTATAGATTTGGCTTATCAGGGAGTTGAAATTCGATGGGAAAGAATTACATGAGTCGATTCCCAGGGAAATTGCTAGCTACGCGAAATTGTGAGATGGACTCGCCTGACCATATATTGGGCAAAAATAGGGCCACTCAGCGATTTACCAGGGGGTACCGGGGCAGACGAACCACTAAGTGGGAGCGCAGAGACTTCACTTGACTTCGGGCCGGGCAAGACTTGACTTCGGGCCGGGGAAGACTTGACTTCGGGCCGGGCAAGAGTCACGATTAGACTCACGGAACGGGTAGTTTCGGTTAGCGAGAAATAAAGCTGCCCTTCGGCGTCGTGCAGAGAGACGGCACTTCGACGTCGCGAGGAGTGAAGAGTTAACTTCGTGTCGGTAATTAGTAAGAGGCGCACATCGGCGTCGGCGAAAAAGCGCAAGCACACCTACGGGACGGTGTAGTGTCGGGGCGTTGACGAATAATTTGTGTTGTGACATATTGTTGGGGCTTTTGGAGACCTTTTAAGTTTAATTGGGCGTAAAGGGCCTTACTTATAGACAGCAGGGCTGTCGTTTAACGTCTAAATTGTGTTTCTTCTTGGGAGAAGGAAACGGGAACGATAGTTTGAGTTTCTCAAGGGGGAAAATAAAGATATAGTTAAGTCGGGTTGACGGGCGAATCTCATGACGGCGAGTATAAATTAGTTGACAAAATTGGGTTCTAGGTGAAAAGAAATAAAGTGCACAAGTGTAATAATTACGTTTGGGAGTAATTCAGTTACAAAGTCCAGGGACGTGGTAAGTGTAGTTTGAAAAATATTTACACTAACCCCTATTAAAAAAGGCGCATTGAGTAAATTTGAAATAGCCACTGGTTGAGGTTAAAAATATTCGTGTTGACATTTCGTATGTTTTGTGGTGTTTAGTTTCATATATTATATAATTTAAGGCTTAAAGGTCCTAACCATAGTGTTTGTAAGAGATACAAACAAATCTGAGGTCGGGGGCGACTTCATCTAAATTTAGTTCACCGTAGTTTTAGGCAACGTAAATAATTGTCGTAAATAAAGAAAAAGTAACGTCTATCTTGGCGGGCGTTGTATTTTGATAGTAAAGCGAAAAGAGCCACCCCATCTTAGATTTAAAAATTGAGATCACTACAGATTTATTATTTGAGTTATTTGTTTCATTATGTCATCGACAAAATTTTTGATATAGATAATTGTTTTGTAAGTTTTGTTTTCGTGGTAATAAAATCTGATTTTATTCACGGAGTAGTTTGTTGATTTTGTTAATTATCTCCTATTATACCCACATAAAGACCGTGCATATCACATTAAGCCGCGGCCGAATTCAGGCGTCCGAAGAGTTTTCTCAACCAGTAGCCGAAGAAATATCTATTTTCTTGCTTGCAGATTTAGGTATATTTTTCAGCACAAAAATTCCGAGGTCAAGCGGAATATAAGTGTCTTGACCTAATAGCGGCTTTTCTCTTTGGTGTGCATTAGAAAAAAATAGACTCGCCAAAAGCAAGTGCTAGCTATTTTCGCACCAAATTAAATAAACATACGCCGCCACCCCATAGTTGTTATACTAGTGGCAACGGTTGTTATACTGGCAGGCGGCTGCGTTTATTATAATTGAATTTACAATACCAACAACGTTGAATTCGAGTAGAACCACCAAATGCCAAAAATATAATATTAAAAATGCGTATATCTTATATATATATATTATAATAATATTACTAATGCAGTCTGCGCTCACCTGCCTACTCAAAATATTTCCAATATGCTGATATTAAAATTCTGTATATACAGGGTGTGCGCGTGTGCGAAACAACAACCAAATTATTTCAAGCCTGGTTATCTTAATAAAGAAAAATACGGATAACCACCCTTGAAATTTGTGTTTACCAACCACCTAGGACTATAAATGATAGGGCGCCAACAGGGCGCCATTTTGTTGCACCAAAAAAAATAAAAAAAATAAAAAAAATAATAATTTAAAGATTGGGTGGGTAATTTCAAAATTTAAATAGTTAAGCAAGATTAAGGAATTAACAAGATAAATGCATGATAAGGTTAAATTTAATAATAAAATGAAATCTATGAATATGTTAAATTTGACTGAATCGAGAGCTGTCGTGTGCAACAAAAATTTATTTTTGAGTGCGCCACTTCAATGACTCTTAGTAGGACCGCATAGGGAATTCGTGGGAATTAAATGGTTAAAGCTGGCAAGATATTTTTTATGTTTAATTATTTCATACTAAGTATAAAAATGTTTCTTGCCACTCTGAGATACGCATTGTTCACCCCTACCATCCCCTTAAGGGTGGAATATTTCAAATGGCTATATCTTGTAAACGAATGAAGATATAAATTTCGTTCTTAAACCAAAAAGTTTGTCTCTTAGCGTAGAATAAAACAGTTTATTATAATTTTCTCGAAATTTTGATAATTTCAAGAATTAAACGAAATAACACACTTTTTTTATATTGTTCTAAATTTTTAGACATAGTGCGTAAACTGCAGCTTTTAGAAAAAAAAGTTCTAAATGATAGTTATAGTCTACACTTTTAGCTTTGGAATGGTATATATACTTCCCATTTTAAAACAATCCTAGGTCGAGAAATCATCGAAAATGTTAGCTACTGTATAGGTTGAGTATGTATATTTACAAAATTGCAACGGTTTGTTGTCGAAATAAATTTATTTTACATTGAACGGAACTTTACATTTTAAACATAAATAAAATTCCTTCTTGTATTTTGACAAATCACGCACTTGGATTAATTAAAATGCAATGAAATTTTCATCATGTAATGTCCCAGAAATAAAAAAACTGAATTATCGGTCACTATTGTTACACAATAAACAAAGCTTTTCGGATACGGCAACGGTGTCTCACGAATTTAGAGCGGTACACTAAACGTTAAATTGTTAAACGAGTCGAAAAAATAATATTCAAAGCAAGAAACTCGGTTGCCTTGCTGAGGTCTGTGGATTCCAATTTTTTTGTTTATTAATGGCGATAAACAATTTCCGAAAAAATGTTCTTCACGAATAAATCGAACAAGTCGAGCGGCAAATTCCTAGGTAGAAGACGAGTCGAAAAAATAATATTCAAAGCAAGAAACTCGGTTGCCTTGCTCAGTCCGTGGAATCCAAATTTTTTGATTATTAATGCGATAAACAATTTCTGAAAAAATGTTATTCTTCACGAATAAATTGATAAAGTCGAGCGGTAAATTCCTAGGTAGAAAAATCCGCGGGCAAGGCCCGCTTTGAATATTATTTTTTCGACTCGTTTTCTTCCTAGGAATTTGCCGCTCGACTTGTTCGATTTATTCGTGAAGAGTAAAATTTTTTCGGAAATTGTTTATCGCCATTAATATTTTTTCTCAAGTTACTTGCCGCACATATGTATTGCCGCATACATATTTCGGTTGATCTAACCAGAATTTAGTTGGATCAACTGATGCGCATGATTGAATAGTCTTGAACATCACGCATTGACAAAGTTGAGACAATTATTAGTAGAAGAGTAATACCGGATCCGAGGATCCCCCCACCACTTTTGCTCCCTCCACCACTTTTTCTGGGGTGGGGGGCAATTATAGTGGGGGGAGGTAATTTGTAATTGCAATAAATGTAATTAGAATAATTAGATTGGGAGGTAATTTGTAATTGCGTAATTAGTAATTTGTAATTGTGTAATTGGATTATTTCGCTGTAATTAGACTAGTATAATTGCAATATATCTAATAAATGTAATTAGTCTGGAGGGGGGGATAATTAAAACCCAATTGTCGCGAGAAATGAAAGTAATTGGATTATTGCGCTGAGAAATGAAAGTAATTGAATTATTGCGCTGTAATGTAATTGCGTAATTAGTAATTTGTAAATGTGTAATTAGACTATTTGCGCGTTAATTACACTATTTTATATAGTCTGGAGGGGGTTAATTAAAAAACCCAATTGTTGCGAGAAATGAAAGTAATTGGATTATTGCAATTAAACTAGTATAATTGCAATATATCTAATTGAATTGGTACAATTGTATATTAATTAGTACATCAATTGGAGAAATGAAAGTTTATTGCGCTGTAATGAGACTAGTATAATTGCAATATATCTAATTGAATTGGTACAATTGTATATTAATTAGTGCATCAATTGCTAAATTATGCGCTCTTAATTGTCAAAAATATATGTCATTCAATATCGCTAACAAGGGATCTGGTATATTAGCATTACGTCTCGGTATAGTAATTAGTGTAGGTATAGTGTAATTGTATATTAATTAGTGTCGCATGCAATACGCAAATAAATTAATTAGTCTAATGTAATTGCATCAAGTTAGTGTCACACAACAGTTTGAGTACCTACAAATTCATTGTTAGAATTCTATAAAGTAGGTGTCGAAATATTGCAATAAATTTGACATCGAAATGCATTTATTTTCTAGGGATAAAAGAACAAGCGACATCGCATTTATTTTCTAATGATCAAAGATTAAATCAGCTTTTAGTTTTTACTGTCGCATATCTCGAAACAAAATAGTTGGTTAAATTTATAGCTCCCATTTGTTCGACAGACAATAGGTTTGAATAAAGGACACAGGTACGTAGGCCGGGTGGCTCACGAGAACGGTACCTACATGAAATCGGGGGTATGCCATTAGGGCGGTCGACTTAAAACCGTCAATAATACAATTTGGTATTTAATTTCTAGTCGAAATGCATTCATTTTCTAGGGACAAATATATTGCACAAAAGATTAGCCATCTCTTATCTAAACAAAAGTTACGTCGATTTTTACAAAACAAAGCCACACAATTACCTGAAATTTTAAACTTAAAAATAACAGGTGAGAGTGTGATTCGAATAGGACAGAAGGTTTAGAACTGCCTACCATAAAGAAGTCATTCAATGCCGTTAACAAGGGTGGCAATATATTAGCTTATCAAAGATAGATATTGTCATAGTTTTAAAACATTTTCTATACGAGATAGTGGAGTACCTAACTAAGAATATTATTGAAAAATATCAACCAATCTGACAAAGAAGCTAATGTAGATACATAAATAATGTTCTTTTATTTTTATTGCCATATTTATTACATCAAATATTGTATGTATTATGTAGTTATGATGGTATATTTTATATTATATTATAAGGTTAAATAAATGAAATACACATTAAAAGATTACATTAATTTTATTCCCTATTTTTATTACACAACTAAAAAACACCATAGTATAATTAAAACAGTTTTATGTTAAATACACAATTACATTTTGGGAAAATAAACATTTGCAAGTACATCGTGATTATTGTTGATAAAATATTTTTACTAGACATCAAGAAAGCCATTCTGAACCGAGCCATCTAATGCATTATAACTTAAATATGTATCATGAAGTATAAGTGCATACACTCGAGTTTGTTCGGGAAATTTCGTTTTTCGTGTTTCAAATTCTATTTTTATGTCGACTGTAGATGATTTCACTGCAACAGGTTGGTGTGAACAATCAATGACAAACAAAGGATTCTTCCTGTATTCCCCAAGATCCATCATGGGTTCGCTCATATCTTTATCATAGTAACTACGTTGGAAGTTCTCATAAGCATAATATGCTGCAGAATCGAGCTTCTTATCGAAATCTAAATTCCAACGTTCGTATGGATAAACTTCAGAGTTTAGAAATAGTCGAATATTATTTATGTCTGCGTGTTTGAACTGTGTAACATCCTTTGTTCTATCATTGGCCTGAACAGTGTCTTGAAAACCAAGAAGGATGAAAAGTGGACTTTCAAGACGGGTGGAGAGTTTAAGAGCCCATATGTCATAGGCAGTATCACGTAGACAGGGAAGCTCATAAAAATCCCATGCACGGTAGACCATATTAACCTTGGCATTATTACCACTTTTATTAATTCGATTCAATAATTTTAACTTTTGTCGATCTTCAGGTACAATATGTCTTATTTTCCACTCAATTTTGCTTATTTCCAGCTCCGCATCAACTTCACCGATATAGGAGTCTTTAAATGAGCGTGCAATTATCATAATTAATTCTTGCTTCACATTCAGAATGCCTTTGGTATAATCTTCTGCAAAACCCATAAGGAGCTTAAGGGGTAGTTTGCCACTGAACACGTGACTGGTGGTATCTAAAATATCTTGTCTATTTTGACTGAGACCCCAACCTGTTGTTATTAATGAGCGTGCATGCGTTTGCCCATACGACACCATAGTTTTCATTGTTGTAGTAATACCAGGTCTTCTAACTACTGCTACTTGTTTACCACCCATTTCCAGACGTATCTCTTCAAAGAGAAATGCTAGTGCATTATTGGATAAATAGCAACGCTTTGTGGCATCACTAGGGGTAAATTTTCCTTCTATGTATATATAACTTTCTGAAATGTCGAGTATAACATCTTGAAAATTGATGGGAATACGTATTTCATCAGAGTTTCTGTAATATGGGGAACCATATGGTTTATATGTATGCTCATGTAGGCTAACTAGGGAATGATCCAACACAGGTTCATCAAACACCTCAAGTTTTTCACTAGTTGCAGCCGCCACCATTATTATGGCAAATATTTTCGCAGTTTTAATCCAATATGTTTTAAAAAGGCTTGATCCTCAGCTGACAATCTATGTCCTAACTGTTTAAGGTATAGACTTTGAATGAATTGCTTTCCACATCTCCCTTTCTTTTTATCCACACTATTGTTCGCTACAGTATCATATTGATGGTGATGTACTTGCTGTCGCTGTTTATATCGAAAGCCCATTTGGTTGGTGATATCAAACTTTCTTCAATTCTAGCCTTACAATAATTTTCTCACCTCGAAAATTGATCAAATCACCGTTGTCGTCCAGTACACGTAGCGTGATGTTATCTATTAACTGACACCATTTAGGTCTAACAGGTAAATATATGATATTTGTAGGTTCTCTAGTAAGTTTGTAGCCAGGCTCAACATCTATATCAAATTCAAAGAGAGTGTGTGACTCTTCCGCATTCAGATAAGCTCCAGAAATAATATTGCAATCTACACGTATCATCCTTACTTTCATAATATCAACAGGCTGTGTTGATTCATAATTTTTATTTGGTTGTAAATATATTGGTCCAAATCCCAACAGACTTCCTATGGAATTTGGTTGTCTAAAATCTATTTCATACTTTGACAAAATCTCGCACTTTAAGGTGTTGTTGTTTGCCCGTAAAGTGAATATTTGCGTGTAATCCTTTCCATCAATATTCATAGCTTTCAACATTGCTGCATAGATTTCATCAATTTCATAAGCCCCCAGAGGTATGTGAACAGTAGTGAATGTATCTTTAGCACTAACCCTATATTGGAAGATGTTATTTGTTTCATCCACATTGAATATGGAGTTGTAAGAGTAGAATCCAATTAAGCCTAACCCATGACGACTGCTCCTATCCAGTTCAATGGGTGGATTAAAGTTGACACTTAGCACACTTAAGCGGCTCGTTAGTGTGAACGTGTACGACATGACTGATGTAATTAAATTGCATTACCCAATTTATTGTGGATTACAGCAATAATGGTATAATTTCCTCTTCTTTGAACTTGATGGTAATATATTTACATTGTTATTGGATGCCACATTTACATCGTTTACCTTACAATAGCAGCAAAACATTTTTCGAGGTATTGGACCGTCATTAGCATCAAAACTGCCTTCATGATCGTTAAGGTAATGTTCTGTACAGTATTGATATTTTATTATATCGACATCGTTCTGAAGATGTGTAGGTAGCTTATCCCATACTAATGCAATTTCATGTGAAGCCAACCCAATCATCACTTCTTTGGGTATATCAGCAAGTTGTTGTTTGCTCATCTTCAATAGACTGCGCAAACGGGAGAATGCAATTAGTGAGTGGCCCATTCGCTTGATACCTTCTCGATCCATTGCTGGGGTTATAGTTTTCAGCTCCAGGGCGTTTTATATTTCTTTCGTAGAGAGAAACTTTAAACACAAATGTCCACACCACACTGTGTTAAAATTCTGTACACGTTTGTAGTTATAGAATATTTGGTTGGCCCTCCTTGAATCGTTATTGAAATATGTAACTAATTCTATAGGTGGGGGTAAATCACCAAAACTATCAAAGTAATTTACTAAACTACCTCGTTTTTTATATGCCACCCAATGTGTCCCAGGACCATATATACTATCCAAATTGATTATTGCAGATTCATTGTAATGTGGGCCACGTCTTGGTAGTGAGTCGCGCATAAATACACCCCGAAAGTATGCTACCTTCATTTTCTTAGCATAATATTTAAGATCAATGTCGGTAAGAGGTCTCCGAGGTAGGGAGTCTATTAGTTTTTTGAATTCTGTTTTAGATAAAGGCCCATTCCCTTTCGATATGGCTTCATATACATCCCCTTACCACTTTTCATAGCTATTGCTTCCATACTTCTGTTGTGTCGATTTGCTTCAGCTAATTCTTCTCTACCCTTTTTTACGTCATTTACAGCTTTAGCAATACCAGCAGCCGTACCCACCAAACTACCCAATGCAGATAATCCAGCAAAAATGGGTATTAGAGGTAAAATACGCCAACTTTTGGTATTGGTATAACTCGAGGTGTTCGAATATTGCGTTTCCCACCGGCCTGTTTTATATATCGACGTGCGGCTTTTAGAGCAATTTCAGTCGCCTTCGTTTGGTCTTTTACTCTTTTGCCTCCAGCACTTCGCAGTGTGTCACGCACTTTTCGTACTATCCCAGATCCAAATGCTGTCTTTTTAACATTCTTCTTAACCTTCTTTGTTTTCTTGATGATTCGTTTCCTTATTGGATTACGAGATATTGTTGAATTACATCCCATACCAAGACGTTGTTTTCCTTTCATTATAGTTGTAACTAACCAAGCAGCGGCCTTTTCTCCACGTCCTGCGTCTTTGGATTTCCCTCGTTTCCACGCAGCCTGTTCAAGCTGATAGTCTGCTTTATGGCGGGCTGCTAGATTACTGCTATTTTTGTCGTATGCAATATCGTGTTCCTTGCACGCTTTATCGAGCTGATTTATGCCAGGATCACCCCGTGTCAGCCGTTTATTTAAATCTGTGCCTGGACCACAAAATTGATAACCTGGCAAATGCAACTCGACGGGAAGCTTATTAATCAGGGAATTAATTAATCCTCTACCGCGCGTCATACGTTTTTCACGTGTGTATCGTATGGTGGAAACCATTTAAATAAGAGTTGCAAGTCACATGTCTATTTATATACTAATTAGCTGCGATACAATGCACATTGTGAAACAGAAACAAACGCTTTCCATAGATAATTTGGATGAAAAAGTTGGGCGTGGGTTAAGCGCTCATAATCGTCATGGACCACTACTACCTTCAACTGTACGTGCCCTCATAATAGGACCCTCGAATTGTGGGAAAACAAATGTCTTAATATCTTTGATCACCCATCGCTTAGGTTTACGCTTTTTAAACATTTACCTATACTCAAAGTCTATAAATCAACCCAAGTATGAGTATCTGCGTAAGGTGCTAGCGCCGATTGAGGGGTTAGGATTTTATACATTTAGTAATGGAGCGCAAATAGTGGAACCATCCGAGGCAAAACCGGAGTCTTTATTTATATTTGACGATGTGATATGTGAGAAGCAAGATGTTATAAAAGCATATTTTAGTATGGGCCGCCATAGAAATGTGGATTGTTTTTATCTTGGTCAAACATATTCTCGAATACCGAAGCAGCTAATAAGAGACAATAGTAATTTAATTATTGTCTTTAAACAAGACGACATGAACCTTCACCACATATTTTCCGATCATGTGTCACCTGATGTATCGTTTACAGTATTTCAAAATATGTGTGCAGAGTGCTGGAATGACAAATATGGGTTTCTAGTGATTGATAAGGATAGAGAAGTACATGGTGGGCGATATAGAAAAGGGTTTGATAGCTTCATATATCCATAATGAATTTTAATAAAAACTTCACTTGAGCCACAGACTTCGTATGGTTACTTCGTTTACGTATGCGCTAAGATGAAGGTTACCAAAGATAATAAAAAATATAACAATCTTGTGCATCCCAATAGTGAAATAGCCCTCAAGCGACAGTTGATTGAGGCGACAGATGCGGTACGTAAGAAGTTTAACTCTATTAAGAACAAAGATATTGAGATGCATGTAACACTTGAAAAGATCTATCAACCAATAACTGAACCTTTAAATGCTATATCTTCAGCAGCAGAGAACAAACCACATGCCCAACAACCATCATCATCATCAAGGGTGTCTACTCAGAGGGCAGTGCCATGGGAGAGTGCTTCTGAAGGAGCATCTGATAAGTATGTAGGTGATGATGATGATCCACCGTTTACCTCCATCATGGTTACTCCACCATCGTCTATAAGAACAACCCCCGTATCTGAAACTTCTCTAGCTAGTAAACTAGAAAAACGACATGAGGTTGTAAAAAGACATATACAGAATGTAAAATCGGGTAATTCCAAGTATGATAGTTTATATGGAGTGCGTGTAGATCCCAAGACGAGCAAACTGCTGATGGGCAATGCTGAAATACGTTTTTCTCATGGAAATATTACACTGTGGTATGGCAATAAGAAACTTGGCGTGTATCTAGGTAATCCGAAATTGTACGATCTAATATTTCTAAAACGCCCGCCAATTCTAGATGATAATAGAGAGAGTGTTATCGATGATGAATGGAGCAAGATATATGGAGAAATACTAAGGAAAACAAAAGCGCCGTATAAAAAATTCAATGTAGCGAGTGGCTATAACACCACTAAACGTGAAAAATTTCACAAAATTATCAAACCATTAACATCTTCTACAATTGCGACACGATCGTCAACAAGTGGTCACGGATTAAAACGTGTACCTACCCACAAATTGTACAGAAATAAAGATAAAGAATATATCTACTGGAATAAACCTAGTAAACTTGTGGCTCGTTTACGCCTCCTATGGGGTTCGAAAATGGCGGGAAATAACAACCACGACAATGAAATAATAGAAATAATATCAGAACTTAGGGAGGAAAAAATAGTGTATTAATGATATAATACCTAGTATCATTATCCTCAATAAGTATTATATAGCCTGAAATATATAAAATGGATCAGACGCAATCAGAAATGTCTACTGTAAACAACACAATTGACAAATTTGGACGCAGCAAAAGAATTAGTGCGAATAAGTTAATAGCACTACGTGGATTACCTGGCGTGGGTTTTAAACTTACCAGAGATAATCACTATGATATTGAAAATAAGCGTTTAAAAAATCTAGGGGAACCTGTCGATGATCAAGATGGTGCAACATGTAATTACGTTAACAAGCGTCTACAAACAAATGATGAAAATGCTGCCAAAGCTATTTTTGATACAACCGATGTAATTATTGAGGAAATGAAAAAATATGTTGATGTGGGACTTTTAAAAAGTGGAGATGAAAATCGCACTATTTTCAATAAACAAAATAATGAGATGATGCAGAAAATGAAAATAGAAATGAGGAAATATGTTGAAAAAGCAATTTCTGAAGTTAAACGTTCGGCCATAAACAATCACAATACTTTAATCACTAGAATCTCTAAATTAGAGCATATTGCCGCCGAACTCCAACCAAAGAAGGTGCAATCCGGAGGCCTAGCATTTCCACCAGAACTAATGCCTGAAGTTGATATATAGCTGAAGACAATTTCATAATGGAGGTTAGCAGCGAAAAATTACAAGTTGTTAATGAGTTACATAGAAATGCTCGGCGAAATTTTCGTAGAAGGCGAACCATAATTAAGGGGTTTGGTGATTTGTGGCAAGCAGACCTAGCCGAAATGTAACCATACGCTGATAAAAATAGAGGGTATCGTTATATTCTTGTAGTGATTGACTGCTATTCCAAGTACGTATGGACCAGATCTGTTAAAAATAAAACAGCTGTAGAAGTTACTAAGACTATGCAGACTATTATTCAAGAAGCAAATTATTCACCAAGAAATTTACAGACTGATAATGGTACAGAATTCTACAACAGAAAGTTTTCCGCACTAATGAAGCAGCATGAAATTAATCATTATTCTAC
Organism: Rhagium mordax; assembly: GCA_963680705.1. Taxonomy (NCBI): domain Eukaryota; kingdom Metazoa; phylum Arthropoda; class Insecta; order Coleoptera; family Cerambycidae; genus Rhagium; species Rhagium mordax. The sequence continues at coordinate 23,270,290 of OY796662.1, forward strand.
ATATAGCACAAAAAAAGCAGCAATTGTTGAACGAGTAATCCGCACATTAAAGAGTTGGTTGTATAAAGAATTCTCAGCTATGGGTAAATATAAATGGCTCGACATCCTACCCAATGTTACAAAAAGTTATAATAATAAAGTCCATCGTACAATTGGTATGAAACCTGTTGATGTCACACCAACTACACATTTAAATGTATATAATAACATAAAAATTGCTCTCAAACCGAAATTCCACCTCGGTGACGTAGTTCGTATTAGCAAGTATAAAGGTGTATTTGATAAAGGGTTTACACCGAATTTCTCAACAGAACTTTTTAAAATTGTCAAGATAAACATAACAAATCCCACAACTTACCTGCTTGCAGACATGCTTGGACATCCAATCAAGGGGTGTTTTTATGAGATGGAGCTACTAAAGGCAAAATACCCCGATGTGTATCTAGTAGAGAATGTTTTAAAAAAGCAAGGAAATAAAGTGTTTGTAAAATGGCTTGGACTCTCTAAAGAACACAACTCGTGGATTGATAGAGCTTCTCTTGTTTAAAATTGTCACTGTCTAGAAAATATATTATTGTATCATTATAAGGTTATGTCAAATGAAATATTTTTATGTATAATAAATAAATAATAAAACGAATGTACTCAATTAATATTTGTTTAATTTATTTCCTTAATGTTAAATTGTAAACAAAATAAAAATATTTTTAAGTTTATTACATATACTACAAATACTTAACTTCAAAAAAAACACCAATTATTTTTTCATAAATATATATTTTATTACACAATAAATCTACTTAAATATAATACAATATCTCACATTTAGTATGAATTTTCCAGTTTTATAACTTTAACCCGATAAATAATGCAAATTTTATTTGATATGCTAATGTTATTGTGACTGGCTTAACTCATCTATTGCTGCAAGTAAAGCATCTAAAGGATCATATTTTTCCTTTTCAACAACATTATTTGTATCAGTTATTACGGCCAACTCATTTTGAAATATCGGTATGTCGCAATGCCCCCATGGTAAAGTTTTAAAGGTATTAGGAATGGCGAATCTTTTGTCATCATAATGAGATAGTGCCACCTTATTTTTCATTTCTGTGTAAATATCATGCGAATAACTTCTAAAAGTATTCATTTCTCTTAATATTACCCCACCCCGCTCCACTATTTTGTTATAATCATCTATTGACAAATTTTTATTAATAACTGATTTCTTTACCCCCTTAGCTTTTTTCAGTTCATTATTCATAGATTTTATGCAGTAAGCTTTAGCCCCCCGTCCCATAAAAACTAATAATCGGGTCGGCGGGGAACTCATCTTTAAAATTCCCTAAAACCGACAGACCTTTAGGAACATCAAATTTATTTCCTTCTTTATAGTTGGATGTATCGAATTTATTGGGGTTCTCCTTTATAAAATCGTAAATGTTATCAGTAAAAACTTTAATAATCAGAGAATCCGTATCGGTGTATAACAGGGAAGCATTTTCGCCAAATTTTCTTTTTATCACATCATAGAAAAAATTGTATAACACCGTCTTGGATAATTCCAAAACACAAAACCCTACATAAATTGGCTTGTTGTATACTACTTTTAGTTTGTTCATATGAATCGCGACGAAATCTTCTGTAAAGATCGAACAAGTTTTAAAATTCGGCCGGGCTATAAGAGCATTTGCACCAAAGGACCTTCTAATACTTTCCCAATGCGTAACCAACTTTATATCCTTTCTATTATCCACGTTTTCCATAGTTTTACCGAAAACCGCATTATTCATTAATTTAAATTGATCTTTTTCGAATTTACTTGTTGCCGTGTTTCTCATCTCCGTATTTAAATCGATTATTACGGCTAGAAAATAATTAAAAATGTCTGTGGAAGATCCACTGAACATAACCGATCGCTAGTTGAGATACGGAACGAACCTCACAGCTGATTCAGTGAACCATCGGAAGTCGGTCGACGGTCGTTGATAATACAGTGTTCTCAACCTTACCAACGATTAATTATTATTCGTTTAGAATAACATTGATAAATAAGTATGCTGTGTAAATATTAACCTTTAGAAAGTGTTTTAAAAAAAATCAAGTTACTTTTAATAAATAAATAGTCCAACGCCTCGAAATACTCAATGGTCCAGAAATATAGGGATTTGTTTAGTGTACATAGTGAGTTGGCAACATCTGCTAGATTTAGACTATAGCTGTGTTTTTTGCTAAGTGAATACTTTATAAAACGTGTTGAAAATGAGGAAATTTCTCTCTTTTGTTCATCAACTATTGAACCGATAGTTTCGGGGTAGGATAATTGTGATAAAAGCATTTTTGGTTGCTTTCGGCTAGTTTCCGGAATATAACACAATTTCTACTTGTTTGGTTAGTTTAATATAGTTTTGATTAAACTTAATTTCGATTTATTCGGATTTTGAAAGAAACTCATCGTCCAGAATAATCTGGGTAAGTTCTAGTAGTTTTTTTTGTCTTTTAAAATACCACGTGTTCTATAGGTTAACTTTAAAAAAAAAAAAATTTTGATGTAATATTTTAGACGATTTTGGTACGGTGTAATTTGAGCGATACCACCAGCTCGTACTGACAATTGAGTATTTTTGAATTGTAATTGGATTTTTGGACTTTGGATATTTTTGGCAATTTTGTGGACTTGATTTTGGTATACTATTTTACCTAGAAGATAAGCCTAGCTATTTTATCATTGAATACTTTGAGAACATCATCTTATGCAGTAACTAAGACCTGAGACGAATACTCTACCCAACGAGGACTGTATTCTTTCCAGAAGGCTCCCTAGGCGAAACGAAGTAATCTTGTTTCTGGACCCAATTAACTCTCATTAAGTTAAGTTGATTTTGTACATTCGTTTTTTGAATTCCAGCTGTTGTATAGTATTATTTGCTTGTAATTAGATTAATCATTTTTTCCTTACAGATATTTGTCTTGATCTATTTTAATTAGGTATTTAATTATTGTTATTACAGATTATATTATTGTAATTTTAAATCTACCCTAGACTAATTGTTATAGTAAAATCTTTTTTTGCTGTTGGTATTTATCCTAGCTCTTGAGCTAGTTAATAAACGATTATATAATTTTTTTAAGAGACACGACTTTTATTGCTCTCAAGAAAGGATTTGTAATACCCTGGACCTCACTTATCTCTACGATTTTAGATCGTAACAATTTTTGAGGGCTCGTGTCCGGAATCTTTAAGAGAGCAATAAAACTTAATTATAAATTGGTCAAGACAAACAATCAAGTACTTAATAAGGAAGGTACTAATTTTACTTTGAATTTTTGGCACAGGTACAACTTGACGAGTTCCAAGAAGGGAAAGAAACCAAAGAGGCGGTTCGTAACGTTTGGGAAGCATTCTACGAGGGATTTAGAGGACTTCGTTGGATATTCGACTCTCTCAGGAATTTGGTATTCTTAGTTTTTAGAACTGCTTAGTAATTTTTTTGTGTAATTTTTTCTTACTGTTATCACAAAGATAAAATGGCTAGTATTAATACATCACAATTAGAAAGAGAATTCTTAATATATGAATTAAATATACGCGGTGTAGAAGTAAAGTCTAGTGACAAGACTAAAGACTTATCACAAAATTTATCTGCATTTTTGAAAGTTTTTGTAGCGTTAAGAGATTTGGATCCTATTTCTGAATTGCAAAACTGTGCAACCATTTTGAACATAGTAACAAAGGCAGCTAAAAGTATTTGGACTCAAACTTTAATTGATAGGCTGGATTCTTTATTTTGGCATTTAAGAGGGCGGATTGGTCGAATAGTTGGAGAGACAGATGACCAAGTAGATCAAATTTCAGGGTTGCTCAAAGAATTTGAAAACATTTTTAAGGATTTTAATGATAGAAAAAAATATCTTGTTGATCCACCATCCACTGAGACTCCAGTCGATCAGTCATCCACTTTAGCCAGTCTTCAGACATTGGTTTTGACAGATCCAGATTATGTTCCAGTAACCCGTTGGAATTTTACTTTTACGGGGAAATATAGAGAAAGTTTGGATGTCTTAATTTTTATTAGAAAAGTTAATCAGTTTTGTAAAACCAGAAAAGTATCGGAATCTAGATTACTTGCCGGTATAGGTTGTTTATTTGAAGATCGTGCGGATGTTTGGTTTCGATCTATTGTAAATGAAATTGAGACTTGGGCAGACTTGTGCTCACGTCTCAAACAAGAATTCTTGCCTCGTAATTTTGAAAAACATATTAAGGATATGATTAAGAACCGATATCAGCTTGACGATGAAAGTATAGGTACTTTCATAGCTCATGTACATGAGTTATCAAATTATTTGCCAGTTCCTCTCTCTAAGGAGAAAAGTCTAAAAATAATTAGGGATAATATGTTACCTGAATACCAGGAAAGGTTAATTTTAGAGGACATTGACTCCGAACAAAAATTAGTGGAGCTAGTCAATAAGATAGACGATCGCAAAGGCACTAGCAGGCTTAAGGCCAATTCAAGTACTCGTCCAGCTGATAATCGTGTTACATTTTTTGAAAAAGATATTTTGAATAGTGACTTTGGTAAAAATTTTAGAAGTGAATATAATAGTCAATTTGAAGTTAGCAGAGGCAGAAATTCAGATCGTTCAAGTAATAACCTAGACCATAGGCAAAGATATAATAGGAATTTTGACCGTTCTAGTAGTAGAGACCGTACCTTTAGACATAGTGATAGCATGGATCGAGATTCCCATCAATCGAGCAGAAATAGATCTAGTAGTCGGCTCAGGAACCATACTCCTAACCGAACTGACCGATATTCTCATAATAATCGTGAAGCTTCGATTAGTAGAGACGGTAGATCAACTAAGGGGAATAGTAGTAGTAGGGAGAGGTTCCGAAATCGATCCAGTAGTCGGAATAGAACTGACCAGAGACAAGTAAGCTCTCTGCGTTGCTTTAAGTGCAATAGCACCCAACATCTAGCTCGGGATTGTACCTCAAAAGTGATAAAATGCTATCGTTGTGGCCTAATAGGTTATACAATACGTACTTGTCCTACTTGTTTGAGTCAGGGAAACGACTCAAGGACTTAGTTAATAGCCGTGAGCTAGGTCTAACGATTAAATCGGCTAGAAATGTTGATAATCCTATTTTATCTGAGAGTGTGGTAGAAAGTCAGCGTGTAAGGAATGTTTTGGATTATATTTTGTCACAAGTGAATGAGAATGAATGTCCGTATGTTAGAGTGGAAATTTATGATGTGCAAATGTTGGCTTTGTTAGACAGTGGTGCAAATGGTATATTTATGAACTTGAAAGGATGGAAAGCTTTAGAATCGTTGGGTTTTAAAATGGACACGTGCTCAGTTACTTCATGCACTGTCGCAGATAATAACGACATACCAGTTTTAGGTCAAGTGACTGTTCCTATAAAACTTAAGGACAAAGTACATCTCTTTGAAATCATGATTGTACCGGATTTGCGTCATACATTAGTTTTGGGTACAAATTTTTGGGTGAAAATGGGAATTGTGCCTAATTTGCGAAAGGGTGAATGGTATTTCTCTAGTGAACCTGTCATCAATGATATTGTTAGAGAGAATAAAGCTTCACTTGAGGGAGCTAATGACTTGACAGGGGAGCAAAGAGGAAAACTGAATGAGATTGTGTATGATTACTTTGACAGCATCAAAAATACTGCTTTAGGTTGCACGGACGTAGTCGAACATAAAATTGAGATAGATGAAGGGGTGCAGCCCATTAAGCAAAAATATTATCGTGTAAGTCCGCCAATGCAACAAAAGATAAATGATGAACTTGATGAAATGTTAAGGCTTGATGTTGTCGAACGTAGTCAGAGTGAGTGGAGCTCACCTATAATGATGGTGAACAAGGATGATGGAAGTTACCGTTTCGTCGTAGATTTCAGAAAAGTAAATAATGTCTCTAAGAGACCTGTTTATCCGTTACCTTTTATACATGAGATATTAGATCAGTTAGGGACAGCTCGTTATCTTTCAAGCCTTGATATTAGATCTGCATATTGGCAAGTTAAGCTCGAGGAAAACAGTAAGCAATATACTGCGTTTACAATACCTGGCCGTGGTCATTTTCAATTTAAACGGTTAGCTTTTGGTCTATATGGGGCACCTGGTACTTTTCAAGCCTTGGTAGATCGATTATTTGGACAAGAATTAAAGCCATATGTTTTTGCCTATTTAGATGATCTAATAATTGTAACTAGTGATTTTGAAACTCATCTTCATGTATTAAAAGAGGTATTTAAACGTCTGAAATCTGCAGGCTTAACGTTGAAGCGTGAGAAATGCAAGTTTTGTAGAGAAGAACTTGAATATTTAGGTTACCGAGTAAATCGAGACGGTCTTGGAGTAAATCCTAAGAAGGTTAGCGCGATAGTGGATATGCCAAAACCAACATGTCCTCGGGAGGTAAAAAGAATTATTGGGATGCTATCTTGGTACCGTAGATTTATCCCAAACTTCTCTACAATTGTTGCACCTCTTACCAAACTCACTCGTAAGAATTTCAAATGGGATTGGACTGAACAATGTGATGAAGCCTTTTTGAATATTAAAAGCGTTTTGATTAGTGCTCCAATATTATCACGTCCACATTGGAATTACCCGTTTATTTTACAAACTGATGCTTCTCAAGTCGGGTTGAGTTGTGTACTCACTCAGTTTTATGATGACAGAGAACATGTGATATGTTATCTATCACGAGCACTAACTAAAACGGAGGCTAAATTTGGGGCTACCCAGTTGGAAATTCTTGCAGTTATTTGGTCTATAGAAAAACTAAGAGGTTACATTGAAGCAACTAAGTTCATTGTCATAACAGACTGTTATGCTTTAAAATGGTTAAATAATTTAAAAGATCCGAAAGGTCGGCTTGGCAGGTGGTGCTTACGACTTCAAAGTTTTGATTTTGAAGTTATTCACAGAAAAGGTCGTTATAATGTAGTGCCTGACTGTCTGTCAAGGGCAGTTCCTTTTGGTATAAATTCAATTAACATAGACAATGAACCTATAGTTAATTCAGGTGATCCTTGGTATGACAAAATGCTATCTCGGGTGAGAAACGATCCATTGCATTATGTTAATTGGCGTGAGTTGGATGGAAGGTTGTATAAACGTGTTGAATGTGGCTTTAAAGATCTTCTCTCGGATGTCGATACATGGAAGGAAGTAGTACCTAAGCCAGAGAGACAAAAACTTTTGGAGAAATATCATGCCGATATATTAAACGGAGCACACATGGGTGTGTACAAAAGTTATAATCGTCTCATTCAAAAGTATTTCTGGCCACGTATGAAAGCCGATGTGTATCGTTATGTGAAGAGGTGCCGAATTTGCTGTACAAAAGATACCTGCGGGATTAATGGGTAAGAGACCAGAAGTTACTCGTTGTTGGCAATTAATAAGTAGTGATCTTTTTGGACCTTTACCGCGTAGTAGTACAGGTCATGAGTATATTCTGGCTGTTACCGATTATTTCAGCAAATTTGTTATTTTTGTTCCGCTTCGAACGGCTACTGCCAAAAATGTTATAAAAGCCATTGAGGAACATGTTTTCCTAGTATTTGGAGTTTGTGAGTTCATGATTGTAGACAATGGTACTCAATACGGAAGGAGTAAAGAGTTTCGGGAGTTTTTGGACTCTTATGGAGCCAAACCCTTGTTTAATGCTTTGTATCATCCTCAAAATAACCCCACGGAGAGGGTAAATCGGGTATTAAAAACTGTACTTTCGTCTTATGTTGATGAACAACAAAAGAACTGGAGTAACAACCTACCACATCTTGCATGTGCAATACGAACTGCAAAGCATGAAACAACACGGTTTACTCCATACTTTACAAATTTTGGTTGTGAGATGATTGTCAATGGTGAGGAATATAACGTTCGACGAGACAAAAGTAAATTTGGTACGGATGATCTAAGAGGCTGAAATTTTTAAAGAGAGAATGTTGAATTTAAAAGTAAGGGACTAGCTAAGTTGCATAAAACGATTAAATTAAGTTTGCAAAGGGCTTATGAAAGGACTAAGTTGAGATATGATCTTAGAAGACGTCCAGTTAGTTTTCAAGTAAATGACTATGTTTGGAAAAGAGACTTTCCTCTGTCGGATGCTTCTAAACATTTCTCTGCTAAGTTGGCTCCCAAATTTAGTGGTCCCTATCGAGTGAAGAAAAAGTTTGGTTTGAATGTGTATGAGTTAGAGAATGATACCAAAAGGTCAGTAGGTCGATTTCATGTAAAAGATTTGAAACCTGATCACACGTTAGAGATAGAATAAATTTTGGAATTGGAAGTATTTTGAAAAAGGTAAATTTTTTTTTGGTGTGAAAATTTTGTAAGTTTAGGAAATTTTTGGTGATTTGCCAAACTAATTTAAATATTAGTTAGGTATTTCGGGTTGTTAGAGAAATTTTGCTGTTAAATAATTTTTTTGGGTGGGTGCTGTTCATGAATTAATAGGAACGACGATCAGTTTCCTAAATACCAGTAATGATGCTGAGTGACGACCAACTAGAAACTCTCATTGCTGATGACCAAAAAAACGACCTAGTAAATTTTTTGGGATTGTTGTTGATGGTATGTTTGGATTTATTGTTGTTCTTGTCTAAATGAATGAAAGTGATTGTTAGTGATGGATGATTGTGATATAGCTGATACGGAGGGATTTCTTGCAGGAGTTTGCATTTGGTTGTAGGTACAGAATGAGATTCATGTAAGTTGTCGCTGACACACGAAACTATATCGGCTAGAGATAGTCTGAATTGATGCTCGTCTAACCTAGCGTGAAAGAACCTTGTCCTTTGTAGTTTTTTTTTCCACCCTTCTGGTGTTTCAAACATTTTCCTTGTCGCCTCACGACAATTTAGGCTTTGCAGATGCCATAATCTGGTCCTAAGGAACCTCATTTCTTAGTTTCAGCTCGTATTTGCTATAAAATACTTTAGTTTAAGTTGTCTTTCGTAGTATTTGTTTAGTAGATGAATGGGAAACGTATGAATGAGAGTGTAGTTGTGGTTGAAGGAAGGCACCCGTTGATTTATTCTGAGTGTAGGTCTGCAGAATACTTCATGCAGTTTGTTTACCGTATGCTAGAGCTATAACTAGTTTGAATTGATGCAAAGTCTAACCTAAGAATGTTTTGAACCTAGTCCGTTGTGCAATTTTGCTTCCACCCGTCTGGTGTTTTAAATTTGACCTGTCTAGAAACGCAGTTTTGATCAATTTGAGTTAATAAAAATTTTAGTTTGGTACATACTACAATGTACTGAATTCTCTTGTAAACTCTCGGCTTCACCGAAAATTTTGGCTTGTAAATTTTACTATGCATATTTATTTGACTATTGAAAAAAAAAATCCTTCAGATTTTTTTTGTTGTTTGGTGGGATGGAGTTATTACGGCTAGAAAATAATTAAAAATGTCTGTGGAAGATCCACTGAACATAACCGATCGCTAGTTGAGATACGGAACGTACCTCACAGCTGATTCAGTGAACCATCGGAAGTCGGTCGACGGTCGTTGATAATACAGTGTTCTCAACCTTACCAACGATTAATTATTATTCGTTTAGAATAACATTGATAAATAAGTATGCTGTGTAAATATTAACCTTTAGAAAGTGTTTTAAAAAAAATCAAGTTACTTTTAATAAATAAATAGTCCAACGCCTCGAAATATTCAATGGTCCAGAAATATAGGGATTTGTTTAGTGTACATAGTGAGTTGGCAACATCTGCTAGATTTAGACTATAGCTGTGTTTTTTGCTAAGTGAATACTTTATAAAACGTGTTGAAAATGAGGAAATTTCTCTCTTTTGTTCATCAACTATTGAACCGATAGTTTCGGGGTAGGATAATTGTGATAAAAGCATTTTTGGTTGCTTTCGGCTAGTTTCCGGAATATAACACAATTTCTACTTGTTTGGTTAGTTTAATATAGTTTTGATTAAACTTAATTTCGATTTATTCGGATTTTGAAAGAAACTCATCGTCCAGAATAATCTGGGTAAGTTCTAGTAGTTTTTTTTGTCTTTTAAAAGACCACGTGTTTTATAGGTTAACTTTAAAAAAATAATAATTTTGATGTAATATTTAAGACGATTTTGGTACGGTGTAATTTGAGCGATACCACCAGCTCGTACTGACAATTGAGTATTTTTGAATTGTAATTGGATTTTTGGACTTTGGATATTTTTGGCAATTTTGTGGACTTGATTTTGGTATACTATTTTACCTAGAAGATAAGCCTAGCTATTTTATCATTGAATACTTTGAGAACATCATCTTATGCAGTAACTAAGACCTGAGACGAATACTCTACCCAACGAGGACTGTATTCTTTCCAGAAGGCTCCCTAGGCGAAACGAAGTAATCTTGTTTCTGGACCCAATTAACTCTCATTAAGTTAAGTTGATTTTGTACATTCGTTTTTTGAATTCCAGCTGTTGTATAGTATTATTTGCTTGTAATTAGATTAATCATTTTTTCCTTACAGATATTTGTCTTGATCTATTTTAATTAGGTATTTAATTATTGTTATTACAGATTATATTATTGTAATTTTAAATCTACCCTAGACTAATTGTTATAGTAAAATCTTTTTTTGCTGTTGGTATTTATCCTAGCTCTTGAGCTAGTTAATAAACGATTATATAATTTTTTTAAGAGACACGACTTTTATTGCTCTCAAGAAAGGATTTGTAATACCCTGGACCTCACTTATCTCTACGATTTTAGATCGTAACACGATGTATTTTCTTAACCAAGGAGATTGATTAAATGTGAGCACTCTATGAGTCTTTAAAACCATCAAACCGTGATCCATGGCCTGTCTCAAGTTTTTATAGTCTACAATGTACCTTTTCTTGTCAAACAAATTTGGAATCAACTTTGCTGATTTTGCATTAGGAGGAACCATGTTTTCTACTAGGAAAGGGAGGTCCGAATGTAGATCATGTAATTCGTTGGGATAATGAATGTCTACTTCGAAAATGTACCCGCGCGGATTTTCATCTGGAATATTCGTAATGTCTAAGTTTATAATTTCTTGTTGGGACAACCAGGTGAAACCACCTGTCGGTAGCGATTGAGACATACTGTGGCCGTATAGGTTTGTGGCGTCCAAATAAGTTATAAACGACGAGGGTTCGTTGGAATCGTAATCGGTAAGAAATTTATTATTTGCGATATGTTTTCTTTCAGAGCACTGACTTATTCCACCACGAATTCCTTTCTTAAAAAAGTTAATCATATCTATATCAATTAATAATTCTAACTCTACTCCTGTCAGTTTTAACATAGCGTCCCACGACAATCCGGGAGCTGTAAAATATTGAGCAGGATCCAACTTGTATTTCTCTAAACTGATTTTCCGAAAATTTTCGAATACATCACATAAAAGCAATACGTCTGTTTTCAAATACAGATCTGAATAATCGCCTAAATTCTGACAAGCGAACAACTTCCACACATCTTTAGCCCGTTGATAATCATCTTCGGATATATGCTGATCGTTTAGGTTGTCATAGAATTCGGCTTTGGATGGTAGATCTGGTTTATTCAACTTATTTAAACTATCCACAAAGCTATATGGAAATACACCCTTTTGTCTCATTAAACGAAATTCTTTGTTATCCGTATAAAAACTTCTGGTTATAGTTAACTGGTCATCATTTAAACTTTCACCCAAATTTTGTAGCGATGTTGACAAGAACTTAAAACTATCAATGAATCGCAATTGTAGAAATTTTTTCTTCTTCTCCCCATTCTTATTAATGTAATCATGCATATAAAGGTCTTTTGAAAAAGATATGTACTTCTCTCTATTTTGCGCTAGTACCCCCACTCTATCTTTATGAGCGCATAGCTCTTTAATGAATAAATGTCCGTCGTATGAACTCATATTATGAAATATAATCGGTATGAAACATGGTAATTTATAATTTAAATTGCAAACAGAGTGTGCAGCGATAAATCTTATTTTTCCGGTTAAGTGGCAGTGATCCTTAACCTTCACATCACCTTCTTCGAATGCCTTCTCGCATATACCGCATACGGTTGCGTTTTCAAAGTCTCGTCTTTGTTGCGCTGTGAGCTTAGCCATTGGGACTATATCTTTCATATATCTATTATAGATATCTCTCGAGTCAGCCTCGATACGTGATACGAAGACTTTGGCGGCGTCAGACCCCCGGTATAACTCAAACTTGTTGAGAGAATTATCAAATGAACATTTTATTAAATACGCGAAAGAATGTGGTTGATGTCTAAAAGTTTTATTCCCGAAAGATCGTTCTGGATTGGGTTGGCAGGTATCGATAGGACTTAAAATTGATTCGAAATCGGCATACACTACAAATGGAACTTGCATTTGTCTTTCAAAATGTTCAAATTTTAACATATTCTCGGGTACTTGTTTACCATATTTATCGATTCGAAATTGGGTGGTAGGTATTGTCGTATAAATATGATTGCAATCGTGTGACTGGTGTTGCAATAAGTGACGTTCGGTATTAAAATATAACAAACAACCGTCGCAAAAATATTTTTTATGATCGCTTGCAGAAATTTGTCGCGAAATTAACCTAGACAAATTCTTTATCCAGCAATAGTGAGTTTTAGCACAATCGTTCGTACAATGGTGATTAATATTACACATCTCAGAAATTAGCAATAAATTTAAATGGATACGCAGTTTTTTCCCCGAGTAACGTAAAGGACCTACAACTTCATATTCCATTCTATTATTTTTAAATTTCTCCTCTAACCCGTATACGTTTATCGATATATTATTCATTTCCTCAAATTTTGAAATATCTCGCAATTTTACTGGAAAATCCATACCTGTTACATTTAACACTTGTGAATAATGTGGATATGATGATAAGTCCGATGTATTACCATTTGCAGGATGCAGTGCCGAAGTCACCGCCCAGGCAAAACAACATTGATCTTGATTGTGCACGTTTACCACTGCATTCTTATTTTCAATGAATTTTGGTAATTTTATATATGATGAGCCACGCAGTGGACTATACTTGTTCACATTAATTTCAACAAATTCGATTCGTTCCAGGGCCCATCCTAAAAATATGCAAATGTTAAATGCAATTCTAGTACGTTAATAAAAATAATTACACACCTGAATCTCGCTCTTGAAACTCTGTAGTTTGGGTAATCATCTCTTCTACAAAACTATCCAAAACATCACTTAAATTCATAGCTTGATCCAAAATTTTGTTGGTTGTATTAAATGATTTCATATCTGTTAATTCTTTACTTTGTATCATGTATTTGGCGAACACTTCCAGATTTACTTTTATTACCGTATGTATTTGTAGCGCTTCTTCTAGCAGATTTAAAATTTTATGTTTGATTTCATTAAAGAACATTACGTAGTCCAGATGATTATGTTCACTATGCACTCGATATGAAATAATTCTGTATTTGAAAGCGCTTTGGATAATGCTTACACCATCCATAGAAGGAACACATGCATTTGCCTTATGTTGCAACGACCTCTTATGGGAATGCATCTGAGCTGTCGTCAGCGTCACATTACAACAATCACATGTTTGCATACTTGCGGATGTTGATGGGGTTGAATCAAATTTAAATTGTTTTGCTGGAGGTCCATTATCACGTGAAATCACACACGACTGTTTCTGATGACGACGCATATTATTACATCGCGTAAAACTTTTACTGCAAGACGTACACTTATACATTTTGCGTGTTCACTAGGAGTCTGTTGCTACTAATAATGGTTGTGACAACTCCTCTCACTCTCTATATATCTACAGTACAGAATATGACCCCCCCCCCCCCACCACCACATTTCAATATTCAAATATCCCCCATTATATTATTCTATTGTACAGCGATTTTAGAATGGCTATTGTGTAATGTATTTAAAATGATTCGATATCGCTTGTTTGTTAACCCATAATGTGGTACTATTGACAATACATCGATTTCATTTGTCTAATTTCTTAACTTAAAATTTGAAGGTAGGACCCCTATGTAGGTATTCATTAAATGTATACAATGGCAACAGTAAATAATGCCGTAGAAGTGGAGTCTTTTGCACACATGCAAATACATATTCCTTACGTTAGCTAAGTAATTTAAACATTTTTTGTCCAATTTTACCCATCTAATATATGGCGTTTTACTGAATCAATTAATAAGTCAGGTTGGCCGAGTGGTTAAGGCGTCCAATGTGTAAAAAAACATCAGATTCCCTAACGGGAGCGTGGGTTCGAATCCCACAACTGACATTTTTTCTTATCCCATAACTGATTTAACCTGGAGATTTCTTGCAAAGCCTCAGTGACAGTAGGGTATTTATTTTAATTTATTCCGTGTGCTTTTTAATACATCGATTTCTTTTGTTCAATTTCTTTTGTCTTTTTACAGGTTTGGTGTGTTTAAATGTGAAATACATACTGTACTAATCAAGACGTAGCGTCTAGGATTTGGCTTGCAATTTTTGTTAAAATATCGCTTTTTAATACATAGACAAAGTAGCCATCGTTTCCGCTTGCTTTTGTTAAAACGCTGTCAAGTTGGGCGTATACTGGTCTGTAAATAAATCTTAAGATAATTTGCTTTTCTATAAAGTAATAAACCATAGGATTTCGAGAAATTGTACCTTTGTACTATAAACGCAATAGTAAATAATTTTTGAGCTGATTTGATTAGCTCTTATCGAGGGTTATCGCGGTATGATGAAGTACATAAATGCTATACTGGTCGAAGACTAGCTACGATTTGGAATTTTAATAATTTGTTAAGCCACAGTGACAGTAGGGTAGTTGCTTGAATTTATTGCTTGTGTTTTGTACGGCGCTTTTGTTTTTCTTAGTATTTCTATTGCACTAGCGCCCAATAAATTAAGACAATACGTTTCAGGTAGCTTGCCTTTTGGCTTTGTTGAGCGGGAAGGTCGACCGACCGATGGTCACAGGTGCCATCAAGTTGAACAATGCAGTACCCTAGATTAAATCTAACTAACTATTAACCGTGATTTATGGGTTTCTTTTGTCTACTTATAGATAGTTACTTGATATTGCTTTTCTATATGGGTAATAAACCATAGAATTTCGAGAAATTGTGTCTTTGTACACAAATGCAACAGTAAATAATTTTTGATATGCTAATATGCCAGACCCCTTGTTAGCGATACTGAATGACATATATTTTTGACAAATAAGAGCGCATAATTTAGCAATTGATGCACAAATTAATATACAATTGTACCAATTCAATTAGATGCATTGCAATTACACCAGTGTAATAAATGCGCAAATAGTCTAATTACTTTCATTTCTCGCAACAATTGGGTTTTAATTATCCCCCACCAGTCTAAGCATACACTAATTAATATACAATTACACTATACATACACTAATTACTATACAACAATTGTTCCAATTCAATTAGATGCATTGCAATTACACCAGTGTAATAAATGCGCAAATAGTCTAATTACTTTCATTTCTCGCGACAATTGGGTTTTAATTATCCCCCCTCCAGACTAATTACATCAGCGTAATTAATGCGCAAATAGTCTAATTACACAATTACAAATTACTAATTACGCAATTACAAATTACCTCCCCCTACTCTAATTGCCCCCCACCCCAATCTAATTATCCTAATTGCCCCCCACCCCAGAAAAAGTGGTGGGGGGAGCAAAGTGGTGGGGGGAGCAAAGTGGTGGGGGGTGTCTCGGATCCGCCATTACCCTTCTACTATTATTTGAGAGTCGAGTGAACTGAAAATCAATTATTAAACAAAATTTCAGTCGGACCAACTCTAATTCTGAAGATTCATCGACGAGATGCGTTAGCTTATTTTTTTCAATGTATAAAAGTTTATCTCAAACCTTCTTTTTTACTTCTCGGGAATTTTCAATCGAGAAAATAAGTTTCCCGATTATAAATCGAGACCTACGATATTTTGCCTATAGCCATTGTTCTACGGCAAATAAACGGCAAGTTTTAAGCTACCTAAATTTGTTTTTAATAATTTTTTATACAGAAGACCTACTAACTTCATATGAAGTTAGCAGGTCATCTCATACTATTTAAAAAATAATAGCGACAAAATTTTCCCTTTCACGGCTAATTAACGGCAAAAAAACGGCAAATGTTTATGCTATACTCATAGTCGGGTAAGGAAATTTGGAACCTCGAAAAAATTCCGAACTTTCTGAAATTTTCAGGAAATGTTCTTTATTAGTAGTATAATGTTATACTAAAAGTCCCTAAAAATCCAACTTGTGCGTTAGCCGCCATATTGAAATAATGGTGACCAAACATAGCAATAGAAAATATTTATATTGTGGAAAAAATAGAATACTACTCATAAAATTCCTTTATTGGACGTTACCGGTTTCGTGAACGTTATTTATGCCATCTATAATGAAATAGAATAAACTCCAAATCACATGGTTCCTTATACGTGGTTTCCTTTTTATTGATGTTTAACTTATTATTATATGTTTTTAAATTTACTGATAGAGGGCGTCATATATTTTTTGGAATTTTCTAGATTAATGATTCCTCTCATTTGATTTTAATTCGTTGTATTGTCACGTGGAATTTTAATAATAAACCAAAATTTTAAATAAATAAAAAACACTTTTATTATTAATTTAAATAGATACATATAGTACATTGTTTTAAATTATTGACTATGTTGGAAAACAATCCAAAAATTTTGACTACCCTTGTTTTCAATTTATAAAAATGTAAGTATTTTTCTTTCTTTTTTCTTTATTTGTAACTGTATATTAATTTTTATTTAATATTATGTTATAATTAAACTAAATTTAAAGGTGTTATCCAATATTTTTTAAGATTTTTTTAAAATTATTCTATGTTTAGTGTGTGTTTTTATTTAGATTTCTTGTGTTTTTATAGTCAAATGTGGTTGCTCTCTGTGATTTATTTTAAGGTTTAATAACTTATTAAGATCAATTATTACATAAAGTCACCTTATTTATTACTTTTAATTAATTGTAGTCCTGTTACGTCTGAGGATGTGAAGCAAAGAATATTGTTCACGAAACCGGTAACGTCCAATAAAGGAATTTTATGAGTAGTATTCTATTTTTTCCACAATATGAACAATTACTCATATGGGATTAACCTTCCTAACTTAGAAAATATTTATTATCTCACTTGTTTTTCAATCAATTTTGAAAATTCAAAAAAGAAAATAACCACATAATACCATAGCATATGACGACATTTTTATTCATTTTTGAAAAGAACTGTTAACATATCTTATTTTGAAAAATATTTATACATTAGCTCTTTCTAAGCGAATTCCTTCATTTTACTTGAAAATTAAAAGTAATTTTGAAAAATGCCTCAGATGAAATTTGTTGAGACAACATTTCTGAATAATAAAGTTATTTCAGATTTGTGATTATTCAAAAATTAACGGAGTTATGAATTTTCAAAGATAAGCGCGCACGCGTGACGTATTTAATGCCGAATAGAACGTAGGATTAATGACTCGCTTCCTTGAGAATTTATGTTCAAATTAAAGACTAATTTTAATGGAAATAAAAAAGTATCTATATTATATATATTAATTAATATATACAGCGTGTCCCACATTTAATGGCCCCTCCTTCACAACTCAGTTATTAGTTATCCAATTTTAGCCAAATCTGGATCGGTGTCAATGACCTTTGGTGTGATTTTTTTGAATTAAACAAAATTTATTTTTGTCAGTGGCGTGCATTTTTATTAAGAAAAAAGAGGTCGCTTTTTCGAGAAATCATATTAGGCATTTTTTGCAGAAAAACTAATAGAATATTATTAATCAGCATGCTTTAGAAATCCCCATGCCGAAAATTTCACAACATTTTTGATTAAGGGTTTCCGAATAACGGGCCCAGTAAAAATAAATTTTTTTATTCGTAAATAATTGACAGTTTGAAAACGGTTTGCCTTTTGAAAAAAGTCATTCCTCATTTTCAATTTAAATTGATTTACTCTATCTCCCCATGCCTTCAAAAGTTTCAAATGCTGCAAGCAAAAATTTTTCATTGGATGATAAAAAAATATTTTAACCGGTTCTGTATTATTTGGGCATTAAGTGATAAAAAATGATCTTATGTGATAATAAATCATTTTTATACCAAAAGAAAAAAAGGTTGCTCTGAGATTAAATTAAACTATTTTTCGAAAAATAAACCGTTGTCAAGTTAATTATTTACGACTGCGGCATTTCAAACTTTTGAGCACATGATGTAAGTGAGAGTAAATCAGCTGAAATTGAAAATGACGAATGACTTTTTTTCGAGACACAAACCGTTTTCAAGTTATCAGTTATTTACGACTGAAAAAATGTATTTTCACTGGGCCCGTTATTCGGAAACCCTTAATCAAAATGTAGTAAAATTTTGAACATATAGGGGTTCCAAAGCATGCTGATTAATAATACTTATTGCATTAGTTTTTCTGTAAAAAAATGCCTAATATGACTTCTCGAAAGAGTGACCCCGTTTTTCTTAATGTCTGCACCAAATGAATAGTACCTATTTCTCAAATGTACTGATTTTTTTAGTTCAGCTGTTGCTTGCCTTCTCATCACAAAACACGCAATTTTCTTTAAAATTGAATTTATTTTCAATTCCAGACCTCAAAGATTTCTGATCTAAGCTCTATAGTGTTTTACTGTAGTTGGATGTGTATACTCTTTCCTACATTTTGTATGTACTGTCACAGAATCTGAAGATATTTTTTCGTGAATTTTATCATTTCTTTGTCGACTGCATGATATTATAGATATTTAAAAACCCTTCCTAACAATAACGATGTTCCCTACAGTTAAAGAGTTGTTGCAAAACATACATAAACGAATTTCCATTTTTAAAAAAAGCAGATCCAATTAATGTTGGATGTAAAAAATTAAAAAGAAACACATAATCAGAATGGAAACTAAAAATATAACACTAACTTTATCCAAGCAATAGATCTTGTTAATAGAATGTAAAAAATTGAAAATGCAACTCGAGAAAACTAAACAAATAATCAGAAAGAAAACCAAAACTATAACACCCTATCAAATAATATTAATCAAGAAATAGATCTAATAATTAATACTTACTAGATATTACCAACACTATTTTAGCAACAAATTATTATTAGCAATAATAATATTATATACTCAGTATAAAATATTATTAGGATTAATAATCAGAATATGTATAAAACTAAATTCGACAGCAAGCACTCTGACCTAGCTGTTGCAAACTTAGGTAAACACAAAGTAGAACTCGCGTGCCCGTTTATCTTTAAAAATTCATAACTCCGTTAATTTTTGAATAATCACAAATCTGAAAGAACTGTATTATTCAGAATTGTTTTTTATACAAATTTCATCCGAGACATTTTTCAAAATTATTTTTAATTTTCAGGTAAATTAAGGGAAATCGTTTAAAAAGAGCTAATGTCTAAATTTTCTTCAATATAATGTATGTTAACGGTTCTTTTAAAAATTTTATAAAAATGTAGTCATATACTATATATACAGTATTATGTGGTTATTTTCGTTTTTGAATTTTCAAAATTGATTGAAAAACAAGTGAGATAATAAATATTTTCTATTGCTATGTTTGGTCACCATTATTTCAATATGGCGGCTAACGCACAAGGTAGATTTTTAGGGACTTTTAGTATAGCATATACTAATAAAGAACATTTCCTGAAAATTTCAGAAAGTTCGGAATTTTTTCGAGGTTCTTATGGACCATGCCTATTTCGTTACCCCGACTATCAGTCCGATTTGCAACAGTTGACCTGCATCCGCGCCCTCCCCCAAAAGCGACCGCTGCGATCCTTATGCATTTCGCGTGGTCTACTTTCAACCAATTTAGTGAGATTTTAAGGTACACAAGTGCCGTAATGGTAAAATTGATTATACCGTTAGATAGGTAAAATTTTAGTGACCAAATTTTATTTAAACAATTTTTGTGATCGAGTGAGTTTTATTAGATAAAATCGATTATAAGATACAATGGTGTCCACAAATAAAAGTTATTTTTTTGAATAACTTTGTTAGTAATAAAAATTGGACAAAAGTGCTAATGACCTTTTCTGTTCCTTAGTAAAAGATTGACAGTCCATTAAAAAAACTAACTTGCTATCTTTAAGGGTTCAAGAGATATATCCTATTAAAGATTTTACCCCTTAAAGGGCGTCAAGGGTGAGGGACGCGTAATTGGGGGTGGCAAGAAAAGTTTTTCTATTGACAAATGCACTACTAACATATAAAATGGATGTCATTCTTTAATCATTTAATTCCCACGAACCCCCTATTTATGGCCCTATGCGGTCCTACTATGTCCTTCCTGAACTGGCCCACTGCTCGACCACAGCCTTCTTTAATCTATCTAGCCATGAACATGTAAAAATGGCAACGTTGCATCAAGACCGTCAGAATCAGGTCTAGTCTACTACGCCTGTGCTACTACTCAGTTTCCGGAATGGCGACGTACGCATGTGGTTTATGTATCAAATAGTCTCTTTATTTGCCTCAAGTCAGTGTTTTAACAAGCAATAATTGCTTTAAACTTGTAATTTAAAGTGTATTCAATGTAGATAGTGCCGTATAGTGATAATAATCCCATTTTACGCGAGTTTTAAGTGTTTAATTTCGTTCGCGAGCACCTATAACCTAACGTATATAAACAAACTTCAAAACATGCCGGCACGGTGTTGTATAACGAGTTGTAAGTCAAATTACGATTCAGTTGTAATAACTGAAGGCGTAAAAAGTGTGTTTTCTTTTCCCAAAGGCGATGGACTGAGGCAAAAGTGGCTCAAAGCTATTCCTCGGAAAGAATGGATACCATCAAAATATTCTGTAGTATGTGAGTTACATTTTAATTCGGGTGATGTTACTAAACTTGACAAGTACCTTTTACCAGACGGGACTTTTGAAATGATTGCCTGTAAACCAAAATTGAAAGAGAATGCTATTCCAGCCATTTTTCCAAATTTACCGAAATACCTATCCAAAGAAAAGCCGATTGTTCGAAAAGATCCTGAATGCAGACGTCAAAATCAAATACAACGAAATGAAATTTTAATAAAGAACTTTGAAAAATCAGATATTATTCAAAATTACGAAAATTTTATAAAGTATTTTTCGGAAAAGTTAAATATTTCTGAAAATTGGAATAAAAAGATATTACCATCCAAAGTCATTTTTTTTACACTAAATTTTGATGATGAGGCTGCTCAAATTGAAAATCAAATATTAATTAATAGAGATCTCACAGTAAAAGTATTTGCATAGAGTAAGTAAGTATAAGAGAAACCGACTAATACAAGTTTCTTAAGTGACGATAATATACAACGTAGAGAAATTAAATGCAATATTGCCGGTTATACAAATGTAATTTCTTATTGACACACTATAGGCGTGTAAAACCCACATTCAGAATTAACAAATATATGTACCATTTGTAGTATTTTGCGCAAAATGTCAGTAACAATAATTAAAAATATGTAATAATTTAAATAGGTTTACGCACTGAACAGTTAGTGTATTACTGCATTAAACTCATTGTGGCATTTCTGATTCTAAAGTTGAAACTCTGGCAACAGTTTTAAGACGCGCTCGAGTCAGCTAGATGGCTCAAGCATCAACTTATTATACATTATATCGTGGATGGGTGTTTGTTAATTACAAGTTTTTATCTTTGCATTGAACCTTTTTAAGAAGCTACGATGCGCATTGCGCCTGTTGTTTTCACTACCAGATAATAGATGCCTGTCACGTCGCTTTGAAAAAAGATGGTAATCCTCTCTAGCTCTCTCCAACACTATCAATTGCAGAAGTGATTTATTCCCTATATTTGTTACAATAAGAGAGAAATTAACGTACCTACATTATTCGCGCGCTCCGTTTAAACTGAAGCGGTCGAAGCGGACAAAAAATATTGTTGGCACATCCCTTATAGGACACACTAGGTGTGATTTTAAACAATCCAACAAGATTGTGATTTTATATATCTATTTCTTAGAATAAATAATACGTATTTTATTTACTACATAAAATTTACCACTGGAATTCCGTACATTGAACTTTATTTGTTTACAATAAATATTACTTTCTTGTCCAGTTACCAGTAATACCTTCTGGACCGTTATCGTGACTCGGTTGATTTTGTTACGTATTATACCTAGATCAAGAGATGTAGGTATATGGTGGAGTGGTCAGCCATATGAAATAAATATTTTTTTCTACGAGCGTGCGTAAAGTACTAACTTTAACTTTATGCATGCTATATAGTGCGTAAAGTAAACAATTGCATATTAGAGCACCTATATATAATATAATAATTTTGTTTTAAAAACGTTAAATATGGTTATTTAATTTTAGGTAGTCCATTTATTATTATCACAGCATATTATAATATATACCTAATTGTCAATATTCTTTAACAATAATGTTCGAATATTTTTATAATTTTGAAGTTTCATTTATATTCTTAAGTCTTTGATTAGTTTCACTCATTTAAAATTAAGTATAGGACTATAGAAATATATTATGATGTTTAAATGACACTAAGTATTGACGTACCTAATAGGTAAGTTTGACGTTTTGAAATGTTCACAGAGATAATTTAGGTCCAGTTAATATAAAAAAATTTACCCTGTATAATTCATATTTCCAGTTAAAGTTAAAGTTAGAAAAACCTAGATAAAAACAAACAATTATTTTAAAATAGTTATTTATGCAACAAAAGTGCGTAAGATGAGATTTTTCACGAATGGTACCTAATTTTGTCGCGCGAGCCGAAGGCGAGGGTGACAATCCCATGAGTGAACAAAGCTTACCTTACACGCGAATTGCTTACAATATTTTTTCAACTACCGAACTGGTAAGAATATAAATGAAACTTCTGAATGGGCGAGTGAACAACAAAAATGACGAAAACAAAAAGTAATAATAATATGGTATTGTAATGATCCTCTAATATGTTATAAATATAACTTAGACGTCATTTTACCGACTATTATTTGTTTAATTGTAGAATGAAAATGCTCAAAATGAGAACAGATTTCAAATACTTAAAGCACTGTGCCGGATATAGAGTGACGTAATAGGGTACGATGTACGATGTCGCTTGAGCCCAATAGAATCTCGGATAACGTCAAGGCTTCTAGACTTTGTACAGGTTACATCAATGAGCAGCATTAAGGCAAGGAAAATGCGGGGTGAGGAAGAACTGGAGACCGCGGTTCTATATGCTTAAAAAGAGACACTTATACTGCTCTGCTGTTGTAGAACAGAGAACGACGATCCCGGCCTGCGGTCTACGAGTGACTATGTTGAGTTAGGTCAGGTTCAGATGGGGTAACCTTTAGAGTTTACCAGCCTTGGGATAACGTCACAGTGAAGTGATGTCTATTGTCATTTGTCAATGGTATTTGTCAAATTTTTTGACATATGTTTTGTTTTTGGTTATGTGTAGGTACTAAGGTGAATAAGTGTTTATTTTTGTTATTTTCACTATTATTTCAGCAAACAGGTACAAAACACTGCTATAGAGGCATTTTAGATATATTTCAAAGGGAAAATAAAATAAAAATTAATAAACAACACTGCAAAACAAATCTTCAACACGTTTGTTTTCTTTTTACCACTAATCTTAGCTAATCTTAAGAAATCTTACTTAGTTCATGTTCTTTTTAATCTTTCTAACTTAGGTTAGCTCAGATAATTACCTCCCCCCTTACTTACGCTCAGTCTACCGGATTTCGTCCTTTACTTTAGAAATTTGCTAAGTTGGATTGAAATTTAAAAATGACCTCAAATAGGTTATGTATGAGTATATTACACAACGATTATACTCCGTGCAATCAGAATCATATTGATTTTCATCCATGATCACTTTATATTTACAGGAGAGACAAATTAATAATCATTGAATTGTTGAGGAAAGAAAATTTAAAATAGATATTGAGGTTATATTTATTTAATAACAACAAAAACACGTCAATGCAAAATGCGCGTGCGCCAATTATTCTCAGCATTTTGATCGTTCTTTTTGAAAGCTAGCTTAGATAAGAATCTTAAAGTTAGGTAAGCTAAGGAGTGGGTAAAAAGAAAACAACTATTTACACACCAGTTGGCAGTAAGCGGACGCAAATCCGGTGCCAAATTTCTAAAATGAAAATACATTGCCTCAAATAATGTTTAAATATAAATTTTAATGATAAATAGGATTTATAGGAAACAACTACTGGACGGGCAAAGGCACCTACTTCCATTGAATTATACCTATAAATCCAAATTGGTAGCCAAATTTGTTATTTGTCTTTTCTCCACCAGACACAGACCGGTTTCGAACTCTTTATGTTCTCATCAGTGTGCCACAGGTAGCTGAAAAGACAAATAACAAAGGCAAACCAAACTAGTCTATGGCAGACCCAGCACAAGTAAGTAGTGAGGGATAAGTGCATCCCTGGTGGTCAGTTGCTACTACCAGTCGAGACATCGAAGATGTCTCTGTGACCGATAGCGGCTTGCCAAGCAAGCACCAAGAGCGGCGACCTCTAGCCCTGATGGACTAAAACGTGCATGATAAATAGGATTTATAGGAAACAACTACTGGAGAAAAGACAAATAACAAATTTGGCTACCAATTTGGATTTATAGGTATAATTCAATGGGAGTAGGGGCCTTTGCCCGTCCAGTAGTTGTTTCCTATAAATCCTATTTATCATGCACGTTTTAGTCCATCAGGGCTAGAGGTCGCCGCTCTTGGTGCTTGCTTGGCAAGCCGCTATCGGTCACAGAGACATCTTCGATGTCTCGACTGGTAGTAGCAACTGACCACCAGAGGGATGCACTTATCCCTCACTACTTACTTGTGCTGGGTCTGCCATAGATTAGTTTGGTTTGCCTTTGTTATTTGTCTTTTCAGCTACCTGTGGCACACTGATGAGACATAAAGAGTTCGAAACCGGTCTGTGTCTGGTGGAGAAAAGACAAATAACAAATTTGGCTACCAATTTGGATTTATAGGTATAATTCAATGGGAGTAGGGGCCTTTGCCCGTCCAGTAGTTGTTTCCTATAAATCCTATTTATCATGCACGTTTTAGTCCATCAGGGCTAGAGGTCGCCGCTCTTGGTGCTTGCTTGGCAAGCCGCTATCGGTCACAGAGACATCTTCGATGTCTCGACTGGTAGTAGCAACTGACCACCAGAGGGATGCACTTATCCCTCACTACTTATAAATTTTAATATTAATTATTACTTCTTTTAAATAACGAACATGTAAATGTTCTCTATATCTAATTACCATTTAAAGATCGAAAACTTACTATATAAAATTTAAAATATAAGGAAAATAGCTTACGGCAGTATAGAATTTCTTAAATTATCTAGAAACATGGCAACGTAGCGCTCGTTTCCGTTTCGGTTTGGAAATTATACCCTATTACGTCACATCCAATAGAATAGCTTGAAAATTGGCGGCAATATCTGGCCGTTTAAATAGTGTTTAAAGTTTACGAATTTTTTTTGGGTATTAGATATTATATTTTTTTTTAAACAAAAAATACGGGTCAACTATTTTTATGTGTAGATGGTATTAAAATATTTTAAAAAAATTGGTCACTCGCCCATCAAAAATTCAAACATTTTTGTTAAAGATTTCTGAGAATTAGGTATACTCCGTATATTGTAATAATATACCGTGATAATAAATAAATGGACTAAATAAAATTAAATAACCATATTTAACGTTTTTAAAATAAAATGATTATAATAGGTGCTCTAATGCAATTGTTTACTTTTTTACTTTACGCACTATAAAGCGTGAGTAAAGTTAGTACTTTACGCACGCTCGTAGAAAAAAATACATTCCTACCTGTCTTTAATAATAATTATTGTAAAATATTTTGCCTTATTTTTATGATATATGATAAATGTATACAATATCTATAAAGTTCATATAAGTATAATCAAAAAAATATTAAATCTTTTGAATTAACACCAAAGTTATGGGTTTTAATAATTTTATAACGGTACAATAAAAAAGATTATATAGAGGTAAATTAAGTATATTATACAAAAAATATTGAATTTATGTAATTTTACCTGAGTGGATAATCCATTTTTTAGTTTGAAAAAATTTTTTGATAGGAAATTTATAAAATTTTAAATTTGGTGAATTTCTTTTTGTCGTAGTGCAGTCTATGTATTGACAGATATTTCCACTCATTTTCAATTCACCCAAATAAGCACAAACACCAATGTATTTAATTTATAAAATTCTGGAAACGCAAAGCTTTTTATACCCAACTCGAGCACAGCACAGGTGCAGAGTACAGTAAACACAAGAGTAAATAAAAGTCAAAGTTAGAATTTAGAAGATAAGAGCAAAAAGCAGCGAGAGTGTGATTAGAGTGGGAATGTCGCGAGTCGCGGCTCGCGGCACTATACTATGTCATTACCTCATTACCGCAAAAAATGTTTACACAATACAACCCCTTATTAGGCATGATAAAATAAACCGCTTTGTAGATTTCGTTGTTCGAAGTTTTAATATTTGCGCTATCGAAATATAGATAGCGCTTCGGCAATAGTTCATTGTTTGCGAAACTACATATCCTTGGTTCAGACGTAAATTCGTAGTCTGAAAATGGAATGCACTTTGTGGTAACGCCATCTACTAGTCGAATGCACAAGACCCACTTAACTTCATTTTATTAAATGGCTTATCTTATACCTCTTTAATCTATGGTATTTGTAAAGGGCAATGAACTATATTTTAACGAGTTAAAGTGGATTTTAGATTTTGATATGAAAATTAACAGGTGGTCACAGATACAAAATTTATTGGATAGATTTAAATACACATATTATTCGAGTTCACAAATAAATTATATTCAACATGCATTGGAACAGGCCTTGTTGTATTTAAAACAGGCCTTAGATTTTACGGATAGTGATGTAACATTTGTATATTCTAAACAGTTAAGTATTATTATAGACCAAGTAACTCAAATGACTAAAATTAAAAAAACCTATTCCGCTTCTACTATAATAATGTCATTTATTATATATATCCAGTCTCCCACTACATACAATGTGTTACAGAGTTTTTTTATTTTGCCTACTAAAAGGTATCTGCAGTATCTTTCATCGGCTATGGATATTTCTCCAAATAAAGAAAATAATAACAAACACTATCTGATTAACATGTCTGCTTCGCTTGCAGAGACTGACAAAATAGCAGTACTTTTAATTGATGAAATATATATCAGTGCCAGATTAGATTATCGTGCAAAAAATATAGTCGGGACTGCTTCCAATAAGGAGAATGTAGAGTTCGCAAAGACAATTTTGTCATTCATGATTTGTTCAGCATTTGGAAATTTCTGTGAAATTGTTAAATTATTACCCGTATTAAATATTACAGGAAAGGAAATGGTTCCAATAACACAAAATGTGGTCAGTATGGTTCAAAATTGTGGTTTTGAAGTTTTGTGTATAATTACGGATAATCATAGAATCAATAGAACAATGTTTAACAGTTTATCTTCAGAATCAAACGCTGCCGCAACAAAACACAGTAGTTTTATTCCTAATCCTGCTAATCCGAATAAAAAATTATTTCTAACTTTTGATTTTGTACATGTTTTTAAAAACATCAGAACAAATTGGTTAAATTTAAAAAATCTTGACAACACATTTGTATATCCTGATTTTAAAACCTCCGAAGTTAAGTATGCTAAATTTAAAGATATTCGTGACGTCTATTCCAAAGAAAAAGATTCTGTTGTTAAAAAGGCTTACAAATTAAATTTTAAAACTGTTTTTCCGACAAATCTTGAAAGACAAAAAGTTTTCTTAGTGGACAATGTTTTTCATCTTTCCACCATAGCAGCCATGAAAGATTTTAATTACAATGATACTGCTGATTTTTTAGACATAATTAAGAATTGGTGGGATATTGTTCATAATACAAGTGTTCTGGTAGGCGACATAAAAAGAAATGAATGGTCAAAACCTATATATTCTGTCAATGACTTAAGAATGGATTTTTTAAAAAAGATTCATTGTTTGGCTGGATAAATGGCAAGAATTAGATGTTAACGGACATTTGACCAATGAAACATATTTAGCCCTTCGACAAAGTACAACTGTTCTAATTGATGTAATCGTTTATTCGTTTCAAAATTTTTCCATATCATACATTCTTCCTGGAAAATTTACTACCGACAAGCTAGAAAAACGATTTGGTATTTACAGGCAATTGTGTGGTTCAAATTATAACGTATCTTTCGACGAAGTTGTTAATGCTGAAAAAAAAATTAGGTTAAAACACATTTTTAAAAAAACTGGAACTGGTCCAAACAATCAAATTTCGTTTAATGAAATAAAATCGCATTTTGAAATTTCTGAAACTTGTAAAATTGATTTTGACAGCTTTGAAAATTTAGATAAACAAACATTACAATATAATTTGGACCAATTTTCTGCAATATATTCTTCTAATTATTTATCAGATTGCGATGTTGACGATGCAGTGAGAATATATATATCTGGATATGCATCTCATGTATTAACTAAAAAAATTTCGTGTAATATTTGCCTTTCACATGTAGTTGAAAATAAGGGAAACTTAATCGGAAATCAGTATTTTGATTGTTTGCAACGTGGTGGTCTATCGATACCTACAACTAACGTGACAATAGTTTTTTTCCATATGTATGCCATATTAGAGTACATTATAAATAACAGTGCTTTAGAAAAAGAATTCCTTAAAATCGAGAACCAAAAAGATTTCCTTGTTAGTTTAACTTTAGAAAGTATAGCGTCAGATAACTTCTATTTAGATTTTTTTAATGCATGTGTCTGTGGAAATAAGATTGAATATATTTTAGGAATTATTTGTTAAATATTTGCAAACATACTTTTAAATAACTATGTCAAAACACAAAATAATAGAGCTCTTGAACAAACCAGATCAAAATCTCATTTAAAAGCCGACGCAAAACAGCGATCCGAAAAGGCACCAGAGAATAAAATTAAAAAACGGAAATTAGATACTTTCAAAAGAGCTATATAATTAATTTTCCGATACATTTGAGTCCATTTCCAAGATAATATTGTTTTTACATATCAACCGAGATATTAACTATGCTACTGTGGATATTTATCTAGTCCTTGTTCCTGAATTTTTTGTTAATTTTGTCCTGTTAATTCTATTGTAAGAGTTTATTTTTTATTATTTGTTTGTAAATATTTTTTGTTATAACATTACCTTTCTCTCTTTCTCACCCCTTGATCACTCTCGATAAGTACCTACCTGCTCTATTCTTTTTATCCTTCACTTCTTGTTCTTCTTTCCCCCTTTCTCTATCCTGGCAAAAATACACGTGCTAATTTAATAGTCTGAGATATATATAAGTATTGTTTATTTGATACGAATATGCAATAATTACATGCATTGTTATAGTGTCTGTGTAAGCAATAATATGAATATGTCGTATTATTTAAGAGCTTGTGTAACTCTGCACCTTCACGTTGGTTTTGCCGAAGAATTAAATATCACTGTTTTTTATGTAGAATCACGCCTTATTTTGCATAAAATATTGTAATATTTAATTCACCAAGCAGAGATTAGTGCAAATAAGCCTGTCTTATTAGGGAATTAAACTAAAAACTAACTGCGAATGTGTCGAAGTAATTAATGTCAGTCCCAGTCCTCGGTTTCAGTAGGTCTACATCTTCGTTGCGGCGAGGTGTTGCCACATTTACTTCGTGGCTGGATATTAAAGAAGGCTGTGGCTCGACCATAGTCTAAAGATATTCTAACAAGTCCGATCACTCTCGAGGCACACTAAAAATCCCCCTCCTGCCGACACTCGTCCCTTGCCTAAAAGATCGCCGGCTGAGAAGGCATTCGTCTTTACAGTCTTGTACACAGTGTCCTCGCGTTGAGATTAACTAGGTGCGCCAAATAAAAGTGTTTTAAGTAAAACGAATTTTGTAAAACGTTGATAATTAATTATTTGGCGGCTTGACAGTCCTTCCAAAAATTTTTAGGGATTATTTAATATCTCTAGAAAATGTTTTTATATCTAATTTTAATGATATTTGTATTCAGGGTGGCGTAGGATATAGCATGATACAAAAAATTTCTAGTGTAATATTTGCACACCCATGTCCAAATTTTCCATACAAATATTTAATCGCCTTATATACAAGAGTCAGAATTTATTATACACTAAAATTCGCAAATAGAGAAATAAAATCACAAAATTCTAATAAAGAAAATCCCAAATTAAAGATTTTGCAAAATTTGTAATATATGGGCTTTATACAAAAGTAGAATTTAGTTGTTTTTGTTTTTTACTTTTATATGAATGCTTACACTGGTTAATGTAAATACCTATAGAATTAGATGTATTGTTTAATAAAAATTGTCAATACAAATTTATATTTTTTGAGTGTTTCCTTTTTGATTCTTTATGTAAGCATCATCGAATGATATTTTAATATATTACCAGAAATTATTATGTATAATTTTTTAAAACCAATAAATAAATAAATAAATAAATAATCGTCTTTATTAAATGAAAAATGAATTACATACATTTTCACCTAGAGGCGAAGTTTAGCTCAAGAGCTACTCTACCACTTCACCTCCATACACATAATTAAATCACTGTCATTTCATATTAGTATACACATAAATACATTAAAAGGCTAACTAAATAATTATGCATTATGAAACATCAGCTTACGCTAGTAACTAGAGATGAAAGAAAAATAAGAAAATGGAAAGAAATACATATTTATAATTTAAATTATATAATTACATTATTAGCTGCTCATTTAATAGACTTGATTTTAGTGTTTTTTTAAAGGAATTAGTACAAATAATTTTAATGAACGACCCCCGTATAGTTAAATTCTTGTTTTCACTATAATTCGACCCTCGTATAACGCAATCCAGCAGGTGCTGACACTAATTTACGACCGGTCGCAAAAAAAGCCGGCATTTCAGACACATCAAACGAGTGATCAGACTTGTTAGAATATCTATAGACTTTGGCTCGACTAACTCCAGCTGGGGTGGGTTCCTTTGAGCCGCTAGTGGTTCGTATGTTTCGCACACACAGTACAACACAAAAATAAGAACAAGGAAAATTATAAATAAATGATGTATATTCACAAATATCCAAATATATTTAAATCGCCAGGGTATTACGTATTGCCATAGGCGTAAAAATAGTACCAATTTTCAGTACATACACACAAAAATAATATCACAGTTTAAACCAGTGCACTTCCGTGATCACGCAACCACATTACAATAGGTTTGCCAAACAAAAAAAAAATCGTAGATATATTAATCGTGATAAAAAATAAAATTAACAATTGAACGACTTATAATTATATATATATCAACAGTTATAGCATAAATTAGGTTTCACATGACATGGTAAGCGCATACCTTTAAAAGTAAAGAGATTTCGCAAATATAATCATTCAAGATCTTAAAATACAAGTTAAAGATATATTTTGTAACGATTTAAGTTGTAATTCGTTACAACAGATTATAATTTCTATTTTGCGTATTAAAATACGATTCCTCAATACTGAATAACCCTGTATGCGTATATGATCGGTATGTGGTAGGAAAAAATGCAACAAAAAACGCGACAGCGGGCGAACTCTGTGGACGAGCCTTGCTTTGGCCGGGATAGAGGATCTTTCGCCTTTTGAATCTCATCGGGGTAAGTTGTGCTTCTTGTAATAACTTAAATATCGCTATTGTCATATTTGCTTTTGATTTGTTGCTTTAGTTAATAATAATTTGTCAGTAATTACCGTATTTACTATTATTTCCATATTTTGGATTAATTTCAGATAATTACCTAATAGCACGGTTTTTAAACACGTGGATGGGTATTCCCAATTCCGTTATATCGTATCGTATCTAAATTAGACTTTTTGTGGTTCAATTATTATTAATTGACACGTTAGACAATATTTAAGTTGTATAATTTATCGCTGTAAGTGAAACTTGCAGATTATCGTATTTCATGCATAGAACAATTTCTGTGTGGATTTTTTATTGTTATTAGGTTCTACAACTGTGATTCATATGAGCTGGAAAAAAGGAAATTAAACTGGTTTTGTATAGTGAGGAAGTCCACCTTTGAGACTTAGGTTTTTGCCAAATTTATTTACTGTCCAGAGCTACAGATTTCTGTCCAGGAGCTTCCAAAGCAAACGAGGTAAGTGATCTATAGTATGTTTTATTCTCTTTGAATTAATCAATTTGTAGTACATTGATCACTTGCTTCGGATGTGACAGAAGTCCGATTTTCTGGTTTCCTTTTTTTCATCATATTCACGCAATATCAATTTTATTATTGATAGATTATTATTATTAGTAAATTCCTAAATTGTCGTGTAAATTACAAGAGTGCATAATTACCTTGAGCTTCAGTAGTTTCCGCCATTTTAAATTAGGCATAAATTCAATCATTTTTTTTTTGCTATTTTAATTGTCGATTCTTTCATATATTAATTTTTGCTATTTTTATCGTTCAAATATTAATAAAAGATTAATTTGAAATCTTTATTTGTGTTAAAATTCCAAATTTAGTTCAATATTATTATTGTTACTAATTATTTTGTTACTAATATTAAATATCTAAATCTTTCCAATTATTACTTCTTTAACGTTCATAAGTTTTTATTGTTCGGTAATCTGACATTAAATTATAGTCTAAAAAAAAAACCAATTACAGTCCCCTCATGGTTTTTGACCTATAGGATAAATTAAATCAAGTTAGATTATTTGTTAATGAACTGATAGTGAAGTTTTGCCACCTTAATAAATTCTTGCGTTCAACTTCTAGTATTATCTTGTAATAATTCATTTTTTAGTAACAAACTTTGTAATTTTTTATCTACCCCTAGTTGAAATAATTTTCAACCTAGTTTTATTTCTCTGTTCTTTTTCTCAACTGTTCTGTCTTTATTTCATGACATCTGGCTTTCTGGAAATGTAACTCACTGGAAACCTGTACCGAGTTAACAACAACCGAAGTAAGGAGATATTGGGTGTTCCCGAAAAGTCACAAAATTGGTTGGAACCTGGACACTCTGGATTGAGTAGGAGTGTGGAGACAGGATCTCACAACCTTTTCATCACCTCGAGTACTCGCAGGATTCATCGAACTCAGGAGAACCCCTTCCGTCTCACTTCATTCACGTCGAGTAAGCCTTTACAACTGAGAACAGACAGACAGAGAAATTTGTTAAATCATAACTTTTATTCCTATATTTTCTTGTTGTTCACCATTTCAATACTTCAATTATATTTATTCAATTTTTATTTGTACAGAATTTGTAAAATTAAACTTGTTAAAATCAAAGCTTTCCTTTCTTTCAAATTTATGTGTAGTAAATACCTAATTGTGTTTAATTAAACTTTTGTGTATTTAGTTAAAAATACTCTGGCGCCCATATATTGCTTTCAATAGAATCTCAGTACTCAAAACAAGGCTTCACCGAATTCACTACCTCGCTGTAGCTAGCTGGAGCTAATTGTTAGGTTACACTTTGAATTGGGCCAATACAATTCGTAGTGTCGCTGTACAAAATTGGCGTCCAACGTCTAGGGCCTGTGAATTTTTGAAATTTTTTCAAAACGAAAATTGGCATTTAAGATCTAATTTTATCTGAGATTTTATTGCTAGCAATTAACTTACCGTTTTGCATTTTTTGAGTGTGGTATTTACGAGCATAAAGAGAAAGAATAAGTAACATTCTGACCAAAATTTCTGCTATCTGTTTGTTGGATTTATTTGATATATTTCATATTCTATTATCGATTTTATTGCCGCTATTTTTTGTCGCCCAGTATCCTATAGTGAAACTAGAGGATATTGTAAATTAATATTTTGCGTATTTTATTTTGCGAATTTTATAATTCCAATAAAATTCTTATCGTATTTATAAAAACTAGCAAAAGCAAAATAAATCTTTACCGATAAATAGCATATTTCACTGATACCGAGAAATACACTCAGTACCATAAAAAGTGACGCACTCGATTTTTCGGGTAATTTTAAAGTTCTTTAGTTCTTCAACCGGTGGACCGATTTGAACAATTTTTTTCTCAGTTTATAGCAAAATTCATTCTCTATGAGCCGGATTAGAAGCAATGGTGAGTTCTTCCATATTTCATGGAAATTAATGGAGAATTTTAAACCTAAGTTTTTTCACAGGTTTTCAAAACACCCTGTGGATTATTCTCGCAATCATGGAAAAATCATTCATTCTGCAATCGATGAACCATTTTTCAATAAACATTTTGTTTTTTTGTTCACTGTTTTATCGCTGGTATTTTCCGAGATATAACGTTTTTACGTGAACCCTGCTTTTTCGTGTATTGAGAAATGATGCACATGATGAGTGGTCATAATCACTGCAGAATTGTATAGCATATAAACCAATAGAAATTGTCAAGGTTTTTAAATACACTCAGTTCCAAAAAAAGTGACGCATTTGATTTTTGACCTAACTTTTTTTTTTTTTTTTAAACCAGATTTTGAATTTTTTTTTATTTATTGGTAGGTAATTCCTTTGTCTTTCAAAAAATAAAGAGGTGGAAATTTAGTTCATTGTAGGACCACATTGCTTTTGAAAAAGCAATTGCCGTTGCCATAGCAATTAATTTGTTGTATGCCTCCATACTTTGTTGTTGTGTCATTAATTTAGTGTCATTAAAGAACATTCGCAGAAAGAACTTACTTACTATTCCACGGCACAATAAACAACTTTTTAAAAGGTTCTTTTCATATAATATTGCTACCTGCATTAATCTCATTAATGTGTCCGGCTCTGCTCACTCTAACCTTACTTTTAAAAAAAAATACAAAAAATACTTATTAGAAAATCAGTGAATGCTATTTATACTTTTTTCTTCGCTTCCTTCTCTTCCTTTCTTTTTTTATTTATTTTATTTTTCACTCTCTTTTCTCCTTCACCTAATCGCTGTATATTTGGGTTTTATAAATATCGAGGCCTTTATGGAAGACCAGTCTCTGTGTATGCAGATGACTGAACATTGGCCTATTGTTCTTCAACTTATTTAAATATAAATAATGTAACTATGTAACTATGTTACCAATGTATTTGTTGTGATTTTGTGAGTTTGATGAACAATAAATGTATTATTATTATTATTATTATTATTATTATTATTATAAGTTTTAGAGACTAAAATTACACAAAATGCCTTAAAGAGATCCTGAACAAGTTTATAATTTTGTGTTTAATAAAAATGTTTTTTAAAATTCGTATCAGTTTATAAAACTCGGTAAATTCAGAAAGTTGGTAATACGCAAGGTTTCAGCAAAAAAGCTGTAATTCGGACAATTTTAAAGATAAATCAATGAATAAAAAAACAAAATGTTTATTAAAAAATGGTTCATCGAATGCAGAATGAATAATTTTTCCATGAATGCGAGAATAATCCACAGGGTGTTTTGAAAACCTGTGAAAAAACTTGAGTTTAAAATTGTCCATTAATTTCCATGAAATATGGAAGAACTCACCATTGCTTCCAATCCGGCTCATAGAGAATGAATTTTGCTATAAACTGAGAAAAAAAATGTTCAAATCGGTCCACCGGTTTAAGAACTACAGAACTTTAAAATTACCCGAAAAATCGAGTGCGTCACTTTTTATGGAACTGAGTGTATTAGTACCTAGTAAATTGGACATTTAATATTTTTATATCGACAGTCATAAATTGCGATTTTTGTTGAATTTCTTTTTGCATACAAATTTGTTATTTTAGCACTTTCTCTTATCTTATCGTTACCTTTATCTTTAGTATCTTTTTGTAAATTTAAAATGGAACCTAACCATTTGAAAACAAATGAGTTGACGTATGAGTTACGTATTCACGATGTAGATTCTTCCGGTGACGTGGATAAAAAACGTAAATTATTACGGGGCATTTTGAATCAAGAAAGTGCAAACCGTAGCTTTTCGCAGGGTGCTATCAGTAATCCCTTTTCACATGCGGATGATGTACAGGGTGTTACTCAAACCGTAGATGATTTACGAACTAGTATTAGTAATTTTTCGGGTGTATTAAATGACGCTAATTACAAAAGAATATCTTCTCGTTTAACGCATTTATCTGGTAGACTAATAAGGTTAACCACCAGTACTGAAGCTGAGGAAAAGGTGAAAAAGGACTTACAGTACCAAGTTTTAGATTTAGAAGGTGATTTTGCTTTTAAAGTTGAACCTATAACTTCTACTCCTACTGGATCTGGTCCTGTAGATTTTAATCATGTACACAGAGACACGTTTGTGGCTCCACACAAGTGGAACGTTCATTTTACAGGTTCTAGTAAAAAAGAATCTGTAAATTCCTTTTTAGAAAAGGTTGAAATGTTGCGTGTAGCTCGTGGTGCTTCCAAGGCGGACTTATTTACTTCGGCTTGTGATTTATTTCAAGGTCCCGCATGAACATGGTTTATTAATGTTAAAAATAAGGTTGAAACTTGGGATGACTTAGTTAAAAAATTACGGGAAGACTTTCTTCCATATTATTATGAGGATGATTTGTGGAGTGAGATAAATAATCGAACTCAAAGTCCGGATGAACGGATTGTTATTTACATCTCCGCTATGCAAAGCCTATTTAATTGATTAACTAATCCTCCGGATGAATTAACTAGAGTCAATAAAATTCGTAGAAATCTTTTGCCTTATTATATATCCCGTTTAGCTTTGGAAAAACCACAAACTATCGATAAACTTACCGATTTATGTAAATTGCTTGAAGAGTCACAAACTTGGTCTGAACGATATAAACATCCACTTTCTAAATCATTTGGTTTGTTAGAACCGGACTTGAGTTGTGCGTCGTCTAGTTTGAATTCGAATGTTCCTCGGGGAATATCCAAAAATTCAAACATAACTACCGTTTCGGCGATGAAATGCTGGAATTGTGACATGGTTGGACATTCGTATAGTAATTGTCGTAAACCACGAACTATCTTTTGTTATGGTTGTGGGAAAAAGAATGTTACGAAACCTGCGTGCGCAGGGTGTCGTTCAAAAAACGGTCACCAAGGTGGTGGAAATCTGGACACCGTCACCATGGAACAAGGTCCAGAAACCAGTCAAACCACGTCACAAAATTCCAACACCAATCAACGAAAAGAACCCGCCAAGAACCGCGGAAAGCAAAAAAACCGGTCAAAATAAAGACTTCTCGTTTAGATTGGTTTAATTGGGTAGACACTGTTAAACATTTGTATGTATCTAGTAAGTCTGTAAATAGTATGAACCCTATATTTGTTAAGAAACCTAACGACTCTCGTCCGTATCTTTATGTAAATATCTTAAATACATCAATTCTTGCGTTAATCGATAGCGGTAGTAATTCTTCAATTTTAGGCTCGTCTGGTATGTCGATATTGAAAACTTTGAATATTCCTATACAGTATGACAAAACTTTACGTTTCACTACTGCTGATGGAAGTGTCGCTGCAATTTATATAATACGTATTTATTTTGAGCAAAAAAATGATGGATCTTAAAATGATAGGACTTATCTGCGTCCAGCGGTGGAAGGGCAGATCAGAATAGATCCTCCAGTGGTCCTGGGGTTACGTAACAGCAACGTGGGCAATCTGGTGGTTCCTTAGCAGAATATCACACAGGCATGACTCGAAGAAGACTTCAAGTACTAAAAATTCCCTGAATTTCCAGGTAGACTGCCATCCAAAGACGCCAAATCTCCACAAGTATGCAACGGAAGATAGGTGGAAGCCGGTGGTATCGAGGAGACAATACAAAAAAAAAATGTAGGAAAAGAAGAAGGAGAAGAACCGCATTAACTGCGGTTCTTCTGCAAAAATACGGCGGCCTGGCGCCTTCCTGCTTCCAGGGATGGACAACACAACAGGTTGATTTCAAGCCCCAAATCCGACAGCCGTCGACAATTGAAGCCGTACAAAATATACACCACAACCGGGAACAACTTTACTAGTGTACCCAGGCGAAATCCCAGATCTATACACTCTGGACACTATAGGAAAAACTACGTGTATTGTAATCAGTTTAAAAATCAGTTTAAAAATGCTACTAAAAAAATCTTACTTGAACACTGTTTCTATTCTGTGGATGATTTTATGAAAGCTTCATTTGACTAGACATATTAACAAATATATTTTAAATATAAATATATATCTATATTGATGTGAATCAGACTATACTATATTTATGTATTTTTTATTAACTTTTTACTTTGTTCGTAAGTTTACTTTTTAATTATTAATTATAGATACTTGTTTGTAATTTATTTAAAACGTTTTTGTTCCTTGACCTGCTACAAATGTACTTTTGTATATAATGTGGTTAAATAAATTAAATAAATGATATCTAATTATATCTATCCTTGGGCACTAGTGGCTTGAAACTGCCCCCAAGATGGCTTACCGGAATTCGAGAGTCCTTTCTAGAACGTCTAGATTTAAGAAAAAAAAACAGGAAATTGAATCCGCAGGATAAGTGGATCATGCGCAATGTGGTATGTTACGAATCACCTTTAGAAAATATAGGGACAAATAGATATAAAACTGGATCGAAGACAATCTATGTAAGCTTAAAGATTTGTTCTACCATTCACAACATACATAACATATAAATAATAAACTTATAAAAATAAAAATGCTTTGGCGGGCCGAGTATATCTATCCCTTTTTAATTAGTGTGCGTGGCAGGATCATATATAAGTATTATATATATATATATATATATATATATATATATATATATATATATATATATATATATATATATATATATATATATATATATACATATATATATTTAATCAGAAAGGTAGGGTGGATCTAAATATGTAAAAAACATATAATTTTTCTACCCCTCGTATACCGTTGAAGGGAGAAAAAAAGTAATAGCATATATGAAATCTACGAAAAATTCTGTGTAGGTTTTGAAAATTTTGATCTGTAAATAATTGATCGAAATAAGGGGGGGGGTATAGTTTTGAAGGAAACGCCCCAAGTTTAAATTCAATTATTTACGCCATTTTTATAGCAAATATATAAGTGTCATATAATCAGAAGGATGAGGCGAATCCAAATATGTAAAAATATATAGGGTGTTCCATTTAAAAAAACCATACTTTTTTCTGCCCCTCGTATACGGTTGAAGTAGGAAAATAAGTAATACCATATTCAAAATCTACGGAAAATTCTGTGTTAGACCGGTTTATGAAAAATTAAAATCGGTGGTAATTAACCGAAATAAGGGGGGGTATAGTTTTATAGGAAACACCCTGTACATCTATATATTACCAAAAAAATTACGTAAAGCTAAAACTTCTAAAATTAGATATGCAAAATTTCGATATGTGGTTAGCTAGGTATATGTGAAATATTCAAAATTTATATACATGTGTAAGGGTGAAATTTAATGTATTGTACTGGGCGATATTGATTGCATGATCAATAAAACAACTGAACTGAATATAAATACAGCTTTATTGGTAATAGCAGCAGAGACAAATCAGCTATTATATTACAACATTGATCTGGATTGAATTATAAACTAAAGCTGTGCGGCTCCAGTAGGCAGGTATTGCAACACAGGTGAATCCTCACTGGCTTACCATGGACTGGATATTCTGCAAAAGCAGTACAAGTCAGTATATTCACTGAGGTTACCGATACACACGCATATATGCATCTATATGCATCTATACACATATATAGCTTAATCATACGGTAACTGGAAGAACGCCAGCGGCTAGAGATCAACCATGTGGCGACTATGGCTAATAAAGATAGGAGGCGTCCATGCCAACTTGGTGAGGTTATCTCTCGCTCTCAACACCCTTAAACTCAGGGAGGCTAGGCCAAACATGTGGCGGATAACCAGGCTAAAACAAAAATGTGCCGGATAACCAGGCCAAAACAAACATGTGCCGGATAACCAGGCCAAAAATAAACATATGCGAGTAATCGCAGGCTACTAAACATGTGCCGGATAACCAGGCCAAATAAACATGTGCCAGATAACCAGGCCACATAAACATGTGCCGGATAACCAGGCCACATAAACATGTGCCGGATAACCAGGCCACATAAACAGGTGCCGGATAACCAGGCCAAATAAACATGTGCCGGATAACCAGGCTAAAACTAACATGCACAGTTAGAAAGTACACATACACAGTTACATTACTGCTAGTGAACTGAGGACTGTTAAACTTAAAGATAAAAGGGTAATAAAACTCACTTACTGCTAGTAAATAGAACCTCAGATCTATTGGTCATTATCCTCCGCTAACAGCGCACTTCTTTTATCACAAACTGTTCCCTGATACACCACTGGCTTCGAGGTTCACTACTAAACTACTTTGTTATAACTGCACTAGGACACGTCCGCACAGTTCAGCAAATGGTCTACAACTGCCTCGTCTGTACACCTCATTCGAACAAGAAGTCCGATAAGAAATCATTCCATACAGCTTCTTTGTTCTAATAAAAAGGCCGCCTATGTTATAATCGGTCATGTAAGCACACAAAAAGGAAAAAAGAAACCCGACTCACGCCATCCCCTTACACATGTAGTAATTGAAATGTAGCCTAGATATTGAAAAAGTTTGAGTTGATATCTTTGACAGTTTTCGAATTGGCGAATTTTTAAAAAGCGTACGCGGTTACGGCGCGCTCAGGCTTATGGCGCGAATACTGGTATGTATATACCTCTACCCTATACATGTGTAGACATGCAACAACATTAGTCGATATTATTTTAATGATTGAATGACAACTATTATTGTGAGTTTGGATATTTTTTGAGAAAATTGCGTTTGTAAGTGCATTCTGTGATTGTTACTGTACTTACTGTGTTCGTTAGGATATTTTTTATTAATATAATTGCGTTATAATGCACGACATTATTAGCGTTTGGTAAAACAACTATTGATTATGTGTGTGGTTATGTTATTAATATTTTTGCACAATCGTGTTTTTTTGTCATTTACTGTCATTGTTGACAGAAACAAGAAGTTGACTTTACTCAACGATTATTATTTTCCCGTATCTAAACCTGTAAGTGCAACTTACCGCACTAGCGCAGTAAGCGAATTTGTGTTTATGTTGTTTTTATATTTATTCGTAAAGATTAAAATGATTGTGCAAAAAATAGTATACGATACTTGTCAGTGCTTACCGATCTCAAAAATTTGAAGATATATTTTCTCGATCGGTAAAAGGCACTTACCGACTGTGTATCGTAATATACTATTGTATATTCGTACCTAGTAGGAAAAGCCTTACATTCTCGGACGAGGATTACGACGTTAGGATTGCTTATTGAGGCACAAGCCGAGACAAGCAACCCGGAGTCCGGGAATGTGACTTTTTCTACGAGTTATACAAACTATTAAAAGACAAAAACTAAATTCTTATTTAATTCTGAAAAAGCATGATTAATTTTATTTACAAATAATATTTCCTGGCAGTACAAAAATAAACAATTGTGCCTGGCAACGACATTTCCTTCCAGTACGAAATAGTATATTGTGTACCTAGTAGGAAAAGTCTAACATTCCCGGACTCCGTGTTGTTTGTCTCGGCTTGTGCCTCAATAAGCAATCCTAACGCTCGTCAGGGAATGTTAGGCTTTTCCTACTAGGTATACAATATACTATTAACATAACCACACACAGGCTCATTGGTTTTTTACCAATTCGCTGTCAAACGCTAAAAATGTCGTACACTATAACGCAATAATATTAAAAGAAAAAATCGCTGCCATTTATGGGGTCAGAACTTCCTCACCGTAGTAAAACTCGACATGTGGTGGAGTTTGTAATAAAAGTAATTTTTGTCGTTTCATATTTTAAGAAATCAGAAAGTTAGAAATAGAAATGTTGCGGCCTGGTAGACCCCGTTCTAGTTGATCGATTTTGCTCATCAATAAACTCAATCTTCTTCTTGGCCTCTAGAATGTGTGTACCAAATTTGAAAGCTTTACCTCAAAAACTGTAGCTGCTATCGCGATACATACAGACAGACACACAGAGACAAATTATTTTTCTGAAATTTTGTGTGTCGTCATTCGTCAGTCGAGATTCATCCAAAAATACAATAAAAATGATCAGAATACATACCTTCTTCACTTTGGTGAGGAAGTAATATTCTAAACAACACAGTAAGTACAGTAACAATCACAGAATGCACTTATAAACGCAATTTTCTCAAAAATATCCAACTTCACAATAATAGTTGTCATTCAATTATCAAAATAATAGGTTCGTTCTTTTCGTCTACACTTCACTTTGGGTGTGGCTGCAAATTTGCTGCAATTGGTCATTTCCAAATCTGCAATTCTGCTATTGGTCCGAAATAGTGAAATTACAGACGAAAAGAACACACCGATTAATGTTGCTGCAAGTTTACACATGTATAGAGGCACCAGTATTCGCGTCATAATCCTAAGCGCGCCATAAGCCTGAGTGCGCCATAAGCCTGACCGCGCCGTAACTGTGAGCGCTTTTTAAAAATTCTATAATTCGAAAACTTTTAAAGATATCAAGGCTAAATTTCATTCACTGCATGTATACAGGGTGTTTCATGAGGAACTGTACATAGTCCAATGGTAGATAGGGCCCATCAAGGTTAGTAACAAACCACTATTTAAAATCATTTTAGCCAAATATTTAGGGTTGTACAGGGTGATTTGTGAATTTTTACCAAAATTTGCTTTCGTTGCCTTTTAGAAACTAATTGTCCGATTCAATTTATTTTCGGTACACATTAAGTACGATAAAATACCAACAGTTCGCCATAATTACAAAACCAAAATTCCAGGTCCGTATTAGGAAAAATTTCATTTTATCTGTGCCCCCTAAAAAGTTCACCCTGTATATGTTTTTTTTAAATCTTATTACTGAAGTTTGAAAGTACATAAACTACCAACAAAAGTGGAATACTTCGTTTTCTTGTCACACTTACAACAGATACAAAATAAACACATTAAATTTAAACATTATCTTGTTAAAATTCAAACTTTCAGTAATTCAATGCTAGTTGTCAAAGTTACTATCAATTTAAGATTCTAAGTAATTATAACTATTATTAGTTAAAAATAGTATGAAATACCAACAGTTAGTCGCAATCAACAAGACTCCAGGACCGTATTAGGAAAAATCATCATCTCGTCGATTCCTCCTAAAATTTTCACCCTGT
This sequence comes from Rhagium mordax, assembly GCA_963680705.1. Taxonomy (NCBI): domain Eukaryota; kingdom Metazoa; phylum Arthropoda; class Insecta; order Coleoptera; family Cerambycidae; genus Rhagium; species Rhagium mordax. The sequence continues at coordinate 23,313,665 of OY796662.1, forward strand.
ATATCTTATTCTTAACTTTACTTGCTATAATTTAAATGTACATAAAGTATCAACAAGTAGTGTAGTGTGATCCACACTTTTCAATAATAATTATGAACGTCCAACTACCGACACATAAGTTGTGTAGTAATTAAAGGGTAATCTAGTACATTCTGTTCTAATTTGTAATGGAGAATATTTTCATGTTCAGTTCTAGTTTTAAGAAATGAACCTATTTTATTTAGTGTGCAGCTAAAGACATTTGTGCAGGATTTCTGCGAAAGTTTGTCAATTTTTTCTACAGTAGGAATATAATAGACTTTTTATCTAATGACACTGTTAACAAAAGGAGTAGTCGGCTTTGGCAATAGTTTGACAGGTAAAATTGTTGATGATGTATAACTTTTGTTTCTACGTTCCTAATGCCATTAGTCCAACTTGAGAGCAGCAATTAATAGACCGAATTGAACAGTATTGTAACGTAATGAGAAACTACCCAGACGTTATACGAAATTTAGTAGTTAGACAAATAAAATGACGTGAAGAGGGGGGATTACATTTGGAAAATAAGTTATAGATTTTTACTTTTTATTATGTTAATATGTATTATTATGTTTTGTTATGTTTTGTATTCATGTTGCGTTTTTTATTTTGCTTGTTCTGTTCTGTTACTATTAAATTGTTTTAAAATTCAATGAGTATTATTTACAGACAGAATAGCTGCTCTAACTGAAACCAATTTATTGAAAATGTCAATTTTATCGAGATAAATTTTGTTGGTTTAAAACCTTTTGAAAGTGTAATAAGAAAACGGATCACACTACACTATACTTGTTGATACTTTATGTACTTTTAAATTATAGCAAGTAAAGTTAAGAATAAGATATACAGGGTGAAAATTTTAGGAGGAATCGACGAGATGATGATTTTTCCTAATACGGTCATGGAGTCTTGTTGATTGCGACTAACTGTTGGTATTTCATACTATTTTTAACTAATAATAGTTATAATTACTTAGAAACTTAAACTGATAGGAACTTTGACAACTAGCATTGAATTACTGAAAGTTTGAACTTTAACAAGATAATGTTTAAATTTAATGTTTTTATTTTGTATCTGTTGTAAGTGTGACAAGAAAACGAAGTACTCCACGTTTGTTAGTAGTTTATGTACTTTCAAACTACAGTAATAAGATTTAAAAAAAAATATACAGGGTGAACTTTTTAGGGGGCACAGATAAAATGAAATTTTTTCTAATACGGACCTGGAATTTTGGTTTTGTAATTATGGCAAACTGTTGGTATTTGATAGTACTTAATGTGTACCGAAAATAAATTGAATCGGACAATTAGTTTCTAAAAGGCAACGAAAGCAAATTTTGGTAAAAATTCATAAATCACCCTGTACAATCCTAAATACTTGGCTAAAATGATTTTAATTAGTGGTTTGTTACTAACCTTGATGGACCCTATCTACCATTGGACTATGTACAGTTCCTCATGAAACACCCTGTATATAAATTTTGAATATTTCACATAGCTAACCGCATATTGAAGTTTTGCATGTGTAATTTTAGAAATTCTAACTTTACGTAATTTTTTTGGTATTATGTATATACTCGTAGGTATACTACCAAAAAAAGGTTTATACAATTCGAAGCGCTCAGGTTTTGTGTACAAGTGATTAAAATTTCAGGACGGTAAGTCTACCTGTTTTTTTTTTAATGACGATGTATGTACCAAAAAACACTTGTTTGTGAATTGTGCAGATAATGCACTGATGTAAGGCCATTTTTAAAAAATTGCTCTACTAAAAAAAGTTATAGACCATATCACATATGCCCCAAAACAGGCTCTACAAAATGGTATAAGTTTCATCTGGTTCTAAGTCAAGCGTCACTTAAGTGCATAATCTTTGGCGAATTTTACTCAACAGTAAAAACACAAGAGCTTTTTTTTTTATCGGATAAATTTCTCTTCGTAACGAAACAATTTTGCCAAATAGTGATTTTAAGAGAAAAACTGACATGAAAAAATCGCGAGACCGGAGGTCGAGCGATTTTGTCAAATGTCAGTTTTTCGAGCAAAATTAATGATTGGCAAAATTTTGAGTTACAAAGAAATTTATCAATAAAAAAAAAGCTCGAGTGTTTTTTGGCAAGATAACAGAATATGTGAACGAACAACAACAATAATTATTTTTATTTATACAATTATTTGAAGGAACAGTTATTAAAAATACAGTTGTTATAAATGGTTTGGTTTGGTGTACTGATTTTAAAGTGACGTGCGACTACTAGATGTACACTGATTTTGAGGAGCAGGCATTTTTATCAGTGATAAAAAACGATGCACCTTTTTTATCGCTGTCAAAGTGACAAAGTGTGACTGTCAAATAGACTTTTTCATATAGGAGTTAATTTATCCACTATAAAATACAGAAATTTTATCAAATATCAATTTGGTAAGTTATTGCTCCTCGTCAGCGTAGCGTAGCCTTGAATAATGAATCCGTATGAATAGGATCGGAAACAATAACTAATAACGGTAAGAAAGTAGCAGCACACAGTACTCCATTTGTACTTTCGTGCACCATGTGCCAATTTATGGCCTCAAATGATAACAGTCAGCACAGAGAGCTCTATGCGCACTGATCCTATTCATACGGATTCATTATTCAAGGCTACGCTACGCTGACGAGGAGCAATAACTCCGAAACACGTGTCCGTAGCTGCATCATGTTTCTTTTTCAGGGTATGTGGCACTACTCATTTATTCATTTATAAAATATTATAGTACTTAATCCCTTTTATAGCATTTCGCACGGCGCACCTGATGGGTCCGATGCAATCATAGAGATAGAATATTCTATCTCAATGGATGCAATGCAGCCTAGTCTGAGAAATCTGGACAGATGTCGATACTGTACGGATGCTTTAAAATGCACTTTCTAGTTTTCAAATGCTACCTTTCTATTACAATATTTTAAAACAAAAAACATATGAAAATTCATAAAATAATTTGTTGTATCCAGAAAAGTTGTTCATTTTTCTCGTTAACTTTTAAAACTCTAGATACTGCTACGTCAAATTCACTCTCTTGACGTACAAGATGGATCCGCTGTACGATGGTACTAACGGTATTTGCCGGCCGACTACAGTGGAGATGGTCGAGGTTCTTAATTATAAATAAATGAATGATAGGAAATGGGCGCCAAGTAAATTTAACAGACCCGCGCCAAATACCCTAGATTAATAACTAAATAAATTTACTAAATTACGTTACTTTCAATAGTACAGCCCTTGTGAAATAACTACCAACGCTGTTTCGGATTATAAAAATATCTTTAATATTGATCAAATACAAACAAAAATAATAGAATGAATGACATACATAAGGTGAATTATGAAATGTACGTAGATACTATGCAATATGAACGCTGAATAACACCAGCAAAGTATATGATTTAGTTATAGTATAAGAAAATCTAAGGAGCAGAAATTAAATTATCCTAAAAAATATATATATATATATATATATATATATATATATATATATATATATATATATATATATATATATATATATATATATATATATATATATATATATATATATATATATATATATATATGTGAATACCTAATAACGTAGCTTACGTAAGCGGGCGCTATATACGTATAGTATATAAGTAAAAGATTTAATTTATTGACCAATTAATTTCCGCCTAACAAAATCTCTATAATTTTATCTGTCAAAAAAAAAAATTATATATCAAAAGTACCAAGACAGAGAAATTTTCACTTAAACAAAATAAAATAATTGTTCACTATATGATTCAAAGATAATCTAAACTTGCGTGTTCCTTAGGATTCAGCAATTCTCTGTTACTTCTTCACTATACCATTCAAACATGCAGGAAACCATAAAAGGGAAAATAACACAATCGTCTGAACAACGAACCAAGGTCCTGGAGGTCAAATCTGAACAGCCAAATCTGAAGCACCTACCTGTGTTGTAATACTACCTACTCCATAAATTGGATTTGTTATAAAATAATTCTTCACCTATATACAAAAACCCTCAGCCAGAGGGTTTCTTTTCTGACAGCAGTGTTGTCGGCGACTCGTCCTTGTAAATAAATCCTTCTGTCGAAGAAAATCGATTTCAACTACTCGCTACACCATTAAATGCACTATGCAACCATTAACAGCATGAAATCAACAAATATAGACCATTAGCAGTATATCCCTTCTAATAAGGCTGGAATAATTCCAAAACTGCAGACAGCTACAAAAGACACCGAAATACCGCTACTTCGTTACACACAATATGGCTGACCTTTTTTGGTTACCATAATAATCTTTTTGTTTTGTTTTATTGTCGACTAAGAATCTATCGACTTGATCGACCAGCTTTTTGGGATTTTATAGTATAGATGGCAGTCATAGGCTAATTATCGGATATAATAATTCCGTACCGAAAGATATGCAACCCACGGTATTGTATTCTGTATTGTGAATAACAAACCTTATTATATTTTTCTTTACAAAGGATAAGATAATGAAATTGTACAAAATTTTACGACAAGCTAATAAAAATATGAAATCTGAAATTACAAGAAATTATTCAGAGGAAATTTTATAATTCTGGTATTGTTATATTGTTTAGTTATAAAAAAAAATGAATAAAGTTAAAACTGTTATTTTGAACCGTAACAACCACCCCCCTTCTCAAAGGAATTTACCCCGTAAATTTCTTAAACAAAACTAATCAGGAGCAATCATTGCATGCCAATTTTGAAGGTAATTTAAAACATGTTCCTATTTATTTACCTTACTGTAACCAACAACTATCCAGACTGCCATGCCAACTATAGAGCTAACAAACCTTATCCACAACTTAACATAAATGAGACTTAAAATGCACGATGATGTGTAACCCATCCCCTGGTTAACATCAGGCTAAACCATATAAGAACAACAAACCTCGGGACTTAATAAGCATTGGAAGTAAGTCGCCCTAATTTTACTCCACGAGCCAACTAACCTAAGTACAAAAATCTTAATACTAACACCACCACAACAAGGCTTAAAATGCATGGGAGAGATTCGCCTCACGATCACTCCACTTACAGTTCCCCAACTTGCGGGAGTCTTCCCCAAACTACCACAGTAACCACCCTTTCGACCGGCAACTGGGAAGCAGTTACGCCATAGCACCACGAGAGGGCCCTGACATGGTGTTAACCGGCCTCGACCAAGCTAACCAAAACTTAAACCCTATGCCAAGTTGATCCCACTCACAATCCCAGACCTCCTACTTCCAGCTTATCATTCAAGACAGTCAGTCGGAATGTAACCACTCACAGTGAGAACGGAGTCCCTCTAAGTAAAATAAAAAATAAAAAAAAAAAATGGGGTTTTAAATATATGTTCACACATATATATCCTACACCTACGCTAATCTCACCACGACAGTACATAACACTTACCTAGTGGGTTCCAGCCAGCTAAGTAAGGTAAACGGAAAAATAAACTATTATTTAAATACAGGATCCAAATAATTGACCTAAATACACCCATAAGTTGATTAACCACACAAACACAAGGAAACAGCAAAATCTAATACTTTCAGTATATACCAAATTTATCACACATTCACACATCCTTACACACTCACTTCTTTTTCACACCATTCATTCACACGATTTTCATTCTCACTCTACATTTATATCACTATCATACTTCCTAACATTCAACCTCATTCACAATCGTGCCAATACCATTTAGAAGGCTTTTACTCCATGCAGGTAAAGTCCACAGTGGCTGTATTCGCGCACCCCAACCACAGAGCATCACATCATAAACGATCATACTGATATTACTGATTCCTCATCTTCATTTGGATCTATATAAGGTTTTAAGTCTTTCACATGCCATGCCATGCCATTGCATTCCGTACCAGATAAATCTTCTAACATATACACACAATAGCCTATTTTCTTTTTAACTTTGTACGGACCTTCGAATTTTCCTGCAAGTTTAGCGGTAAAATATTTTGCTGCATCAGACTGTACATACTTTCTTTTCCATACTAAATCGCCTACCTTAAATTGAACGTCTCTTCGTCTTAAATTATATTGTTCCCTCGATTTAGCGTATGCTTTTTCTAACCGTTTCGCTACCAAACTACGCGTTTTTTTAAGAGAATCTAATCTTTCTGTCACGTTAGGGATATTGTCATCATTACTATCATTATTAACCATGTATTCAGAACCGTGAACACACATTTCTTTTCCAAAATTAATAAAATAGGGAGTTTGACTTGTAGCTTCATGACGTGCAGTACGTAATGCACAAGCTAAAGCACTCAAATTTACGTCCCAATCTCTCTGATGATCTTTAATATAAGCTGACATCATAGTTTTCATTACACGATTATATCTTTCAGTATTATTCGGAGCTGGATGATAGTTTGGATTATACAAAATTTTTACGCCATATTTTTGAGTAAGCTTCACAAAATCTTTACTGGTGAATTGCACGCCATTATCACATCGGATTAACTGAGGTACGCCGAAAATATGAAATACTTGTTCTTCTAGTATGGTAATAATTGTTTGAGCCAGAGCTCGTTTTATCGGGAAAAATAAATTGAATTTACTAAAATTATCGGTAACTACAAAAATGTACATGTTGCTCTTTTTACTTTTTGGCAAAGGACCAAATAAATCCATACTAACGACTTGCCAACATCGATCAGCTATTATTCTATTTCCCATCAAACCAGCGGGTCTCTTTTGTTCAGGTTTTATTCTTTGACAAACTACACACGACCTAATATAGTTACTAATATCCGATTTCATTCGTGGCCAATAATATAACCGAGCTACACGATTAAAAGTTTTAAACACTCCTAGATGTCCTGCTATTTCTATATTATGACATTTATGTATAACTTCTTGACGTCTTTCTTTAGGAACAACTATTTTCCAAAAATCTTGGTTATTGCGCAATTCCGGAAAATCTAATTTAGTATGTTTATATAATTTACCGTTCGATATTCTCCGCTTAGGGAATTTCAAAGGATTTTCCTCAATTAGTTTTAACATTTTAATATACCATTTGTCCCGTACATTATCGATTTCTATGTTATTTACTTCCGCATTTTCGTCAACTACTATTCTTGATAAAGCGGCTGGCACTACATTATCTTTGCCTTTTCGATGAATCACGGTATAATCAAATTGTTGTAGCCGCAAGGCCCATCTTCCTAATCTACCCTGTGGATTCTGTAAATTGTCCAACCATTGTAAACTATAACAATCTGTTACAACCGAAAATTTTGCCCCTTCTAGATAACATCGCAACTTTTCTATGCTCCAAAGTACTGCTAAAAGCTCTCTTTCTACTGCCGAATACTTACATTCTTGTTTAGTTAAAGTCCGAGATAAATAACATATCACATGTTCGCTATCGCCAATTTTTTGTAAAAGCACTGAGCCTATCGCGTACGCCGATGCGTCTGTCTGTAAGATAAAGGGATATTCAAAATTTGGACACGTCAAGATTGGTGCTGATACTAACGCATTTTTAATTCCTCGAAAAGAATTTTCGCAGTTTTCATCCCAAATAAATTTAGAACCTTTTCTCAATAATCTAGTCAATGGTGTAATGAGGTCAGAAAATGAGACTATAAACCGTCGATACCACGAGACCATCCCTATTAAACGTCGAACTTCAGTAACTGTTTTTGGAGCGGGCATATTGGTTATACAAGCTACTTTATCTGGGTCTACATGTAAGCCATCACGATTTACCACGTAACCTAAATATTTTAATTCCGGCCTACAAAAGAAACATTTTCCACGATTAAGTGTCAACCCTGCTTCAGCTAAACGTCTAAAAACTTCTGTCAATATTTCGACATGTTTGTCAAAATCCGGGGCTATAACTATTATGTCGTCCAAATAACAAAAAACATATGGTTCTAATTCAGGTCCTAATACAGTATCAATTAATCTTTGAAAAGTTGCCGGAGAGTTATGTAAACCGAAAGGAAGTCTAGTAAATTGGAATAAACCTCTACCAGGTACCGTAAATGCCGTGTATTGTTTACTATCTTCGTCCAAAGAAATTTGCCAAAATGCACTCTCTATGTCCAGGCTAGTTATATATTTTGCCGAGCTTAGTTTAGACAAAATTGAACTTATGTAAGGCAATGGATAAGCATCTTTCTCTGTTACCGCGTTTAGTTTTCTAAAATCAACACAAAACCGTTGGCTACCGTCTTTTTTTGGTACCAATAATACTGGAGAAGACCAACCCGATTTGCTGGGCTCAACAACACGTTGTTTTATCATTTTATCTAATTCCTCGTCAATTATTTTCTGTTTAAACGGCGAAACGGGATAATATCTTTGTTTTATTGGTGGACTAGATGTAACAATTTTATGTTTAACCAGCGTAGTACAACCTCTTTTATTGACACTTTTAATGAAATAATCGTTTACTATCCTATCTAGATCTGTCTGTTGTTTTTCAGTTAAGTTAAATTCAATAGAGTTAACTGTGGGCGCTAACAAAATTTCTGTCGAAAAAAACCATTCTCCGCGTCGCATATCGGGAACTATACCCATATTAATCCAAAAATCAATACCCAAAATTAAACTGTGTCTTAATGTAGGCACCACGTATAAATCCATAACTTTTACAGTGTCACGTACCCTAATTGGAATGGTAACTAAACCTAAACATTGACAATTATCATTATTCGCTACCGTACAAGATATATTATCTCCGCTATTTAATTTCACTCCTATAGATTGTAAGATTTTCCAGCCAGCATCGCCTAAAAATGTTCTATTTGCTCCCGAATCTAACAAACCAAAGAAATCTTGACCTAAAATATTTACTTTTAAATATGGACATTCTCCTTCACCAACATGTGCTAAAATATAGTCAAGTACCGGGGATAATTTTTGTTCGTCACAGGTGGCCTTTATAGAATTAACCGAGGACAGTGTTCGGCCTTTTACTGCCTCGCCGGTCCGTTTCCCGAATTACAATCTGGACAATCTCTCTTTGTAAATCCTGGTCTGTTACAATTAAAGCATTTAATGGCTAACTTAGTTCTACAATCACGCGCTAAATGATTAGGTTTGCCACAACGAAAACAATTTCTAGATTTATTAGGAACTTGAGCTTGAATTTCACGTACTATCGGTCTACTAATCTGTGGTTTATTTCTCACAGGCGGTTTGTAATCTAAGTCCGGTTCACATGTGAGGTTACCTGCAATAGGTGGTACAAAATCGTCAATATTTTCTCTAATTCTTTCTATTTTTCTACAAGATTCTACTAAACTATACGGAGTTTCTATCTTAACAATATCTACACTTAAACGTTCCTGATAAAATGGAGCTATGTTTTTGCGCAATATTTCCATACGTTTTACATCCGGTATTCGATAAGACATCCTATCAAACAAACTAGACATTGTCGCTACATAAATACCAATGGGCTCATCGCCTTGAGTCCGTTTCTCAATTTGTCGCCATAATTTATCTGAGGAAGGTGCGAATTGTTCTCTCATCAATCTTATTAGTTCATCCCAGTCAGATGCGGTTTTACCGACAAAATGATACCATTTTAAAGCATCGCCTATAAATAAATCGGCAGCTGAGTTAAATAACTGTAGTTTACTAACATTACGAGTTTTGCTACAATCATCAACGCGTTGCAAAAATGCATTAAAGCTAAGAGTTTCATCGCCCGAAAATTTAAAATCCCATTTATATACGGGTATACTTTTATAATTGGTGTTATCTGAAGGTCTAGAACCGATATTTAAAGTATTCATGTCTACATTCAAATCTGTATTAGTCAAATTAGGCGCCAACTCACTCTGATCACTCGTATTATTATCTGTGCTACTATGAGCCTGCGTATTGACTTCAATAGGAGTCGTTTCCGTTAAATTAAGTTTACCTGTATAGTCCGCAACTAATTCAGTTAACAAAGTAAGCAGCTTACGTCGTCTTTCAATCAATTGTTCATCTGTACTTGTTATACGATCAATTCTATTCAATATATGTGCAAATTTTGTTTCAATCTTTTTAATCTGTTTAGAAGAACCTGTAAATGTAGTAATGCAGTCTCTAAGATTGACTAATTTTTTGTTACATACGTCCAGTTCTGATTCTGGATATAAATTTAATATACCAAGCAAAACATTACCAGATTTTTCCAAAACTAAAGCACCACGCAAGCATTTTCTCAATACATCAACAGTACCTGCTTCAGAAATTCCTCTACAATGTAATTCAAACTCTAATTCATCCTTCAACAATCTGTCCACATCAAGTTTAAATTGACCTGCCATTCTAAAGAAACTGAAATATCAAATTTTATGCACAATACTTATTTTTCTCTGCCTATATTAATAAATTATTAAATTGTACTATCGACAAAAACAGCTATAATCAATAGTAAAAATATGTTAGTACTTATCTCACCCTGTATCACAAGATATGACTTTTTTTTTTTTTTTTTAAACAAGCCACGCGTTGGAAGCGCCAAAACTGCTACGTCAAATTCACTCTCTTGACGTACAAGATGAGTCCGCTGTACGATGGTACTAACGGTATTTGCCGGCCGACTACAGTGGAGATGGTCGAGGTTCTTAATTATAAATAAATGAATGATAAGAAATGGGCGCCAAGTAAATTTAACAGACCCGCGCCAAATACCCTAGATTAATAACTAAATAAATTTACTAAATTACGTTCAAAACTGCTACGTCAAATTCACTCTCTTGACGTACAAGATGAGTCCGCTGTACGATGGTACTAACGGTATTTGCCGGCCGACTACAGTGGAGATGGTCGAGGTTCTTAATTATAAATAAATGAATGATAAGAAATGGGCGCCAAGTAAATTTAACAGACCCGCGCCAAATACCCTAGATTAATAACTAAATAAATTTACTAAATTACGTTACTTTCAATAGTACAGCCCTTGTGAAATAACTACCAACGCTGTATATCTTTAATATTGATCAAATACAAACAAAAATAATAGAATGAATGACATACATAAGGTGAATTATGAAATGTACGTAGATACTATGCAATATGAACGCTGAATAACACCAGCAAAGTATATGATTTAGTTATAGTATAAGAAAATCTAAGGAGCAGAAATTAAATTATCCTAAAAAATATATATATATATATATATATATATATATATATATATGCAAAGTGTCTTATACACCTCCAAAATGATATACGTATTTAACGAATACGCCTCCAAAATCGGAGGCGACTTCGAAAAATCGGTGACCAATACGAACCTATGTGTAAAACATGTTCATTGTCATTATTACGTCATTAGTAGGCGTTTCCCAAATTTTATGTCGGAGGCCAATTGGTATGGTGTACATATACAGTTATACAATGTAGTTCACTGTAATTCCATCAGAAGGCGCCACCAGTTAATACGCATATACGCTACAAATGGTGGTTAAGCAGAATTTGCCTCCACATGTTCTCTACACCAATACACCTCAGAAAATTGGCAACAGTGTACGGAGGTAAGTTAGTACGTTAGTTTAATATGTGTGTAAATATTATTCATTGGTGTTATTTTACCTTCTGTGGAAAAGCGCTCGCGTGCGATTTGACTTCAATAATGTTTTATTAACATGTATACGTACTAGCTTTGTTTATGAAGTAATATCGTTGTTCAACTAGTAACTAGTGTTAGTACTAGATTGACATATTGATTAATGATTAATTAAAATAGACGAGTATTACAATTTTATTATTACTCAGGCTCAAAAAATACAATTAGTTCAAAAATAATTTGGAAGTAGCTTATTTAAAACAAAATAAGAATAAACATAATTTAACGTTTTTATTTATTCAGAACAAAAATTTGTGTGAATGATTTTGGTGTGTGTAAAATTATTTATTTATTCCTTTGGTTGAAAATTAATGTTGGTAGTGTACGTAGTATTTCAATATGTTTTTCATAAAAAAGTAACTAAAATTGCAGTTATTAAACCAGTATAAAATATGTAAATTAGCAATAATAAAATCATCTGTAAATGAACAGTATCAAAAATATTTGTAAACTGTTCTGAATTAGATTAAATAGATACACATACACATTTTATACAAAGGTGTTCAAAGATCAGCTTTAACCTGAAGATGATGAACTCGACAATCTATTAATACAGATATGGGTAAGTAGTATTATTCCTTTTAAATTTTTATAACCAATTATGACTTTATTTGCAGGTTTGACATTATTCAAAAGTAAGTGGATATACAATATTGCATAAAAAACAAGTTTAAGATTTTATTAGCAACATGTCATATCAAATAGTTAAGTAATGTTCTTGTTTTAATACATACAGTGTGGAACAGCCAAATGAAATAAACTCATTATCTCAATTATTGTGAATATTTTTTAAAAATCCCTAGGTACCTACGTCGATTTTGGATTCTGAAATGACATCCTGCAACGTACAAATTTCATCTTTTAATTCAACCCCGTTCAAGTGGCAGTTGCAAACCCTAAATTTTTTAATGGACTTAAAGTAAGGACTTGTGATACCTTATTTGGAACATATTTTTACATTTATAGATTCAGGATGTCATTTTGGATACAGTTATAGCATATTGAGATAAAAATATTAATGGCTGACATTTTTATGAGCAAAATTAATTTTTTATCTAGGCGGCCGTAATCCCAAAAAATGTTTTGCTTTGCTTGGGTAATTAATCAAAAAATATATTTTTGACATTATGCCACATGGCGTTTGTGTTATAAGATTTTAAACATTTCGGAAATCATTTTTCCAAATTAACTAATTTTTTTTAAATGGCACCATTGTGGCTCACTACGTTATTTCAATAAAGAATTTAATTACCGATTACGTGGTACCAAATAATTCACAATATCTTCATATAATTATACATTAAAATACATAAGAATAACATTCAACTAGAAATGAAATAAAGTTATAATATTTAACAATGGATCTCTATCAAGTAGGTGCCTTTGATCTCCTGAATCAAAAAACGTAAAAATATATACAGGGTGTTCGATTTAAAATTCCAAAGTTAGCATCATTTTCGGCGAAACCTGAATCATTGAGTAAATAAATAATATAAAGAGGCACAACCGTCAAGGGGCCGAGATTTTAGTATTGTATTTTTTGCCAATAGCTTCAGGATTGTTTTCAATTTTTAGTGCTATGAGAAGGTATTTGTTATTCGGTATAGCCCTAAATATTGTAGATAATTCTATAGTTATTGACAAAAAAATACAACACTAAAATCTCGGCCCCTTGACGGTTGCGCCTCTTTATATTATTTACTCAATGCCTGAAGCGACAAAAAATGTTAAATCGGCCGAATTAATACATATTTAGCCGTTATTTGACGTGCCCAAATTTGAAATTCATATCTTGTAAAACCAAGAAGATATAGATAGAGGCAAGTGACATCTCGTGTTCACCTGGTATATTCTCTGGGTTTTACAAGATATGAATTTCAAATTTGGACACGTCAAATAACGACTGAATATGCATTAATTCGACCAATTTAACATTTTCGGTTGCTTCCGGTTTCACAGGAAATGATGCCAACACTGGATTATTAAATGGAACGCCGTATATTTTCACATTTTTTTATTCAGGGGGTCAAAGGCGTCTGCTTCATAGAGATCCACTGTTAAATATTATGAGTTTTTTTTTTCATTTATATCTTGTTGAATGTTATAATATTCTTATTAGTGCATTCCGTGAGTCGGACGAACATACAAATATTTGGGGAGTCAGCCAAACTACCGCTCCCCCCCGTTTTTTCTGCTTCCTGAGTTGACCCTACCCCCTAAACGGCCAAAGAACCGCCCCCAAAGGGGGAGAATTGCGTATTTGACGTCTTCCACCGGCAAAACTTATATCACCCCCGTTTTCGAGGATGCTGAACATGATGGTGATGTTGGTTCTGCTCCCCGAGGCGAGCCAACCCCCCAAACGGCCAAGAACCACTCTACAAGGGGGTGAAAAATGTTTCTCGTGTTACAAACGAGAAAACCCGCGTTATCTCTTATTTTTGAGTATGATGGGCAAGAGAAATATATTACGAAGTCACCTCGACCACCGCGAGCCCCTCGAATGGACACAAATTACCCCTTTGACGCGCGGTTTTATGAAGTAAGTGAAGTAAGTTAAATCATAAACATTTTTATTGACGCATAAAATTACTTATTTACTATATGTAAATATATATCATTTCTAACATTTGTCGGGGTGACTTTGTAATGTTTTCCTCTTGTCCAGCACACTCAAAAACGAGAGATAACGCCGGTTTTGTCATTTGTAGCACGAAATACATTTTTCACCCCCGTGGAGGGTGGTTTTTGGCCGTTCGGGGGGTTGGTTCGCCTCAGGGAGCAGAACCAACATCACCATCGTGTTCAGCATCCTCGAAAACGGGGGGTGACATAAGTTTCGCCGGTGGAAGGTGTCGAATACGCGATTCCCCTTTGGGGGTGATTTCTGGCCATTTGGGGGGTAGGGTCAACTCGGGCAGCAGAACCAACATCACCATCGTGTTCAACATCCTCGAAAATGGGGGAGTGACATAAGTTTTGCCGTTGGAAGACGTCGAATAAGCGATTCTCCCCCTTTGGGGGTGGTTTTTTGGCCGTTTGGGGGGTAGGGTCAAGTCGGGGAGCAGAACCAACATCACCATCGTATTCAGCATCCTCGAAAACGGAGGGGGGAAGTAGTTTGGTTGACTCCCCAAATATTTGTATTTTTCGAGTTTTTTTCCGACTCACAGAATGCACTATATGTATTTCTATGTATTATAAATATGAACAACATTAAATGCTTTATTGAAATAACGTATAGAGCCACCACGGACTCATTAAAAAAAAATAGTTATTTTGAAATAATGATTTCCGAAATGTTCGAGATCTTATAACACAAATTTCATATGACATAATACCATAATTGTATTTTTTGATTAATTATTGAAGCAAAATAAAACATATTTTTGGGGTCACGGCCGCCTAGAAGAAATATTAAGTTTGCTCATAAAAATATCAGCCATTAATATTTTTATCTCAATATGCCATAACTGTATCCAAACTAACCTGAATCAAAAAATGTAAAAATATATAGGGTGTTCCATTTAAAAAATCAAAGTTAGTTTAATTTCCGGTGAAACCGTAAGTGACGGGAAATGTAAAATTGGTCGAGATAATGCACATTTAACCGTTATTTGACGTGCCCAAATTTTCAAAATTCATATCTTGTCAAACCAAGAAGATATAGCAAGCGTCATTTCGTGGTCACCAGGTATACCGTGCCTTCAATTTTCGTAGCTACATGGAGATAAAGTGATCGTGTTCATTAGAAGTAGAGGGGAGTATCGTGTGCATGGTAAATTCACGTTCACGAATGCAAACGCGTATGAATGCGTTTGCGTATGGACGATGATACATGGCAGCTATCTCCACTATTACGGTCGGACTCACGAGCTTTACCGAATATTTTCTTGTGTAGTGTTTTGAAATGAAGGCACGGTATGTTTTGTGTCCCAAAAGTAACGAATTTAATTTTTATTTTTTTTGTTTGCCTTTTAAAAAAGCAAAATATAGGTCAACTATCATATTATAAAAAGTGTTACTTTTCTATAATATTGACAATTTGTCTTCGTCATATTTCACACAGCTATAACAGTAATATTTTTTTACATAGGACACCATATGATATAAACTCTGTTTAAAAAATAATTAACTCTATAGATTTTACCCTTTTACCAACAAAGTAGTTTTCGAGAAATGTCAAAAATGCTCTGTATGAGGAGAAAATAAATTATAAGAGTGATTAAAGAAAGACCTTATTACTTGATTGACAAAAACAAATTAAATAAAAATGATAAAAAAACAATAAATCTTCAGATAGGTAATTAGTTAATCTAAATTAATATCTTGTAAAACAAAGAAGATATAAGGGCGAGCGTCATTTCGTGGTCACCCGGTATATTTGCATGTTCGAATTCTACTAAAAATTATAAGCATTCTTTGTCATATCACCATGCATCAAAATTAACTGTTTCCGAGTATACAGGGTACTTTCAGATGCTGTATATTCTAACCGGTGAGACTCAAAGTAAAATAACTTCTACATTCCTGTCTTAGTTTTTTATTCCCTACCCGAATATGGCAACTTCCTGTTCAGCTTATAACAAATGGAAATCGAAAATTTGGTTATTGGCTGGATTTGGACTCCTCTTCTACTCTTGTCATTTTTAACAAAAAAAATCCAATAATCTAGAGTACCTAGTTTTCTATTCTATTTAAATTAATAAAAGCTATTATTTTACTAAACCACACGGAAGCAAGTAAAATATTATTACCCAATACAAAAATGTTACAGAGTGACAAAAATGCGATAAATTATAAACCGCGCAAGAACTGGGAATGACATATTGCAAAATATTATGTCTCCTTTTAAAGTGTCTAAAAAAATATTGGCCCTATTACTCTATTATCTAAAATTCCACACCATACATTTACCGATGAACGACCCAGTGCTTTTAATCTGACAAACTGCACGAGGATTTTGTAGAGCCCAGATAATTTGCTTTATTAAATTTAAAGGTGTTCATATTGTTGTAAAGCCGGCACTGCCTGCCTTTACACCCTGTATATCATTTCATACATTAGTTCATGGGTAATATTACGATTTATAATTATTTCATCATGCTCACATATTTTGCTTAGTTTTATCTACGAAGTCCAAGTAACGTCGTACGATGCAAGATCAGCATTTAATTCCTTTGTTCTATGTATTGCACAAATCGCCTAAACGTTGCATTTCCTTTGTTCTACAAAACTGCAATTTGACAAGTTTTTCATAACGCATAGTTACTAACGATAGTTAGGGGCACGTGACCAAGAACGGCAGTAAAACCAAAAGACATGCAACTAAAGGCAGATAACTATTTTCGTCGGCGAGAAAGTTGTTTCGAACCTGCTAAATTTTGTAACTAAGTTCTAAATTCTAAATTCTTGTGACTAAATTTATGTGTTATCCAATTTCTTGTGTTTAGTAAACTTTTGTGAATCACCATCAATTAAAATCATTAAATAAACTTAATTTTTGTGAACTAGACTTTGTGTTTTCGTCCAAACCACCAGAACATCGAACCCGCTCACAACAATATGCTGAGCATAATTTAAACTGTTAACTTATAGTAGGGCCAAAAAGAGTAGTTAGTAGATCAAAAAATTCACCGGAAATTCTTCAAAGCATTTAGCTTTTATTGAATACAGAAGTGGCAGCTCTTTTTACCATATAATCCCATATAATTGAGAGAAATATATCAAGTTTTATCCGCCTACCAGAGATGAAAACCACAACTAGTTCCCCCTGGATTTACTGACTACTCTTTTTGGCCCTACTATATTTTAGACCAGGTGGTATGGGCGCAGTCGTTTTGAAGTAAATTCGGACTGATTTTTTTGCCGGAATCGGTTCAGGAGACAGTGCCGATTATGAAAATCTATGTTACCAAAAGGTAACCTGGTCTGATATTGTTTAAAACAGTTTAAAAAAAGGGAAAAATAACATTTTTTTACTCAAACTAATTAAGCATTTTTATATTTTTCGACCGATTTCCAACAATAACTTTTTTCCGTAAACTTGATATTTTCAATGTTATTAATTTTTAAAAATTAATAACTGAAAATATTTCTTCCTTTTTTTAGGATTTATTATATCTCTTGAAGTTACTATCGAAAAAACTTGTTTTATCTAACAAATATTCAAATTAACCAGTTTAAAACTGGGAAATAACCTCTACACCTTTGACGTGATGTCAGAGGAACAATTAGAGGGTGTTTTTTGACGACTAATAGGAATTAAAATAATACAAAAACACTGCGCTGACGTTTTGGAATCTATCTGTTTCCTTTTTCAAAGTGTAGGCTTTAGATTTTTATGTTACGTGTAGATGTAGATCCACTATTACAAATATTTTTTGTGTGACTCAATTCATAGCAGAATCTATTGATCCAGGACTACAAACTGATGTTGTTTACACTGACTTTTCTAAGGCATTCGACATACTTGATCATAACATACTTATTACTAAACTTAAAGCTCATGGTTTCTCTTCGAGTCTCCAAGAATTTTTTAAATCCTATCTTACGAATCGTAAGCAATATGTTGAATGTTCTGGTCATCAGTCTGTCGAGATTTCAGTAACATCTGGTGTTCCCCAAGGGCCACTCCTCTTTAACATATTCATTGATGATATCACTTGTAGTCTAAAGATGGCTTATTGTATGCCGATGATATGAAACTGTACTGTAACATCAAAAGCATTGAGGATTGTATGGAGCTGCAAAATGACTTAGTAAGCATCAGTAATTGGTGTTTTGCAAATAAGTTGCCCTTAAATGTAGCAAAGTGTAATGTCATGACATATAGCAACAAAGCAAATCTAATTACCTTTAATTATTCTATAAACGACACAAATTTAAATCGACCTGTTACCTACCGAGATTTGGGAGTGACATTTGATCAGAAACTTTCATTTGTTAATCACATCAGTAATCTTACTTCAGACTGTTTTAGAGCTCTAGGGTACATTATAAGAAACTCCAACGACTTCAACAATATTAGCATATTAAAATTGCTTTTTTATTCCTTTGTAAGATCGCGTTTAGAGTATGCCTCCAGTATTTGGAGTCCCTTCTACAATGTCCATATTCAGAGTTTAGAAAAAGTGCAGAGAAATTATAAGTAGAAATCCAAGTAACAACTTCTCAACGGGCAAAAACCCCGACTTGCATTGAATTACACTTGGAAATCCAAAATTGATAGCCAATATTATTCGAATAATATTGGCTATAAATTTTGGATTTCCAAGTGTAATTCAATGCAAATCGGGGCTTTTGCCCGTTGAGTAGTTTCTACTTATTATTTAGCATGTAGTTTAGTCCACCAGGGCTAGAAGTCGCCTGCTTTTGGTATTTGCTTTGCAAATCGCTATCTGTCACAGAGATATCATCGATGTCTTGACAGGTAGTAGCAACTGACCACCAGAGGGATGTTTCTTTCTCTCACCACTACCAAATAACACGGTGTAAATGAAAATTGTTATTATTATTATTCTACACATTACATTAAAATCTAAAGCCTAAACTTTGAAAAAGGAAACAGATGTAATTTAAGAAACGCCAGCGCAGTGTTTTTGTATTCTTTTAATTCATATTAGTTGTCAAAAAACACGCTCTAACTGTCCCTCTGACATCACGTCAAAGGAGTAGAGGTTACTTTCCAGTTTTAAACTGGTTAATTTGAGTATTATTTAGATACATCAAGATTTTTCGATAGGAATTTCAAGAGATATGGTAATAAATCCCCAAAAGAAAAGGAAGAGAAAAAATTTATGAAATGCCACAATTAGCACTTAAACAATATGAACAGTTCTTGTTGGAAATCGGTCAAAATATATAAAAAAAATTAGTTTAAGTAAAAAATCGTAATTTTTCTATTTGTTATAACAAAAATTGTTTTAAACAATATCAGACCAGGTTACCATTTGGTAAGTTTCAAAACCGATTCCAGCAAAAAAATTAAGTCCGAATTTACTTCGAAACGCCTGCACCCATACCACCTGGTCTGCTACACAAACGAATAATATTCTAGCGCATCATCTTAATACGAACTCACCCCCCACTCCCGCTCAATATATGCGGCAACACTGCTGGAGGCGTAACCGAACTCTAGTGTACAAAAACTTATACAAAAGAGGCGTTTCCGCTACTCAGTATTTGGAGGTGTGTTACATTTACAAGTATGGCAAAAATTTGTATATATTCAGAATGCTTATTCCTTACCCCTCTCTTGGTGCTTGTGTAGAGGTGTGTTATTATTTACCATTTGCACAAAATACACACAAAAAACGTACTTCCTTAACGTGGAGGCTTGGGTGCCTGTGTGATGTATGGAGGCGATTAAGATAGCCGTGCACGTATATATATATATATATATATATATATATATATATATATATATATATATATATATATATATATATATATACAGGGTGGTCCGGTATCCATGGCGGAAACTTCAGGGGACAATAGAGTACCAAAAAACAATATGACTTTGCTTATAAACATAACCTTCTAAACGTACCGTTTTTGAGATACAGGGTGTTAAAGTTTTGATTTTTTTAAATATATTTTTAAATATCTCTCTAACGAACAACAATATTAAAAAACTATTTGGTGATGTGAAATATCTCGCAGAGCACTAGTATTTCACCATTAGAAAAGTTTGCGAACATCACCAGTGGCGTCGATCTGGGGCATTGTGACCCTTTTTCCTATCAGAACTTCTACGCCACTGGTCCTAGACACCAATTCTATCTTGTTTTATATTTTCTGATGTTTTTTGCACAAAAAGTCACTCTTGTGATTTTTTCGTAAGATGCACCATTTTCGAGTTAATAGCATGTAAAGATATTAATGTTGGCGAAAAATTGCGATGAAATTAAATTTTTTTAAATATTTGTAAAAATAAAATAATTTGTATGCGGGCGCTTAGATTTTTATTAAACTTTTTATGTTGCTGCTTTAGTTGCCTTTACTTTTTTTATGTAGGTCTTTATTTAACGTAAAACAAACGCTTTCGATTTCATCGCTTTGTGGAACAAGTTTAAGTATTGAGGTGATAAACGGGAATTTCAAATTTGTCTCGTTACATTACTCTTAGTAATGTTTTATATATTTTTTTATTGTTTAGGGCCACCGTTATAGCTAGCCTTATATCTAACTGTTATGGCTTTGTTTATACTCGGCCACAATAGAACATGATTCTTACAACATAAAGTTAACAGTCCTGGATGTTTATTAGAGCCTGTGAATGTTTAACCCCCGTAAGGTTAAATTATGTAACTTCCGCACTCGATTATAATTAGGTAGCGACGAAACATTTTTCAAATAATACAATTACAAGTTCATCGAGCGAAAATGTTAGCTATTATCTACATATAGACTGGGGTTCTTATTGTATCCCAACACGGAACGGCCATTCAAAATGTCATGTCGAACCCACACCACTCAACCTGTCCGGTGAATGTGTTACTACCTAATTTAAATCGGCGTTATTCTCGGACAACCCTCTACAGGGTAGGCCTAATTAGAATTGCTCCAAATGTGTAGGCCATTATGGATCTCTCGGCTGCTGGATTAGGACGAACCGTGTTCCAGATAACTATGGGAGGATGCCGACGATCTAATTAAATTTTCCTATTAGAATTATCGTGTTAGAGGTTTTGGATAGCTTTTGCCATAATCGCAGGAGGCTGCATTTTCGGCGGCATGTACGGGGTGATCATTTTAAGTGCCTCACTCGATTTCCTGCTTTATTCTTCACCTAGGTAAAAAATTCAAAAACCATACTTGTGTACTTTTTTCCGAGGAATCCGATTCCGAAAAGATAAAAACAATTGAATGTCAAAGAAAAAAGTTATGGCCGAAAAACTGAAAAAGAAAAAATATACACCCTGTATATTAATGCGGAAACGGATATGTGACATTTCACTGATTGTAAATGCGTATCAGATACATATTTTTCACTTCCGGTTTGACTGGAAATTGCTTTAATTTTTTTATTTTAGGTGATACACCCTGTATATCGAGCTCAGTTTAAAGAACTTTTCTTTCTGATTTCAGCAATATATACCATATCATTGTCTTTCATATTTAATAAGATATTGGGGTTTTAATTTAAAATAACACAAATATATGTTATGAAATAAAGTCATCCATGAAAACAAACAAAAGCATTTAAATTATTTTTTTATTTCAAAAACAAAAGAAGATATAGCATAAAAACTTGTAACCTACCTACCTTAGACATCAAATAGAAAATCGCAAATATCTAAAGAATCATACATTTTGGGTATAGGAACATGATACATGTTTAGATGCGCATTTTTTCTCGCTATCGATTGGTGTATTTAATTATGGTTCCATTTAAAAAATGACTTATTGCTGTTTCTATGAGGTCGATAGTTATCGTTAATTTTAGGAACTTTGCAGTTGAGATTTTGACAATTTTATTACATGATGGATAGCTCCAATACCTTGTCTTACCTCAATAAAAAATTCAATGTCTTATCATTAATTGTTACTGAGATATTGTTTTTTACATTATACAACTATTCCGTCAACATTTTGGGGAAAAAATTAATATCTCAGAAAATATTCATTTTAGACATAGGAACCTTTAATGAAGTAACCTTTAAATTTTCCGTAGAATCTAAAAAAAAATTGAAAATGGGGGCATCTCATTTAAAATACCTATATTTTTTATTCATTTATGATTACTTAAAGCTCACGTAGCGCCTCCTGTTTCAGCGTCATTAATTTTGGCAGGTATTATATTAAAATTAAGAGGTTATGGATTTTTACGTTTAATAATATTATTTATTGAAATTGGAATAAAAATTAATTATTATTTTATTATTATTAGATTAGTAGGTGGATTTTTTGTTTCTTTGATTTGTATTCGTCAAAGAGATATAAAATCTTATATAATTGCTTATTCTTCAGTTGCACATATAGGGATAGTATTAGCAGGTATTATAACTTTAAATATTTGAGGGTTTTGAGGTTCTCTGGTAATGATAATTGCTCATGGATTATGTTCTTCTGGTTTATTTTGTTTAGCTAATATTTCTTATGAACGAATAGGGAGACGAAGACTTTATTTAAATAAGGGATTTTTATATAATAAGACTTTCATTGTGATGATTTTTACTTTGTTCTTCTAATATAGCTGCTCCTCCCTCTTTAAATTTAATAGGAGAAATTTTGTTAATTAATAGTTTAATATTATTTTTATCTTTAATTTCGTTTTTTAGAGCTGTGTATTCGTTATTTTTATATTCTTTTTCTCAGCATGGTAATTTTTATTCAGGGACATTTTTTGTTTATCAAGGAATATTTACGAGAATATTTATTATTATTTTTACATTGAATACCTTTAAATTTATTAATTTTAAAAGGTGATTATTTGGTGTCATGAATAAAAAATATTGATTTGTGATTTTAAAGATATAGTTTTCTATTTTAGATAATTTATTCTATTTTAAAGTTTATTTTAATTTATTTTTATTAAATTCTTTATCATTTTTGTTCTCTTAGGCTACATTTTTTAATCCAAGATTTTAATTTAATTATTGAATTAAATTTATTAACATTAAATTCTTTATCTGTAATTATAACTATCTTATTAGATTGAATGTCGTTATTATTTATGAGATTTGTTTTATTTATTTCTTCTATAGTAATTTATTATAGTCATGACTCATGAATATATGTTTGGTGATGAAAATTTAAATCGATTTATTTATTTGGTGGTTATATTTGTTTTATCAATAATATTATTAATTATTAGACCTAATTTAATTTCAATTTTATTAGGTTGAGATGGATTAGGTTTAGTTTCTTATTGTTTAGTAATTTATTACCAAAATGTTAAATCTTTTAATGCTGGGATATTAACAGCATTATCTAATCGTATTGGAGATGTTGCTTTACTTATATCTATTGCTTGAATAATAAATTATGGAAGATGAAATTTTATTTTCTATTTGGATCTAATAAAAGATGAATTTTCTATAAAATTGATGATTACCTGCGGCTATAGCAGCTCCAACTCCAGTTTCTTCTTTAGTTCATTCTTCAACTTTAGTTACAGCTGGGGTTTATTTATTAATTCGTTTTAATTTTTGTTTATCTTCAAATTTAATATTAATTTTATTATTAATTTCAAGTTTAACTATATTTATATCAAGTTTAGGAGCTAATTTTGAATTTGATTTTTAAAAAAAATATTGCTTAATCAACATTAAGTCAATTAGGTTTAATAATAACGATTTTAGCTTTAGGAGAGTATAAATTACCTTTTTTTCATTTATTATCTCATGCTTTATTTAAAGCTTTATTATTTATATGTGCAGGAAATATTATTCATAATTTAAATAATTGTCAAGATATTCGTTTCATAGGAAAATTAAATAAGCATATACCATTAACTTGCACTTTTTTTAATATCAGAAATTTTTCTTTATGTGGGTTACCTTTTTGATCTGAATTTTATTCTAAAGATTTAGTTGTTGAAATTATATCTATACAATTTTTAAATATTTTTATTTATTTAATTTTTTATATTAAATTCATTACAAAATGATTTACTTATCTACTTTCTGCTGCCTAACTAAACTCATTAAGAATTTAGTTCTGTCCATGTTGGGTCAAATTATTATTATAATAATTTCGTTCAACACTTATGAGTTGAGAATAAGGGCTTCCCAAAATGCGTGTAATATATTAACTCAGGTGGGCTTTACAAGTACTGGGAAATATATGATTAAGTGAATATTAAATAAAAAATAAAAATGTATATAAATTGTCCTACGCGCAGTCACGTGAAATACGCACTTCTAACTACAATAGGAAGCCTGGGCTTCTAAGAGCCCGTGACATGTACCAGGCTTGGTATAGGTTGTTGGGTACGTATATGAGGTTGGCGTATTTGTTCAGTGTAATTTGTTGTTATTACCGATTGCCCGTCGTGCTGGTGTGGAAATACATGTGAAAAATTTCAGATCATCGTAACTTCTCCGTCAAAATCTCAATGTAGCTGACGTCGCACGTCTGATATAACACAAACCACAGCTGTAGCAAAAAGTAATTCCTCATCAATATTTTCCATTCTTTTTTGTCAAAAATCAACACTCTTGATATGCTAACTGTGTAAGGTAGACTGAACGTTAAATGAATACAACGACGTTCATTTGTGCAAATTTGCATGTACAAATCAGTTGCGCAAATTGCATGAGCATCTAAACAGAAGTACAACGACTCAGTACATTTGTGCAAATTTGCATGCACAAGCCAATTGGCACAATTTGCATGACCGTCTAAAAGCGCCTTAACCTTGGAAAAACGAATTTACTTGATCAAATGCTATGGAATCGGAAATGTTTCTTATAAATACGCAATTGAAGTTTTCAATGAGAAGTATCCAGATGTTACAGTGATTCACAGTATGTAAATTAATTTATAAATTTGATACCACCGGGGAAGTAAAAAATGTGAAAAAAGAACAAAAACAATTAAATGAAGATGACGCTGCTACCGGTGTAGTTTTAGACTCTGTAGATTGTAGAACACCCAAGATGGTCGTTAAATTTAGGTATTAGCAAATCTCATATTCAGAAGATTTTAGTCGTTTGGACGTTTGTTTAACTATGGGTGAGAAAATTTAGCAGATAGATCATTTTATCGAAACATTTTATTCGTGGACGAATATACTTTTAAGACTAATGGGCCATGGGATAGTTTCCTCTCAAAATTGTAGGTACTGGGCTCAGGAAAATCCTACTTTCCGATTTACCACTAACAGTCGAAAGTTTAAAAATGACATATTGCATCATAGAATAAACGGTCCTTATTTTATTGATAGAATTTTGAACCAAGATACTTATTTAGAACTTTTAAATAATTTTGTTTTGGAAATTGGACAATGAAAATTTAAAACGTAGAAGAATAATTTTTCAACAAGACGGATGTCCAGCACATTCTACAATTCGAGTTCGAGCATTTCGGACGCAACGATTTCGAAGACGACGTAGATTTATTAAAGCAAAAAATTGTGGAAGCTCTTGCAACCACAAATGAAGATGTGACCTCCAATGCATACG
Organism: Rhagium mordax; assembly: GCA_963680705.1. NCBI lineage: Eukaryota > Metazoa > Arthropoda > Insecta > Coleoptera > Cerambycidae > Rhagium > Rhagium mordax. The sequence continues at coordinate 23,339,465 of OY796662.1, forward strand.
AAGAATTTAGAAAAAGATTAGAGAAATGTGTACTTTTTGGAGGTCTACATGTAGAATAGTTCTCAACTTAGTTAAATGAAATGTAATTTTTTTGAAATTAAGTTTTTTAAATAATTGGAAACACTTTGCTAAATAAAATGCCCAATAAGGATGTAAAAAAGCAATTCACTTAAAAGTCCATAAATTTTAAAATTTTTAGAATACCCTGTATAATTTATCTTAAGTTTGACGACTGTTTATGACTTCCTATGACAAGGAAAACTTTTTATAAAGAATAACTTTTTCTCGGCAAATCAAAAATAAGAGAGTTTACAAGACTGCGGTACCTCATCCAGAGACACACCTGGTTTGCCCAACTTAATATGATAATATACAGGAAGTCCCATTAGAATGGGTCATTTGCGATGCCATACTTTTGACTCGTCCTGTATGAAATACAAAATAGGGCTTTCGGTAATATCAAAAAATTATATTTAAATCCTAATAGATTTTTGTAATATTTTGTGGTTTGAGCAGAAAAAATCGATTTTTAAAAATTACTCTATTTTGTTTGTCTCGCCCTGTATACAAACACATATTTGTCACAATATATTATTTGAAGTTAAAGAAATCGATTTTTTAAAATTACTCTATTTTATTTGTCTCGCTCTGTATACAGACACATATTTGTCACAATATATTATTTGAAGTTAAAGAAATAACATTCATGCAAAAAATTTCAATCGAATCCTTAAATTGCTATAAATATTTTTTATAAAAATAACCACTTTATATCTTTAACACCCTGTACCTCAAAAACTAGTCACAGGATTGAGTTGGGACCTTGACAGTTCTGATCAGGAAATTAAAATCTACAACATACTAACATTTTAGCAAAAATTCACCGAGAGCCATTTTTACCTATATTTTGTGCGGGGCCCTTTAGTTTTCTCCATGTTGAGGTCAAATTATTATTATAATAATTTTGTTGAACAGCTACAAATCTTTCAAAACGTTAATTATTCTTATAAAATACTTGAGAACATGAAAATAAAGGCAACGTTGGTGGGCTTCTCAAAATGCGTAAACTGTATTAACTATATGCAGTCGGGCTTAGTAAGGTGGTGATGTGAAGTGGCTTGAGGTGGCTTGAGAAGAACTGGGAAATATATATTTAAGTAAATATTAAATAAGGTTACCCCTCTCCAGTTGCTAAATGTATATAAATTGTCCTATGCGCAGTAGCGTGAAATACACACTTCTAACTACAATAGGAAGCCTGGGCTTCTGAGAGCCTGTGATATGTACCGGGCTTGGTATAGGTAGTTGGGTACGTATATATATATATATATATATATATATATATATATATATATATATATATATATATATATATATATATATATATATATATATATATATGTGAATACCTAATAACGTAGCTTACGTAAGCGGGCGCTATATACGTATAGTATATAAGTAAAAGATTTAATTTATTGACCAATTAATTTCCGCCTAACAAAATCTCTATAATTTTATCTGTCAAAAAAAAAATTATATATCAAAAGTACCAAGACAGAGAAATTTTCACTTAAACAAAATAAAATAATTGTTCACTATATGATTCAAAGATAATCTAAACTTGCGTGTTCCTTAGGATTCAGCAATTCTCTGTTACTTCTTCACTATACCATTCAAACATGCAGGAAACCATAAAAGGGAAAATAACACAATCGTCTGAACAACGAACCAAGGTCCTGGAGGTCAAATCTGAACAGCCAAATCTGAAGCACCTAACTGTGTTGTAATACTACCTACTCCATAAATTGGATTTGTTATAAAATAATTCTTCACCTATATACAAAAACCCTCAGCCAGAGGGTTTCTTTTCTGACAGCAGTGTTGTCGGCGACTCGTCCTTGTAAATAAATCCTTCTGTCGAAGAAAATCGATTTCAACTACTCGCTACACCATTAAATGCACTATGCAACCATTAACAGCATGAAATCAACAAATATAGACCATTAGCAGTATATCCCTTCTAATAAGGCTGGAATAATTCCAAAACTGCAGACAGCTACAAAAGACACCGAAATACCGCTACTTCGTTACACACAATATGGCTGACCTTTTTTGGTTACCATAATAATCTTTTTGTTTTGTTTTATTGTCGACTAAGAATCTATCGAATTGATCGACCTGCTTTTTGGGATTTTATAGTATAGATGGCAGTCATAGGCTAATTATCGGATATAATAATTCCGTACCGAAAGATATGCAACCCACGGTATTGTATTCTGTATTGTGAATAACAAACCTTATTATATTTTTCTTTACAAAGGATAAGATAATGAAATTGTACAAAATTTTACGACAAGCTAATAAAAATATGAAATCTGAAATTACAAGAAATTATTCAGAGGAAATTTTATAATTCTGGTATTGTTATATTGTTTAGTTATAAAAAAAAATGAATAAAGTTAAAACTGTTATTTTGAACCGTAACAATACCCATATTTTTGTTTGTGGCCAAAAATATGATTTTGACTTTCCGGGAAACTAGATTTTTTTCCAAGAAAATTGGTGCTAGCCGCATCGAAATTGGACGTTTTTTAAGAAAGTTATTTGAAAACTCGTTTTGGAACAACGAATTAATACCACTAGAAGTAGCTTTGAAATTGTTTGTTTGCGAACGTACATAAACAAATCAACAGTGTTTACATACATTTGAGGACACACTTTTTTATTGGTTGGTTCGTCAAATTTCAAATTTGGCGCGTGTCGTTCGGGTACTCCCGCTGTTTTTCCGGCTTATCATCGTTGGATAATGTTTGTTTACTCCGGCAGCCATTAATCTGTCAGCGTAATTTTGTGTTTATTGTGTGATTTTGGTTGTGTTTTGAAGTTATATTGGTATTAAAGACATTATTTAGTGTACAGACATGGTTAGGAAGTGCTTTGTTTGCAAATTTCTATTTAAAAAGGGCGAGACGCGGACATTTCATATAGGTAAGTGAATCAATGCATTGGCGGAGGCTTTGTAATGGCAATAGGTGTTTAGGTCAGATATTGTAATTAACAGGGCCGTTCAACTGGAATAGGGTATCGTGGATCATGTTAAACTAGTACCGATGTCGACCAGAGATGGCGATGTATTAGGACAAGATAATTTGCACGTGACGCCACAGCTAACCTTAAAAATATGCATTTTCTACCATTTTCGAATATTATGTCAATTTTATCAAAATTTCGGCTTGGTTCTGGTACTATCAAGTAAAATCTTGTTCGGTGTATTATTAATAAAGTACTAATTGTCTTAATCTAATAAAATAAGATGCTTTTTGTTGGTTGGAATTCCAACCTATAATTAGCAATCTATTTTTAATAATCTACAATATTGAAACTTTATAAATCTACTGTCTAAGAGAGTTTTTAAATGTTTTAATGGATCCTAGCTAAAACTACAAAAATTAAATTGAAAACTAAAAATAAATTTGCAAAAACTAAAAATTTAAGGTTGTGTTAGTTAAATGATGCGCGTGATACATTTTTATCATCTGAGTGCAACGTCAAAACTAACCGTCAGCTCGTTTTGTTTAAGTTTTGAAACTATTATATTTACGTATTTCAACGACTAAAGTGAATTAATTATATTATATCTACATATATGGCTTACTCCACTCGTACATGCAGCGTTTTCGGATGCCCTAAACAGCCTGTCTGGACATCATTTATTAAATTGCCAAATCCCTAAAAAAGGTACGATATTTGTAAAACTTGGCTAGAACGCTTGGGAAATTCTGAGTACAACAATATGGATTTAATGCAGGCATACTCTAGCAAAAGGCTTCTCGTGTGTGCCAAACATTTCAAAGGAAAAGATTTTGTGACTCCTAATAAGTTAAAAGAAAATGTAATACCGACCTTATATTTGCCTGGTGAGTAGACTAGCGTCTATTTCTTGTGCTCTACAAATGAACTTGCTTCTGTGGCGCTATCTGGTAAGTAACATATGGTTCGCGAATGAAACGAATATGTTCCTTCTTTGATATAAAAATATACTGCACTCATGCCTGATGCATTTAATAAAAAAAATTCCTTTAATCTAATAAAAAAAAATTCCTTTATCAGGGGAATAACACACATATCTAACCTGCCTTCGGCTTCTAACTCGCAATAATAGCCCTCTTAAAAAAAAATTCCTTTAATCTAATAAAAAAAAAATCCTTTATCAGGGGAATAACACACATATCTAACCTGCCTCCGGCTTCTAACTCGCAATAATAGCCCTCTTAAAAAAAAATTCCTTTAATCTAATAAAAAAAAATCCTTTATCAAGGGAATAACACACATATCTAACCTGCCTCAGGATTCTAACTCGCAATTAATAGATCTCATGTCATGCCTGATGCATTTAATAAAAAAAAAAAACAAGAACATGTGGGATTTGAACCCAGAACCCTCTGCTTGCCAGCCGAGCTCGTTTCCGCTAGGCTATTACGCCACTGGCAAAGTGTGTGTAAAGAAAGAATAAGTTCAGTTAGGTTTCGGGTAACACGTTCTGTACACTTGGCAACGTTGGTACGGACTGAATGTTCATTTGTAGAGCACAAGAAATAGACGCTACTGGCGAGTAGCAGTATTTTTCAAATGCAAATGTTTATGCTTTTAACATAATTTTGAATATTTTCTAATTGTCAATTATGTAAATGGTTTAGGTATATTACAATATGATAATTTACAGAAAGAATAATATATAGTCAGTTTAGAATTAATTAACTTCCATCAGTTTTAAAGTATAAAAAAAGTTAAAGGCCCTCATATGTATACTTATTTATTTCTATATTAATGTATTTTATTAATAATATTAATAATATTGACTAGGATAGGGTATTTGTAATAGGTACTTAAATCTTAAACCATTCTAATTTTAATATTCTCTATAGTAATAAGATTATTTCTTAGATTAATATAGACATATTAAAAACATGTGTTTTATTCCTACAATCTTGCGCATATCATCGTATATAACCTCAACCTACGAAATATAATGTACCGATCTTCAAACCCAGTTCCGTGATGAATGACAATGATTGTTTACCAACAACTTTCAACACTCATTGGCTGATATTTTACTTACATTTTTTTAAATATACAACTATAGGCAAACTAAAGAAATTGCTAAGTTTATCTACAGGGTCCTGCAACAGTGCGTCGGGCTTCCATAGCCCCTATACCATACAAGTTAGGAAATTCATTCGAGTACCGTTCTTAACTAAATGTGAAGGAGCACCACAGGAAAATATTTTCGAACGTACAGGGTGTCACAAAAAATTGTGACGCCTGTCAGGCAAGGTTTTTTAAATGAAACACCCTATATATTTTACCATATTTCAGACGGCCTTAATGTTCCTCGTTCGCACCTAAAATATGAAGACATTCTAATGCTTCACTTGGAAGTAAAAAATTAAAAATGAAATATAAAGCAATTTACATCGCTAAAGAAAAACGCTCTCCATTTTTCCCAACGGAGATTTGAAAACAAAACACGGTTCAAAACTTTTTGATAAAGGTCGCAGGATACCGTATCTAAAATTGTTTGTGTTCCATCATGTACAGGGCACTCGAAAAATAAATTCAAATTTCGAGTATTTTAAATTGATTTATCTCAGTTTTTTCAAATGGAACACCCTGTATATTTTTACGTAGTAATATGCAGAATTTGAATGAAAACATTTTTTGTATAGGTGTTACTATTGGAATTTCTATCCGTTTTTGAGATAATTGGCAAATATTAAGCATGTGCTGATAGAACGACTTTCATTTAAAGAAAATTTTAATAAAACAACAGTACATTAAACTACAACTACATTAAATGTTCAAAGTGTCTTCCGTTTTGCTGTAAACATAAATTTATTCGTTCTCGAAAAGACCTTTCCACTTCCGTTAATATTCGAGGTGAAATATTTTCAAACGCATGTATTATTCTCTCCCGCATATTTATCTCGGTTTTCGGCGGCTCGTTGTATACGATGTCCTTGATATAATCCCATAAGAAAATAATACAATTTTAAAAAAATTTAAAATCGCACCAAAAAATCCGTGTTCTCGGCATATGTCTAACAACGAGCGAAGTATATGAATTAATTTATGTTTACAGCAAAACGGAAGACACATTGAACATTTAATGTAGTTGTACACTCACAGGCAAAATAATCGATCCACGCAAATTTTCGACGAATTTCAATCGCAAATAACTTTTCTATTTGATGTTAGATTTAAACGAATTTTGAAGAATATTGTAGACAAATTAATGGAGAATCGCTCACATTTTAAAAATTTACAAAAAAATATGTATACGTTTGTAATATACAGGGTTAAACAGAAAGATGTTTTTTACCAAAAGTTTAAGACACTCTGTGGAGTGGCGAAACAGTAAATTGTTCTAAATTAAGTTTTAATTATCAAGTCTCATCTATTCTTAACATTTTTGTTTTTGGTGCACCTCGATATCTTTATTTTTGTGGAAAATATGGATTTTTTAAAAAAACATTGCAATTTCCAATAATTTTTTTGTACGAAGAACTAAGGTTGCTATAGAGGACTAACAGTTTTGTTGGTAGTTTTTGTTGACAGTTTCTTTGTAAATGAATGTGTTACTTCTGAGATGTCTTCTTATTTTTAAAAATGGATGTCTCCGCTCCGACTGATGTTGCCAGAGCCATTGCTTTAATCCAGGATGGACGGTCACAGTATTACGTGTCAAGAGTTTTAAACGTCACAAGAAGTGAAGTACAAAGGGCTGTAAATCGGTTTAATCAACATGGCGAGTACAATAGAAGGAGTCAATGTGGTAGGAAGAGGTGTACGAATGAACGAGATCTCGTTCATTCGTACACCTCTGACCGTGATCGCCCATCCTGGATTAAAGCAATAGCTCTGGCAACATAAGTCGGAGACATCCATTTTTAAAAGTAAGAAGACACCTCAGAAGTAACACATTCATTTACAAAGAAACTGTCAACAAAAACTGCCAACAACACTGTCAGTCCTCTATTATAGCGACCTTAGTTCTTCGTACAAAAAAATTATTAGAAATTGCAACGTTCTTTTAAAAAATCCATATTTTCCACAAAAATAAAGATATCGAGGTGAACCAAAAACAAAAATGTTAAGAATAGATGAGACTTGATAATTAAAACTTAATTTAGAACAATTTACTAGTTGCGCCACCCCACAGAGTGTCTTAAACTTTTGGTAAAAAACATCTTTCTGTTTAACCCTGTATATTATAAAAGTATGTATATTTTTTTGTAAATTTTTTAAATGTGAGCGACTCTCCATTAATTTGTCTACAATATTCTTCAAAATTCGTTTAAATCCAACATCAAATAAAAAAGTTATTTGCGATTGAAATTCGTCGAAAATTTGTGTGGATCGATTATTTTGCCTGTGAGTGTAGTTTATTGTACTGTTGTTTTATTAAAATTTTCTTTAAATGAAAGTCGTGTATCAGCCCATGTTTAATATTTGTCAATTATCTCAAAAACGGATAGAAATTCCAATAGTAGCACCTATACAAAAACTGTTTTCATTCAAATTCTGCATATTACTACGTAAAAAGATACAGGGTGTTCCATTTGAAAAAACTGAGATAAATCAATTTAAAATATTCCGAATTTGAATTTATTTTTCGAGTGCCCTGTACATGATGGAACACAAACAATTTTAGACACGGTATCCTGCGACCTTTATCAAAAAGTTTTGAACCGTGTTTTGTTTTCAAATCTCCGTTGGGAAAAATGGAGAGCGGTTTTCTTTAGCGATGTAAATTGCTTTATATTTCGTTTTTAATTTTTTACTTTCAAGTGAAGCATTAGAATGTTCTCATATTTTAGGTGAGAATGAGGAACATTAAGGCCGTCTGAAATATGGTAAAATATATAGGGTGTTTCATTTAAAAAAACTTGCCTGACAGGCGTCACAATTTTTTGTGGCACCCTGTACTTTCGAAAATATTTTCCTGCGGTGCTCCTTCACATTTAGTTAAGAACTGTACTCGAATGAATTTCCTAACTTGTATGGTATAGGGGCTATGGAAGCCCGACGCACTGTTGCAGGACCCTGTATATGTTTATTTAAAAATAAAATGTAAGTATATTGGCCCAACAGAACTGTCGTTGTCCAATTAAATTTTATTTGAAGAGGATAAAAAACTGGGGTCCATTTGAATTTCCCTCGCATTTCTAGTTACCGATGTCGATAAGAGATGGCGCTTTATGGTTCGTCGGCAATATATGGCAGTTGGCGTTCTATAAATCCTACTTATTCTATGGTAATTAATATTCTATCAAAAAATTTTGAATTTGGTATAATTAACTAGTTCCTCCAGTGATTACCTCATTTTAATTTCTGATCTGGCGGCTTATTATCGAGTTATTATGTTTTTTACAATCGTAATGCAATAAATACGTATTTTTAGATTTCCAAAAAATCTGGAAAGAAGGAATAAATGGAAGCTGTATCTTCTTCTCTCCTTCCCTTTATGTATTAACCCTCTTTTCTTTTTAGGCTCAACCCGAATTAGACACGAGAATTTATTTTAATTCTCATAGAACATCATTTATTTATGATTAGTTAATTTCAAAACAGGTCAAATTTAACATAAATTATTTTCCACACAGAGATTCACTTGTATAACAAAGAATATAATTATTTATATCTCTACATAAGAATACTATCGTCAAAACAGTAACATAAAAGTTTGTTATTGTCAGATTACTCTTAGCGAGTATAACTATCCTAAATAAACATCCAAATTAGGAATCATTCTTCATAAATTATCAACATATATGCTGAGTTGAATTTAAATTAACGAAAGCAACGTATTTACTAAAATTTCTAGAGCAAAACGTCGTGATTGAGCCTATTATAAAAATGTATTGAGGAGTACCTGTTCGTAGGTGTGCCTGTAGATGAATTTTTCGTCGGATTGACAACTTCACCAAATTATTTATTAATTTTTTTTTTTCTGTCACTCCTCTCCGCATGCTTGACCGATATACTCTAAGTAGCCTATTGAAATTAGGTAGTGTTTTGCTTGCAAAGCGCATAGCTCTGCAACAGCTGGTCCTGGGGAAACAAGACTATGTTATTCCGAACAATACTTTTATTTGTTCTGACCATTTTGCGAACAATGATTTTGTAAGAAAGCCGTCTGGAGTAAGACAAGATAGTGCTATTCCAAATGTAGCTTCAATTTCTACAGGTTCCATGCAGTGTGAGGAAGAAATATGTTTGAACCGGTAATCAAGTTTGAAAAGTTTAAAGATAATTTTAAAAAGTTTTGGCTATGAAAATTAAATTTTAAGACGAGGAAATTAGTGTAATAGGCATTATTCTTTGAAACTTTGAAAATGGGTAAACCACAATCTCGAATTACTATTTTTGCTTACAGTTGCATTTCAAATTTATACATGCATAGCTTTATACTACATGGTGATTCATAAGTAATGGTACACAGAGCAACAGTTAAAATTAGTTTTTTTTTAAGTAATTTCTTTAAAAGTTGAAATATTTTAACAAAATTTGGTGATTGTGGGTTTTTTGAGCGAGGGATTCAAATCTATTCATAGTTTTGCTGTAGAGGGCGCCACCTACGGTATTTTATGTACTCTTGAGAAAGGCCTAGAAAGCCGAAACACGTGTAGAGATTAAATAAATACTGTTTGAAACATTAAAAAAGTGAATAATTTTTTCTTTAATTAAAAAACAATACTGTTATATTATTCTTTAAAATATTATGCCAGGTCACTTTAATATAAAATAGATACATATCGTGTAGTTACATAATTTGTCTCACAAATCATAATGTATCATTTGACTAGAATAAGTATTATGATTTTGCGTGCGAGACAAATTGTATATTTTATATTATATATATATATATATATATATATATATATATATATATATATATATATATATATATATATATATATATATATATATATATATATATATATATATATATATATATATATATATATATATATATATATATATATATATATATATATATATATATACGTACCCAACTACCTATACCAAGCCCGGTACATATCACAGGCTCTCAGAAGCCCAGGCTTCCTATTGTAGTTAGAAGTGTGTATTTCACGTGACTGCGTTTAGGACAATTTATATACATTTAGCAACAGGAGAGGGGTAACCTTATTTAATATTTACTTAAATATATATTTCCCAGTTCTTCCCAAGCCCCCTCAAGCCACTTCACATCACCACCTTACTAAGCCCGACTGTATATAGTTAATACAGTTTACGCATTTTGAGAAGCCCCGCAACGTTGCCTTTATTTTCATGTTCTCAAGTATTTTATTACAATAATTAACGTTTTGAAAGATTCGTAGCTGTTTAACAAAATTATTATAATAATAATTTTTCCTCAACATGGGGAAAACTAAAGAGCCCGCACAATATACATATAGGCAAAAATGGCTCTAGGTGATTTTTGCTAAAATGTTAGTGTTAGTATGTTGTAGATTTTAATTTCCTGATCAGAACTGTCAAGGTCCCAACTCAATCCTGTGACTAGTTTTTAAGGTACAGGGTGTTAAAGATATAAAGTGGTTATTTTTATAAAATATGGTCCAAAAAAACCGGAATTTTCATTTTATCGTATAACTTCTTTATTTTTTCACCGATTTTCAACTTTTTGGATTCGTTTGACAGATAAATTTTCCAGCTATTTGATTCTCTATCAAAAACTGATATTATCACCATAAGTGTCAAGGCAGACGTATTTAAACTTGAGCAATTTTTAGTAACTGCTGGAATTTTGTTGAAAAGCCGCATTTACAAACGGTTTGTCATGACTGGTCTTCTGCCAATATTTTGGTGGGTAGTTTTTAAAAATCGGTCAAGGAACTACAGAACTGTACCAGAAAATGTAGAAGCGTGTTGTAAACATTTCGGCAGCAATGGTAAAATCCGGAATTTTGTATTATCCTTTATAACTTTTTTGATTCTTTGCCGATTTTAATTTTTTTTGGGTCATTTAAGCCTTAAAGCCTTCCAGTACAATATTAAATCTCAGAAATTGACATGAATCATAAATCCAATATGGCGGAAGTAATCAAATTAACCTAATATTTAAAAGCCTCTAGAATTCTTTTATCTTGAGGCCTTGTCTTCTAAGAACATTGGAACGTATTATAGATCACGAAAATCGGTTAAGGACTTACGAAGATATGAATAATAAATGAAATCTAATTAAATAACGGACTGAACCAGAAACATAATTTAATTACGATTCATTTAACTAAATAACAATAACTTATTGTCAAAATTAATACTTAAATAATGGAACATGACCTCCATTAGCGTTCACAACGAGCTGAACCTGCCTGTGCCAACCGTCTATTGCTTATTTAATAATTTGCTGGTCAGTTTCTTCCCAACAGTCTAAAATTCTTTGTCGCAATTCGCCTAAATTATTGAAATGACGACCATTCTTATACAACCGTTCTTGTAAATGTAAAAGTAATTGTCACGGGGATTCAGATCTGGACTATTAGGAGGCCAGTGTTCTTGTTCAATAAAATTTGCTGCATGTTCTCTTAAAAATCCAAGTGTCCATCCTAAAATTTCATTGTAGTTACCAAGACCGACTAATTTGCATGAGTATGAAATCACTAATTTAAGGTAACATTTGACTCGGAACAACTTCGCAATACTGTTGAAAATTAAGCCGTATTCCATGTTCAACAAAAATTATGCTAGTTTTAAAACCTCTACAAATTCCCACAGATACTTAATGAAAATCTTGTCTTCATTTGACAGCACCATTATAACAAAACTAGGTACCACAAGACATTTTTTATTTAAAAACAGCTGACTGAAATAACAGTTATGAATCAATGTTCATTTGTTATGTAACCATGACGATAACTGCATAGGTAACTCTGTTAAGAATTAATTTGATACTGTTGTTGTGGTGTACAGTGTACATGACTACGTTATACACCTTTATAAGTTCTTAACCGATTTTCGTGTTCTGCGTCATAATGTTCTTAGAATAGGCTTCAAGTTAAAAGAAAGTCATTTAATTTGTCATTTTAAAAAATTCTTACGGCTTTTAAATATTAGGTAACTTTGACCACTTCTGCCATATTGGATTTATAATTCATGTAAATTTCTGACATTTATGATTGTAGTGGAAGGCTTTGGGTTTTAAGTGACCCGAAAAAAATTAAAATCGGTAATGGAATCAAAAAGTTATAAAGGAAAATGAAAATTTGGATTTTTACTATGGCTGCCGAGACGTTTACAACACGTCTCTACATTTATTGGTGCAGCTCCGTAGTTCCATGACCGATTTTTAAAAACTGCCCACCAAAATATTGCCAGAAGATCAGCCATGATCATAAAGCAAACCGTTTGTAAATACGGCATTTCAACAAAATTCCATCAGTTATTAAAAATTGCTCAAGTTTAAATACGTCAGCCTTGACATTTATGATCATTATATCAGTGTCTGATAGAGAATCATTTAGCTGGAGGCTTTAGCTGTCAAACGAGCCCAACAGGTTGAAAATCGATGAAAAAATAAAGAAGTTATGGGATAAAATTAAAATTCCGGTTATTTTTGGACCACCCGATATATTTATAGCAATTTAAGGATTCGATTGCAATTTTTTGCATAAATGTTATTTCTTTAACTTCAAATAATATATTGTGACAAATATGTGTTTGTATACAGGGCGAGACACAAATAAAATAGAGTAATTTTTAAAAATCGATTTTTTTCTGCTCAAACCACAAAATATTACAAAAATCTATTAGGAATAAAATATAATTTTTTGATGTTACCGGAAGCAATAATTTGTATTTCATACAGGACGAGTCAAAAGTATGGCATCGCGAATGACCCATTCTAATGGGACTTCCTGTATATTATCATATTAATTTGGGCAAACCAGGTGTGACTCCGGATGAGGTACCGCACTCTTGTAAACTCTCTTATATTTACTAAAAGTTATTCTTTATAAAAAGTTTTCCTTGCCATAGGAAGTCATAAGCAGTCGTCAAACTTAAGATAAATTATACAGGGTTTTCTAAAAATTTGAAAATTTATGGACTTTTAAGTGAATTGCTTTTTTACATCTTTATTGAACATTTTATTTAGCAAAGTGTTTCCAATTATTTAAAATACTTAATTTAAAAAAAATTACATTTCATTTAACTAAGTTGAGAACTATTCTACATGTAGGCCTCCAAAAATTACACATTTCTCTAATCTTTTTTTAAATTCTTCGTATGCATTAGAGGTCACATCTTCATTTATGGTTGCAAGAGCTTCTACAATTTTTTGCTTTAATAAATCTACGTCGTCTTCGAAATCGTTGCGGCCGAAATACTCGAACTCGAATTGTAGAATGTGCTGGACATCCGTCTTGTTGAAAAATTATTCTTCTACGTTTTAAATTTTCATTGTCCAATTTCCAAAACAAAATTATTTAAAAGTTCTAAATAAGTATCTTGGTTCAAAATTCTATCAATAAAATAAGGACCGTTTATTCTATGATGCAATATATCGTTTTTAAACTTTCGACTGTTAGTGATAAATCGGAAAATTGGATTTTCCTGAGCCCAGTACCTACAGTTTTGAGAGGAAACTATCACATGGCCCATTAGTCTTAAAAGTAGATTCGTCCACGAATAAAATGTTTCGATAAAATGATCTATCTGCTAAAATTTTCTCACCCCGTTAAGCAAAAGTCCAACCGACGAGCATCATCTCCAACTTGAAGTTTGTGAATTAATTTAGGTTCGAATGCACGAAATAATAATAATAATCATAATAATAAAATGACTTTATTTCAGGCGGAGTCTAGCCTAAGCTATCCTCTGAATATGAGATTTGCTAATACCTAAATTATTTAACGACCATCTTGGGTGTTCTACAATCTACAGTCTAAAACTACACCGGTAGCAGCGTCATCTTCATTTAATTGTTTTTGTTTTTTTTTCACATTTTTTACTTCCCCGGTGGTATCAAATTTATAAATTAATTTACATACTGTGAATCACTGTAACATCTGGATACTTCTCATTGAAAACTTCAATAGCGTATTTATAAGAAACATTTCCGATTCCATAGCATTTCAAGTAAATTCGTTGTTCCAAGGTTAAGGGGCTTTTAGACAGTCATGCAAATTGTGCCAGTTGGCTTGTGTATCCAAATTTGCACAAATGTACTGAGTCGTTGTACATCTGTTTAGATGCTCATGCAATTTGCGCAACTGATTTGTGCATGCAAATTTGCACAGATGAACGTCGCTGTATTCATTTAACGTTCAGTCTACCTTACACAGTTAGTATATCAAGAGTGTTGATTTTTGACAAAAAAAAACGGGAAATTATGATGAGGAATTACTTTTTGCTACAGCTGTGGTTTGTGTTATATCAGACGTGCGACTGTCAAACTTCGTTTACACGAGCATGCAAATACTTCAACCTCATATACGTACCCAACAACCTATACCAAGCCTAGTACATATCACCGGCTCTCAGAAGCCCAGGCTTCCTATTGTATTTAGAAGTGCGTATTTCACGTGACTGCGCGTAGTACAATTTATATACATTTTGCTAGAGGAGAGGGGTAACCTTATTTAATATTCACTTAATCATATATTTTCCAGTACTTGTAAAGCCACTTCATAGCGTCACCTTACCAAGCCCAACTGAGTTAATATATTACACTTATTTTGGGAAACCCTTATTTTCACCTCATAAGTGTTGAATGAAATTATTATAATAATAATTTGACCCAACATGGACAGAACTAAATTCATAAAATCCAGATAAAAAAGGTAACCCACATAAAGAAAATTTTCTGATATTAAAAAAGGTGCAAGTTAATGGTATATGCTTATTTAATTTTCCTATGAAACGAATATCTTGACAATTATTTAAATTATGAATAATATTTCCTGCACATATAAATAATAAAGCTTTAAATAAAGCATGAGTTAATAAATGAAAAAATGCTCATTTATACTCTCCTAAAGCTAAAATTCTTATTATTAAACCTAATTGACTTAATGTTGATAAAGCAATAATTTTTTTTAAATCAAATTCAAAATTAGCCCCTAAACCTGATATAAATATAGTTAAACTTGAAATTAATAATAAAATTAATATTAAATTTGAAGAAAAACAAAAATTAAAACGAATTAATAAATAAACCCCAGCTGTAACTAAAGTTGAAGAATGAACCAAAGAAGAAACTGGAGTTGGAGCTGCTATAGCAGCAGGTAATCAAGAAGAAAAAGGAATTTGAGCTCTTTTAGTTATAGCAGCTAAAACTACCATATATGAAATTAATTTTATAGAAAAATCTTCTTTTATTAAATCCAAATAAAAAATAAAATTTCTTCTTCCATAATTTATTATTCAAGCAATAGATATAAGTAAAACAACATCTCCAATACGATTAGATAATGTTGTTAATATCCCAGCATTAAAAGATTTAACATTTTGGTAATAAATTACTAAACAATAAGAAACTAAACCTAATCCTTCTCAGCCTAATAAAATTGAAATTAAGTTAGGTCTAATAATTAATAATATTATTGATAAAACAAATATAACCACCAAATAAATAAATCGATTTAAATTTTCATCAACAAACATATATTCTTGACTATAATAAATTACTATAGAAGAAATAAATAAAACAAATCTTATAAATAATAACGACATTCAATCTAATAAGATAGTTATAATTACAGATAAAGAATTTAATGTTAATAAATTTAATTCAATAATTAAATTAAAATTTTGGATTAAAAAATGTAGCCTAAGAGAAAAAAAGTGATAAAAAAATTAATAAAAATAAATTAAAATAAATTTACAAATAGAATAATTATCTAAAATAGAAAACTATATCTTTGAAATCACAAATCATTATTTTTTATAAACTACTTAGATTAAATTCATAACACCAAATATTCACCCTTTAAAATTAATAAATTTAAAGATATTCAATGTAAAAATAATAATAAATATTCGCGTAACATTCCTTGATAAACAGAAAATGTCCCTGAATAAAAATTACCATGCTGAGAAAAAAAATATAAAAATAACGAATACACAACTCTAAAAAACGAAATTAAAGATAAAAATAATATTCTTATTCAACAAATGAAATTAAACTATTATTTAACAAAATTTCTCCTATTAAATTTAAAGAGGGAGGAGCCGCTATATTAGAAGAACAAAGTAAAAATCGTCACAATGAAAGTCTAGGTATAATTTAATTTAAAAATCCCTTATTTAAATAAAGTCTTCGTCTCCCTATTCGTTCACAAGAAATATTAGCTAAACAAAATAAACCAGAACATAATTCATGAGCATTTATCATTACCAGAGAACCTCAAAACCCTCAAGTATTTAACGTTATAATACCTGCTAATACTATCACTATATGTGCAACTGAAGAATAAGCAATTAAAGATTTTATATCTCTTTGACGAATACAAACCAAAGAAACCAAAAATCCACCTACTAACCTAATAATAATAAAATAATAATGAATTTTTATTCCAATTTCAATAAATAATATTATTAAACGTAAAAATCCATAACCTCCCAATTTTAATATAATACCTGCCAAAATTATTGACCCTGAAACAGAAGCCTCTACATGAGCTTTAGGTAATCATAAATGAATAAAAAATATACGTATTTTAACAAAAAATACTAAATTTATACATAAATATATAAAAACTCTATTTACATTATTATTAAAAAAAAAAAAAACTTAAAGATTTACATTTTTCATGATAAAAAAAAAATTGAAATTATTATAGGTAAAGAAACTAATAAAGTATAAAATAATAAATAAATACCAGCTTCAATTCGCTCAGGTTGATAACCTCAACCAATAATCAAAATTAAAGTAGGAATCAATCTAATTTCAAAAAATAAATAAATTTAAAGAAGAAAATGTTAAATAAAATCTAATAAGAAAAATTATATTCTAATTTTTAGAATTAAGTGACTGGCTGCATGTAGAAATACTAATGCCATAAAACAATTTTAGAATACCCTGTAAAATGATCTCACGTTTGACGGCTGCTTATGGCTTCCTAAGACATGCAAAACTTTTTACAAAGAATGACTTTCTCGGCAAATCAAAAATAAAATAGTTTACAAGAGTGCGTTACCTGATCCTGGGACCCACTGTATTTTTCTCTTTAGATAATAGTATTCTTAAATTCCAAACACTTTATAATTTTTTAATCAGTAAAACCGTTTAGAAAAAAAAACATAATATTCTAATTCTAACTTTAATTTTCTCTTATTTGATTCAGTTGCTTCCTTATGCAAAACATAAATGGATGAACAGCTTTAACAGTTGAATAAACTGCATTTAACCATAAATTAAAAGAGAATTAAAATTGACATCGAATTACATCGACTAATTTAAAAATAATGACGGTTCGAGTTTCGTGATTATTTATAGAGTAATCCACCTAAAATGAACCCATTAAAAATTTATTGGCTTTTATTTTTATAAACAAAACAGTACTTGACAATTTTATTATTAGTGAAAATTATCATAGTACTGACTACTTCCAGTTTTTTAATTGGTGTATTTCTTAATAAAATGAATTTATTCCCGGTAACTTTCAATTGTTTCATTAGAAGAGACAGCTACTTTACCTGATGCGATGTTGGCAAGTTTTCGGGCTACGCATCATACGAATAAAATACTGGGCTTCGCTAAATCGGTCATATATTTTCATTGTATATACTGATCAAGTTGTGCGCCCTCTATATGAAATTTTCGGAATTAATTCTGTATATTTTGAGAGAAATACCGACCTTACCAAGCCCATCAAAAATTTGGGGAGGACGTTCCATTAGCCCTACCAAGCTTAACCACTTAAATATACACGTAAGTTTTTACCAAGCCCGGAGTCGGGCTTCGTAAGTAGGTGTCGGGCTTAGTATACTCTAAAGACATACAATTTTGGGCCTGATAATGCCGGTTTATATGTATATATATATATATATATATATATATATATATATATATATATATATATATATATATATATATTTTTTTTTTAATCGTCTTATTTATATTAACGTTCTGGCGAAGTTTAGCTTAGAGCTATTCTGACACTTAACCAGGACACACCACATACACCCATTCCCTCCGACATTGCCATCTGCCGGAGCTGGGACTCGAACCCAGGAGAGATAGGCAGTAACTAGTCGCCTTGTGCCACTCAAGCCCGCTGCACTATCCTCGGTAATGTAATGAGATACGGTCACCCATCCATTCCCCGGCTCCGACCACCGCTGCTTTGCTCCGAAGATCGAAGACCGGCAATTGTACGCATGACCCCATCTCACTACATATATTAATGTAGGTATTTAATACTTTTTATCTACTTTTACGAAATAACAAATTATAATTTGTAAGCTTTATTCTTTATTGACTTCAAATAAACATTTTATACCTTTTTCAATAAATAGACAAGATGGTAATGGTGCCTTTTCATTTTATTGTTAGAAGACGACTATTAAAATAGAAAGATATCACAATCCTTTAAGATTGTGATATCTTTCTATTTTCTTTATATGTCACCCTTTTTTAATAACCCGCCTATGTCATTGTGTCTCTATGTATTGTCTGTCTTTTTTTTATTGTAGTTTCTCTCTTTAGATGTATGCCTACAGTTAAAAGGCAAGCTCCTTCTAGTGGTACTAATTCGTTGTTTTGGAATATGTAGAAAGGCCTCTAATTGTCCTTTGTCAAAATTTAAGTTTGCCTGAAGCAGTTTTAGGTTGTCTAGTCTGAGTCTGATTAAACCGTCAAAGCTATTATGAAATTTAAATAAAAAGAATTTTAAATTTGTTGGTTGTGGTAGGTTAAATAATTTTGAAGTTGGTGTTAAAGCACTTTCTTTATGAGCAGATTTTTGGAATACAGTAGAAACTATAAAAGGGTCGTTCTGAATACAATTTGGGTATAATTTATGTGTGAGATTAGGGTCAATAAATGATTTTGTTGAACCTGAGTCTATTAAAATTTTTAAATTATGTTCAGGGAGTACAATATAAGGTAATTCGCTAGAATTTGTGGCACTGACAGAAATAATTTCAGGATTTAAGTCTGATCGTTTGTTAATGAACCTGGATGATAATTTGGATATTCATCGTAATAAATTTCGTCTTGACAAAATTCGTCTCGATTAAATTCGTCTATATTCTGTGTGTCATACTCGTTAGTAAGATTTTGTTTGGCAGAATTATAAAATTCCTCAGGAGTGAAATTTCTCTGTGGGGGTTTATATTGTGATGTGGATGCTTTTTGTTGGAAATTATTAGAAGTTTGTTTAGATATTCCACTCATAGGTGTTGGATTTGGAAAAGATTAATGTGGATTAGGCTTAAAAACATTATGATTTGGTTGCCTAAAAACTTGTGAATTAGTAAGAACTTCTGGGGTTGATAATTTACTATAGGTTAAATATTAATCGGTTGAGATGGGAAATTGTGAGATTGTTGTCGAAATTGATTATTTTGTGTTTGATAATTAAATGGTGTTTGATTGTTAAACAAATTTCTAGTGAAACTGTTCATTGATTTGTTAAAGTTATTATTTCGTCTGTGTTGTTGATATATTGGTTTAGTCTGTGTTAGTATTTGTTTCGCAAACATTTTATTAGTAGAATTTTGGTAATATTGTATGTTTTCTTCTTGTGTGATAAATTGTAAAGCTTGGTTCATGTCTATAGGGCGCATACAACGAATAGTTGTACCTAGTGGTTCTTTAAGTCCTGATAAAAATGTTTTTAAAGCTAATTTATTATAAAGGTCGCGTTTTAAAGCTTTTGCTGCGGCATTTTGTTCGTATGTCTACGTATGAACATAATAAATTTAATATTTGCAAGCAACGATCAAAGAACTGTTGCGGTTATTCATTTGAAAATTGTCTTAACAAAACTAAATCTCTATTAAGGCAAGATTCATCGCGTTGATCTGCAAAGTTTCTATACAACGTATCTTTTAATTCTGTCCAAGTAGTGACATTTTGTATATTTACGACTAGTTTAGCATTGCCATCTAATTTACTTATTAATGAGTGTAACAAAAACACATGAAAATTATTTGGATTTGTAGCATCATAAAATGTTGTTATAATGCTATCTAAAAATCTATTTAATTCATTTGGGTTTCCGTCAAATTGCGGAACACAACTTAAATATTCTGGTTTAAATTGAGCCACTTTTAATGATAAATTACTGGTAATGTTAGTTATTTTACTTGAGAATTGAATGTTATTCTTTGTAACAACTTGGGAAGTGGACGGAGAGTTTTCTTCGTTTGAGTCAATAAAGATATATTTAAATTTTCAAAAAGCGTTTCGAGAGACATCAATAATTGTTCAATTGTACTTACATTAATATTAATGTGACTTTGATCATCGTTTCTTTCTTAATTATAAGGAGTCTGCAACTGGGTCAGCTATTTTTGTCTTTCCAAAATTACGTCTTTCTTGCAAAATAGGACTATGTGGTTCCTATTTTCGTGAAATGATGCAGAAGTGATACTACACAGGTCTGTTATAGACTGGGTTGCCTTATGTTTGAGGAGCCACTCTGATTTAGACACTTTCACAAAATTTTCACTTTTTGTTTGAATAGTCGATTAATCGTTGATTTGTACGATACACAATAATCCCGACTATCCTACCGACTGCGCCAATAACGATTTCGATGGATCAAAGTCTCTTTTTAAAAAACTTACAAAAAACTTTAAATTTATTCAATAATAAATTGTTACATAAAAAGTACTATTCTACATGAGTTCTAACTAAAGACTGAATTTTTCAATGATGATATGAGCGAAGATGCTGTAATCTTTAGGTATCGGATAACTCTATACAGAGACGACACTAGCTGAAAATCCTTTGATGTTTGCCGCCACCGCGCCGTGACCTCGCGCCATTTAATTGGTTATTTGCATAGTTGCTAAGTTTTAGCGAATTACCTATTTCTACATAATGCGCGGTTGTCTTTTACCATAATATTGAATAATGTTAAAATAGTATGTCCCTTATTGTGCGCACAGTATATAATAAGAGGGCATAATGAAAAATAATAAAATTAATTAAGATTCAAAATGAAATTTTGCATGTCTTAAACCATATAAGTTGAAACAAAACCTAAGATCACTTTATAGTGTTAAAAATAAATTGTTATCATTCATATTGCTTAAATTGAAAATCTATAGTATGAAAATAAAGATAATAGTGATTTGTTTGTACCATAGCGGCTGATGAAATTTCGTGTAACTATGTCATATCTTCGTATGGGACATGGGACTCTCAATATATTTTAATGCATGACTATCAGGACTAATAAAAGAGTTTTGTAGAAAAGAAAGCCATCGAAATTTACAAATTGTGAAAATAACCTGCCATCACACATTATAATTTGTTGAAATGCAATCAAATAATTTCTAATTTGAATTTACCGCCTTATCTAAATTTAGGTATTTGTTATGTATTTAAGTTGGTAATATAAAAACAATTGTAAAAACGCCGGTTTGAATATAAATAAAAGTCAGTGAGTTGTTGTATAGTAATCAAAAATAAAAGTGTTTTCTTATGGTAAAAGAAGTGCATTTATTAATTAAATTAATAGAAGATTAATCTTACGATCTACTAAACCTCAATAGGTTATGGGCCCAGCAGCCGAATAAGATTAATTGTGGAAAGTTTTTCAAAAATTAAATAGTCAAAAACCAAACAACATCAAAAAGTGCAAAACATTTTGTTAACAAAAAATGGCCGTAGCTAGTAACGCGGGGAATAAATATGGAATTGTACCATTTGATGGAAAAAATTACGATCACTGGAAATTCAGGACGGAAACCATTTTAGATAATTGTGATGTTAAAAAATGCATAGAAGGTGAAGATTCTTCTGAAGCTTTTATTAAACTTGACAAGAAGTGTAAGGCGATTATTGTACAATGTGTTTCAAACACTCATCTCGAGTATATCAAGGATAAAACTAGTGCATATGCTATGTGGAAGGCTCTGGAAAGCGTCTTTCATCGGAAAGGTGTCGCGGGCCAGCTGTACTTGAGAAAGAAACTTTTGACTATGAAATTAAAAAGAGGTGAATCACTTGAAACTCATTTTATCAAGTTTGAGGAAACGGTACGAGAATTAAAGTCTGTTGGAGCTAAACTAGATGAGACAGATGTAGTATGTCATTTACTACTCACTTTGCCAGAAACATACGATGGAATGGTAACAGCATTAGAAACGCTAGAATCTAATAAGCTAACGCTGGAATTTGTTAAAGGCAAGTTGCTAGATCAAGAAATAAAAAAGAAAAATACAGATTTTGACACTTATACTAATAAATCACAGACAGCTGCATTTAGCTCTGGCATAAATCACAAACAATTTGGATATAAGAAGTTTGGAAATACAAATAAGGGAAAACGAGAAGTTATGCCTGGAATAAAATGTCACAAATGTGGAAAGGCTGGACATATCCGAAAACAGTGCTGGTTCAGGGGACAGGTGTTGGGACAGGCACATCAGGCTAATCCCGAGGCCAATTCTGAGGAGCCCATTGCTTTTGTTGCTGCAATGGATTGTGAAGTGGTGGTTCCTGTTGTATCAAGAGAGAATGTTATAACCTGGCTAGTGGATAGTGGAGCAACGGATCATATGGTGAATAATGAAGATTATTTTAGTACCGTAAGCGACTTAGAAAATAGTATAAAGATTTCTGTAGCTAAAACAGATGATTCTATAACAGCGACTAAAATAGGAAACATTAGTGTTAGACTGGGTAACAATAATAATAATGACCTTGCGGAGATTAAAAATGTTCTATATATTAAAAACTTGAGACAAAATTTGTTGTCAGTACAAAAATTAGAAAAAGCAGGTCTGAAAGTTATTTTTGAGAATAGTCATGTATCAATATATAAAAACTTAGAATTACTTGCAAAAGGAAAACTAATTAATAATCTTTATACTATTGAATTTAGTCTAGCGTGTAAGTCTGTAAATTTATGTGAAAATAAAAATCCAAAAATATGGCATAGCAGGTTAGGTCATATAAGTCATCAATATTTATTAAAATTGTCTAAAAATAATATGGTAGAAGGCCTTAATCTAAGTAATATAGAAAGTGGAGATACTGAATTGTGTTCAGTGTGTGCACAGTCAAAAATCACACGTTTACCGTTCGCAAAAGTATCCAGAAAGGTAACAAAAGAACCTCTTGAATTGGTACATAGTGACATCTGTGGGCCAATCACACCATCTACTTATGATGAAAAGAATTATTTTCTTACCTTTCTTGATGATTACACACATTTTTCTGTTGTATATTTACTTAAACATAAAAGTGAAGTTTTTGATTGTTTTAAAAATTTTGAGGTTTTTGTAACGAATCAGCTTGGTTGCAGGATTAGGTCGCTACGATGTGACAATAGAGAATGCTGCTCAAATGATTTTAATAGTTTTTGCAGGGCCAAGGGCATTCAGATTTGTCATACTATTGCTTACAATCCTGAACAGAACGGAGCCGCAGAGCGGCTGAACAGAACTCTGATTGAAAAGGCAAGAGCGATGTTACTACAAAGTTACCAAAAACTTTGTGGGGTGAGGCTATACTATGTGCAACTTATCTGTTAAATAGAAGTCCTACAGCTTCTTTGAAAAACATTACTCCCGCCGAGATGTTTTATGAACAAAAACCTAATCTGAAAAATCTAAAGATCTTTGGAAGTATTGTGTACAGTCATATCCCAAAGGAAAAACAGAAAGGAAAGTTTGATCAAAAAGGTGAAATAAATGTTATGGTAGGTTATGCAATCAATGGATATAGACTCTGGTATCCTTTAAAAGAAAAAGTTGTTGTTGCTAGAAATCTAATTTTCGACGAGACTAAAAATATAAGTAATATACACTCAAATGTTGGTCATATTGAAATTAATGAGACAGAAGATGAGGAAATTGAAGTTAACGGAAATTACGAAAATTCGAAGAATAATAGTGATATGAAAAATGAAGCAATAAATGAAATAGAAAATGTAGATTCTGAAGACAAAGATAAAAATGAAGAAGATATAAATATCAGAAAAAGCAGTAGAGCAAAGAAAAAAACAGTATATTTCAATGATTACCTAGATGAAGATGAAATAGAGCACATGGCTTTAAATGCAGCGTCATTCGTGGAAGAGGTACCTGAAAATCTAGAAGAAGCAATCGCAAGACCTGACTCAAAAATGTGGAAAAATGCTGTAGATGAGGAAATTAACTCGTTAAATAAAAATAATACTTGGACATTGGTTGAAAAACCGCAAGGTGCTAGATTAATCAATTGTAAATGGGTTTTTCGTATAAAACGAAATGAATTAGGCGAAGCTATGAAGTATAAAGCTAGACTGGTAGCAAAAGGTTTTATGCAGAGAGAAGGTTTTGACTTCAATGAAACTTATGCACCTGTTGCTAGACTTACTACTGTAAGAACTTTACTTGCTGTTGCAAATTTTAAAGATTTAAAAATTCAACAAATGGACGTCAAATCGGCATTTTTGCATGGAACAATTGAAGAAACTATTTATTTGAATATTCCAGAAGGGTTTAAAGATGATGGAAGGGTTTGCAAACTGAACAAAGCTCTGTATGGCTTGAAACAATCACCTTACTGTTGGAACAAAAGATTTGACAAATTTGCAGAAAAGGAGAAGTTAATTAAATCTAATAATGATCCTTGTTTATATATAAAGTCGGATAAGAATGCTAAAATTTACTTATTACTATATGTGGATGATATTCTTATAGTAAGCAGTGACATAAATGAAATCCAAAAACTTAAATTAAAACTAAAAGGAGAATTTGAAATGCAAGATTTAGGTAATCTGAAAATTTTTCTTGGAATAAACATACGACAAACTGAAGAAGGAATTTACTTAAGTCAAAAGAACTACATACTTGATTTACTAAAAAGATTTAGTATGAATGACTGTAAAGAAATTAAAACACCTATGGAAAAAGGAAGCATTACTATCTTAGAAGAGAAGAATTCTACAAATATGGAACACAAACCGATTCGTGAATTAGTCGGATGTCTAATGTACTTAATGTTAGCAACTCGACCCGATCTAAGCATTTCAGTTTGCAGTAGACAGCAAGGAAATTCAACTGAGCAATTATGGAAGAATCTAAAACGAATTTTAAGATACTTAAAAGGAACTATTAATTACGAATTATTTTTTCCTAAAAATGTTGAAGTTAAACTTGTTGGATTTGCTGATGCTGACTGGGCGGGGGATCGAGAAGATAGAAAATCTACTACGGGATATCTATTTAAAATATTCGGAGGTACAATTTGTTGGAGCACGAAGAAACAGTCTACAGTTGCAATGTCGTCGACTGAAGCTGAATATGTGGCACTTGCAGAAGCTGCTAAAGAAGGTATTTGGTTGTTGAATCTGTTAGATGACCTTGGCTTTGCAAAAACAATATTTACTATTTATGAGGACAATCAGTCCTGCATCAAGCTAACTAAGAGATGGGAGCATAAAAGACTTAAACATATCGATGTTAAGTTTAATTTTATTAGAAATTTAGTGAATGACAAATTACTTCTTGTAAAATATATTTGTACAAACGAACAAACTGCTGATATTTTAACAAAAAATCTTGTTGGTGAGTTGTTCGTTAAACATAGATTGAGTTTGGGTTTAGTAAACTAGGAATTAGTTGTTTACATTGTTTGTATT
This sequence comes from Rhagium mordax, assembly GCA_963680705.1. NCBI lineage: Eukaryota > Metazoa > Arthropoda > Insecta > Coleoptera > Cerambycidae > Rhagium > Rhagium mordax. The sequence goes on from OY796662.1 coordinate 23,365,303, forward strand.
ATATCTAATTTTTTGGTAGAAACTATTTGATTGAGAGGGAATGTTGAAATGCAATCAAATAATTTCTAATTTGAATTTACCGCCTTATCTAAATTTAGGTATTATGTATTTAAGTTGGTAATATAAAAACAATTGTAAAAACGCCGGTTTGAATATAAATAAAAGTCAGTGAGTTGTTGTATAGTAATCAAAAATAAAAGTGTTTTCTTATGGTAAAAGAAGCGCATTTATTAATTAAATTAATAGAAGATTAATCTTACGATCTACTAAACCTCAATATAATTAAAGATATTTGTAAAATAATTGCAAGATTTTTTTTTCTGATTAGGCCGAAAATTAATCGGTAGTTTTCACATTTCGTGAAAAAATATTGTTTTTTTATAAAGTTACAGTTTAGAAATTTTATTTTATTTTAGATGAAATATTTTAAAACGGTGTAACTTTATAAACAATATTTTTCGACGAAATTTTAAAACTGTCGATAAATTTTCCGACTAAATCAGAAAAAGAGTGTGAGAGTGTGTTGAAATTATTTTTCAAATTAATGTTTTTGAAGATAATCTGGATGGCAAGCCATTTTTGCAACTTTTTTTCGCAAATTCTATCACGATTTTATTTTCTACAAAACTCTTTCATGCTTATAACAAAATATACAGTACAAAATTGTTAGAACAACAGTAAATGCTAAATACATACCTACGTATATGTTACATACATAAGTAAACTAAAAGTTTATTAAAATATTTAATTTTCTACTTTTCTTTGTAGTAGTTTTAAAATCTCGATTGCTATATTTTATTAAATAATAAATTCACAAAGCAGTTACAGCACAAATAAAAACTAGTAAACAAAACGAAACAACACGTGCACAAGTGTGAGGTTAACTGAACTGAGTTGAGCGCATTGAGCAAATCTTCAAGGACAAGGTAAGAGTCGTCAAAACAAACTAAGCTGATTACGAAATTCAACCGGCCGAAGATGAACGACCAGGTATATTTTGATCATGTACTCGAGGGGGGTTTTAAATTGGCAATTGTATGCATCTGCCTCTAAATCCAAGTTTCCTTGTCTTACTGGCAAGTCTGTATTAGTCTGTGCTCTGGTGTTGCGTTGTCAGCGACGCATCTTTAACATCTCTTGTGGGAGTGGTGACATAATTCGCTTTACAGCTATCACCAATCACAGCACGTCTTTGTCTCTTTTAGGTAGGTAGGGAGAGGAATATAGAAACCCGTACTTAACTGCTAAAGTATACAGTGTGTCTCACTTTTCACCACTACACCCCAATATCTAGGCCATTTGTTGATCGATTTAGATCAAATTTGGTATACTTCTTTTCTTTCGGATTGTGTTTAAAAAGTTATTAAAAAAAATTTTTTTCAAACTTAAACACGCCTACTATGATCAAAAGAAATTGGCAAAAATTAGAAATTTATTTAACGATTGAGATAGGGCTTTTGTTTTTACAGATTCTTGTTCAGCATGACCTAAAACGCCTGTATACCAAATTTCGTTAAAAAATATTTTTTCCTTCAAAAATAAAAAAGTAATAAAAATCTAAGATGTTAATAATAATCACCCTACTATTCCAGTTATTTATTGACGGATATTTACATAACTTGGTAGACGGGTGATATAATGACGCTAATTAAGCATTAGGACACTTTTTTTTAGAAAATATCAAATAACTCAACTTTTATTATTTTTTATTATTGAAATCTTAGATTTTTATTACTTTTTTTTATAAATAACTTTTTAAACACAATCTGAAAGAAAAGAAGTATACTAAATTTGATCTAAATCGATCAACAAATGGCCTAGATATTGGGGTGTAGTGGTGAAAAGTGAGACACACTGTATAAGCAAATAAGCCCGCTCAATTCCAATTTTCTACTTTAACGTTTCAACAATTTTTTTTCCTTTTCATATTTTTATTTTCATTTTTATACTTTTATGGTTTACAATATAAATAATATAATAATGATCATTATTATCATCATTTTGAATAATTTTTATGCTTCACTAATAATTGAAATTTTAAAGTGGGCTAACGAAACGCATTCACGTAATAGATTCAAAATCACAAAACAAATAGTGCCCCAGCCACGCCTACTCAATTTAATAAAAGTATTCCTGAAATAAACCAACGAGAGGAAGTGGAACAAGTAGAAGAAAATTCAATTGCAAGATCAAAAACTCCTAAATCTACAGGTACTATAAAAAAAACGGACATTAAGATATCAGAAAGAATAAGGAAACGCTCTGCAAAATAATAGTTTGAATTCATTTTCACATCTTCTAATTGTTACTGTTATTATATTATTCATTTTCAAATAATAGTAGTGAATAATTTTTTATATAAGTTTATTTATATATATTAATACTACAATACACCTCTTTTTCTTATTACTTTGAGACGCAATGTAATATTTGATTTATTTTTTTACTTACTTGCCTCTTACTTGACTAGCTCAATCGACACTCTTTCTCATGGGTTAATTGTGGGTTGCTGATTTAGATTTTGAAAGGTTTTTTAAATTATTATTATTAAATTACTCTATGATCTTTATTATATTTTATTAAATTTAGAATGATTGCCTGCAAAACAATCTTGTAATGTTGGTTGCATACTCTAATAAAATTTTTATGTTTTCAGAAAATGAACTTTTATTATCGTTTCAATAATTCAAATTTAAAGTTTTGAATAAAATAACATTTAATTATATTAAATCTCCTATAGCCCTATGCTCAGCTAATGCCTTAATTTACTAAAATACAGTAATAATTTGATATTTAACCTCTGACATTCAAAATTTCCTAATACTAATAATTGTCAAATAATAGCAATGAACTATCACCACTCCAGTTCAGAATTTTCAATTCGCACTTAAAGTTTATTGAAAAAGATCTAGTTAATGTTTATTTCTTACTCAAACTTCTACGCCGTATGAATAACAGGAGCTGCAGAAGTTCTGGGTGTTTCATCCAAGAAAGGAAAAGTATAATTTCCTGCTGCATTCATCGTTAATCTGCTTATTAATTCTATTTTTCTTATATTATTATTATTTTGTCTTCTTTTAAGCTCTTCTTCATGAAAATTATCAAAATCTGCTCAAAATATTTTTTTTCCTTTCAAATCAAAAAAACTTTTTTTCGTCTCCTCGGAGATTTATTTATTTTTGCTGATTATGTTTTTCAAAACAAACTGGATATTATTTCTGCTACAGCAGCCCATTTTCAATTTTCATTATTAAACACTGGAATTCTTCCTTGCACTTTATTTATTTTAAGTATCACCGAGAGTATTATTTCACATTTAATTTATAACTTCTTTTTAAAATACTTGTTCACATTTCTTATCTAACTTAAATCTAAATTTACAAATTTTTTATACTAAATTAATCTATGTAATTAAATTTTAATGTTATTTTATCTTTTTTTTAGAGTGTTTGTCCCTTGGACGTGGATTGTTTTGCAACAGTCATGATCAAATTTGTGACCTGAACCAAGTTTATGATTTTAGATTAAAATTGTAATAATTGCTAGTAATTAAAATTATAAAATTTTAACAGTATGTTTTCTGAGCTGTCGTAGCTATCTGTTATTGCATTTCAAGCTATTAGGTAATCGTTTAATATAAATTTGAGGTAACTTATGTTTGTGTTCTGTTTTAATAATTTTTCTATATTGAACAATTAATTTTTTTATGACATTTACCAAATTTTACTTGTTTTAATATTCCTTATTTATATGTTTGATTCTTTTGTGCTTATAGTCTTAATCCTTATGAGTTACAGTATAAAAATACATGTCATTTTCCCCCTTAGATAAACTGGATTGAATTACACTTAATGAGATTGTTTATCGGTATTTTCGATGTATTTTTATTCTGTTGTATGATTTTGAACATAAGGATAGATCAGATTTATGTGAAACTCCCCCCTTGTGATGCCTGATTGTCTATCAAGTAGTTCATAGTTATTTTTACCTAATATCTTTTGTATTTCATATGGCCCTTCAAATGGTAATTGTAATTTTGCACATGTCTTGTGTTTTCTGTTTGAGACTCTTAGTTTTCTGATTACTACTAGATCTCCTAGTTGGAATGTCGTTCTTTTCTTTATTTTACTGTTCATTTTGTGTTTGTATTTGATAGCTAACTTGTTTAATCTTTCCTTGACTTCTAGATGTAGTTTTGTTATGTCTTGTTTATCAGTGATCTCCCAAGGACGTGTTGGTAGTTCATTTTTCATAAGTAGTACTGGTGATGTGTGTGTAATTGAGTTTGGTGTATGATTTATGTAATTTTCTATTGTATTTAAATAACTTGGCCAAGATGTTTGTTTGTTGTGTGCATATAGTCTTAGAAATTTTATGACTTCTTGATTATATCGTTCAACAGGATTTGCATTTGGGTGTCTGATGGACGTGAATATAAGTTTTATACCATTTTCTGAGCAGAAGTTTCGAAATCTATCATTACTAAAATACGTTGCATTGTCTGTTATATTTTCATTGATTAAACTGACGGTTAAAATTCGATATAACGGAAATGTGTTAGGGAAACGGGGTTGTCACGGTAACAGTTGTCATGGTTACCAGTATCTGACAGCACCCTTCCCAAGGTGGGGAAATGATTGGTTGCAGAGTTAGGTACTCCAGAATAACGGAAATGTGATTTAGAAAAACTGTTGCTATGGAAACAATTGTCAAGGTTATCATTACATAATGGTACTTTTCCCATGGTGGGGACTCGCTTAGTTAAGGAGATAGGTACTCCAGAATATAATATTTGATTTAACGAAAATGTGTTAGGGAAATGAGGTTGCCACGGTAACAATTGTCATGGTTACCAGTATCTGACAGTACCATTCCCAAGGTGGGGAAATGATTGGTTGCAGAGTTAGGTACTCCAGAATAACGGAAATGTGATTTAGAAAAACTGTTGCTATGGAAACAATTCTGAAGGTTATCACTACATAATGGTACTTTTCCCATGGTGGGGACTCGCTTAGTTAAGAAGATAGGTACTCCACAATAGCAGAAATGGTTTACGACAACGTGGTTGCTATGTAAACGATTGTCAAGGTTACCAATAGCTAATTAGTTAAGGAAATGGGTACTCCAGAATAGTGGAGGTACTCCACAATAGTGGAGATTTACTAAAAACAGGTTTAAAAGATTGAAAACAAAAAATACGGGCGTTTTCCAAAAATAATAAAATCCAACAACCAAGTGATAGAAAACAATATATAATCTGTATAAACTAAATTAAAATAAATATTATTAACAATACTAAACTATTTAACGAAATTCTCCATACTCAAGCCGTATTAGCTTCTAATAAGGCAGAAAATGCATCTAAATTTCTTTTCCTAACCCAACGGCGCCAAAGATAAACGCATAGATCCAATTGGAAAGAGTTTTGGGAGAATGCTTTTGATTTAAACCATAATTTAGCTGGCCTCCAGGTGGCTTCTATCTCTGAGTGTGTGTGCCATCTTCAGCTTGAAACGAGACGTATACTTATTACTTTATTTAACAAAGTTAAAATAAATGCTTACCAACAAATTCGACGCTGTGATTCACTGTATAGTGGCTATAACCGTGGCTACTTAAATGACTATACGCTCTCCATTCGTCGGAATGTATTATAGATCCTGTTGCAACATGTTCCTTGATGATTGGAATTAAGGTCTCCGCATTCCTAATATTATCAGGACAAACGACCATTCTCACATCTTCAGAGCCGTTGGCAATCATCCCCAAAACCCAATGCCCTTCCAATATTCTTCCTCGATTATATTTTCGATGGCCAAATTTAGCTTCATCGATTTATTGGGTAATTAAACATTCTAAGTAATTTATTTCAATGTATAATGTAACCTGTACAATTATTCCGGGACCACCAATTTTTCCTGAACCTTTTTGCATTTCTGAAAATGCATTTGCAACCACCTCTTTGCAAAATTTTACATGAGCCGCAATAGTGTCGGTGGACACATGACTGCTATCCAAGTTTAAGCACTCTCTTTTAATAGCGTCGTACGATTCATTGTGTGCAAATCCATACAATAATCTGAAATACATAACTGACTATTATTAACTTTTTTATCAAATATATCAATTTGATATTAAATAGCTTCTAAACGAACGTGCCCGATCGCCCATTCGATTTCCAGCCGTTGACCTGACGCCGGCTATCACAATCACAATATACATACGCGAGCGGAGCTTTGTGAAGACATTATAAAAACGTTACCTTATTTCTTGATGTATTCCTTTAAGCTTCGATTTGGTAAACCAGGAACCCTCAGCAACCGCAATATCTGGTCGACATTTTTGGCTTTTAGGGCAACGGTATCTGCCAAGACCAAAAGTACCTACATCGTATCTTGAAAACGGTTCAATTTTCTTGCTATTATGATATTTTGCATGTTTCTTACAAAAAGGAGATGGCCGAATTAGGCCCTCATTTAAAGCAAATAAATAACCCTCTTTTATGGTGTTTGGTAAACGTCTGCTATTCCAAATGATACCAGTTGCCTGTGCACTATTAAAATCTTTATACATTTTGATAGTATATAATATCTAAATATTTGTCAAAGAAGTGACAAATAAATGAGAAAGTTGCTAAGTAATTTATAATCTTTTCATTTTTATCAAATGCGATTTTATGGACCTGGTTTATCACTTAGTTACGGAGGCAGGTATTTATTTCGCACACTAGATACAAAAATAACTATTATCGTTTTCATCTCAAAGAAAGAAGGAACATATTAGTTTTATCACAGGTCTTCTAGCCTGTGACTCACTGTGACTTTATGCATACCATAGATTCTCCTTGTTGGCACATGACCCCTAACCGATGTATTTATTTCAAAAAAGGAACATTTTACTTAAAAATGCATTTTTAATAAAAAAAGAAATCCGGATATGTTTAACAGCTTTTATTTAAATTTAAGTACATATCTCCTTAACTAAGCGAGTCCCCACCATGGGAAAAGTACCATTATGTAATGATAACCTTGACAATTGTTTCCATAGCAACAGTTTTTCTAAATCACATTTCCGTTATTCTGGAGTACCTAACTCTGCAACCAATCATTTCCCCACCTTGGGAATGGTACTGTCAGATACTGGTAACCATGACAATTGTTACCGTGGTAACCTCATTTCCCTAACACATTTCCGTTAAATCGAATTTGAGCCTTAAAGAGACTTTCCCTAATTTTAGCCTGATAATTTTCACTCCAATAATTATTTGAAAACAGTGGCGGCTCGTGCAAAATATATTAGGGTGTTCTGCAGCATGGCGACTTATAAAATGGTGGTATGGCAGCATATGAAACAGCGCCGCAGGCGAAAATTTTTCAGCGTTCAAGGTCAAAGGGCTTAAAATGAACCTCAGTAATTATTATAGTATTTTAGAAAAATGGATTTCCCTAAAATAATAAGCCCAATCAAGTTGAGCCTGAATATTAATTTTTCCAAACAAGTTTAACTGGAAATAATATGTTTTTGAATTCTCGCGTTTTTTTATTTTTTTTACTTAAATGTACCAAATCTCTTACTCCTCTCTCCAATCATGCTTTCTCGCCATTAAACAATACACAAGGAAAACAAAATAAAGCATTTTTTTATTGCAGTCACACATCCACTTATTTTTGTTATAAATTTCTTTTGAAAATTGTCGTTTATACATTTTTCCTCTACTAACCCCAGTTATTTCTATAGTAATATCCGGCAATGGTCGACCATTTAATTTAATTTTCTCTTCATAACTATATTAGAAAAATCTCTTCACGTTAATCAAAATAAAAACTACATCCTTGCTGATAAAGTAAATTGATATTAAAATTGCACAACCATAACACAAACTAATAATAAATAAATTAATAATCACATGCTCTGTCACAACCAAATTAAAACTGGTACTTTTATGTGTAGGTCAGGAATAAACTATTAAACCGGGAAGAGCGCGGCATCTTTAAAGGTTTTTTGCATGATTCTTTCAAGCCACTAAAGCGATAAGAACTAAACTGGTGCACAATTGAAGTGGATATTAGAAAAATATGGACCAAATTTGAATGTCTATATTTTTGGAACGGGTTGGTTAATCTTGATACGATTTTTTGTGACCATTAGCAAAATTCATTGACTGTCAACTGTCTCAAATAGATTTTTAAATTGTGGTTGTTTCTTTTATCCACAGGGTGATTAACCAGACCCTTACATTTTCGTTAAATTTCATCGTTCTCCCAATTTCCTAAAAAAAAATTTGGGATTTTTTTTAACACATTAATTATGATTTACAGGCAATTCTGAAAGACCAATTTGAAATTATTTTTGATAGCTCTGTTATTTTCAGAGATACCATTTGTTATAGGAAAAATTGCGATTTTTTTACATTTTAGTTTACAGTATTTTAATACGATAGTCAATTACAATTGTTTCTTCGATATTCAACGCTCCCAGGGTGCCCTTTTCGAATGCAAGGCGAGCAAATTAATTTGGGTATAAGGAAATGAACCAACATAAAAATAAATAATTTAAACTTTTTGGTATTTTTACAAATTGGCGTTTCTTATATTCGACACTACCAAAAATCTGAAAATGAGCTTTTATCAATTTTGATAGAAAATTTTGGAATCTTGGACAATACTGCCGAAACGGTTTCAGAATTTTTGCGTCATCCCTATTATTAAAAGAGATACATTTTTTGGTAAATAAAAACGTATAATTTGCAATTGAGAAAACCTTGATTTACAAATTTGTTCGGATCTATGGCAGTCTGAGGTGATATATCGATATGAATAAGACGGGTCACTCTTTTTGGTCCATTGACGTACTGGAAACATTTTCTAAGGGGTCAAAAATGTGTTTTATTTCTAAATTTTTGCGGTGACACCACAGGTACTCGTAGGTGATATTCCTTAACTCTTGATATACCCCTAATATTTTCAGCCCCCTCCTACTCATAGGCGTAGTGGGAAAAGTAAAAAAAAACAAATTTTTGAATTTGATTGTGATCAAGACGCCACCAAATGACCCTTTCAAAATTCGCCCATGGGATTTATGGAGGTTTATCCGTGTTTCATTTTTGTAGAAAAACATCTTTGCAGTTTTCATAATTCCAGTTTCCGTGGTCGCGAGTCTATTGTAGACTATGAAATGGGACATGGTGACCGACGGTTTGTTCTGCTCCAAACATATTTATTAATTGATATTTATAAATACACTGCTTTTAATTTATGATCTCTAATTCATTTTATTAAATTCTTTTTAAAAATCTAGCCGTCACTGGAAACAATTTCTTGTCATTTAATAAAATTCAATTTGACAGTGTTTTGAGATCAGTGTTTCGAGTTAAAAGTAAAACACAAAATACAAACAATAATTGTTTCATTGATTACATAATATCTTACATAAAATTACAATAAAGACTTGGTTTTGCCGTGTTGTTGTATTCCAACAATAATTACACAAATATTAATTTTTAAAGCAAAAAAAACTTATTGGTAACCCTATATGACTACATTTTATTAGGAGGTAAATGAATGATTGAAGTTTTTTCACATATTCCAGTTTATTCAGTTTGATGAATAAATTGAAATTTTTTAGAACATAAACTCCTGGACAAAATTAACGCACCACCATAAATTTGCAACAAATTTGATGCTACTTTTTTTCTGAACCTATGGTCCGATTTGAATGATATTTCTAACATTTCAGGTCCATTCCTTGATAATGTCATTGTCCTCATTATTTTTGATAAAAATTTCATTTTACTTTTATACCGGGTGTAATAAAAATGTTGTGTTTTTTTCCGAAAATTTGTATCACCCTGTGGCGTATACTAGCAATCCTAACATATCGCAGTTGAAATTAAACTGTAGCCTCATCTTTCCTTAACATTTTCATTTCTGTTTCACTTCATTATCTCTGTTATTAGAGGAGATACACCCTTTTATAAATATACGTATACGTATACGTTCATTTTTATAAATGTTTTGCAAGTAGGCTATGGATCTCCTTTGACATTTCAATAAAATTTTGTTAACAAATGTTTTAGTTTGGAATTGTCAAATAGAGTCAGTCTTGCTGATTAAAATCTGTTCACAAATTGCTTATTAAGACCAGTTCGTTTTGCATACCAAGTTTTTTTGTTATCGTATTTGTCAGTTACGAGTATCGGCGGAGGAGGCAGTAATAGCATTAACTTTGTTGGATGAGGGCCTACACGATATTAACATCACATTGTCCATCACCATCATTTCTATTGTTTTCTTTTTTTTTCTGTTTTCCTGTTTCATTCGCTTCATTCATGTAATTTTGACTTTATTCTTAATTTTAATATTGTGATTAAAGTAAGTTTAATTAAAAAGTGATTCGTTAATTTTGTTTTCATTTATCGATAAACATAAACATTACAGTCATTACATTGATTACATTAATTTATAAAAATGAACGTATACAAAAATAAAGTTTATAAAAACATGTTGAGTTATAGAAGGGTGTATCTCCTCTAATAACAGAGATAATGAAGTGAAACAAAAATGAAAATGTTAAGGAAAGATGAGGCTACAGTTTAATTTCAACTGCGATATGTTAGGATTGCTAGTATACGCCACAGGGTGATACAAATTTTCGGATAAAAAAACACAACATTTTTATTACACCCGGTATAAAAGTAAAATGAACTTTTTATCAAAAATAATGAGGACAATGACATTATCAAGGAATGGACCTGAAATGTTAGAAATATCATTCAAATCGGACCATAGGTTCAAAAAAAAAGTAGCATCAAATTTGTTGCAAATGTATGGTGGTGCGTTAATTTTGTCCAGGAGTTTATGTTCTAACAAATTTCAATTTATTCATCAAACTGAATAAACTGGAATATGTGAAAAAACTTCAATCATTCATTTACCTCCTAATAAAATGTAGTCATATAGGGTTACCAATAAGTTTTTTTTGCTTTAAAAATTAATATTTGTGTAATTATTGTTGGAATACAACAACACGGCAAAACCAAGTCTTTATTGTAATTTTATGTAAGATATTATGTAATCAATGAAACAATTATTGTTTGTATTTTGTGTTTTACTTTTAACTCGAAACACTGATCTCAAAACACTGTCAAATTGAATTTTATTAAATGACAAGAAATTGTTTCCAGTGACGGCTAGATTTTTAAAAAGAATTTAATAAAATGAATTAGAGATCATAAATTAAAAGCAGTGTATTTATAAATATCAATTAATAAATATGTTTGGAGCAGAACAAACCGTCGGTCACCATGTCCCATTTCATAGTCTACAATAGACTCGCGACCACGGAAACTGGAATTATGAAAACTGCAAAGATGTTTTTCTACAAAAATGAAACACGGATAAACCTCCATAAATCCCATGGGCGAATTTTGAAAGGGTCATTTGGTGGCGTCTTGATCACAATCAAATTCAAAAATTTGTTTTTTTTTACTTTTCCCACTACGCCTATGAGTAGGAGGGGGCTGAAAATATTAGGGGTATATCAAGAGTTAAGGAATATCACCTACGAGTACCTGTGGTGTCACCGCAAAAATTTAGAAATAAAACACATTTTTGACCCCTTAGAAAATGTTTCCAGTACGTCAATGGACCAAAAAGAGTGACCCGTCTTATTCATATCGATATATCACCTCAGACTGCCATAGATCCGAACAAATTTGTAAATCAAGGTTTTCTCAATTGCAAATTATACGTTTTTATTTACCAAAAAATGTATCTCTTTTAATAATAGGGATGACGCAAAAATTCTGAAACCGTTTCGGCAGTATTGTCCAAGATTCCAAAATTTTCTATCAAAATTGATAAAAGCTCATTTTCAGATTTTTGGTAGTGTCGAATATAAGAAACGCCAATTTGTAAAAATACCAAAAAGTTTAAATTATTTATTTTTATGTTGGTTCATTTCCTTATACCCAAATTAATTTGCTCGCCTTGCATTCGAAAAGGGCACCCTGGGAGCGTTGAATATCGAAGAAACAATTGTAATTGACTATCGTATTAAAATACTGTAAACTAAAATGTAAAAAAATCGCAATTTTTCCTATAACAAATGGTATCTCTGAAAATAACAGAGCTATCAAAAATAATTTCAAATTGGTCTTTCAGAATTGCCTGTAAATCATAATTAATGTGTTAAAAAAAATCCCAAAATTTTTTTAGGAAATTGGGAGAACGATGAAATTTAACGAAAATGTAAGGGTCTGGTTAATCACCCTGTGGATAAAAGAAACAACCACAATTTAAAAATCTATTTGAAACAGTTGACAGTCAATGAATTTTGCTAATGGTCACAAAAAATCGTATCAAGATTAACCAACCCGTTCCAAAAATATAGACATTCAAATTTGGTCCATATTTTTCTAATATCCACTTCAATTGTGCACCAGTTTATATTGGACTGCAAAAAATGCAGCTCAAGCCCGCCTTGAATTTGTGGACATTCAGCTTGTGGGTGAGGGCAACAAGAGGAAGAGCGGGGGTGTTCGAAGCAGTGCACAGCACAACCTCAAGCGGCCCAGATAAATACTGCATCTGTGCGTATGAAGCTCTAGCGAATCATAGTAGAAAGTTCCACTGGTATGCTACACAATCTGCTGGCCTGCCTGATACATAAACATAGCTAAAAATTTCTTATCTTGAAAAATGCGTATACCTAAGCGCTGAGTAGTTGAATTATATTTGAAATAGGTATTTAATTTTTTAGAAATAAGATGTTTTATTTAAAAAGAAAATAGTAAGTTTAAGCCGATATTTCTGGCAGTTCTGCAGCTCTGCAGCTCTTATGCACCAACCGCCACTGTTTGAAAATAAATCCACAAATTCTTCCACCGTTTTATACTTATCCTCAATGATAGAATACCACGTTTCCGCGTCTCCCTTTAATTTATTTCTAATAAAATGTTTTATGTTTTTCCCCTCTGGCAATTCATTAATTTCCTCTTTTAAATTTTTAATGAAAACTTTAGGATGTAATTTTCTGTCACCCGTGAAAATTAAGTCATGTTCAAAAGATAACAGTGACTTGTCATAGACATGTTGAATTGTATGAATAGTTACATTAGACTTTTCTATTTTTTCCCTAGTTAATTTAGTTTCTTGCTCTAATTTTTCATTAAGTATATCAATGCTTTTCATTAAATGTTCATCAACCCTGCTTACCTTGTTTTCTACCTCATTATTTACTTTTTCTAAAATTTCCTTTTCTAAATTTTGTGTAAATATTTCTACTTTATCTAGTTTTGTATTTGTTCTTTCAATTTCCATGTATAATGCAGTGTTTGACTCTACTAGTTTTGTGTGTAGTGTTGTGATTTTGTTTTCAAGAGATGCGACTGTCTGATCTATCTTTTCAGTTAATTTTTTGTTTTCTGTTTCTATTTTGCTCTCTAATTTTTGTATATTTTTATTCTGTATCTCAAAATTTTGTGTTATCATGTGTGACATTTGATCTATTAATTTCCGCATGTCCAAATTAGCTGAAGGCTCTTGTAAAGTCTCATCCCCCTTTGCTTGTTCAATATCTGGATTACTTAAACCTGTTTCATTTATCTGATCCATCCTTACTTTTTCCAGATCTTAAATTCATAAATTTGGTCTATTTTTATATTAAATTGTCTTACCTATTTATATTTTTGATAACTGTATTTAGAATTTATTTATTTATTTACTTATTTGAATAAACAATAACCTTCAAGCTTGCTTGCCCCACGTTGGTTCGACAAAATATAATACTACAACTAGGTTAGGCGGCGCCAGACCCTACGGGTCTGGCTTGCCTAACCTATCTCTGCGAGGCTGACCCTCTATATCAGTAGTTTTATCTCGGGGTTTTTAGTTGAAAGACGGTTTTTAAATTTCGGGAAAAGTAGAGTCCGACATGGGGTCGCGGGGTCGGGGAGTTGGAAAAAATTCAGGATTTTAGGATTAAAATTTGAGAAAAAAATAAAAAGTTCTGAGCCCCTGCGGGGCTCTATTTAAGAAATATTGATGGAATGGCCCCTTCGAGGCCGTAGAAATAGTGAGTTCTAGACTAAAATTTTTAAACATTTCGATGACAACTGTCAAATAAAGGTCAGTGACGTTTTTTTGATTTTTTTTTTGGTGGGGGAATGTGTCTAAAATGGGGGAAAATTTTTTCGAAACTTTTTTAATTTCGGCCCCCTTCGGAAAAATTTTTTGGGCGCCCAATTTCAATTTTTTTTTCGACCCCAATTGGAAAAAATTTGATGCCGTTCTTTAAAATATATTAAAAAAATGGCTCCTGTGGGATCGTAGAAATAGTAGGTTCTAGACGGTCCAATATAGCAAAAATAATAATGACCGTACGCATCAAGTAGTTTTGGTAAAAAATTTGCAAAAAAAATGAGTCCGACATAGAAGTCTTGAAAAAAAAAAGGTATCGGAAATGAAGCGTATGGCGTATTTTCGTAGGCGTTCTCGATTAGTTAAAGGATTCGGGCGTTTTAGTTGGATTCGGCCGAAAAGCTTCGGGAAAGATGCAGAGCCCGACAGAGAATTCATAGATAAGGTGGAAATTAGGCGTTTCGTGTATTTTCGTGGGCGTCTTCGATTAGTTAAGGGATTCGAGTAATTTATTTGGATTCGGTGGAAGGGTCTCGGGAAAGATGTAAAGTCCGACAGAGATGCTACTTGAAAAGTAGAGGGTCATCGGAAATGAGGCGTTTCGCGTATTTTCGTAGGCGTGTTCGATAAGTTAAGGGATTCGGGCAATTTAGTTGGATTCGGCCGAAGAGTCTAGGAAAAGATGTAGAGTCCGACAGAGATGCTACTTGAAAAGTAAGACGGTCATCGGAAATGAGGCGTTTTGCGTATTTTCGTAGGCGTCTTCGATTAGTTATGGGATTCGGAAAATTAGGTGGAGAGTATCGGGAAAGATATAGAGTCCGACAGAGATGCTACTTAAAAAATAAGAGGGCTTCAGGAAAGGGGCGTTTCGTGTATTTTCGTAGGAGTCTCCGATTAGTTAAGGGATCCGGATAATTTAGTTGGATTCGGTGGAAGAGCCTCGGGAAAGATGTAGAGTCCGACAGAGATGCTACTTGAAAAATGAGAGGGTCATCGGAAATGAGGTGTCTCGCGTATTTTCGTAGGCGTCTTCGATTAGTTAAGTGATTCGGGTAAATTAGTTGGATCCGGTCTAAGAGTCTCGGGAATGAAGCAGTCTTACAGAGATGCTACTTGAAAAGTGGGAAGGGCATTAGGAAAGAGGCGTTTAGTGTATTTTCGTAGGCGTCTTCGATTAGTTAAGTGATTTGCGTAAATTAGTTGGATCCGGTCTAAGAGTCCCGGGAAAGATGTGGAGTTCAACAGAGATGCTACTTGAAAAGTTTGAAGGGCATCGGGAAAGCTTTGCGTATTTTCGTAGGCGTCTTCGATTAGTTAAGCGATTCGTACAAATTAGTTGGATTCAGTCTAAGAGTCTCGGGAAAGAAGTAGAGTCCTACAGAGATGCTACTTGAAAAGTGGGAAGGGCATTAGGAATGAAGCGTTTCGCGTATGTTCGTAGGCATCTTGGATTAAAAAAAAAAAAAAAACATAAAACACACCACAGAAATTAGACAACCCCCAAATCCAAAGCCAAAGGCTGTCCGGAAGGGGGCTACACATTTGAAAAAACGCAGACAAACATCCATACCCATCGACATTGCCATTTGCCGGTGCCCGGTCTCGAACCGGGACTCGATAGGCAGTGTAGCCAGAGCCATGTCTGTCACTCACGCCTTAGCCCACTGCGCTACCGAGTCGGATTAGTTAAGGAATTCGGGTAATTTAGTTGGATTCGGTGGAAGAGTCTCGGGAAAGATGTAGAGTCTTACAGAGATGCTACTTGAAAAGTGGGAAGGGCATTAGGAAAGAGGCGTTTCGCGTATTTTCGTAGGAGTCATCGATTAGTTAAGGGATTTGGGTAATTTAGTTGGATTCGGTGGAAGAGTTTCGGGAAAGATGTAGAGTCCAACAGAGATGCCACTTGAAAAGTGATAAGGTCATGAGAAAAGAGACGTTTCGTGTATTTTCGTAGGCATCTTGGTTAAGGGATTCGGGTAATTTAGTTAGTTGCATTCGGTGGAAGAGTCTCGGGAAACATGTAGAGTCCGACAGAGATACTACCCAAAAAGTGAGAGGGTCATCGGAAATGAAGCGTTTCGCGTATTTTCGTAGTCATCTTCGATTAGTTAAGGGATTCGGGTAATTTAGTTGGATTCGATGGAAGAGTCTCGGGAAACATGTAGAGTATGATAGAGATGTTACTTGAAAAGTGGTAAGGTAATGAGAAATGGGGCATTTCGCGTATTTTCGTATTAGTCTTCGATTACTTAAGGGTAATTTATTTGAATTCGGTGGAAGAGTCTAGGGAAAGATGTAGAGTTCAGCAGAGATGCTACTTGAACAATGGGAAGGTCATCAGGAAAGAGGCGTCTCGTGTATTTTCGTATTAGTCTTCGATTAGTTAAGAGATTCGGGTAATTTAGCTGGATTTGGTGTAAGAGTCTCGGGAAGGGAAAGATGTAGAGTCTGACAGAGATGTTACCTGAAAAGTGGGAAGGTAATTAGAAATGAGGCGTTTCGCGTATTTTCGTATTAGTCTTCGATTAGTTAAGACATTCGGGTAATTTAGTTGGATTCGGTGGAAGTCTCGGGAAAGATGTAGAGCCCGACAGATATGCTACCTGAAAAGTGAGATCATCAGAAATGAGGCGTTTTGCGTATTTTTGTAGGTGTTTTCGATTAGTTAAGTGATTTGGGTAAATTAGTTGGATCCGGTCTAAGAGTCTCGGGAAAGAAGTAGAGGTCTATAGAGAAGCCACTTGAAAAGTGATAAGGTAATGAGAAATGAGGCGTTTCGCGTATTTTCGTAGGCATATTCGATTAGTTAAGGGATTAGGGTAATTTAGTGGGATTCGGTCGAAGAATCTCGGGAAAGATGTAGAGTCCGACAGAGATGCTACTTGAAAAGTGGGAAGATCATCAAGAAAGAGGCGTTTCGTGTATGTTCGTAGGCGTCTTCGATTAGTTAAGTGATTTGGGTAAATTAGTTGGATCCGGTCTAAGAGTCTCGGGAAACATGAGGAGTTCAACAGAGATGCTACTTGAAAAGTGGGAAGGGCATCGGGAAAGAGGCGTTTTGCGTATTTTCGTAGGCGTCTTCGATTAGTTAAGTGATTCGGATAAATTAGTTGGATTCAATCTAAGAGTCTCGGGAAAGAAGTAGAGTCTTACAGAGATGCTACTTGAAAAGTGGGAAGGGCATTAGGAAAGAGGCGTTTCGCGTATTTTCGTAGGAGTCATCGATTAGTTAAGGGATTCGGGTAATTTAGTTGGATTCGGTGGAAGTGTTTCGGGAAAGATGTAGGGTCCAACAGAGATGCCACTTGAAAAGTGATAAGGTCATGAATAAACAGACGTTTCGTGTATTTTCGTAGGCATCTTGGATTAGTTAAGGGATTCGGGTAATTTAGTTGGATTCGGTAGAAGAGTCTCGCGAAACATGTAGAGTCCGACAGAGATGCTACCTAAAAAGTGAGAGGGTCATCGGAAATGAGGCGTTTCGCGTATTTTCGTAGGCATCTTCGATTAGTTAAGGGATTCGGGTAATTTAGTTGGATTCGGTGGAAGAGTCTCGGGAAAGATGTAGAGTTTAACAGAGATGTTACTTGAAAAGTGGGAAGGTAATAGAAATGAGGCGTTTCGCGTATTTTCGTAGGCGTCTTCGGTTAGTTAAGTGATTCGGGTAAATTAGTTGGATCCGGTCTAAGAGTCTCGGGAAACATGAGGAGTTCAACAGAGATGCTACCTAAAAAGTGAGAGGGTCATCGGAAATGAGGCGTTTCGCGTATTTTCGTAGGCATCTTCGATTAGTTAAGGGATTCGGGTAATTTAGTTGGATTCGGTGGAAGAGTCTCGGAAAAGATGTAGAGTCCGACAGAGATGCTGCTTAAAAAGTGAGAGGGCATCAGGAAATGAGACGTTTCGCGAATTTTCATAGGCATCTTCGATTAGTTATGGGATTCGGGCAATTTAGTTGGGTTCGGTGGAAGAGTCTCGGGAAAGATGTAGAGTCCGACAGAGATGACACTTAAAAAGTGAGAGGGCATCAGGAAAGGGGCGTTTCGTGTACTTTCGTGGGAGTCTCCGATTAGTTAAGGGATCCAGGTAATATAGTTGGATTCGGTCTAAGAGTCTCGGGAAATGTGTAGAGTCCGACAGAGATGCTATTTGAAAAGTGAGAGGGTCATCCGGAAATGAGGCGTTTCGCGTATTTTCGTAGGCATCTTCGATTAGTTAAGGGATTAGGGTAATTCAGTGGGATTCGGTCGAAGAATCTCGGGAAAGATGTAGAGTCCGACAGAGATGCTACTTGAAAAGTGGGAAGATCATCAAGAAAGAGGCGTTCCGTGTATTTTCTTAGGCGTCTTCGATTAGTTAAGTGATTTGCGTAAATTAGTTGGATTCGGTCTAAGAGTCCCGGGAAAGATGTGGAGTTCAACAGAGATGCTACTTGAAAAGTGGGAAGGGCATTAGGAAAGAGGCGTTTCGCGTATGTTCGTAGGCATCTTGGATTAGTAAAGGGATTCGGGTAATTTAGTTGGATTCGGTGGAAGAGTCTCGGGAAAGATGTAGAGTTTAACAGAGATGTTACTTGAAAAGTGGGAAGGTAATAGAAATGAGGCGTTTCGCGTATTTTCGTAGGCGTCTTCGGTTAGTTAAGTGATTCGGGTAAATTAGTTGGATCCGGTCTAAGAGTCTCGGGAATGAAGTAGTCTTACAGAGATGCTACTTGAAAAGTGGGAAGGGCATTAGGAAAGAGGCGTTTAGTGTATTTTCGTAGGCGTCTTCGATTAGTTAAGTGATTTGCGTAAATTAGTTGGATCCGGTCTAAGAGTCCCGGGAAAGATGTGGAGTTCAACAGAGATGCTACGTGAAAAGTTTGAAGGGCATCGGGAAAGAGGCATTTTGCGTATTTTCGCAGGCGTCTTCGATTAGTTAAGCGATTCGTATAAATTAGTTGGATTCAGTCTAAGAGTCTCGGGAAAGAAGTAGAGTCCTACAGAGATGCTACTTGAAAAGTGGGAAGGGCATTAGGAATGAGACGTTTCGCGTATTTTCGTAGGAGTCATCGATTAGTTAAGGGATTTGGGTAATTTAGTTGGATTCGGTGGATGAGTTTCGGGAAAGATGTAGAGTCCAACAGAGATGCCACTTAGTTAAGGGATTCGGGTAATTTAGTTGGATTCGGTGGAAGAGCCTCGGGAAAGATGTAGAGTCCGACGGAGACGCTACTTGAAAAGTGAGAGGGTCTTCAGAATTGAGGGGTGTCGCGTATTTTCGTAGGTGTTTCCGATTAGTTAAGTGATTCGGGCAATTTAGTTGGATTCGGAGGAAGAATCTCGGGAAAGATGTAGAGTCCGACAGAGATGCTTCTTAAAAAGCAAGAGGGAATCAGGAAATGAGGCGTCTCGCGTATTTTCGTAGGCGTTTTCGATTAGTTAAGTGATTCGGGCAATTTAGTTGAATTCGGTCGGAGAGTCTCGGGAAAGATGTAGAGTCCGATAGAGGTGCTACTTAAAAAGTGAGAGTGCATCAGGAAAGAGACGTCTCGCGTATTTTAGTAGGCATATTCGATTAGTTATGGGATTCGGGCAATTTAGTTGGATCCGGTGGAAGAATCTCGGGAAAGATGTAGAGTCCGACAGAGATGCTACTTAAAAAGTGAGAGGGCATCAGGAAAGAGGCGTTTCGTTTATTTTCGTAGGAGTCTCCGATTAGTTAAGGGATCCGTGTAATTTAGTTGGATTCGGTTTAGGAGTCTCGGGAAAGCTGCAGAGTCCGACAGAGATGCTACTTGAAAAGTGAGAGGGTCTTCAGAAATGAGGTGTGTCGCGTATTTTCGTAGGCGTATTCGATTAGTTAAGGGATTCGGGCAATTTAGTTGGATTCGGTCGAAGAGTTTCGGGAAAGATGTAGAGTCCGACAGAGATGCTTCTTAAAAAGTAAGAGGGAATCAGGAAATGAGGCGTTTCGCGGATTTTCGTAGGCATCTTCGATTAGTTATGGGATTTGGGCAATTTAGTTGGATTCGGTGGAAGAGTCTCGGGAAAGATGTAGAGTCGGACAGAGATGACACTTAAAAAGTGAGAGGGCATCAGGAAAGGGGCGTTTCGTGTATTTTCGTGGGAGTCTCCGATTAGTAAAGGGATCCGGGTAATTTAGTTGGATTCGGTCTAAGAGTCCCGGGAAAGGTGTAGAGTCAGACAGGGATGTTATTTGAAAAGTGAGAGGGTCATCCGGAAATGAGGCGTTTCGCGTATTTTCGTAGGCATCTTCGATTAGTTAAGGGATTCGGGTAATTTAGTGGGATTCGGTCAAAGAATCTCGGGAAAGATGTAGAGTCCGACAGAGATGCTACTTGAAAAGTGGGAAGATCATCAAGAAAGAGGCGTTCCGTGTATTTTCGTAGGCGTCTTCGATTAGTTAAGTGATTTGCGTAAATTAGTTGGATTCGGTCTAAGAGTCCCGGGAAAGATGTGGAGTTCAACAGAGATGCTACTTGAAAAGTGGGAAGGGCATTAGGAAAGAGGCGTTTCGCGTATGTTCGTAGGCATCTTGGATTAGTAAAGGGATTCGGGTAATGTAGTTGGATTCGGTGGAAGAGTCTCGGGAAAGATGTAGAGTTTAACAGAGATGTTACTTGAAAAGTGGGAAGGTAATGGAAATGAGGCGTTTCGCGTATTTTCGTAGGCGTCTTCGATTAGTTAAGTGATTCGGGTAAATTAGTTGGATCCGGTCTAAGAGTCTCGGGAAAGAAGTAGAGTCTTACAGAGATGCTACTTGAAAAGTGGGAAGGGCATTAGGAAAGAGGCGTTTCGCGTATTTTCGTAGGAGTCATCGATTAGTTAAGGGATTTGGGTAATTTAGTTGGATTCGGTGGAAGAGTTTCGGGAAAGATGTAGAGTCAGACAGGGATGTTATTTGAAAAGTGAGAGGGTCATCCGGAAATGAGGCGTTTCGCGTATTTTCGTAGGCATCTTCGATTAGTTAAGGGATTCGGGTAATTTAGTGGGATTCGGTCAAAGAATCTCGGGAAAGATGTAGAGTCCGACAGAGATGCTACTTGAAAAGTGGGAAGATCATCAAGAAAGAGGCGTTCCGTGTATTTTCGTAGGCGTCTTCGATTAGTTAAGTGATTTGCGTAAATTAGTTGGATTCGGTCTAAGAGTCCCGGGAAAGATGTGGAGTTCAACAGAGATGCTACTTGAAAAGTGGGAAGGGCATTAGGAAAGAGGCGTTTCGCGTATGTTCGTAGGCATCTTGGATTAGTAAAGGGATTCGGGTAATGTAGTTGGATTCGGTGGAAGAGTCTCGGGAAAGATGTAGAGTTTAACAGAGATGTTACTTGAAAAGTGGGAAGGTAATGGAAATGAGGCGTTTCGCGTATTTTCGTAGGCGTCTTCGATTAGTTAAGTGATTCGGGTAAATTAGTTGGATCCGGTCTAAGAGTCTCGGGAAAGAAGTAGAGTCTTACAGAGATGCTACTTGAAAAGTGGGAAGGGCATTAGGAAAGAGGCGTTTCGCGTATTTTCGTAGGAGTCATCGATTAGTTAAGGGATTTGGGTAATTTAGTTGGATTCGGTGGAAGAGTTTCGGGAAAGATGTAGAGTCCAACAGAGATGCCACTTAGTTAAGGGATTCGGGTAATTTAGTTGGATTCGGTGGAAGAGTCTCGGAAAAGATGTAGAGTCTGACAGAGATGCTGCTTAAAAAGTGAGAGGGCAACGTTTCGCGTATTTTCATAGGCATCTTCGATTAGTTATGGGATTCGGGCAATTTAGTTGGGTTCGGTGGAAGAGTCTCGGGAAAGATGTAGAGTCCGACAGAGATGACACTTAAAAAGTGAGAGGACATCAGGAAAGGGGCGTTTCGTGTACTTTCGTGGGAGTCTCCGATTAGTTAAGGGATCCAGGTAATATAGTTGGATTCGGTCTAAGAGTCGCGGGAAAGGTGTAGAGTCCGACAGAGATGCTATTTGAAAAGTGAGAGGGTCATCCGGAAATGTAGGCATCTTCGATTAGTTAAGGGATTCGGGTAATTTAGTTGGATTCGGTGGAAGAGTCTCGGGGAAGATGTAGAGTATGATAGAGATGTTACTTAAAAAGTGGGAAGGTAATGAGAAATGAGGTATTTCGCGTATTTTCGTATTAGTCTTCGATTGGTTAAGGGATTAGGGTAATTTAGTTGAATTCGGTGGAAGAGTCTGGGGAAAGATGTAGAGTTCAACAGAGATGCTAGTTGAATAGTGGGAAGGTCATCAGGAAAGAGGCGTTTCGCGTATTTTCGTATTAGTCTTCCATTAGTGAAGGGATTCGGGTAATTTGGTTGGATTCGGTGGAAGTCTCGGGAAAGATGTAGGGCCCGACAGAGATGCTACTTGAAAAGTGAGATCATCGGAAATGCGGCGTTTTGCGTATATTTGTAGGCGTTTTCGATTAGTTAAGTGATTTGGGTAAATTAGTTGGATCCGGTCTAAGAGTCTCGGGAATGAAGTAGAGGTCTATAGAGAAGCCACTTGAAAAGTGATAAGGTAATGAGAAATGAGGCGTTTCGCGTATTTTCGTAGGCATCTTCGATTAGTTAAGGGATTAGGGTAATTTAGTGGGATTCGGTCTAAGAGTCCCGGGAAAGATGTGGAGTTCAACAGAGATGCTACTTGAAAAGTGGGAAGGGCATTAGGAAAGAGGCGTTTCGCGTATGTTCGTAGGCATCTTGGATTAGTAAAGGGATTCGGGTAATTTAGTTGGATTCGGTGGAAGAGTCTCGGGAAAGATGTAGAGATTAACAGAGATGTTACTTGAAAAGTGGGAAGGTAATAGAAATGAGGCGTTTCGCGTATTTTCGTAGGCGTCTTCGATTAGTTAAGTGATTCGGGTAAATTAGTTGGATCCGGTCTAAGAGTCTCGGGAATGAAGCAGTCTTACAGAGATGCTACTTGAAAAGTGGGAAGGGCATTAGGAAAGAGGCGTTTAGTGTATTTTCGTAGGCGTCTTCGATTAGTTAAGTGATTCGGGTAAATTAGTTGGATCCGGTCTAAGAGTCTCGGGAATGAAGCAGTCTTACAGAGATGCTACTTGAAAAGTGGGAAGGGCATTAGGAAAGAGGCGTTTAGTGTATTTTCGTAGGCGTCTTCGATTAGTTAAGTGATTTGCGTAAATTAGTTGGATCCGGTCTAAGAGTCCCGGGTAAGATGTGGAGTTCAACAGAGATGCTACTTGAAAAGTTTGAAGGGCATCGGGAAAGCTTTGCGTATTTTCGTAGGCGTCTTCGATTAGTTAAGCGATTCGTACAAATTAGTTGGATTCAGTCTAAGAGTCTCGGGAAAGAAGTAGAGTCCTACAGAGATGCTACTTGAAAAGTGGGAAGGGCATTAGGAATGAGGCGTTTCGCGTATGTTCGTAGGCATCTTGGATTAGTTAAGGAATTCGGGTAATTTAGTTGGATTCGGTGGAAGAGTTTCGGGAAAGATGTAGAGTCCAACAGAGATGCCACTTGAAAAGTGATAAGGTCATGAGAAAAGAGACGTTTCGTGTATTTTCTTGGATTAGTTAAGGGATTCGGGTAATTTAGTTAGTTGCATTCGGTGGAAGAGTCTCGGGAAACATGTAGAGTCCGACAGAGATACTACCCAAAAAGTGAGAGGGTCATCGGAAATGAAGCGTTTCGCGTATTTTCGTAGTCATCTTCGATTAGTTAAGGGATTCGGGTAATTTAGTTGGATTCGATGGAAGAGTCTCGGGAAACATGTAGAGTATGATAGAGATGTTACTTGAAAAGTGGTAAGGTAATGAGAAATGAGGCATTTCGCGTATTTTCGTATTAGTCTTCGATTACTTAAGGGTAATTTATTTGAATTCGGTGGAAGAGTCTAGGGAAAGATGTAGAGTTCAGCAGAGATGCTACTTGAACAATGGGAAGGTCATCAGGAAAGAGGCGTCTCGTGTATTTTCGTATTAGTCTTCGATTAGTTAAGAGATTCGGGTAATTTAGCTGGATTTGGTGTAAGAGTCTCGGGAAGGGAAAGATGTAGAGTCTGACAGAGATGTTACCTGAAAAGTGGGAAGGTAATTAGAAATGAGGCGTTTCGCGTATTTTCGTATTAGTCTTCGATTAGTTAAGACATTCGGGTAATTTAGTTGGATTCGGTGGAAGTCTCGGGAAAGATGTAGAGCCCGACAGATATGCTACCTGAAAAGTGAGATCATCAGAAATGAGGCGTTTTGCGTATTTTTGTAGGTGTTTTCGATTAGTTAAGTGATTTGGGTAAATTACCTAAGAGTCTCGGGAAAGAAGTAGAGGTCTATAGAGAAGCCACCTGAAAAGTGATAAGGTAATGAGAAATGAGGCGTTTCGCGTATTTTCGTAGGCATATTCGATTAGTTAAGGGATTAGGGTAATTTAGTGGGATTCGGTCGAAGAATCTCGGGAAAGATGTAGAGTCCGACAGAGATGCTACTTGAAAAGTGGGAAGATCATCAAGAAAGAGGCGTTTCGTGTATGTTCGTAGGCGTCTTCGATTAGTTAAGTGATTTGGGTAAATTAGTTGGATCTGGTCTAAGAGTCTCGGGAAACATGAGGAGTTCAACAGAGATGCTACTTGAAAAGTGGGAAGGGCATCGGGAAAGAGGCGTTTTGCGTATTTTCGTAGGCGTCTTCGATTAGTTAAGTGATTCGGATAAATTAGTTGGATTCAATCTAAGAGTCTCGGGAAAGAAGTAGAGTCTTACAGAGATGCTACTTGAAAAGTGGGAAGGGCATTAGGAAAGAGGCGTTTCGCGTATTTTCGTAGGAGTCATCGATTAGTTAAGGGATTCGGGTAATTTAGTTGGATTCGGTGGAAGTGTTTCGGGAAAGATGTAGGGTCCAACAGAGATGCCACTTGAAAAGTGATAAGGTCATGAAAAAAGAGACGTTTCGTGTATTTTCGTAGGCATCTTGGATTAGTTAAGGGATTCGGGTAATTTAGTTGGATTCGGTAGAAGAGTCTCGCGAAACATGTAGAGTCCGACAGAGATGCTACCTAAAAAGTGAGAGGGTCATCGGAAATGAGGCGTTTCGCGTATTTTCGTAGGCATCTTCGATTAGTTAAGGGATTCGGGTAATTTAGTTGGATTCGGTGGAAGAGTTTCGGGAAAGATGTAGAGTCCGACAGAGATGCTGCTTAAAAAGTGAGAGGGCATCAGGAAATGAGACGTTTCGCGAATTTTCATAGGCATCTTCGATTAGTTAAGGGATTCGGGTAATTTAGTTGGATTCGGTGGAAGAGTCTCGGAAAAGATGTAGAGTCCGACAGAGATGCTGCTTAAAAAGTGAGAGGGCATCAGGAAATGAGACGTTTCGCGAATTTTCATAGGCATCTTCGATTAGTTATGGGATTCGGGCAATTTAGTTGGATTCGGTGGAAGAGTCTCGGGAAAGATGTAGAGTTTAACAGAGATGTTACTTGAAAAGTGGGAAGGTAATAGAAATGAGGCGTTTCGCGTATTTTCGTAGGCGTCTTCGGTTAGTTAAGTGATTCGGGTAAATTAGTTGGATCCGGTCTAAGAGTCTCGGGAATGAAGTAGTCTTACAGAGATGCTACTTGAAAAGTGGGAAGGGCATTAGGAAAGAGGCGTTTAGTGTATTTTGTAGGCGTCTTCGATTAGTTAAGTGATTTGCGTAAATTAGTTGGATCCGGTCTAAGAGTCCCGGGAAAGATGTGGAGTTCAACAGAGATGCTACGTGAAAAGTTTGAAGGGCATCGGGAAAGAGGCATTTTGCGTATTTTCGCAGGCGTCTTCGATTAGTTAAGCGATTCGTATAAATTAGTTGGATTCAGTCTAAGAGTCTCGGGAAAGAAGTAGAGTCCTACAGAGATGCTACTTGAAAAGTGGGAAGGGCATTAGGAATGAGACGTTTCGCGTATTTTCGTAGGAGTCATCGATTAGTTAAGGGATTTGGATAATTTAGTTGGATTCGGTGGATGAGTTTCGGGAAAGATGTAGAGTCCAACAGAGATGCCACTTAGTTAAGGGATTCGGGTAATTTAGTTGGATCCGGTGGAAGAATCTCGGGAAAGATGTAGAGTCCGACAGAGATGCTACTTAAAAAGTGAGAGGGCATCAGGAAAGAGGCGTTTCGTTTATTTTCGTAGGAGTCTCCGATTAGTTAAGGGATCCGTGTAATTTAGTTGGATTCGGTTTAGGAGTCTCGGGAAAGCTGCAGAGTCCGACAGAGATGCTACTTGAAAAGTGAGAGGGTCTTCAGAAATGAGGTGTGTCGCGTATTTTCGTAGGCGTATTCGATTAGTTAAGGGATTCGGGCAATTTAGTTGGATTCGGTCGAAGAGTTTCGGGAAAGATGTAGAGTCCGACAGAGATGCTTCTTAAAAAGTAAGAGGGAATCAGGAAATGAGGCGTTTCGCGGATTTTCGTAGGCATCTTCGATTAGTTATGGGATTTGGGCAATTTAGTTGGATTCGGTGGAAGAGTCTCGGGAAAGATGTAGAGTCGGACAGAGATGACACTTAAAAAGTGAGAGGGCATCAGGAAAGGGGCGTTTCGTGTATTTTCGTGGGAGTCTCCGATTAGTAAAGGGATCCGGGTAATTTAGTTGGATTCGGTCTAAGAGTCCCGGGAAAGGTGTAGAGTCAGACAGGGATGTTATTTGAAAAGTGAGAGGGTCATCCGGAAATGAGGCGTTTCGCGTATTTTCGTAGGCATCTTCGATTAGTTAAGGGATTCGGGTAATTTAGTGGGATTCGGTCAAAGAATCTCGGGAAAGATGTAGAGTCCGACAGAGATGCTACTTGAAAAGTGGGAAGATCATCAAGAAAGAGGCGTTCCGTGTATTTTCGTAGGCGTCTTCGATTAGTTAAGTGATTTGCGTAAATTAGTTGGATTCGGTCTAAGAGTCCCGGGAAAGATGTGGAGTTCAACAGAGATGCTACTTGAAAAGTGGGAAGGGCATTAGGAAAGAGGCGTTTCGCGTATGTTCGTAGGCATCTTGGATTAGTAAAGGGATTCGGGTAATGTAGTTGGATTCGGTGGAAGAGTCTCGGGAAAGATGTAGAGTTTAACAGAGATGTTACTTGAAAAGTGGGAAGGTAATGGAAATGAGGCGTTTCGCGTATTTTCGTAGGCGTCTTCGATTAGTTAAGTGATTCGGGTAAATTAGTTGGATCCGGTCTAAGAGTCTCGGGAAAGAAGTAGAGTCTTACAGAGATGCTACTTGAAAAGTGGGAAGGGCATTAGGAAAGAGGCGTTTCGCGTATTTTCGTAGGAGTCATCGATTAGTTAAGGGATTTGGGTAATTTAGTTGGATTCGGTGGAAGAGTTTCGGGAAAGATGTAGAGTCAGACAGGGATGTTATTTGAAAAGTGAGAGGGTCATCCGGAAATGAGGCGTTTCGCGTATTTTCGTAGGCATCTTCGATTAGTTAAGGGATTAGGGTAATTCAGTGGGATTCGGTGGAAGAGTCTCGGAAAAGATGTAGAGTCCGACAGAGATGCTGCTTAAAAAGTGAGAGGGCATCAGGAAATGAGACGTTTCGCGAATTTTCATAGGCATCTTCGATTAGTTATGGGATTCGGGCAATTTAGTTGGGTTCGGTGGAAGAGTCTCGGGAAAGATGTAGAGTCCGACAGAGATGACACTTAAAAAGTGAGAGGGCATCAGGAAAGGGGCGTTTCGTGTACTTTCGTGGGAGTCTCCGATTAGTTAAGGGATCCAGGTAATATAGTTGGATTCGGTCTAAGAGTCTCGGGAAATGTGTAGAGTCCGACAGAGATGCTATTTGAAAAGTGAGAGGGTCATCCGGAAATGAGGCGTTTCGCGTATTTTCGTAGGCATCTTCGATTAGTTAAGGGATTAGGGTAATTCAGTGGGATTCGGTCGAAGAATCTCGGGAAAGATGTAGAGTCCGACAGAGATGCTACTTGAAAAGTGGGAAGATCATCAAGAAAGAGGCGTTCCGTGTATTTTCTTAGGCGTCTTCGATTAGTTAAGTGATTTGCGTAAATTAGTTGGATTCGGTCTAAGAGTCCCGGGAAAGATGTGGAGTTCAACAGAGATGCTACTTGAAAAGTGGGAAGGGCATTAGGAAAGAGGCGTTTCGCGTATGTTCGTAGGCATCTTGGATTAGTAAAGGGATTCGGGTAATTTAGTTGGATTCGGTGGAAGAGTCTCGGGAAAGATGTAGAGTTTAACAGAGATGTTACTTGAAAAGTGGGAAGGTAATAGAAATGAGGCGTTTCGCGTATTTTCGTAGGCGTCTTCGGTTAGTTAAGTGATTCGGGTAAATTAGTTGGATCCGGTCTAAGAGTCTCGGGAAACATGAGGAGTTCAACAGAGATGCTACTTGAAAAGTGGGAAGGGCATCGGGAAAGAGGCGTTTTGCGTATTTTCGTAGGCGTCTTCGATTAGTTAAGTGATTCGGATAAATTAGTTGGATTCAATCTAAGAGTCTCGGGAAAGAAGTAGAGTCTTACAGAGATGCTACTTGAAAAGTGGGAAGGGCATTAGGAAAGAGGCGTTTCGCGTATTTTCGTAGGAGTCATCGATTAGTTAAGGGATTCGGGTAATTTAGTTGGATTCGGTGGAAGTGTTTCGGGAAAGATGTAGGGTCCAACAGAGATGCCACTTGAAAAGTGATAAGGTCATGAATAAACAGACGTTTCGTGTATTTTCGTAGGCATCTTGGATTAGTTAAGGGATTCGGGTAATTTAGTTGGATTCGGTAGAAGAGTCTCGCGAAACATGTAGAGTCCGACAGAGATGCTACCTAAAAAGTGAGAGGGTCATCGGAAATGAGGCGTTTCGCGTATTTTCGTAGGCATCTTCGATTAGTTAAGGGATTCGGGTAATTTAGTTGGATTCGGTGGAAGAGTCTCGGAAAAGATGTAGAGTCCGACAGAGATGCTGCTTAAAAAGTGAGAGGGCATCAGGAAATGAGACGTTTCGCGAATTTTCATAGGCATCTTCGATTAGTTATGGGATTCGGGCAATTTAGTTGGGTTCGGTGGAAGAGTCTCGGGAAAGATGTAGAGTCCGACAGAGATGACACTTAAAAAGTGAGAGGGCATCAGGAAAGGGGCGTTTCGTGTACTTTCGTGGGAGTCTCCGATTAGTTAAGGGATCCAGGTAATATAGTTGGATTCGGTCTAAGAGTCTCGGGAAATGTGTAGAGTCCGACAGAGATGCTATTTGAAAAGTGGGAGGGTCATCCGGAAATGAGGCGTTTCGCGTATTTTCGTAGGCATCTTCGATTAGTTAAGGGATTAGGGTAATTCAGTGGGATTCGGTCGAAGAATCTCGGGAAAGATGTAGAGTCCGACAGAGATGCTACTTGAAAAGTGGGAAGATCATCAAGAAAGAGGCGTTCCGTGTATTTTCTTAGGCGTCTTCGATTAGTTAAGTGATTTGCGTAAATTAGTTGGATTCGGTCTAAGAGTCCCGGGAAAGATGTGGAGTTCAACAGAGATGCTACTTGAAAAGTGGGAAGGGCATTAGGAAAGAGGCGTTTCGCGTATGTTCGTAGGCATCTTGGATTAGTAAAGGGATTCGGGTAATTTAGTTGGATTCGGTGGAAGAGTCTCGGGAAAGATGTAGAGTTTAACAGAGATGTTACTTGAAAAGTGGGAAGGTAATAGAAATGAGGCGTTTCGCGTATTTTCGTAGGCGTCTTCGGTTAGTTAAGTGATTCGGGTAAATTAGTTGGATCCGGTCTAAGAGTCTCGGGAATGAAGTAGTCTTACAGAGATGCTACTTGAAAAGTGGGAAGGGCATTAGGAAAGAGGCGTTTAGTGTATTTTCGTAGGCGTCTTCGATTAGTTAAGTGATTTGCGTAAATTAGTTGGATCCGGTCTAAGAGTCCCGGGAAAGATGTGGAGTTCAACAGAGATGCTACGTGAAAAGTTTGAAGGGCATCGGGAAAGAGGCATTTTGCGTATTTTCGCAGGCGTCTTCGATTAGTTAAGCGATTCGTATAAATTAGTTGGATTCAGTCTAAGAGTCTCGGGAAAGAAGTAGAGTCCTACAGAGATGCTACTTGAAAAGTGGGAAGGGCATTAGGAATGAGACGTTTCGCGTATTTTCGTAGGAGTCATCGATTAGTTAAGGGATTTGGGTAATTTAGTTGGATTCGGTGGATGAGTTTCGGGAAAGATGTAGAGTCCAACAGAGATGCCACTTAGTTAAGGGATTCGGGTAATTTAGTTGGATTCGGTGGAAGAGCCTCGGGAAAGATGTAGAGTCCGACGGAGACGCTACTTGAAAAGTGAGAGGGTCTTCAGAATTGAGGGGTGTCGCGTATTTTCGTAGGTGTTTCCGATTAGTTAAGTGATTCGGGCAATTTAGTTGGATTCGGAGGAAGAATCTCGGGAAAGATGTAGAGTCCGACAGAGATGCTTCTTAAAAAGCAAGAGGGAATCAGGAAATGAGGCGTCTCGCGTATTTTCGTAGGCGTTTTCGATTAGTTAAGTGATTCGGGCAATTTAGTTGAATTCGGTCGGAGAGTCTCGGGAAAGATGTAGAGTCCGATAGAGGTGCTACTTAAAAAGTGAGAGTGCATCAGGAAAGAGACGTCTCGCGTATTTTAGTAGGCATATTCGATTAGTTATGGGATTCGGGCAATTTAGTTGGATCCGGTGGAAGAATCTCGGGAAAGATGTAGAGTCCGACAGAGATGCTACTTAAAAAGTGAGAGGGCATCAGGAAAGAGGCGTTTCGTTTATTTTCGTAGGAGTCTCCGATTAGTTAAGGGATCCGTGTAATTTAGTTGGATTCGGTTTAGGAGTCTCGGGAAAGCTGCAGAGTCCGACAGAGATGCTACTTGAAAAGTGAGAGGGTCTTCAGAAATGAGGTGTGTCGCGTATTTTCGTAGGCGTATTCGATTAGTTAAGGGATTCGGGCAATTTAGTTGGATTCGGTCGAAGAGTTTCGGGAAAGATGTAGAGTCCGACAGAGATGCTTCTTAAAAAGTAAGAGGGAATCAGGAAATGAGGCGTTTCGCGGATTTTCGTAGGCATCTTCGATTAGTTATGGGATTTGGGCAATTTAGTTGGATTCGGTGGAAGAGTCTCGGGAAAGATGTAGAGTCGGACAGAGATGACACTTAAAAAGTGAGAGGGCATCAGGAAAGGGGCGTTTCGTGTATTTTCGTGGGAGTCTCCGATTAGTAAAGGGATCCGGGTAATTTAGTTGGATTCGGTCTAAGAGTCCCGGGAAAGGTGTAGAGTCAGACAGGGATGTTATTTGAAAAGTGAGAGGGTCATCCGGAAATGAGGCGTTTCGCGTATTTTCGTAGGCATCTTCGATTAGTTAAGGGATTCGGGTAATTTAGTGGGATTCGGTCAAAGAATCTCGGGAAAGATGTAGAGTCCGACAGAGATGCTACTTGAAAAGTGGGAAGATCATCAAGAAAGAGGCGTTCCGTGTATTTTCGTAGGCGTCTTCGATTAGTTAAGTGATTTGCGTAAATTAGTTGGATTCGGTCTAAGAGTCCCGGGAAAGATGTGGAGTTCAACAGAGATGCTACTTGAAAAGTGGGAAGGGCATTAGGAAAGAGGCGTTTCGCGTATGTTCGTAGGCATCTTGGATTAGTAAAGGGATTCGGGTAATGTAGTTGGATTCGGTGGAAGAGTCTCGGGAAAGATGTAGAGTTTAACAGAGATGTTACTTGAAAAGTGGGAAGGTAATGGAAATGAGGCGTTTCGCGTATTTTCGTAGGCGTCTTCGATTAGTTAAGTGATTCGGGTAAATTAGTTGGATCCGGTCTAAGAGTCTCGGGAAAGAAGTAGAGTCTTACAGAGATGCTACTTGAAAAGTGGGAAGGGCATTAGGAAAGAGGCGTTTCGCGTATTTTCGTAGGAGTCATCGATTAGTTAAGGGATTTGGGTAATTTAGTTGGATTCGGTGGAAGAGTTTCGGGAAAGATGTAGAGTCAGACAGGGATGTTATTTGAAAAGTGAGAGGGTCATCCGGAAATGAGGCGTTTCGCGTATTTTCGTAGGCATCTTCGATTAGTTAAGGGATTCGGGTAATTTAGTGGGATTCGGTCAAAGAATCTCGGGAAAGATGTAGAGTCCGACAGAGATGCTACTTGAAAAGTGGGAAGATCATCAAGAAAGAGGCGTTCCGTGTATTTTCGTAGGCGTCTTCGATTAGTTAAGTGATTTGCGTAAATTAGTTGGATTCGGTCTAAGAGTCCCGGGAAAGATGTGGAGTTCAACAGAGATGCTACTTGAAAAGTGGGAAGGGCATTAGGAAAGAGGCGTTTCGCGTATGTTCGTAGGCATCTTGGATTAGTAAAGGGATTCGGGTAATGTAGTTGGATTCGGTGGAAGAGTCTCGGGAAAGATGTAGAGTTTAACAGAGATGTTACTTGAAAAGTGGGAAGGTAATGGAAATGAGGCGTTTCGCGTATTTTCGTAGGCGTCTTCGATTAGTTAAGTGATTCGGGTAAATTAGTTGGATCCGGTCTAAGAGTCTCGGGAAAGAAGTAGAGTCTTACAGAGATGCTACTTGAAAAGTGGGAAGGGCATTAGGAAAGAGGCGTTTCGCGTATTTTCGTAGGAGTCATCGATTAGTTAAGGGATTTGGGTAATTTAGTTGGATTCGGTGGAAGAGTTTCGGGAAAGATGTAGAGTCCAACAGAGATGCCACTTAGTTAAGGGATTCGGGTAATTTAGTTGGATTCGGTGGAAGAGTCTCGGAAAAGATGTAGAGTCTGACAGAGATGCTGCTTAAAAAGTGAGAGGGCAACGTTTCGCGTATTTTCATAGGCATCTTCGATTAGTTATGGGATTCGGGCAATTTAGTTGGGTTCGGTGGAAGAGTCTCGGGAAAGATGTAGAGTCCGACAGAGATGACACTTAAAAAGTGAGAGGACATCAGGAAAGGGGCGTTTCGTGTACTTTCGTGGGAGTCTCCGATTAGTTAAGGGATCCAGGTAATATAGTTGGATTCGGTCTAAGAGTCGCGGGAAAGGTGTAGAGTCCGACAGAGATGCTATTTGAAAAGTGAGAGGGTCATCCGGAAATGTAGGCATCTTCGATTAGTTAAGGGATTCGGGTAATTTAGTTGGATTCGGTGGAAGAGTCTCGGGGAAGATGTAGAGTATGATAGAGATGTTACTTAAAAAGTGGGAAGGTAATGAGAAATGAGGTATTTCGCGTATTTTCGTATTAGTCTTCGATTGGTTAAGGGATTAGGGTAATTTAGTTGAATTCGGTGGAAGAGTCTGGGGAAAGATGTAGAGTTCAACAGAGATGCTAGTTGAATAGTGGGAAGGTCATCAGGAAAGAGGCGTTTCGCGTATTTTCGTATTAGTCTTCCATTAGTGAAGGGATTCGGGTAATTTGGTTGGATTCGGTGGAAGTCTCGGGAAAGATGTAGGGCCCGACAGAGATGCTACTTGAAAAGTGAGATCATCGGAAATGCGGCGTTTTGCGTATATTTGTAGGCGTTTTCGATTAGTTAAGTGATTTGGGTAAATTAGTTGGATCCGGTCTAAGAGTCTCGGGAATGAAGTAGAGGTCTATAGAGAAGCCACTTGAAAAGTGATAAGGTAATGAGAAATGAGGCGTTTCGCGTATTTTCGTAGGCATCTTCGATTAGTTAAGGGATTAGGGTAATTTAGTGGGATTCGGTCTAAGAGTCCCGGGAAAGATGTGGAGTTCAACAGAGATGCTACTTGAAAAGTGGGAAGGGCATTAGGAAAGAGGCGTTTCGCGTATGTTCGTAGGCATCTTGGATTAGTAAAGGGATTCGGGTAATTTAGTTGGATTCGGTGGAAGAGTCTCGGGAAAGATGTAGAGATTAACAGAGATGTTACTTGAAAAGTGGGAAGGTAATAGAAATGAGGCGTTTCGCGTATTTTCGTAGGCGTCTTCGATTAGTTAAGTGATTCGGGTAAATTAGTTGGATCCGGTCTAAGAGTCTCGGGAATGAAGCAGTCTTACAGAGATGCTACTTGAAAAGTGGGAAGGGCATTAGGAAAGAGGCGTTTAGTGTATTTTCGTAGGCGTCTTCGATTAGTTAAGTGATTCGGGTAAATTAGTTGGATCCGGTCTAAGAGTCTCGGGAATGAAGCAGTCTTACAGAGATGCTACTTGAAAAGTGGGAAGGGCATTAGGAAAGAGGCGTTTAGTGTATTTTCGTAGGCGTCTTCGATTAGTTAAGTGATTTGCGTAAATTAGTTGGATCCGGTCTAAGAGTCCCGGGTAAGATGTGGAGTTCAACAGAGATGCTACTTGAAAAGTTTGAAGGGCATCGGGAAAGCTTTGCGTATTTTCGTAGGCGTCTTCGATTAGTTAAGCGATTCGTACAAATTAGTTGGATTCAGTCTAAGAGTCTCGGGAAAGAAGTAGAGTCCTACAGAGATGCTACTTGAAAAGTGGGAAGGGCATTAGGAATGAGGCGTTTCGCGTATGTTCGTAGGCATCTTGGATTAGTTAAGGAATTCGGGTAATTTAGTTGGATTCGGTGGAAGAGTTTCGGGAAAGATGTAGAGTCCAACAGAGATGCCACTTGAAAAGTGATAAGGTCATGAGAAAAGAGACGTTTCGTGTATTTTCTTGGATTAGTTAAGGGATTCGGGTAATTTAGTTAGTTGCATTCGGTGGAAGAGTCTCGGGAAACATGTAGAGTCCGACAGAGATACTACCCAAAAAGTGAGAGGGTCATCGGAAATGAAGCGTTTCGCGTATTTTCGTAGTCATCTTCGATTAGTTAAGGGATTCGGGTAATTTAGTTGGATTCGATGGAAGAGTCTCGGGAAACATGTAGAGTATGATAGAGATGTTACTTGAAAAGTGGTAAGGTAATGAGAAATGAGGCATTTCGCGTATTTTCGTATTAGTCTTCGATTACTTAAGGGTAATTTATTTGAATTCGGTGGAAGAGTCTAGGGAAAGATGTAGAGTTCAGCAGAGATGCTACTTGAACAATGGGAAGGTCATCAGGAAAGAGGCGTCTCGTGTATTTTCGTATTAATCTTCGATTAGTTAAGAGATTCGGGTAATTTAGCTGGATTTGGTGTAAGAGTCTCGGGAAGGGAAAGATGTAGAGTCTGACAGAGATGTTACCTGAAAAGTGGGAAGGTAATTAGAAATGAGGCGTTTCGCGTATTTTCGTATTAGTCTTCGATTAGTTAAGACATTCGGGTAATTTAGTTGGATTCGGTGGAAGTCTCGGGAAAGATGTAGAGCCCGACAGATATGCTACCTGAAAAGTGAGATCATCAGAAATGAGGCGTTTTGCGTATTTTTGTAGGTGTTTTCGATTAGTTAAGTGATTTGGGTAAATTACCTAAGAGTCTCGGGAAAGAAGTAGAGGTCTATAGAGAAGCCACCTGAAAAGTGATAAGGTAATGAGAAATGAGGCGTTTCGCGTATTTTCGTAGGCATATTCGATTAGTTAAGGGATTAGGGTAATTTAGTGGGATTCGGTCGAAGAATCTCGGGAAAGATGTAGAGTCCGACAGAGATGCTACTTGAAAAGTGGGAAGATCATCAAGAAAGAGGCGTTTCGTGTATGTTCGTAGGCGTCTTCGATTAGTTAAGTGATTTGGGTAAATTAGTTGGATCTGGTCTAAGAGTCTCGGGAAACATGAGGAGTTCAACAGAGATGCTACTTGAAAAGTGGGAAGGGCATCGGGAAAGAGGCGTTTTGCGTATTTTCGTAGGCGTCTTCGATTAGTTAAGTGATTCGGATAAATTAGTTGGATTCAATCTAAGAGTCTCGGGAAAGAAGTAGAGTCTTACAGAGATGCTACTTGAAAAGTGGGAAGGGCATTAGGAAAGAGGCGTTTCGCGTATTTTCGTAGGAGTCATCGATTAGTTAAGGGATTCGGGTAATTTAGTTGGATTCGGTGGAAGTGTTTCGGGAAAGATGTAGGGTCCAACAGAGATGCCACTTGAAAAGTGATAAGGTCATGAAAAAAGAGACGTTTCGTGTATTTTCGTAGGCATCTTGGATTAGTTAAGGGATTCGGGTAATTTAGTTGGATTCGGTAGAAGAGTCTCGCGAAACATGTAGAGTCCGACAGAGATGCTACCTAAAAAGTGAGAGGGTCATCGGAAATGAGGCGTTTCGCGTATTTTCGTAGGCATCTTCGATTAGTTAAGGGATTCGGGTAATTTAGTTGGATTCGGTGGAAGAGTTTCGGGAAAGATGTAGAGTCCGACAGAGATGCTGCTTAAAAAGTGAGAGGGCATCAGGAAATGAGACGTTTCGCGAATTTTCATAGGCATCTTCGATTAGTTAAGGGATTCGGGTAATTTAGTTGGATTCGGTGGAAGAGTCTCGGAAAAGATGTAGAGTCCGACAGAGATGCTGCTTAAAAAGTGAGAGGGCATCAGGAAATGAGACGTTTCGCGAATTTTCATAGGCATCTTCGATTAGTTATGGGATTCGGGCAATTTAGTTGGATTCGGTGGAAGAGTCTCGGGAAAGATGTAGAGTTTAACAGAGATGTTACTTGAAAAGTGGGAAGGTAATAGAAATGAGGCGTTTCGCGTATTTTCGTAGGCGTCTTCGGTTAGTTAAGTGATTCGGGTAAATTAGTTGGATCCGGTCTAAGAGTCTCGGGAATGAAGTAGTCTTACAGAGATGCTACTTGAAAAGTGGGAAGGGCATTAGGAAAGAGGCGTTTAGTGTATTTTGTAGGCGTCTTCGATTAGTTAAGTGATTTGCGTAAATTAGTTGGATCCGGTCTAAGAGTCCCGGGAAAGATGTGGAGTTCAACAGAGATGCTACGTGAAAAGTTTGAAGGGCATCGGGAAAGAGGCATTTTGCGTATTTTCGCAGGCGTCTTCGATTAGTTAAGCGATTCGTATAAATTAGTTGGATTCAGTCTAAGAGTCTCGGGAAAGAAGTAGAGTCCTACAGAGATGCTACTTGAAAAGTGGGAAGGGCATTAGGAATGAGACGTTTCGCGTATTTTCGTAGGAGTCATCGATTAGTTAAGGGATTTGGATAATTTAGTTGGATTCGGTGGATGAGTTTCGGGAAAGATGTAGAGTCCAACAGAGATGCCACTTAGTTAAGGGATTCGGGTAATTTAGTTGGATTCGGTGGAAGAGCCTCGGGAAAGATGTAGAGTCCGACGGAGACGCTACTTGAAAAGTGAGAGGGTCTTCAGAATTGAGGGGTGTCGCGTATTTTCGTAGGTGTTTCCGATTAGTTAAGTGATTCGGGCAATTTAGTTGGATTCGGAGGAAGAATCTCGGGAAAGATGTAGAGTCCGACAGAGATGCTTCTTAAAAAGTAAGAGGGAATCAGGAAATGAGGCGTCTCGCGTATTTTCGTAGGCGTTTTCGATTAGTTAAGTGATTCGGGCAATTTAGTTGAATTCGGTCGGAGAGTCTCGGGAAAGATGTAGAGTCCGATAGAGGTGCTACTTAAAAAGTGAGAGTGCATCAGGAAAGAGACGTCTCGCGTATTTTAGTAGGCATATTCGATTAGTTATGGGATTCGGGCAATTTAGTTGGATCCGGTGGAAGAATCTCGGGAAAGATGTAGAGTCCGACAGAGATGCTACTTAAAAAGTGAGAGGGCATCAGGAAAGAGGCGTTTCGTTTATTTTCGTAGGAGTCTCCGATTAGTTAAGGGATCCGTGTAATTTAGTTGGATTCGGTTTAGGAGTCTCGGGAAAGCTGCAGAGTCCGACAGAGATGCTACTTGAAAAGTGAGAGGGTCTTCAGAAATGAGGTGTGTCGCGTATTTTCGTAGGCGTATTCGATTAGTTAAGGGATTCGGGCAATTTAGTTGGATTCGGTCGAAGAGTTTCGGGAAAGATGTAGAGTCCGACAGAGATGCTTCTTAAAAAGTAAGAGGGAATCAGGAAATGAGGCGTTTCGCGGATTTTCGTAGGCATCTTCGATTAGTTATGGGATTTGGGCAATTTAGTTGGATTCGGTGGAAGAGTCTCGGGAAAGATGTAGAGTCGGACAGAGATGACACTTAAAAAGTGAGAGGGCATCAGGAAAGGGGCGTTTCGTGTATTTTCGTGGGAGTCTCCGATTAGTAAAGGGATCCGGGTAATTTAGTTGGATTCGGTCTAAGAGTCCCGGGAAAGGTGTAGAGTCAGACAGGGATGTTATTTGAAAAGTGAGAGGGTCATCCGGAAATGAGGCGTTTCGCGTATTTTCGTAGGCATCTTCGATTAGTTAAGGGATTCGGGTAATTTAGTGGGATTCGGTCAAAGAATCTCGGGAAAGATGTAGAGTCCGACAGAGATGCTACTTGAAAAGTGGGAAGATCATCAAGAAAGAGGCGTTCCGTGTATTTTCGTAGGCGTCTTCGATTAGTTAAGTGATTTGCGTAAATTAGTTGGATTCGGTCTAAGAGTCCCGGGAAAGATGTGGAGTTCAACAGAGATGCTACTTGAAAAGTGGGAAGGGCATTAGGAAAGAGGCGTTTCGCGTATGTTCGTAGGTATCTTGGATTAGTAAAGGGATTCGGGTAATGTAGTTGGATTCGGTGGAAGAGTCTCGGGAAAGATGTAGAGTTTAACAGAGATGTTACTTGAAAAGTGGGAAGGTAATGGAAATGAGGCGTTTCGCGTATTTTCGTAGGCGTCTTCGATTAGTTAAGTGATTCGGGTAAATTAGTTGGATCCGGTCTAAGAGTCTCGGGAAAGAAGTAGAGTCTTACAGAGATGCTACTTGAAAAGTGGGAAGGGCATTAGGAAAGAGGCGTTTCGCGTATTTTCGTAGGAGTCATCGATTAGTTAAGGGATTTGGGTAATTTAGTTGGATTCGGTGGAAGAGTTTCGGGAAAGATGTAGAGTCAGACAGGGATGTTATTTGAAAAGTGAGAGGGTCATCCGGAAATGAGGCGTTTCGCGTATTTTCGTAGGCATCTTCGATTAGTTAAGGGATTCGGGTAATTTAGTGGGATTCGGTCAAAGAATCTCGGGAAAGATGTAGAGTCCGACAGAGATGCTACTTGAAAAGTGGGAAGATCATCAAGAAAGAGGCGTTCCGTGTATTTTCGTAGGCGTCTTCGATTAGTTAAGTGATTTGCGTAAATTAGTTGGATTCGGTCTAAGAGTCCCGGGAAAGATGTGGAGTTCAACAGAGATGCTACTTGAAAAGTGGGAAGGGCATTAGGAAAGAGGCGTTTCGCGTATGTTCGTAGGCATCTTGGATTAGTAAAGGGATTCGGGTAATGTAGTTGGATTCGGTGGAAGAGTCTCGGGAAAGATGTAGAGTTTAACAGAGATGTTACTTGAAAAGTGGGAAGGTAATGGAAATGAGGCGTTTCGCGTATTTTCGTAGGCGTCTTCGATTAGTTAAGTGATTCGGGTAAATTAGTTGGATCCGGTCTAAGAGTCTCGGGAAAGAAGTAGAGTCTTACAGAGATGCTACTTGAAAAGTGGGAAGGGCATTAGGAAAGAGGCGTTTCGCGTATTTTCGTAGGAGTCATCGATTAGTTAAGGGATTTGGGTAATTTAGTTGGATTCGGTGGAAGAGTTTCGGGAAAGATGTAGAGTCCAACAGAGATGCCACTTAGTTAAGGGATTCGGGTAATTTAGTTGGATTCGGTGGAAGAGTCTCGGAAAAGATGTAGAGTCTGACAGAGATGCTGCTTAAAAAGTGAGAGGGCAACGTTTCGCGTATTTTCATAGGCATCTTCGATTAGTTATGGGATTCGGGCAATTTAGTTGGGTTCGGTGGAAGAGTCTCGGGAAAGATGTAGAGTCCGACAGAGATGACACTTAAAAAGTGAGAGGACATCAGGAAAGGGGCGTTTCGTGTACTTTCGTGGGAGTCTCCGATTAGTTAAGGGATCCAGGTAATATAGTTGGATTCGGTCTAAGAGTCGCGGGAAAGGTGTAGAGTCCGACAGAGATGCTATTTGAAAAGTGAGAGGGTCATCCGGAAATGTAGGCATCTTCGATTAGTTAAGGGATTCGGGTAATTTAGTTGGATTCGGTGGAAGAGTCTCGGGGAAGATGTAGAGTATGATAGAGATGTTACTTAAAAAGTGGGAAGGTAATGAGAAATGAGGTATTTCGCGTATTTTCGTATTAGTCTTCGATTGGTTAAGGGATTAGGGTAATTTAGTTGAATTCGGTGGAAGAGTCTGGGGAAAGATGTAGAGTTCAACAGAGATGCTAGTTGAATAGTGGGAAGGTCATCAGGAAAGAGGCGTTTCGCGTATTTTCGTATTAGTCTTCCATTAGTGAAGGGATTCGGGTAATTTGGTTGGATTCGGTGGAAGTCTCGGGAAAGATGTAGGGCCCGACAGAGATGCTACTTGAAAAGTGAGATCATCGGAAATGCGGCGTTTTGCGTATATTTGTAGGCGTTTTCGATTAGTTAAGTGATTTGGGTAAATTAGTTGGATCCGGTCTAAGAGTCTCGGGAATGAAGTAGAGGTCTATAGAGAAGCCACTTGAAAAGTGATAAGGTAATGAGAAATGAGGCGTTTCGCGTATTTTCGTAGGCATCTTCGATTAGTTAAGGGATTAGGGTAATTTAGTGGGATTCGGTCTAAGAGTCCCGGGAAAGATGTGGAGTTCAACAGAGATGCTACTTGAAAAGTGGGAAGGGCATTAGGAAAGAGGCGTTTCGCGTATGTTCGTAGGCATCTTGGATTAGTAAAGGGATTCGGGTAATTTAGTTGGATTCGGTGGAAGAGTCTCGGGAAAGATGTAGAGATTAACAGAGATGTTACTTGAAAAGTGGGAAGGTAATAGAAATGAGGCGTTTCGCGTATTTTCGTAGGCGTCTTCGATTAGTTAAGTGATTCGGGTAAATTAGTTGGATCCGGTCTAAGAGTCTCGGGAATGAAGCAGTCTTACAGAGATGCTACTTGAAAAGTGGGAAGGGCATTAGGAAAGAGGCGTTTAGTGTATTTTCG
The DNA here is from genome assembly GCA_963680705.1 of Rhagium mordax. Classification (NCBI taxonomy): domain Eukaryota; kingdom Metazoa; phylum Arthropoda; class Insecta; order Coleoptera; family Cerambycidae; genus Rhagium; species Rhagium mordax. The sequence continues at coordinate 23,406,275 of OY796662.1, forward strand.
TAGGCGTCTTCGATTAGTTAAGTGATTCGGGTAAATTAGTTGGATCCGGTCTAAGAGTCTCGGGAATGAAGCAGTCTTACAGAGATGCTACTTGAAAAGTGGGAAGGGCATTAGGAAAGAGGCGTTTAGTGTATTTTCGTAGGCGTCTTCGATTAGTTAAGTGATTTGCGTAAATTAGTTGGATCCGGTCTAAGAGTCCCGGGTAAGATGTGGAGTTCAACAGAGATGCTACTTGAAAAGTTTGAAGGGCATCGGGAAAGCTTTGCGTATTTTCGTAGGCGTCTTCGATTAGTTAAGCGATTCGTACAAATTAGTTGGATTCAGTCTAAGAGTCTCGGGAAAGAAGTAGAGTCCTACAGAGATGCTACTTGAAAAGTGGGAAGGGCATTAGGAATGAGGCGTTTCGCGTATGTTCGTAGGCATCTTGGATTAGTTAAGGAATTCGGGTAATTTAGTTGGATTCGGTGGAAGAGTTTCGGGAAAGATGTAGAGTCCAACAGAGATGCCACTTGAAAAGTGATAAGGTCATGAGAAAAGAGACGTTTCGTGTATTTTCTTGGATTAGTTAAGGGATTCGGGTAATTTAGTTAGTTGCATTCGGTGGAAGAGTCTCGGGAAACATGTAGAGTCCGACAGAGATACTACCCAAAAAGTGAGAGGGTCATCGGAAATGAAGCGTTTCGCGTATTTTCGTAGTCATCTTCGATTAGTTAAGGGATTCGGGTAATTTAGTTGGATTCGATGGAAGAGTCTCGGGAAACATGTAGAGTATGATAGAGATGTTACTTGAAAAGTGGTAAGGTAATGAGAAATGAGGCATTTCGCGTATTTTCGTATTAGTCTTCGATTACTTAAGGGTAATTTATTTGAATTCGGTGGAAGAGTCTAGGGAAAGATGTAGAGTTCAGCAGAGATGCTACTTGAACAATGGGAAGGTCATCAGGAAAGAGGCGTCTCGTGTATTTTCGTATTAGTCTTCGATTAGTTAAGAGATTCGGGTAATTTAGCTGGATTTGGTGTAAGAGTCTCGGGAAGGGAAAGATGTAGAGTCTGACAGAGATGTTACCTGAAAAGTGGGAAGGTAATTAGAAATGAGGCGTTTCGCGTATTTTCGTATTAGTCTTCGATTAGTTAAGACATTCGGGTAATTTAGTTGGATTCGGTGGAAGTCTCGGGAAAGATGTAGAGCCCGACAGATATGCTACCTGAAAAGTGAGATCATCAGAAATGAGGCGTTTTGCGTATTTTTGTAGGTGTTTTCGATTAGTTAAGTGATTTGGGTAAATTACCTAAGAGTCTCGGGAAAGAAGTAGAGGTCTATAGAGAAGCCACCTGAAAAGTGATAAGGTAATGAGAAATGAGGCGTTTCGCGTATTTTCGTAGGCATATTCGATTAGTTAAGGGATTAGGGTAATTTAGTGGGATTCGGTCGAAGAATCTCGGGAAAGATGTAGAGTCCGACAGAGATGCTACTTGAAAAGTGGGAAGATCATCAAGAAAGAGGCGTTTCGTGTATGTTCGTAGGCGTCTTCGATTAGTTAAGTGATTTGGGTAAATTAGTTGGATCTGGTCTAAGAGTCTCGGGAAACATGAGGAGTTCAACAGAGATGCTACTTGAAAAGTGGGAAGGGCATCGGGAAAGAGGCGTTTTGCGTATTTTCGTAGGCGTCTTCGATTAGTTAAGTGATTCGGATAAATTAGTTGGATTCAATCTAAGAGTCTCGGGAAAGAAGTAGAGTCTTACAGAGATGCTACTTGAAAAGTGGGAAGGGCATTAGGAAAGAGGCGTTTCGCGTATTTTCGTAGGAGTCATCGATTAGTTAAGGGATTCGGGTAATTTAGTTGGATTCGGTGGAAGTGTTTCGGGAAAGATGTAGGGTCCAACAGAGATGCCACTTGAAAAGTGATAAGGTCATGAAAAAAGAGACGTTTCGTGTATTTTCGTAGGCATCTTGGATTAGTTAAGGGATTCGGGTAATTTAGTTGGATTCGGTAGAAGAGTCTCGCGAAACATGTAGAGTCCGACAGAGATGCTACCTAAAAAGTGAGAGGGTCATCGGAAATGAGGCGTTTCGCGTATTTTCGTAGGCATCTTCGATTAGTTAAGGGATTCGGGTAATTTAGTTGGATTCGGTGGAAGAGTTTCGGGAAAGATGTAGAGTCCGACAGAGATGCTGCTTAAAAAGTGAGAGGGCATCAGGAAATGAGACGTTTCGCGAATTTTCATAGGCATCTTCGATTAGTTAAGGGATTCGGGTAATTTAGTTGGATTCGGTGGAAGAGTCTCGGAAAAGATGTAGAGTCCGACAGAGATGCTGCTTAAAAAGTGAGAGGGCATCAGGAAATGAGACGTTTCGCGAATTTTCATAGGCATCTTCGATTAGTTATGGGATTCGGGCAATTTAGTTGGATTCGGTGGAAGAGTCTCGGGAAAGATGTAGAGTTTAACAGAGATGTTACTTGAAAAGTGGGAAGGTAATAGAAATGAGGCGTTTCGCGTATTTTCGTAGGCGTCTTCGGTTAGTTAAGTGATTCGGGTAAATTAGTTGGATCCGGTCTAAGAGTCTCGGGAATGAAGTAGTCTTACAGAGATGCTACTTGAAAAGTGGGAAGGGCATTAGGAAAGAGGCGTTTAGTGTATTTTGTAGGCGTCTTCGATTAGTTAAGTGATTTGCGTAAATTAGTTGGATCCGGTCTAAGAGTCCCGGGAAAGATGTGGAGTTCAACAGAGATGCTACGTGAAAAGTTTGAAGGGCATCGGGAAAGAGGCATTTTGCGTATTTTCGCAGGCGTCTTCGATTAGTTAAGCGATTCGTATAAATTAGTTGGATTCAGTCTAAGAGTCTCGGGAAAGAAGTAGAGTCCTACAGAGATGCTACTTGAAAAGTGGGAAGGGCATTAGGAATGAGACGTTTCGCGTATTTTCGTAGCAGTCATCGATTAGTTAAGGGATTTGGATAATTTAGTTGGATTCGGTGGATGAGTTTCGGGAAAGATGTAGAGTCCAACAGAGATGCCACTTAGTTAAGGGATTCGGGTAATTTAGTTGGATTCGGTGGAAGAGCCTCGGGAAAGATGTAGAGTCCGACGGAGACGCTACTTGAAAAGTGAGAGGGTCTTCAGAATTGAGGGGTGTCGCGTATTTTCGTAGGTGTTTCCGATTAGTTAAGTGATTCGGGCAATTTAGTTGGATTCGGAGGAAGAATCTCGGGAAAGATGTAGAGTCCGACAGAGATGCTTCTTAAAAAGTAAGAGGGAATCAGGAAATGAGGCGTCTCGCGTATTTTCGTAGGCGTTTTCGATTAGTTAAGTGATTCGGGCAATTTAGTTGAATTCGGTCGGAGAGTCTCGGGAAAGATGTAGAGTCCGATAGAGGTGCTACTTAAAAAGTGAGAGTGCATCAGGAAAGAGACGTCTCGCGTATTTTAGTAGGCATATTCGATTAGTTATGGGATTCGGGCAATTTAGTTGGATCCGGTGGAAGAATCTCGGGAAAGATGTAGAGTCCGACAGAGATGCTACTTAAAAAGTGAGAGGGCATCAGGAAAGAGGCGTTTCGTTTATTTTCGTAGGAGTCTCCGATTAGTTAAGGGATCCGTGTAATTTAGTTGGATTCGGTTTAGGAGTCTCGGGAAAGCTGCAGAGTCCGACAGAGATGCTACTTGAAAAGTGAGAGGGTCTTCAGAAATGAGGTGTGTCGCGTATTTTCGTAGGCGTATTCGATTAGTTAAGGGATTCGGGCAATTTAGTTGGATTCGGTCGAAGAGTTTCGGGAAAGATGTAGAGTCCGACAGAGATGCTTCTTAAAAAGTAAGAGGGAATCAGGAAATGAGGCGTTTCGCGGATTTTCGTAGGCATCTTCGATTAGTTATGGGATTTGGGCAATTTAGTTGGATTCGGTGGAAGAGTCTCGGGAAAGATGTAGAGTCGGACAGAGATGACACATAAAAAGTGAGAGGGCATCAGGAAAGGGGCGTTTCGTGTATTTTCGTGGGAGTCTCCGATTAGTAAAGGGATCCGGGTAATTTAGTTGGATTCGGTCTAAGAGTCCCGGGAAAGGTGTAGAGTCAGACAGGGATGCTATTTGAAAAGTGAGAGGGTCATCCGGAAATGAGGCGTTTCGCGTATTTTCGTAGGCATCTTCGATTAGTTAAGGGATTCGGGTAATTTAGTGGGATTCGGTCAAAGAATCTCGGGAAAGATGTAGAGTCCGACAGAGATGCTACTTGAAAAGTGGGAAGATCATCAAGAAAGAGGCGTTCCGTGTATTTTCGTAGGCGTCTTCGATTAGTTAAGTGATTTGCGTAAATTAGTTGGATTCGGTCTAAGAGTCCCGGGAAAGATGTGGAGTTCAACAGAGATGCTACTTGAAAAGTGGGAAGGGCATTAGGAAAGAGGCGTTTCGCGTATGTTCGTAGGCATCTTGGATTAGTAAAGGGATTCGGGTAATGTAGTTGGATTCGGTGGAAGAGTCTCGGGAAAGATGTAGAGTTTAACAGAGATGTTACTTGAAAAGTGGGAAGGTAATGGAAATGAGGCGTTTCGCGTATTTTCGTAGGCGTCTTCGATTAGTTAAGTGATTCGGGTAAATTAGTTGGATCCGGTCTAAGAGTCTCGGGAAAGAAGTAGAGTCTTACAGAGATGCTACTTGAAAAGTGGGAAGGGCATTAGGAAAGAGGCGTTTCGCGTATTTTCGTAGGAGTCATCGATTAGTTAAGGGATTTGGGTAATTTAGTTGGATTCGGTGGAAGAGTTTCGGGAAAGATGTAGAGTCCAACAGAGATGCCACTTAGTTAAGGGATTCGGGTAATTTAGTTGGATTCGGTGGAAGAGTCTCGGAAAAGATGTAGAGTCTGACAGAGATGCTGCTTAAAAAGTGAGAGGGCAACGTTTCGCGTATTTTCATAGGCATCTTCGATTAGTTATGGGATTCGGGCAATTTAGTTGGGTTCGGTGGAAGAGTCTCGGGAAAGATGTAGAGTCCGACAGAGATGACACTTAAAAAGTGAGAGGACATCAGGAAAGGGGCGTTTCGTGTACTTTCGTGGGAGTCTCCGATTAGTTAAGGGATCCAGGTAATATAGTTGGATTCGGTCTAAGAGTCGCGGGAAAGGTGTAGAGTCCGACAGAGATGCTATTTGAAAAGTGAGAGGGTCATCCGGAAATGTAGGCATCTTCGATTAGTTAAGGGATTCGGGTAATTTAGTTGGATTCGGTGGAAGAGTCTCGGGAAAGATGTAGAGTATGATAGAGATGTTACTTAAAAAGTGGGAAGGTAATGAGAAATGAGGTATTTCGCGTATTTTCGTATTAGTCTTCGATTGGTTAAGGGATTAGGGTAATTTAGTTGAATTCGGTGGAAGAGTCTGGGGAAAGATGTAGAGTTCAACAGAGATGCTAGTTGAATAGTGGGAAGGTCATCAGGAAAGAGGCGTTTCGCGTATTTTCGTATTAGTCTTCCATTAGTGAAGGGATTCGGGTAATTTGGTTGGATTCGGTGGAAGTCTCGGGAAAGATGTAGGGCCCGACAGAGATGCTACTTGAAAAGTGAGATCATCGGAAATGCGGCGTTTTGCGTATATTTGTAGGCGTTTTCGATTAGTTAAGTGATTTGGGTAAATTAGTTGGATCCGGTCTAAAAGTCTCGGGAATGAAGTAGAGGTCTATAGAGAAGCCACTTGAAAAGTGATAAGGTAATGAGAAATGAGGCGTTTCGCGTATTTTCGTAGGCATCTTCGATTAGTTAAGGGATTAGGGTAATTTAGTGGGATTCGGTCTAAGAGTCCCGGGAAAGATGTGGAGTTCAACAGAGATGCTACTTGAAAAGTGGGAAGGGCATTAGGAAAGAGGCGTTTCGCGTATGTTCGTATGCATCTTGGATTAGTAAAGGGATTCGGGTAATTTAGTTGGATTCGGTGGAAGAGTCTCGGGAAAGATGTAGAGATTAACAGAGATGTTACTTGAAAAGTGGGAAGGTAATAGAAATGAGGCGTTTCGCGTATTTTCGTAGGCGTCTTCGATTAGTTAAGTGATTCGGGTAAATTAGTTGGATCCGGTCTAAGAGTCTCGGGAATGAAGCAGTCTTACAGAGATGCTACTTGAAAAGTGGGAAGGGCATTAGGAAAGAGGCGTTTCGCGTATTTTCGTAGGAGTCATCGATTAGTTAAGGGATTTGGGTAATTTAGTTGGATTCGGTGGAAGAGTTTCGGGAAAGATGTAGAGTCCAACAGAGATGTCACTTAGTTAAGGGATTCGGGTAATTTAGTTGGATTCGGTGGAAGAGTCTCGGAAAAGATGTAGAGTCCGACAGAGATGCTGCTTAAAAAGTGAGAGGGCATCAGGAAAGGGGCGTTTCGTGTACTTTCGTGGGAGTCTCCGATTAGTTAAGGGATCCAGGTAATATAGTTGGATTCGGTCTAAGAGTCTCGGGAAAGGTGTAGAGTCCGACAGAGATGCTATTTGAAAAGTGAGAGGGTCATCCGGAAATGAGGCGTTTCGCGTATTTTCGTAGGCATCTTCGATTAGTTAAGGGATTCGGGTAATTTAGTTGGATTCGGTGGAAGAGTCTCGGGAAAGATGTAGAGCCCGACAGATATGCTACCTGAAAAGTGAGATCATCAGAAATGAGGCGTTTTGCGTATTTTTGTAGGTGTTTTCGATTAGTTAAGTGATTTGGGTAAATTAGTTGGATCCGGTCTAAGAGTCTCGGGAAAGAAGTAGAGGTCTATAGAGTGGATCTGGTCTAAGAGTCTCGGGAAACATGAGGAGTTCAACAGAGATGCTACTTGAAAAGTGGGAAGGGCATCGGGAAAGAGGCGTTTTGCGTATTTTCGTAGGCGTCTTCGATTAGTTAAGTGATTCGGATAAATTAGTTGGATTCAATCTAAGAGTCTCGGGAAAGAAGTAGAGTCTTACAGAGATGCTACTTGAAAAGTGGGAAGGGCATTAGGAAAGAGGCGTTTCGCGTATTTTCGTAGGAGTCATCGATTAGTTAAGGGATTCGGGTAATTTAGTTGGATTCGGTGGAAGTGTTTCGGGAAAGATGTAGGGTCCAACAGAGATGCCACTTGAAAAGTGATAAGGTCATAAAAAAAGAGACGTTTCGTGTATTTTCGTAGGCATCTTGGATTAGTTAAGGGATTCGGGTAATTTAGTTGGATTCGGTAGAAGAGTCTCGCGAAACATGTAGAGTCCGACAGAGATGCTACCTAAAAAGTGAGAGGGTCATCGGAAATGAGGCGTTTCGCGTATTTTCGTAGGCATCTTCGATTAGTTAAGGGATTCGGGTAATTTAGTTGGATTCGGTGGAAGAGTCTCGGAAAAGATGTAGAGTCCGACAGAGATACTGCTTAAAAAGTGAGAGGGCATCAGGAAATGAGACGTTTCGCGTATTTTCATAGGCATCTTCGATTAGTTATGGGATTCGGGCAATTTAGTTGGGTTCGGTGGAAGAGTCTCGGGAAAGATGTAGAGTCCGACAGAGATGACACTTAAAAAGTGAGAGGGCATCAGGAAAGGGGCGTTTCGTATACTTTCGTGGGAGTCTCCGATTAGTTAAGGGATCCAGGTAATATAGTTGGATTCGGTCTAAGAGTCTCGGGAAAGGTGTAGAGTCCGACAGAGATGCTATTTGAAAAGTGAGAGGGTCATCCGGAAATGAGGCGTTTCGCGTATTTTCGTAGGCATCTTCGATTAGTTAAGGGATTAGGGTAATTTAGTGGGATTCGGTCGAAGAATCTCGGGAAAGATGTAGAGTCCGACAGAGATGCTACTTGAAAAGTGGGAAGATCATCAAGAAAGAGGCGTTCCGTGTATTTTCTTAGGCGTCTTCGATTAGTTAGTGATTTGCGTAAATTAGTTGGATTCGGTCTAAGAGTCCCGGGAAAGATGTGGAGTTCAACAGAGGTGCTACTTGAAAAGTGGGAAGGGCATTAGGAAAGAGGCGTTTCGCGTATGTTCGTAGGCATCTTGGATTAGTAAAGGGATTCGGGTAATGTAGTTGGATTCGGTGGAAGAGTCTCGGGAAAGATGTAGAGTTTAACAGAGATGTTACTTGAAAAGTGGGAAGGTAATGGAAATGAGGCGTTTCGCGTATTTTCGTAGGCGTCTTCGATTAGTTAAGTGATTCGGGTAAATTAGTTGGATCCGGTCTAAGAGTCTCGGGAAAGAAGTAGAGTCTTACAGAGATGCTACTTGAAAAGTGGGAAGGGCATTAGGAAAGAGGCGTTTCGCGTATTTTCGTAGGAGTCATCGATTAGTTAAGGGATTTGGGTAATTTAGTTGGATTCGGTGGAAGAGTTTCGGGAAAGATGTAGAGTCCAACAGAGATGTCACTTAGTTAAGGGATTCGGGTAATTTAGTTGGATTCGGTGGAAGAGTCTCGGAAAAGATGTAGAGTCCGACAGAGATGCTGCTTAAAAAGTGAGAGGGCATCGGGAAAGGGGCGTTTCGTGTACTTTCGTGGGAGTCTCCGATTAGTTAAGGGATCCAGGTAATATAGTTGGATTCGGTCTAAGAGTCTCGGGAAAGGTGTAGAGTCCGACAGAGATGCTATTTGAAAAGTGAGAGGGTCATCCGGAAATGAGGCGTTTCGCGTATTTTCGTAGGCATCTTCGATTAGTTAAGGGATTCGGGTAATTTAGTTGGATTCGGTGGAAGAGTCTCGGGAAAGATGTAGAGTATGATAGAGATGTTACTTAAAAAGTGGGAAGGTAATGAGAAATGAGGTATTTCGCGTATTTTCGTATTAGTCTTCGATTGGTTAAGGGATTAGGGTAATTTAGTTGAATTCGGTGGAAGAGTCTGGGGAAAGATGTAGAGTTCAACAGAGATGCTAGTTGAATAGTGGGAAGGTCATCAGGAAAGAGGCGTTTCGTGTATTTTCGTATTAGTCTTCGATTAGTTAAGACATTCGGGTAATTTAGTTGGATTCGGTGGAAGAGTTTCGGGAAAGATGTAGAATCCAACAGAGATGCCACTTGAAAAGTGATAAGGTCATGAGAAAAGAGACGTTTCGTGTATTTTCGTAGGCATCTTGGATTAGTTAAGGGATTCGGGTAATTTAGTTAGTTGCATTCGGTGGAAGAGTCTCGGGAAACATGTAGAGTCCGACAGAGATACTACCCAAAAAGTGAGAGGGTCATCGGAAATGAAGCGTTTCGCGTATTTTCGTAGTCATCTTCGATTAGTTAAGGGATTCGGGTAATTTAGTTGGATTCGATGGAAGAGTCTCGGGAAACATGTAGAGTATGATAGAGATGTTACTTGAAAAGTGGTAAGGTAATGAGAAATGAGGCATTTCGCGTATTTTCGTATTAGTCTTCGATTACTTAAGGGTAATTTATTTGAATTCGGTGGAAGAGTCTAGGGAAAGATGTAGAGTTCAGCAGAGATGCTACTTGAACAATGGGAAGGTCATCAAGAAAGAGGCGTCTCGTGTATTTTCGTATTAGTCTTCGATTAGTTAAGAGATTCGGGTAATTTAGCTGGATTTGGTGTAAGAGTCTCGGGAAGGGAAAGATGTAGAGTCTGACAGAGATGTTACCTGAAAAGTGGGAAGGTAATTAGAAATGAGGCGTTTCGCGTATTTTCGTATTAGTCTTCGATTAGTTAAGACATTCGGGTAATTTAGTTGGATTCGGTGGAAGTCTCGGGAAAGATGTAGAGCCCGACAGATATGCTACCTGAAAAGTGAGATCATCAGAAATGAGGCGTTTTGCGTATTTTTGTAGGTGTTTTCGATTAGTTAAGTGATTTGGGTAAATTAGTTGGATCCGGTCTAAGAGTCTCGGGAAAGAAGTAGAGGTCTATAGAGTGGATCTGGTCTAAGAGTCTCGGGAAACATGAGGAGTTCAACAGAGATGCTACTTGAAAAGTGGGAAGGGCATCGGGAAAGAGGCGTTTTGCGTATTTTCGTAGGCGTCTTCGATTAGTTAAGTGATTCGGATAAATTAGTTGGATTCAATCTAAGAGTCTCGGGAAAGAAGTAGAGTCTTACAGAGATGCTACTTGAAAAGTGGGAAGGGCATTAGGAAAGAGGCGTTTCGCGTATTTTCGTAGGAGTCATCGATTAGTTAAGGGATTCGGGTAATTTAGTTGGATTCGGTGGAAGTGTTTCGGGAAAGATGTAGGGTCCAACAGAGATGCCACTTGAAAAGTGATAAGGTCATGAAAAAAGAGACGTTTCGTGTATTTTCGTGGGCATCTTGGATTAGTTAAGGGATTCGGGTAATTTAGTTGGATTCGGTAGAAGAGTCTCGCGAAACATGTAGAGTCCGACAGAGATGCTACCTAAAAAGTGAGAGGGTCATCGGAAATGAGGCGTTTCGCGTATTTTCGTAGGCATCTTCGATTAGTTAAGGGATTCGGGTAATTTAGTTGGATTCGGTGGAAGAGTCTCGGAAAAGATGTAGAGTCCGACAGAGATACTGCTTAAAAAGTGAGAGGGCATCAGGAAATGAGACGTTTCGCGTATTTTCATAGGCATCTTCGATTAGTTATGGGATTCGGGCAATTTAGTTGGGTTCGGTGGAAGAGTCTCGGGAAAGATGTAGAGTCCGACAGAGATGACACTTAAAAAGTGAGAGGGCATCAGGAAAGGGACGTTTCGTATACTTTCGTGGGAGTCTCCGATTAGTTAAGGGATCCAGGTAATATAGTTGGATTCGGTCTAAGAGTCTCGGGAAAGGTGTAGAGTCCGACAGAGATGCTATTTGAAAAGTGAGAGGGTCATCCGGAAATGAGGCGTTTCGCGTATTTTCGTAGGCATCTTCGATTAGTTAAGGGATTAGGGTAATTTAGTGGGATTCGGTCGAAGAATCTCGGGAAAGATGTAGAGTCCGACAGAGATGCTACTTGAAAAGTGGGAAGATCATCAAGAAAGAGGCGTTCCGTGTATTTTCTTAGGCGTCTTCGATTAGTTAGTGATTTGCGTAAATTAGTTGGATTCGGTCTAAGAGTCCCGGGAAAGATGTGGAGTTCAACAGAGATGCTACTTGAAAAGTGGGAAGGGCATTAGGAAAGAGGCGTTTCGCGTATGTTCGTAGGCATCTTGGATTAGTAAAGGGATTCGGGTAATGTAGTTGGATTCGGTGGAAGAGTCTCGGGAAAGATGTAGAGTTTAACAGAGATGTTACTTGAAAAGTGGGAAGGTAATGGAAATGAGGCGTTTCGCGTATTTTCGTAGGCGTCTTCGATTAGTTAAGTGATTCGGGTAAATTAGTTGGATCCGGTCTAAGAGTCTCGGGAAAGAAGTAGAGTCTTACAGAGATGCTACTTGAAAAGTGGGAAGGGCATTAGGAAAGAGGCGTTTCGCGTATTTTCGTAGGAGTCATCGATTAGTTAAGGGATTTGGGTAATTTAGTTGGATTCGGTGGAAGAGTTTCGGGAAAGATGTAGAGTCCAACAGAGATGTCACTTAGTTAAGGGATTCGGGTAATTTAGTTGGATTCGGTGGAAGAGTCTCGGAAAAGATGTAGAGTCCGACAGAGATGCTGCTTAAAAAGTGAGAGGGCATCGGGAAAGGGGCGTTTCGTGTACTTTCGTGGGAGTCTCCGATTAGTTAAGGGATCCAGGTAATATAGTTGGATTCGGTCTAAGAGTCTCGGGAAAGGTGTAGAGTCCGACAGAGATGCTATTTGAAAAGTGAGAGGGTCATCCGGAAATGAGGCGTTTCGCGTATTTTCGTAGGCATCTTCGATTAGTTAAGGGATTCGGGTAATTTAGTTGGATTCGGTGGAAGAGTCTCGGGAAAGATGTAGAGTATGATAGAGATGTTACTTAAAAAGTGGGAAGGTAATGAGAAATGAGGTATTTCGCGTATTTTCGTATTAGTCTTCGATTGGTTAAGGGATTAGGGTAATTTAGTTGAATTCGGTGGAAGAGTCTGGGGAAAGATGTAGAGTTCAACAGAGATGCTAGTTGAATAGTGGGAAGGTCATCAGGAAAGAGGCGTTTCGTGTATTTTCGTATTAGTCTTCGATTAGTTAAGACATTCGGGTAATTTAGTTGGATTCGGTGGAAGAGTTTCGGGAAAGATGTAGAATCCAACAGAGATGCCACTTGAAAAGTGATAAGGTCATGAGAAAAGAGACGTTTCGTGTATTTTCGTAGGCATCTTGGATTAGTTAAGGGATTCGGGTAATTTAGTTAGTTGCATTCGGTGGAAGAGTCTCGGGAAACATGTAGAGTCCGACAGAGATACTACCCAAAAAGTGAGAGGGTCATCGGAAATGAAGCGTTTCGCGTATTTTCGTAGTCATCTTCGATTAGTTAAGGGATTCGGGTAATTTAGTTGGATTCGATGGAAGAGTCTCGGGAAACATGTAGAGTATGATAGAGATGTTACTTGAAAAGTGGTAAGGTAATGAGAAATGAGGCATTTCGCGTATTTTCGTATTAGTCTTCGATTACTTAAGGGTAATTTATTTGAATTCGGTGGAAGAGTCTAGGGAAAGATGTAGAGTTCAGCAGAGATGCTACTTGAACAATGGGAAGGTCATCAAGAAAGAGGCGTCTCGTGTATTTTCGTATTAGTCTTCGATTAGTTAAGAGATTCGGGTAATTTAGCTGGATTTGGTGTAAGAGTCTCGGGAAGGGAAAGATGTAGAGTCTGACAGAGATGTTACCTGAAAAGTGGGAAGGTAATTAGAAATGAGGCGTTTCGCGTATTTTCGTATTAGTCTTCGATTAGTTAAGACATTCGGGTAATTTAGTTGGATTCGGTGGAAGTCTCGGGAAAGATGTAGAGCCCGACAGATATGCTACCTGAAAAGTGAGATCATCAGAAATGAGGCGTTTTGCGTATTTTTGTAGGTGTTTTCGATTAGTTAAGTGATTTGGGTAAATTAGTTGGATCCGGTCTAAGAGTCTCGGGAAAGAAGTAGAGGTCTATAGAGAAGCCACTTGAAAAGTGATAAGGTAATGAGAAATGAGACGTTTCGTGTATTTTCGTAGGCATATTCGATTAGTTAAGGGATTAGGGTAATTTAGTGGGATTCGGTCGAAGAATCTCGGGAAAGATATAGAGTCCGACAGAGATGCTACTTGAAAAGTGGGAAGATCATCAAGAAAGAGGCGTTTCGTGTATGTTCGTAGGCGTCTTCGATTAGTTAAGTGATTTGGGTAAATTAGTTGGATCTGGTCTAAGAGTCTCGGGAAACATGAGGAGTTCAACAGAGATGCTACTTGAAAAGTGGGAAGGGCATCGGGAAAGAGGCGTTTTGCGTATTTTCGTAGGCGTCTTCGATTAGTTAAGTGATTCGGATAAATTAGTTGGATTCAATCTAAGAGTCTCGGGAAAGAAGTAGAGTCTTACAGAGATGCTACTTGAAAAGTGGGAAGGGCATTAGGAAAGAGGCGTTTCGCGTATTTTCGTAGGAGTCATCGATTAGTTAAGGGATTCGGGTAATTTAGTTGGATTCGGTGGAAGTGTTTCGGGAAAGATGTAGGGTCCAACAGAGATGCCACTTGAAAAGTGATAAGGTCATGAAAAAAGAGACGTTTCGTGTATTTTCGTAGGTATCTTGGATTAGTTAAGGGATTCGGGTAATTTAGTTGGATTCGGTAGAAGAGTCTCGCGAAACATGTAGAGTCCGACAGAGATGCTACCTAAAAAGTGAGAGGGTCATCGGAAATGAGGCGTTTCGCGTATTTTCGTAGGCATCTTCGATTAGTTAAGGGATTCGGGTAATTTAGTTGGATTCGGTGGAAGAGTCTCGGAAAAGATGTAGAGTCCGACAGAGATACTGCTTAAAAAGTGAGAGGGCATCAGGAAATGAGACGTTTCGCGTATTTTCATAGGCATCTTCGATTAGTTATGGGATTCGGGCAATTTAGTTGGGTTCGGTGGAAGAGTCTCGGGAAAGATGTAGAGTCCGACAGAGATGACACTTAAAAAGTGAGAGGGCATCAGGAAAGGGACGTTTCGTATACTTTCGTGGGAGTCTCCGATTAGTTAAGGGATCCAGGTAATATAGTTGGATTCGGTCTAAGAGTCTCGGGAAAGGTGTAGAGTCCGACAGAGATGCTATTTGAAAAGTGAGAGGGTCATCCGGAAATGAGGCGTTTCGCGTATTTTCGTAGGCATCTTCGATTAGTTAAGGGATTAGGGTAATTTAGTGGGATTCGGTCGAAGAATCTCGGGAAAGATGTAGAGTCCGACAGAGATGCTACTTGAAAAGTGGGAAGATCATCAAGAAAGAGGCGTTCCGTGTATTTTCTTAGGCGTCTTCGATTAGTTAGTGATTTGCGTAAATTAGTTGGATTCGGTCTAAGAGTCCCGGGAAAGATGTGGAGTTCAACAGAGATGCTACTTGAAAAGTGGGAAGGGCATTAGGAAAGAGGCGTTTCGCGTATGTTCGTAGGCATCTTGGATTAGTAAAGGGATTCGGGTAATGTAGTTGGATTCGGTGGAAGAGTCTCGGGAAAGATGTAGAGTTTAACAGAGATGTTACTTGAAAAGTGGGAAGGTAATGGAAATGAGACGTTTCGCGTATTTTCGTAGGCGTCTTCGATTAGTTAAGTGATTCGGGTAAATTAGTTGGATCCGGTCTAAGAGTCTCGGGAAAGAAGTAGAGTCTTACAGAGATGCTACTTGAAAAGTGGGAAGGTAGGAAAGAGGCGTTTCGCGTATTTTCGTAGGAGTCATCGATTAGTTAAGGGATTTGGGTAATTTAGTTGGATTCGGTGGAAGAGTTTCGGGAAAGATGTAGAGTCCAACAGAGATGTCACTTAGTTAAGGGATTCGGGTAATTTAGTTGGATTCGGTGGAAGAGTCTCGGAAAAGATGTAGAGTCCGACAGAGATGCTGCTTAAAAAGTGAGAGGGCATCAGGAAAGGGGCGTTTCGTGTACTTTCGTGGGAGTCTCCGATTAGTTAAGGGATCCAGGTAATATAGTTGGATTCGGTCTAAGAGTCTCGGGAAAGGTGTAGAGTCCGACAGAGATGCTATTTGAAAAGTGAGAGGGTCATCCGGAAATGAGGCGTTTCGCGTATTTTCGTAGGCATCTTCGATTAGTTAAGGGATTCGGGTAATTTAGTTGGATTCGGTGGAAGAGTCTCGGGAAAGATGTAGAGTATGATAGAGATGTTACTTAAAAAGTGGGAAGGTAATGAGAAATGAGGTATTTCG
This sequence comes from Rhagium mordax, assembly GCA_963680705.1. NCBI lineage: Eukaryota > Metazoa > Arthropoda > Insecta > Coleoptera > Cerambycidae > Rhagium > Rhagium mordax. The sequence goes on from OY796662.1 coordinate 23,421,405, forward strand.
CGTATTTTCTTATTAGTCTTCGATTGGTTAAGGGATTAGGGTAATTTAGTTGAATTCGGTGGAAGAGTCTGGGGAAAGATGTAGAGTTCAACAGAGATGCTAGTTGAATAGTGGGAAGGTCATCAGGAAAGAGGCGTTTCGTGTATTTTCGTATTAGTCTTCGATTAGTTAAGACATTCGGGTAATTTAGTTGGATTCGGTGGAAGAGTTTCGGGAAAGATGTAGAATCCAACAGAGATGCCACTTGAAAAGTGATAAGGTCATGAGAAAAGAGACGTTTCGTGTATTTTCGTAGGCATCTTGGATTAGTTAAGGGATTCGGGTAATTTAGTTAGTTGCATTCGGTGGAAGAGTCTCGGGAAACATGTAGAGTCCGACAGAGATACTACCCAAAAAGTGAGAGGGTCATCGGAAATGAAGCGTTTCGCGTATTTTCGTAGTCATCTTCGATTAGTTAAGGGATTCGGGTAATTTAGTTGGATTCGATGGAAGAGTCTCGGGAAACATGTAGAGTATGATAGAGATGTTACTTGAAAAGTGGTAAGGTAATGAGAAATGAGGCATTTCGCGTATTTTCGTATTAGTCTTCGATTACTTAAGGGTAATTTATTTGAATTCGGTGGAAGAGTCTAGGGAAAGATGTAGAGTTCAGCAGAGATGCTACTTGAACAATGGGAAGGTCATCAGGAAAGAGGCGTCTCGTGTATTTTCGTATTAGTCTTCGATTAGTTAAGAGATTCGGGTAATTTAGCTGGATTTGGTGTAAGAGTCTCGGGAAGGGAAAGATGTAGAGTCTGACAGAGATGTTACCTGAAAAGTGGGAAGGTAATTAGAAATGAGGCGTTTCGCGTATTTTCGTATTAGTCTTCGATTAGTTAAGACATTCGGGTAATTTAGTTGGATTCGGTGGAAGTCTCGGGAAAGATGTAGAGCCCGACAGATATGCTACCTGAAAAGTGAGATCATCAGAAATGAGGCGTTTTGCGTATTTTTGTAGGTGTTTTCGATTAGTTAAGTGATTTGGGTAAATTAGTTGGATCCGGTCTAAGAGTCTCGGGAAAGAAGTAGAGGTCTATAGAGAAGCCACTTGAAAAGTGATAAGGTAATGAGAAATGAGGCGTTTCGCGTATTTTCGTAGGCATATTCGATTAGTTAAGGGATTAGGGTAATTTAGTGGGATTCGGTCGAAGAATCTCGGGAAAGATGTAGAGTCCGACAGAGATGCTACTTGAAAAGTGGGAAGATCATCAAGAAAGAGGCGTTTCGTGTATGTTCGTAGGCGTCTTCGATTAGTTAAGGGATTCGGGTAATTTAGTTGGATTCGATGGAAGAGTCTCGGGAAACATGTAGAGTATGATAGAGATGTTACTTGAAAAGTGGTAAGGTAATGAGAAATGAGGCATTTCGCGTATTTTCGTATTAGTCTTCGATTACTTAAGGGTAATTTATTTGAATTCGGTGGAAGAGTCTAGGGAAAGATGTAGAGTTCAGCAGAGATGCTACTTGAACAATGGGAAGGTCATCAAGAAAGAGGCGTCTCGTGTATTTTCGTATTAGTCTTCGATTAGTTAAGAGATTCGGGTAATTTAGCTGGATTTGGTGTAAGAGTCTCGGGAAGGGAAAGATGTAGAGTCTGACAGAGATGTTACCTGAAAAGTGGGAAGGTAATTAGAAATGAGGCGTTTCGCGTATTTTCGTATTAGTCTTCGATTAGTTAAGACATTCGGGTAATTTAGTTGGATTCGGTGGAAGTCTCGGGAAAGATGTAGAGCCCGACAGATATGCTACCTGAAAAGTGAGATCATCAGAAATGAGGCGTTTTGCGTATTTTTGTAGGTGTTTTCGATTAGTTAAGTGATTTGGGTAAATTAGTTGGATCCGGTCTAAGAGTCTCGGGAAAGAAGTAGAGGTCTATAGAGAAGCCACTTGAAAAGTGATAAGGTAATGAGAAATGAGACGTTTCGTGTATTTTCGTAGGCATATTCGATTAGTTAAGGGATTAGGGTAATTTAGTGGGATTCGGTCGAAGAATCTCGGGAAAGATATAGAGTCCGACAGAGATGCTACTTGAAAAGTGGGAAGATCATCAAGAAAGAGGCGTTTCGTGTATGTTCGTAGGCGTCTTCGATTAGTTAAGTGATTTGGGTAAATTAGTTGGATCTGGTCTAAGAGTCTCGGGAAACATGAGGAGTTCAACAGAGATGCTACTTGAAAAGTGGGAAGGGCATCGGGAAAGAGGCGTTTTGCGTATTTTCGTAGGCGTCTTCGATTAGTTAAGTGATTCGGATAAATTAGTTGGATTCAATCTAAGAGTCTCGGGAAAGAAGTAGAGTCTTACAGAGATGCTACTTGAAAAGTGGGAAGGGCATTAGGAAAGAGGCGTTTCGCGTATTTTCGTAGGAGTCATCGATTAGTTAAGGGATTCGGGTAATTTAGTTGGATTCGGTGGAAGTGTTTCGGGAAAGATGTAGGGTCCAACAGAGATGCCACTTGAAAAGTGATAAGGTCATGAAAAAAGAGACGTTTCGTGTATTTTCGTAGGTATCTTGGATTAGTTAAGGGATTCGGGTAATTTAGTTGGATTCGGTAGAAGAGTCTCGCGAAACATGTAGAGTCCGACAGAGATGCTACCTAAAAAGTGAGAGGGTCATCGGAAATGAGGCGTTTCGCGTATTTTCGTAGGCATCTTCGATTAGTTAAGGGATTCGGGTAATTTAGTTGGATTCGGTGGAAGAGTCTCGGAAAAGATGTAGAGTCCGACAGAGATACTGCTTAAAAAGTGAGAGGGCATCAGGAAATGAGACGTTTCGCGTATTTTCATAGGCATCTTCGATTAGTTATGGGATTCGGGCAATTTAGTTGGGTTCGGTGGAAGAGTCTCGGGAAAGATGTAGAGTCCGACAGAGATGACACTTAAAAAGTGAGAGGGCATCAGGAAAGGGACGTTTCGTATACTTTCGTGGGAGTCTCCGATTAGTTAAGGGATCCAGGTAATATAGTTGGATTCGGTCTAAGAGTCTCGGGAAAGGTGTAGAGTCCGACAGAGATGCTATTTGAAAAGTGAGAGGGTCATCCGGAAATGAGGCGTTTCGCGTATTTTCGTAGGCATCTTCGATTAGTTAAGGGATTAGGGTAATTTAGTGGGATTCGGTCGAAGAATCTCGGGAAAGATGTAGAGTCCGACAGAGATGCTACTTGAAAAGTGGGAAGATCATCAAGAAAGAGGCGTTCCGTGTATTTTCTTAGGCGTCTTCGATTAGTTAGTGATTTGCGTAAATTAGTTGGATTCGGTCTAAGAGTCCCGGGAAAGATGTGGAGTTCAACAGAGATGCTACTTGAAAAGTGGGAAGGGCATTAGGAAAGAGGCGTTTCGCGTATGTTCGTAGGCATCTTGGATTAGTAAAGGGATTCGGGTAATGTAGTTGGATTCGGTGGAAGAGTCTCGGGAAAGATGTAGAGTTTAACAGAGATGTTACTTGAAAAGTGGGAAGGTAATGGAAATGAGACGTTTCGCGTATTTTCGTAGGCGTCTTCGATTAGTTAAGTGATTCGGGTAAATTAGTTGGATCCGGTCTAAGAGTCTCGGGAAAGAAGTAGAGTCTTACAGAGATGCTACTTGAAAAGTGGGAAGGTAGGAAAGAGGCGTTTCGCGTATTTTCGTAGGAGTCATCGATTAGTTAAGGGATTTGGGTAATTTAGTTGGATTCGGTGGAAGAGTTTCGGGAAAGATGTAGAGTCCAACAGAGATGTCACTTAGTTAAGGGATTCGGGTAATTTAGTTGGATTCGGTGGAAGAGTCTCGGAAAAGATGTAGAGTCCGACAGAGATGCTGCTTAAAAAGTGAGAGGGCATCAGGAAAGGGGCGTTTCGTGTACTTTCGTGGGAGTCTCCGATTAGTTAAGGGATCCAGGTAATATAGTTGGATTCGGTCTAAGAGTCTCGGGAAAGGTGTAGAGTCCGACAGAGATGCTATTTGAAAAGTGAGAGGGTCATCCGGAAATGAGGCGTTTCGCGTATTTTCGTAGGCATCTTCGATTAGTTAAGGGATTCGGGTAATTTAGTTGGATTCGGTGGAAGAGTCTCGGGAAAGATGTAGAGTATGATAGAGATGTTACTTAAAAAGTGGGAAGGTAATGAGAAATGAGGTATTTCGCGTATTTTCTTATTAGTCTTCGATTGGTTAAGGGATTAGGGTAATTTAGTTGAATTCGGTGGAAGAGTCTGGGGAAAGATGTAGAGTTCAACAGAGATGCTAGTTGAATAGTGGGAAGGTCATCAGGAAAGAGGCGTTTCGTGTATTTTCGTATTAGTCTTCGATTAGTTAAGACATTCGGGTAATTTAGTTGGATTCGGTGGAAGAGTTTCGGGAAAGATGTAGAATCCAACAGAGATGCCACTTGAAAAGTGATAAGGTCATGAGAAAAGAGACGTTTCGTGTATTTTCGTAGGCATCTTGGATTAGTTAAGGGAATCGGGTAATTTAGTTAGTTGCATTCGGTGGAAGAGTCTCGGGAAACATGTAGAGTCCGACAGAGATACTACCCAAAAAGTGAGAGGGTCATCGGAAATGAAGCGTTTCGCGTATTTTCGTAGTCATCTTCGATTAGTTAAGGGATTCGGGTAATTTAGTTGGATTCGATGGAAGAGTCTCGGGAAACATGTAGAGTATGATAGAGATGTTACTTGAAAAGTGGTAAGGTAATGAGAAATGAGGCATTTCGCGTATTTTCGTATTAGTCTTCGATTACTTAAGGGTAATTTATTTGAATTCGGTGGAAGAGTCTAGGGAAAGATGTAGAGTTCAGCAGAGATGCTACTTGAACAATGGGAAGGTCATCAGGAAAGAGGCGTCTCGTGTATTTTCGTATTAGTCTTCGATTAGTTAAGAGATTCGGGTAATTTAGCTGGATTTGGTGTAAGAGTCTCGGGAAGGGAAAGATGTAGAGTCTGACAGAGATGTTACCTGAAAAGTGGGAAGGTAATTAGAAATGAGGCGTTTCGCGTATTTTCGTATTAGTCTTCGATTAGTTAAGACATTCGGGTAATTTAGTTGGATTCGGTGGAAGTCTCGGGAAAGATGTAGAGCCCGACAGATATGCTACCTGAAAAGTGAGATCATCAGAAATGAGGCGTTTTGCGTATTTTTGTAGGTGTTTTCGATTAGTTAAGTGATTTGGGTAAATTAGTTGGATCCGGTCTAAGAGTCTCGGGAAAGAAGTAGAGGTCTATAGAGAAGCCACTTGAAAAGTGATAAGGTAATGAGAAATGAGGCGTTTCGCGTATTTTCGTAGGCATATTCGATTAGTTAAGGGATTAGGGTAATTTAGTGGGATTCGGTCGAAGAATCTCGGGAAAGATGTAGAGTCCGACAGAGATGCTACTTGAAAAGTGGGAAGATCATCAAGAAAGAGGCGTTTCGTGTATGTTCGTAGGCGTCTTCGATTAGTTAAGTGATTTGGGTAAATTAGTTGGATCTGGTCTAAGAGTCTCGGGAAACATGAGGAGTTCAACAGAGATGCTACTTGAAAAGTGGGAAGGGCATCGGGAAAGAGGCGTTTTGCGTATTTTCGTAGGCGTCTTCGATTAGTTAAGTGATTCGGATAAATTAGTTGGATTCAATCTAAGAGTCTCGGGAAAGAAGTAGAGTCTTACAGAGATGCTACTTGAAAAGTGGGAAGGGCATTAGGAAAGAGGCGTTTCGCGTATTTTCGTAGGAGTCATCGATTAGTTAAGGGATTCGGGTAATTTAGTTGGATTCGGTGGAAGTGTTTCGGGAAAGATGTAGGGTCCAACAGAGATGCCACTTGAAAAGTGATAAGGTCATGAAAAAAGAGACGTTTCGTGTATTTTCGTAGGCATCTTGGATTAGTTAAGGGATTCGGGTAATTTAGTTGGATTCGGTAGAAGAGTCTCGCGAAACATGTAGAGTCCGACAGAGATGCTACCTAAAAAGTGAGAGGGTCATCGGAAATGAGGCGTTTCGCGTATTTTCGTAGGCATCTTCGATTAGTTAAGGGATTCGGGTAATTTAGTTGGATTCGGTGGAAGAGTCTCGGAAAAGATGTAGAGTCCGACAGAGATACTGCTTAAAAAGTGAGAGGGCATCAGGAAATGAGACGTTTCGCGTATTTTCATAGGCATCTTCGATTAGTTATGGGATTCGGGCAATTTAGTTGGGTTCGGTGGAAGAGTCTCGGGAAAGATGTAGAGTCCGACAGAGATGACACTTAAAAAGTGAGAGGGCATCAGGAAAGGGGCGTTTCGTATACTTTCGTGGGAGTCTCCGATTAGTTAAGGGATCCAGGTAATATAGTTGGATTCGGTCTAAGAGTCTCGGGAAAGGTGTAGAGTCCGACAGAGATGCTATTTGAAAAGTGAGAGGGTCATCCGGAAATGAGGCGTTTCGCGTATTTTCGTAGGCATCTTCGATTAGTTAAGGGATTAGGGTAATTTAGTGGGATTCGGTCGAAGAATCTCGGGAAAGATGTAGAGTCCGACAGAGATGCTACTTGAAAAGTGGGAAGATCATCAAGAAAGAGGCGTTCCGTGTATTTTCTTAGGCGTCTTCGATTAGTTAGTGATTTGCGTAAATTAGTTGGATTCGGTCTAAGAGTCCCGGGAAAGATGTGGAGTTCAACAGAGATGCTACTTGAAAAGTGGGAAGGGCATTAGGAAAGAGGCGTTTCGCGTATGTTCGTAGGCATCTTGGATTAGTAAAGGGATTCGGGTAATGTAGTTGGATTCGGTGGAAGAGTCTCGGGAAAGATGTAGAGTTTAACAGAGATGTTACTTGAAAAGTGGGAAGGTAATGGAAATGAGGCGTTTCGCGTATTTTCGTAGGCGTCTTCGATTAGTTAAGTGATTCGGGTAAATTAGTTGGATCCGGTCTAAGAGTCTCGGGAAAGAAGTAGAGTCTTACAGAGATGCTACTTGAAAAGTGGGAAGGGCATTAGGAAAGAGGCGTTTCGCGTATTTTCGTAGGAGTCATCGATTAGTTAAGGGATTTGGGTAATTTAGTTGGATTCGGTGGAAGAGTTTCGGGAAAGATGTAGAGTCCAACAGAGATGTCACTTAGTTAAGGGATTCGGGTAATTTAGTTGGATTCGGTGGAAGAGTCTCGGAAAAGATGTAGAGTCCGACAGAGATGCTGCTTAAAAAGTGAGAGGGCATCGGGAAAGGGGCGTTTCGTGTACTTTCGTGGGAGTCTCCGATTAGTTAAGGGATCCAGGTAATATAGTTGGATTCGGTCTAAGAGTCTCGGGAAAGGTGTAGAGTCCGACAGAGATGCTATTTGAAAAGTGAGAGGGTCATCCGGAAATGAGGCGTTTCGCGTATTTTCGTAGGCATCTTCGATTAGTTAAGGGATTCGGGTAATTTAGTTGGATTCGGTGGAAGAGTCTCGGGAAAGATGTAGAGTATGATAGAGATGTTACTTAAAAAGTGGGAAGGTAATGAGAAATGAGGTATTTCGCGTATTTTCGTATTAGTCTTCGATTGGTTAAGGGATTAGGGTAATTTAGTTGAATTCGGTGGAAGAGTCTGGGGAAAGATGTAGAGTTCAACAGAGATGCTAGTTGAATAGTGGGAAGGTCATCAGGAAAGAGGCGTTTCGTGTATTTTCGTATTAGTCTTCGATTAGTTAAGACATTCGGGTAATTTAGTTGGATTCGGTGGAAGAGTTTCGGGAAAGATGTAGAATCCAACAGAGATGCCACTTGAAAAGTGATAAGGTCATGAGAAAAGAGACGTTTCGTGTATTTTCGTAGGCATCTTGGATTAGTTAAGGGATTCGGGTAATTTAGTTAGTTGCATTCGGTGGAAGAGTCTCGGGAAACATGTAGAGTCCGACAGAGATACTACCCAAAAAGTGAGAGGGTCATCGGAAATGAAGCGTTTCGCGTATTTTCGTAGTCATCTTCGATTAGTTAAGGGATTCGGGTAATTTAGTTGGATTCGATGGAAGAGTCTCGGGAAACATGTAGAGTATGATAGAGATGTTACTTGAAAAGTGGTAAGGTAATGAGAAATGAGGCATTTCGCGTATTTTCGTATTAGTCTTCGATTACTTAAGGGTAATTTATTTGAATTCGGTGGAAGAGTCTAGGGAAAGATGTAGAGTTCAGCAGAGATGCTACTTGAACAATGGGAAGGTCATCAAGAAAGAGGCGTCTCGTGTATTTTCGTACTAGTCTTCGATTAGTTAAGAGATTCGGGTAATTTAGCTGGATTTGGTGTAAGAGTCTCGGGAAGGGAAAGATGTAGAGTCTGACAGAGATGTTACCTGAAAAGTGGGAAGGTAATTAGAAATGAGGCGTTTCGCGTATTTTCGTATTAGTCTTCGATTAGTTAAGACATTCGGGTAATTTAGTTGGATTCGGTGGAAGTCTCGGGAAAGATGTAGAGCCCGACAGATATGCTACCTGAAAAGTGAGATCATCAGAAATGAGGCGTTTTGCGTATTTTTGTAGGTGTTTTCGATTAGTTAAGTGATTTGGGTAAATTAGTTGGATCCGGTCTAAGAGTCTCGGGAAAGAAGTAGAGGTCTATAGAGAAGCCACTTGAAAAGTGATAAGGTAATGAGAAATGAGACGTTTCGTGTATTTTCGTAGGCATATTCGATTAGTTAAGGGATTAGGGTAATTTAGTGGGATTCGGTCGAAGAATCTCGGGAAAGATATAGAGTCCGACAGAGATGCTACTTGAAAAGTGGGAAGATCATCAAGAAAGAGGCGTTTCGTGTATGTTCGTAGGCGTCTTCGATTAGTTAAGTGATTTGGGTAAATTAGTTGGATCTGGTCTAAGAGTCTCGGGAAACATGAGGAGTTCAACAGAGATGCTACTTGAAAAGTGGGAAGGGCATCGGGAAAGAGGCGTTTTGCGTATTTTCGTAGGCGTCTTCGATTAGTTAAGTGATTCGGATAAATTAGTTGGATTCAATCTAAGAGTCTCGGGAAAGAAGTAGAGTCTTACAGAGATGCTACTTGAAAAGTGGGAAGGGCATTAGGAAAGAGGCGTTTCGCGTATTTTCGTAGGAGTCATCGATTAGTTAAGGGATTCGGGTAATTTAGTTGGATTCGGTGGAAGTGTTTCGGGAAAGATGTAGGGTCCAACAGAGATGCCACTTGAAAAGTGATAAGGTCATGAAAAAAGAGACGTTTCGTGTATTTTCGTAGGTATCTTGGATTAGTTAAGGGATTCGGGTAATTTAGTTGGATTCGGTAGAAGAGTCTCGCGAAACATGTAGAGTCCGACAGAGATGCTACCTAAAAAGTGAGAGGGTCATCGGAAATGAGGCGTTTCGCGTATTTTCGTAGGCATCTTCGATTAGTTAAGGGATTCGGGTAATTTAGTTGGATTCGGTGGAAGAGTCTCGGAAAAGATGTAGAGTCCGACAGAGATACTGCTTAAAAAGTGAGAGGGCATCAGGAAATGAGACGTTTCGCGTATTTTCATAGGCATCTTCGATTAGTTATGGGATTCGGGCAATTTAGTTGGGTTCGGTGGAAGAGTCTCGGGAAAGATGTAGAGTCCGACAGAGATGACACTTAAAAAGTGAGAGGGCATCAGGAAAGGGACGTTTCGTATACTTTCGTGGGAGTCTCCGATTAGTTAAGGGATCCAGGTAATATAGTTGGATTCGGTCTAAGAGTCTCGGGAAAGGTGTAGAGTCCGACAGAGATGCTATTTGAAAAGTGAGAGGGTCATCCGGAAATGAGGCGTTTCGCGTATTTTCGTAGGCATCTTCGATTAGTTAAGGGATTAGGGTAATTTAGTGGGATTCGGTCGAAGAATCTCGGGAAAGATGTAGAGTCCGACAGAGATGCTACTTGAAAAGTGGGAAGATCATCAAGAAAGAGGCGTTCCGTGTATTTTCTTAGGCGTCTTCGATTAGTTAGTGATTTGCGTAAATTAGTTGGATTCGGTCTAAGAGTCCCGGGAAAGATGTGGAGTTCAACAGAGATGCTACTTGAAAAGTGGGAAGGGCATTAGGAAAGAGGCGTTTCGCGTATGTTCGTAGGCATCTTGGATTAGTAAAGGGATTCGGGTAATGTAGTTGGATTCGGTGGAAGAGTCTCGGGAAAGATGTAGAGTTTAACAGAGATGTTACTTGAAAAGTGGGAAGGTAATGGAAATGAGACGTTTCGCGTATTTTCGTAGGCGTCTTCGATTAGTTAAGTGATTCGGGTAAATTAGTTGGATCCGGTCTAAGAGTCTCGGGAAAGAAGTAGAGTCTTACAGAGATGCTACTTGAAAAGTGGGAAGGTAGGAAAGAGGCGTTTCGCGTATTTTCGTAGGAGTCATCGATTAGTTAAGGGATTTGGGTAATTTAGTTGGATTCGGTGGAAGAGTTTCGGGAAAGATGTAGAGTCCAACAGAGATGTCACTTAGTTAAGGGATTCGGGTAATTTAGTTGGATTCGGTGGAAGAGTCTCGGAAAAGATGTAGAGTCCGACAGAGATGCTGCTTAAAAAGTGAGAGGGCATCAGGAAAGGGGCGTTTCGTGTACTTTCGTGGGAGTCTCCGATTAGTTAAGGGATCCAGGTAATATAGTTGGATTCGGTCTAAGAGTCTCGGGAAAGGTGTAGAGTCCGACAGAGATGCTATTTGAAAAGTGAGAGGGTCATCCGGAAATGAGGCGTTTCGCGTATTTTCGTAGGCATCTTCGATTAGTTAAGGGATTCGGGTAATTTAGTTGGATTCGGTGGAAGAGTCTCGGGAAAGATGTAGAGTATGATAGAGATGTTACTTAAAAAGTGGGAAGGTAATGAGAAATGAGGTATTTCGCGTATTTTCTTATTAGTCTTCGATTGGTTAAGGGATTAGGGTAATTTAGTTGAATTCGGTGGAAGAGTCTGGGGAAAGATGTAGAGTTCAACAGAGATGCTAGTTGAATAGTGGGAAGGTCATCAGGAAAGAGGCGTTTCGTGTATTTTCGTATTAGTCTTCGATTAGTTAAGACATTCGGGTAATTTAGTTGGATTCGGTGGAAGAGTTTCGGGAAAGATGTAGAATCCAACAGAGATGCCACTTGAAAAGTGATAAGGTCATGAGAAAAGAGACGTTTCGTGTATTTTCGTAGGCATCTTGGATTAGTTAAGGGATTCGGGTAATTTAGTTAGTTGCATTCGGTGGAAGAGTCTCGGGAAACATGTAGAGTCCGACAGAGATACTACCCAAAAAGTGAGAGGGTCATCGGAAATGAAGCGTTTCGCGTATTTTCGTAGTCATCTTCGATTAGTTAAGGGATTCGGGTAATTTAGTTGGATTCGATGGAAGAGTCTCGGGAAACATGTAGAGTATGATAGAGATGTTACTTGAAAAGTGGTAAGGTAATGAGAAATGAGGCATTTCGCGTATTTTCGTATTAGTCTTCGATTACTTAAGGGTAATTTATTTGAATTCGGTGGAAGAGTCTAGGGAAAGATGTAGAGTTCAGCAGAGATGCTACTTGAACAATGGGAAGGTCATCAGGAAAGAGGCGTCTCGTGTATTTTCGTATTAGTCTTCGATTAGTTAAGAGATTCGGGTAATTTAGCTGGATTTGGTGTAAGAGTCTCGGGAAGGGAAAGATGTAGAGTCTGACAGAGATGTTACCTGAAAAGTGGGAAGGTAATTAGAAATGAGGCGTTTCGCGTATTTTCGTATTAGTCTTCGATTAGTTAAGACATTCGGGTAATTTAGTTGGATTCGGTGGAAGTCTCGGGAAAGATGTAGAGCCCGACAGATATGCTACCTGAAAAGTGAGATCATCAGAAATGAGGCGTTTTGCGTATTTTTGTAGGTGTTTTCGATTAGTTAAGTGATTTGGGTAAATTAGTTGGATCCGGTCTAAGAGTCTCGGGAAAGAAGTAGAGGTCTATAGAGAAGCCACTTGAAAAGTGATAAGGTAATGAGAAATGAGGCGTTTCGCGTATTTTCGTAGGCATATTCGATTAGTTAAGGGATTAGGGTAATTTAGTGGGATTCGGTCGAAGAATCTCGGGAAAGATGTAGAGTCCGACAGAGATGCTACTTGAAAAGTGGGAAGATCATCAAGAAAGAGGCGTTTCGTGTATGTTCGTAGGCGTCTTCGATTAGTTAAGGGATTCGGGTAATTTAGTTGGATTCGATGGAAGAGTCTCGGGAAACATGTAGAGTATGATAGAGATGTTACTTGAAAAGTGGTAAGGTAATGAGAAATGAGGCATTTCGCGTATTTTCGTATTAGTCTTCGATTACTTAAGGGTAATTTATTTGAATTCGGTGGAAGAGTCTAGGGAAAGATGTAGAGTTCAGCAGAGATGCTACTTGAACAATGGGAAGGTCATCAAGAAAGAGGCGTCTCGTGTATTTTCGTATTAGTCTTCGATTAGTTAAGAGATTCGGGTAATTTAGCTGGATTTGGTGTAAGAGTCTCGGGAAGGGAAAGATGTAGAGTCTGACAGAGATGTTACCTGAAAAGTGGGAAGGTAATTAGAAATGAGGCGTTTCGCGTATTTTCGTATTAGTCTTCGATTAGTTAAGACATTCGGGTAATTTAGTTGGATTCGGTGGAAGTCTCGGGAAAGATGTAGAGCCCGACAGATATGCTACCTGAAAAGTGAGATCATCAGAAATGAGGCGTTTTGCGTATTTTTGTAGGTGTTTTCGATTAGTTAAGTGATTTGGGTAAATTAGTTGGATCCGGTCTAAGAGTCTCGGGAAAGAAGTAGAGGTCTATAGAGAAGCCACTTGAAAAGTGATAAGGTAATGAGAAATGAGACGTTTCGTGTATTTTCGTAGGCATATTCGATTAGTTAAGGGATTAGGGTAATTTAGTGGGATTCGGTCGAAGAATCTCGGGAAAGATATAGAGTCCGACAGAGATGCTACTTGAAAAGTGGGAAGATCATCAAGAAAGAGGCGTTTCGTGTATGTTCGTAGGCGTCTTCGATTAGTTAAGTGATTTGGGTAAATTAGTTGGATCTGGTCTAAGAGTCTCGGGAAACATGAGGAGTTCAACAGAGATGCTACTTGAAAAGTGGGAAGGGCATCGGGAAAGAGGCGTTTTGCGTATTTTCGTAGGCGTCTTCGATTAGTTAAGTGATTCGGATAAATTAGTTGGATTCAATCTAAGAGTCTCGGGAAAGAAGTAGAGTCTTACAGAGATGCTACTTGAAAAGTGGGAAGGGCATTAGGAAAGAGGCGTTTCGCGTATTTTCGTAGGAGTCATCGATTAGTTAAGGGATTCGGGTAATTTAGTTGGATTCGGTGGAAGTGTTTCGGGAAAGATGTAGGGTCCAACAGAGATGCCACTTGAAAAGTGATAAGGTCATGAAAAAAGAGACGTTTCGTGTATTTTCGTAGGTATCTTGGATTAGTTAAGGGATTCGGGTAATTTAGTTGGATTCGGTAGAAGAGTCTCGCGAAACATGTAGAGTCCGACAGAGATGCTACCTAAAAAGTGAGAGGGTCATCGGAAATGAGGCGTTTCGCGTATTTTCGTAGGCATCTTCGATTAGTTAAGGGATTCGGGTAATTTAGTTGGATTCGGTGGAAGAGTCTCGGAAAAGATGTAGAGTCCGACAGAGATACTGCTTAAAAAGTGAGAGGGCATCAGGAAATGAGACGTTTCGCGTATTTTCATAGGCATCTTCGATTAGTTATGGGATTCGGGCAATTTAGTTGGGTTCGGTGGAAGAGTCTCGGGAAAGATGTAGAGTCCGACAGAGATGACACTTAAAAAGTGAGAGGGCATCAGGAAAGGGACGTTTCGTATACTTTCGTGGGAGTCTCCGATTAGTTAAGGGATCCAGGTAATATAGTTGGATTCGGTCTAAGAGTCTCGGGAAAGGTGTAGAGTCCGACAGAGATGCTATTTGAAAAGTGAGAGGGTCATCCGGAAATGAGGCGTTTCGCGTATTTTCGTAGGCATCTTCGATTAGTTAAGGGATTAGGGTAATTTAGTGGGATTCGGTCGAAGAATCTCGGGAAAGATGTAGAGTCCGACAGAGATGCTACTTGAAAAGTGGGAAGATCATCAAGAAAGAGGCGTTCCGTGTATTTTCTTAGGCGTCTTCGATTAGTTAGTGATTTGCGTAAATTAGTTGGATTCGGTCTAAGAGTCCCGGGAAAGATGTGGAGTTCAACAGAGATGCTACTTGAAAAGTGGGAAGGGCATTAGGAAAGAGGCGTTTCGCGTATGTTCGTAGGCATCTTGGATTAGTAAAGGGATTCGGGTAATGTAGTTGGATTCGGTGGAAGAGTCTCGGGAAAGATGTAGAGTTTAACAGAGATGTTACTTGAAAAGTGGGAAGGTAATGGAAATGAGACGTTTCGCGTATTTTCGTAGGCGTCTTCGATTAGTTAAGTGATTCGGGTAAATTAGTTGGATCCGGTCTAAGAGTCTCGGGAAAGAAGTAGAGTCTTACAGAGATGCTACTTGAAAAGTGGGAAGGTAGGAAAGAGGCGTTTCGCGTATTTTCGTAGGAGTCATCGATTAGTTAAGGGATTTGGGTAATTTAGTTGGATTCGGTGGAAGAGTTTCGGGAAAGATGTAGAGTCCAACAGAGATGTCACTTAGTTAAGGGATTCGGGTAATTTAGTTGGATTCGGTGGAAGAGTCTCGGAAAAGATGTAGAGTCCGACAGAGATGCTGCTTAAAAAGTGAGAGGGCATCAGGAAAGGGGCGTTTCGTGTACTTTCGTGGGAGTCTCCGATTAGTTAAGGGATCCAGGTAATATAGTTGGATTCGGTCTAAGAGTCTCGGGAAAGGTGTAGAGTCCGACAGAGATGCTATTTGAAAAGTGAGAGGGTCATCCGGAAATGAGGCGTTTCGCGTATTTTCGTAGGCATCTTCGATTAGTTAAGGGATTCGGGTAATTTAGTTGGATTCGGTGGAAGAGTCTCGGGAAAGATGTAGAGTATGATAGAGATGTTACTTAAAAAGTGGGAAGGTAATGAGAAATGAGGTATTTCGCGTATTTTCTTATTAGTCTTCGATTGGTTAAGGGATTAGGGTAATTTAGTTGAATTCGGTGGAAGAGTCTGGGGAAAGATTTAGAGTTCAACAGAGATGCTAGTTGAATAGTGGGAAGGTCATCAGGAAAGAGGCGTTTCGTGTATTTTCGTATTAGTCTTCGATTAGTTAAGACATTCGGGTAATTTAGTTGGATTCGGTGGAAGAGTTTCGGGAAAGATGTAGAATCCAACAGAGATGCCACTTGAAAAGTGATAAGGTCATGAGAAAAGAGACGTTTCGTGTATTTTCGTAGGCATCTTGGATTAGTTAAGGGATTCGGGTAATTTAGTTAGTTGCATTCGGTGGAAGAGTCTCGGGAAACATGTAGAGTCCGACAGAGATACTACCCAAAAAGTGAGAGGGTCATCGGAAATGAAGCGTTTCGCGTATTTTCGTAGTCATCTTCGATTAGTTAAGGGATTCGGGTAATTTAGTTGGATTCGATGGAAGAGTCTCGGGAAACATGTAGAGTATGATAGAGATGTTACTTGAAAAGTGGTAAGGTAATGAGAAATGAGGCATTTCGCGTATTTTCGTATTAGTCTTCGATTACTTAAGGGTAATTTATTTGAATTCGGTGGAAGAGTCTAGGGAAAGATGTAGAGTTCAGCAGAGATGCTACTTGAACAATGGGAAGGTCATCAGGAAAGAGGCGTCTCGTGTATTTTCGTATTAGTCTTCGATTAGTTAAGAGATTCGGGTAATTTAGCTGGATTTGGTGTAAGAGTCTCGGGAAGGGAAAGATGTAGAGTCTGACAGAGATGTTACCTGAAAAGTGGGAAGGTAATTAGAAATGAGGCGTTTCGCGTATTTTCGTATTAGTCTTCGATTAGTTAAGACATTCGGGTAATTTAGTTGGATTCGGTGGAAGTCTCGGGAAAGATGTAGAGCCCGACAGATATGCTACCTGAAAAGTGAGATCATCAGAAATGAGGCGTTTTGCGTATTTTTGTAGGTGTTTTCGATTAGTTAAGTGATTTGGGTAAATTAGTTGGATCCGGTCTAAGAGTCTCGGGAAAGAAGTAGAGGTCTATAGAGAAGCCACTTGAAAAGTGATAAGGTAATGAGAAATGAGGCGTTTCGCGTATTTTCGTAGGCATATTCGATTAGTTAAGGGATTAGGGTAATTTAGTGGGATTCGGTCGAAGAATCTCGGGAAAGATGTAGAGTCCGACAGAGATGCTACTTGAAAAGTGGGAAGATCATCAAGAAAGAGGCGTTTCGTGTATGTTCGTAGGCGTCTTCGATTAGTTAAGTGATTTGGGTAAATTAGTTGGATCTGGTCTAAGAGTCTCGGGAAACATGAGGAGTTCAACAGAGATGCTACTTGAAAAGTGGGAAGGGCATCGGGAAAGAGGCGTTTTGCGTATTTTCGTAGGCGTCTTCGATTAGTTAAGTGATTCGGATAAATTAGTTGGATTCAATCTAAGAGTCTCGGGAAAGAAGTAGAGTCTTACAGAGATGCTACTTGAAAAGTGGGAAGGGCATTAGGAAAGAGGCGTTTCGCGTATTTTCGTAGGAGTCATCGATTAGTTAAGGGATTCGGGTAATTTAGTTGGATTCGGTGGAAGTGTTTCGGGAAAGATGTAGGGTCCAACAGAGATGCCACTTGAAAAGTGATAAGGTCATGAAAAAAGAGACGTTTCGTGTATTTTCGTAGGCATCTTGGATTAGTTAAGGGATTCGGGTAATTTAGTTGGATTCGGTAGAAGAGTCTCGCGAAACATGTAGAGTCCGACAGAGATGCTACCTAAAAAGTGAGAGGGTCATCGGAAATGAGGCGTTTCGCGTATTTTCGTAGGCATCTTCGATTAGTTAAGGGATTCGGGTAATTTAGTTGGATTCGGTGGAAGAGTCTCGGAAAAGATGTAGAGTCCGACAGAGATACTGCTTAAAAAGTGAGAGGGCATCAGGAAATGAGACGTTTCGCGTATTTTCATAGGCATCTTCGATTAGTTATGGGATTCGGGCAATTTAGTTGGGTTCGGTGGAAGAGTCTCGGGAAAGATGTAGAGTCCGACAGAGATGACACTTAAAAAGTGAGAGGGCATCAGGAAAGGGGCGTTTCGTATACTTTCGTGGGAGTCTCCGATTAGTTAAGGGATCCAGGTAATATAGTTGGATTCGGTCTAAGAGTCTCGGGAAAGGTGTAGAGTCCGACAGAGATGCTATTTGAAAAGTGAGAGGGTCATCCGGAAATGAGGCGTTTCGCGTATTTTCGTAGGCATCTTCGATTAGTTAAGGGATTAGGGTAATTTAGTGGGATTCGGTCGAAGAATCTCGGGAAAGATGTAGAGTCCGACAGAGATGCTACTTGATAAGTGGGAAGATCATCAAGAAAGAGGCGTTCCGTGTATTTTCTTAGGCGTCTTCGATTAGTTAGTGATTTGCGTAAATTAGTTAGATTCGGTCTAAGAGTCCCGGGAAAGATGTGGAGTTCAACAGAGATGCTACTTGAAAAGTGGGAAGGGCATTAGGAAAGAGGCGTTTCGCGTATGTTCGTAGGCATCTTGGATTAGTAAAGGGATTCGGGTAATGTAGTTGGATTCGGTGGAAGAGTCTCGGGAAAGATGTAGAGTTTAACAGAGATGTTACTTGAAAAGTGGGAAGGTAATGGAAATGAGGCGTTTCGCGTATTTTCGTAGGCGTCTTCGATTAGTTAAGTGATTCGGGTAAATTAGTTGGATCCGGTCTAAGAGTCTCGGGAAAGAAGTAGAGTCTTACAGAGATGCTACTTGAAAAGTGGGAAGGGCATTAGGAAAGAGGCGTTTCGCGTATTTTCGTAGGAGTCATCGATTAGTTAAGGGATTTGGGTAATTTAGTTGGATTCGGTGGAAGAGTTTCGGGAAAGATGTAGAGTCCAACAGAGATGTCACTTAGTTAAGGGATTCGGGTAATTTAGTTGGATTCGGTGGAAGAGTCTCGGAAAAGATGTAGAGTCCGACAGAGATGCTGCTTAAAAAGTGAGAGGGCATCAGGAAAGGGGCGTTTCGTGTACTTTCGTGGGAGTCTCCGATTAGTTAAGGGATCCAGGTAATATAGTTGGATTCGGTCTAAGAGTCTCGGGAAAGGTGTAGAGTCCGACAGAGATGCTATTTGAAAAGTGAGAGGGTCATCCGGAAATGAGGCGTTTCGCGTATTTTCGTAGGCATCTTCGATTAGTTAAGGGATTCGGGTAATTTAGTTGGATTCGGTGGAAGAGTCTCGGGAAAGATGTAGAGTATGATAGAGATGTTACTTAAAAAGTGGGAAGGTAATGAGAAATGAGGTATTTCGCGTATTTTCTTATTAGTCTTCGATTGGTTAAGGGATTAGGGTAATTTAGTTGAATTCGGTGGAAGAGTCTGGGGAAAGATGTAGAGTTCAACAGAGATGCTAGTTGAATAGTGGGAAGGTCATCAGGAAAGAGGCGTTTCGTGTATTTTCGTATTAGTCTTCGATTAGTTAAGACATTCGGGTAATTTAGTTGGATTCGGTGGAAGAGTTTCGGGAAAGATGTAGAATCCAACAGAGATGCCACTTGAAAAGTGATAAGGTCATGAGAAAAGAGACGTTTCGTGTATTTTCGTAGGCATCTTGGATTAGTTAAGGGATTCGGGTAATTTAGTTAGTTGCATTCGGTGGAAGAGTCTCGGGAAACATGTAGAGTCCGACAGAGATACTACCCAAAAAGTGAGAGGGTCATCGGAAATGAAGCGTTTCGCGTATTTTCGTAGTCATCTTCGATTAGTTAAGGGATTCGGGTAATTTAGTTGGATTCGATGGAAGAGTCTCGGGAAACATGTAGAGTATGATAGAGATGTTACTTGAAAAGTGGTAAGGTAATGAGAAATGAGGCATTTCGCGTATTTTCGTATTAGTCTTCGATTACTTATGGGTAATTTATTTGAATTCGGTGGAAGAGTCTAGGGAAAGATGTAGAGTTCAGCAGAGATGCTACTTGAACAATGGGAAGGTCATCAGGAAAGAGGCGTCTCGTGTATTTTCGTATTAGTCTTCGATTAGTTAAGAGATTCGGGTAATTTAGCTGGATTTGGTGTAAGAGTCTCGGGAAGGGAAAGATGTAGAGTCTGACAGAGATGTTACCTGAAAAGTGGGAAGGTAATTAGAAATGAGGCGTTTCGCGTATTTTCGTATTAGTCTTCGATTAGTTAAGACATTCGGGTAATTTAGTTGGATTCGGTGGAAGTCTCGGGAAAGATGTAGAGCCCGACAGATATGCTACCTGAAAAGTGAGATCATCAGAAATGAGGCGTTTTGCGTATTTTTGTAGGTGTTTCCGATTAGTTAAGTGATTTGGGTAAATTAGTTGGATCCGGTCTAAGAGTCTCGGGAAAGAAGTAGAGGTCTATAGAGAAGCCACTTGAAAAGTGATAAGGTAATGAGAAATGAGGCGTTTCGCGTATTTTCGTAGGCATATTCGATTAGTTAAGGGATTAGGGTAATTTAGTGGGATTCGGTCGAAGAATCTCGGGAAAGATGTAGAGTCCGACAGAGATGCTACTTGAAAAGTGGGAAGATCATCAAGAAAGAGGCGTTTCGTGTATGTTCGTAGGCGTCTTCGATTAGTTAAGTGATTTGGGTAAATTAGTTGGATCTGGTCTAAGAGTCTCGGGAAACATGAGGAGTTCAACAGAGATGCTACTTGAAAAGTGGGAAGGGCATCGGGAAAGAGGCGTTTTGCGTATTTTCGTAGGCGTCTTCGATTAGTTAAGTGATTCGGATAAATTAGTTGGATTCAATCTAAGAGTCTCGGGAAAGAAGTAGAGTCTTACAGAGATGCTACTTGAAAAGCGGGAAGGGCATTAGGAAAGAGGCGTTTCGCGTATTTTCGTAGGAGTCATCGATTAGTTAAGGGATTCGGGTAATTTAGTTGGATTCGGTGGAAGTGTTTCGGGAAAGATGTAGGGTCCAACAGAGATGCCACTTGAAAAGTGATAAGGTCATGAAAAAAGAGACGTTTCGTGTATTTTCGTAGGCATCTTGGATTAGTTAAGGGACTCGGGTAATTTAGTTGGATTCGGTAGAAGAGTCTCGCGAAACATGTAGAGTCCGACAGAGATGCTACCTAAAAAGTGAGAGGGTCATCGGAAATGAGGCGTTTCGCGTATTTTCGTAGGCATCTTCGATTAGTTAAGGGATTCGGGTAATTTAGTTGGATTCGGTGGAAGAGTCTCGGAAAAGATGTAGAGTCCGACAGAGATACTGCTTAAAAAGTGAGAGGGCATCAGGAAATGAGACGTTTCGCGTATTTTCATAGGCATCTTCGATTAGTTATGGGATTCGGGCAATTTAGTTGGGTTCGGTGGAAGAGTCTCGGGAAAGATGTAGAGTCCAACAGAGATGACACTTAAAAAGTGAGAGGGCATCAGGAAAGGGGCGTTTCGTATACTTTCGTGGGAGTCTCCGATTAGTTAAGGGATCCAGGTAATATAGTTGGATTCGGTCTAAGAGTCTCGGGAAAGGTGTAGAGTCCGACAGAGATGCTATTTGAAAAGTGAGAGGGTCATCCGGAAATGAGGCGTTTCGCGTATTTTCGTAGGCATCTTCGATTAGTTAAGGGATTAGGGTAATTTAGTGGGATTCGGTCGAAGAATCTCGGGAAAGATGTAGAGTCCGACAGAGATGCTACTTGAAAAGTGGGAAGATCATCAAGAAAGAGGCGTTCCGTGTATTTTCTTAGGCGTCTTCGATTAGTTAGTGATTTGCGTAAATTAGTTAGATTCGGTCTAAGAGTCCCGGGAAAGATGTGGAGTTCAACAGAGATGCTACTTGAAAAGTGGGAAGGGCATTAGGAAAGAGGCGTTTCGCGTATGTTCGTAGGCATCTTGGATTAGTAAAGGGATTCGGGTAATGTAGTTGGATTCGGTGGAAGAGTCTCGGGAAAGATGTAGAGTTTAACAGAGATGTTACTTGAAAAGTGGGAAGGTAATGGAAATGAGGCGTTTCGCGTATTTTCGTAGGCGTCTTCGATTAGTTAAGTGATTCGGGTAAATTAGTTGGATCCGGTCTAAGAGTCTCGGGAAAGAAGTAGAGTCTTACAGAGATGCTACTTGAAAAGTGGGAAGGGCATTAGGAAAGAGGCGTTTCGCGTATTTTCGTAGGAGTCATCGATTAGTTAAGGGATTTGGGTAATTTAGTTGGATTCGGTGGAAGAGTTTCGGGAAAGATGTAGAGTCCAACAGAGATGTCACTTAGTTAAGGGATTCGGGTAATTTAGTTGGATTCGGTGGAAGAGTCTCGGAAAAGATGTAGAGTCCGACAGAGATCCTGCTTAAAAAGTGAGAGGGCATCAGGAAAGGGGCGTTTCGTGTACTTTCGTGGGAGTCTCCGATTAGTTAAGGGATCCAGGTAATATAGTTGGATTCGGTCTAAGAGTCTCGGGAAAGGTGTAGAGTCCGACAGAGATGCTATTTGAAAAGTGAGAGGGTCATCCGGAAATGAGGCGTTTCGCGTATTTTCGTAGGCATCTTCGATTAGTTAAGGGATTCGGGTAATTTAGTTGGATTCGGTGGAAGAGTCTCGGGAAAGATGTAGAGTATGATAGAGATGTTACTTAAAAAGTGGGAAGGTAATGAGAAATGAGGTATTTCGCGTATTTTCGTATTAGTCTTCGATTGGTTAAGGGATTAGGGTAATTTAGTTGAATTCGGTGGAAGAGTCTGGGGAAAGATGTAGAGTTCAACAGAGATGCTAGTTGAATAGTGGGAAGGTCATCAGGAAAGAGGCGTTTCGTGTATTTTCGTATTAGTCTTCGATTAGTTAAGACATTCGGGTAATTTAGTTGGATTCGGTGGAAGTCTCGGGAAAGATGTAGAGCTCGACAGAGATGCTACCTGAAAATTGAGATTATCAGAAATGAGGCGTTTTATGTATTTTTGTAGGCGTTTTCGATTAGTTAAGTGATTTGAGTAAATTAGTTGGATCCGGATTCTCGGGAAAGAAGTAGAGGTCTATAGAGAAGCCACTTGATAAGGTAATGAGAAATAACACGTTTCGCGTATTTTCGTGGGCATATTCGATTAGTTAAGGGATTAAGGTAATTTAGTGGGATTCGGTCGAAGAATCTCGGGAAAGATGTAGAGTCCGACAGAGATGCTACTTGAAAAGTGGGAAGATCATCAAGAAAGAGGCGTTTCGTGTATTTTCGTAGGCGTCTTCGATTAGTTAAGTGATTTGGGTAAATTAGTTGGATCCGAGTAGAAGGGAAATGAGAGAGCTGAGGGAGCAGTGTTCATGTTCATGTTCATGTTCAAGGTATGGGGTTACATACACGTATTACATATAGGGTTACACATCCGGTATTAATGAACAGGTGTCACATATCATGTTTCCGGCGGTGTCTAATTAATGTACTCGGGTTACATAGGTCAATGACACATATCCTGCGGTATCAAATTAATGCTCATATCGCATTTCCGGCGGTGTCTAATTAATGTGCTCGGGTTACATAGGTCAATGACACATATCCGGTGGTATCAAATTAATGCTCATATCGTGTTTCCGGTTGTGTCAAATTAATGCACATATAGGGTTTTCGGCGGTGTCATATTACATACACGTGTTACATATCGGGTTACACATCCGGCGGTGTCAAATTAATGTGCTCAGGTTTCATAGGTCAATGACACATATTACATACACGTGTCACATATCGGGTTACAACTTGTCGGGACAAGTTTGTATTCATGTCTAGACGACATCCGGTTTATGCACGAAAATGAATGACCTTTGCAATGAAGCAGCATAAAATTAACATCCTGTAATTCATCCGGCGGTATCAAATTAATATACATATCAGGTTACATAGGTCAATGACTCTTATCGGGTTACTGGTGGTATGAACATGCAAGCATATTTCCGGCGGTATCAAATTAATATACATATCATGTTACATAGGTCAATGACACATATCCGGTGGTATCAAATTAATATACATATCATGTTACATAGGTCAATGACACATATCCGGTGGTGTCAAATTAATGTGCTCGGGTTACATAGGTCAATGACCCACATCAATATACACTTGTCATATATCTGGTAATAATGAACAGGTGTGGCGGATCAGGTTACATAGGTCAATGACCCATGTCTAGTTTAATGTGCACGTGTGTGGTCAATGTATTCATGTCTAGACGACATCCGGATCATATGTTCAACACATCAGATTCACGTGATCCCCCACCGCGATATATAACACAGCGATAAGATATGTTCTTTAGTCTATGTTTAAACTTTATACAACAATGAAGTGTGAACATTGTGGAAACGGTTTCTCATGTCAAAGCAGTTTAGTTCGGCATATTCGTGAATATTGTTCTGTTCTTCATGATAACAATAAACGGAAGGCTGATAGTATGCCTTCTACAAGTGGTGTTGACAAAAACATTTGTGAACATTGTGGAAACGGTTTTTCATGTGAAAGCAGCTTAGTTCGACATATTCGTCAATATTGTTCCGTTCTTCATAACAATAAACGAAAGAGCGACAGTGTACATGATCAAAACAAAAAACAGAGGACTGATAGTGTGCCTTCTACAAATGGTGGAAATTCCAATAGTGTGAGTGGTGGTAACAGAAACATTTGCGAACATTGCGGAAAAATCTTTTCATCACCTTTCAACTTATTACGACATATTAATAAAAACTGTCCCACTTTAAATAATCCAATTTCTTCTGGTAATAAAAAAATTAATCGACCTGTTGTTCAAAGTGTGGGAAATGGTGTTGAAAAACTGCATCACACATTTAAGAACAGGATAGCTAGTTACCGCTTTACTAGCCCTAAGACCCATATCGATTACTCCGATTTTCTGGAAGAAGTGAAGCAAAAGGTACTTGGAATAATTAATGAATACCTGGAGAAATTCAACACCCTTAAAATTAATTTCGAAGTGTTTGGGCTTTATGTCATACCTGAAAAGGAGATGTCTGACATAAAGTCATTTAATACCAAAAATAAAATAATCACTGTTTTATCAGACCTTCAAAATATTTTTGAGGATTTCGGGGAAGAGATGAAGCTGCAAGCATCTGAATTTCAAGAAAGGGACTCTGGTTGGACATTAAAGCACATAATGTTTCTGGATGTGAACATAAATAAATATACACCAATGTCTGCTTCATCGTATATTAAGTTACCCAAAGCCATAGAAGTAAAGAAAGCGGTTTTAAACATACAAAACACAGACAATGCATGTTTTGCTTGGTCAATTAACGCAGCAATCTCCCCTGCAGAAGGTGATCCAGTGAAAACAAATGCGTACCCACATTATAATACTTTACTAAATTTTAATGGATTAGAGTTTCCTATGAAACTAAAGGACGTCCCAAAATTTGAAAAAATGAACAACATCTCCGTTAATGTGTTTGGTATTGAAACAGAATTCAAGGATGGAAAAACAATTACAGAGGTGGTAGGACCATTACATTTTACATCATGTCGTCAAGCTACGCACGTTAATTTGCTACTTGTATCAGATAATACAGGTAGAAGTCATTATTGTCTCATAAAAGATTTATCAAAATTAGTATCAAGCCAAAAATCAAACCACAATGGACGGTTACATATTTGTGATGGGTGTCTACAATCATTTGAAAAAATTGAACATCTGAAAGCACATGAGAAAAATGACTGTAACCATATATGTACGAAAATACCAACTACCGATTTGAAGATAAATAAATATGGTGAATCGGTTCCTGAAAATATTCTTCAATTTATAAATTTTGAGAAACAATTGCCAGTCCCATTCGTCATATATGCAGATTTTGAAAGTTTGTTGAAACCCATCGATCATAATGAGCCTTGTGATGAAAAATCATTCACAGTTAAAGTATGTGAGCATGTACCATATTCTTTCGCTTTTTATGTGAAATGTAATTATGACGATAAATTCTCGAAAATTGTGACATATCGAGGTCCCAACGCTGCTGAAGTATTCTCTAAAAAATTGGATGAAACAGTTCTGGATTTATATAACACACACTTAAAACATGTTAAAGAAATGCTCCCTCTTTCGGACCTAGAGAAAATCGAATACGAAAATGCTGTGTGCTGCCATATTTGCAAGAAAGACTTTAAGCCTTGGGATACCAAAGTGCGTGACCACTGCCATCTAACAGGCCGCTTCCGTGGAGCTGCACATTCTATTTGTAATTTGAATTATAAAGTTCCAAAGTTCATACCAGTGTTTTTCCACAACCTGACAAATTACGACAGCCACCTGTTTATAAAAAAGTTGGCCTGCAAAAAGGAGAGTATAAAATTTTGGATTTATAGGTATAATTCAATGGGAGTCGGGGCCTTTGCCCGTCCAGTAGTTGTTTCCTATAATCCTATTTATTAAGCATGTTTTAGTCCATCAGGGCTAGAGGTCGCCGCTCTTGGTGCTTGCTTGGCAAGCCGCTATCGGTCACTAGACATCTTCGATGTCTTGACTGGTAGTAGCAACTGACCACCAGAGGGATGTACTTATCTCTCACAGTTACTATGTGCTGGGTCTGCCATAGACCAGTTTGGTTTGCCTTTGTTATTTGTCTTTTCAGCTACCTGTGGCACACTGATGAGAACATAAAGAGTTCGAAACCGGTCTGTGTCTGGTGGGGAAAAGACAAATAACAAATTTGGCTACCAATTTTGGATTTATAGGTATAATTCAATGGGAGTCGGGGCCTTTGCCCGTCCAGTAGTTGTTTCCTATAATCCTATTTATTAAGCATGTTTTAGTCCATCAGGGCTAGAGGTCGCCGCTCTTGGTGCTTGCTTGGCAAGCCGCTATCGGTCACTAGACATCTTCGATGTCTTGACTGGTAGTAGCAACTGACCACCAGAGGGATGTACTTATCTCTCACAGTTACAAAAAGGAGAGTGTTTCCGTCATAGCGCAAACCAAAGAAAAGTACATCTCATTCTCCAAATCAATTGTTGTAGAAAAATCTACAGATAAGAAGAGACCTGATACATTCCTGAAATTGAAATTTGTAGACTCTTTTAGATTCTTATCCAGGTCCCTCGACAAACTAAGTCAAAGTTTAGAATCTGACCAATGTGTCGAAAGCAGAAAGTACTTTGAAAATGATGAAGAGTTTAATTTAATCAGACGGAAAGGGGTCTTTCCATATAATTATGTGGACTCGTTCGAAAAACTAGAAGAACCACAATTACCCCCAAAAGACAAGTTTTACAATGACTTAACAAATGAGTCTATATCTGATGAGGATTATGAGCGAGCTAATAAAACATGGAATACCTTCAAATGCAAAACGTTGGGAGAGTATGCAGATATTTATCTGAAATCGGATATTCTATTATTAGCCGACGTGTTTGAGAACTTTAGAAAAGTGTGTTTGGAACATTACAAATTAGATCCGGCTCATTATTTAACAGCTCCTTCTTTGAGTTGGGATGCAATGTTGCGTTATACCCAAGTTAAACTCGAACTTTTGACCGATGTGGATTCTCTACATTTCTTTAGAAAGGGGATTCGAGGAGGAGTGGCTCAATGTAGTAAAAGAAAAGCTGTGGCCAATAATCAACTTGTACCAAACTATGATCCCACAAAGCCAACATCGTATATTATGTACTTAGATGCAACCAACTTATACGGAGCAGCAATGAAAGAACTCCTACCCACTGGTGATTTTAGGTGGCTTGAAAAAGAGGAAATTGAAAACTTCGAATGTTCGACAATTGAGGATGATTCACCAAAAGGTTATGTTCTAGAAGTTGACTTGGAATATCCACCACACTTGCACAATGACCACAACGATTTACCTTTTTGTCCAGAGCAAATGGCCCCTCCGAAAAGTAAAACTACCAAATTAATCCCGAATTTGCGTAATAAAGAAAAATATATCATTTACTACAAAAATTTAAAGCAGTGTTTAAAATATGGATTAAAATTGAAAAAAATCCATAGGATAATAGAATTTTCCCAATCTTCATGGCTGGGATCATATATTGAATTAAATTCAAATCTTCGAAATTCTGCTAAGAACGAGTTTGAGAGGGACCTATTCAAATTGTTTATTAATTCAATTTTTGGAAAAACAATGGAAAACGTCGACAAAAGGCAAAATATCAAGCTATGTTCGTGCTGGGAAAATAAAAAAGGTACATTAGGTGCAAGAGCGTTAATAGCCATGCCACATTTTAAATCCTGTTCGATATTTGATGAAAATTTAGTAGCAGTACATTTGGAAAAAGTAAAGGTCGTTTATGATAAACCACTCTACGTCGGATTTTCAATTTTGGATATTTCAAAGACTATCATCTATGAATTTCTATATGGTTACATCAAATCCATGTATGGGAATAAAGCAACCGTTTTGTATACTGACACCGACTCACTAATTTTGGAGATTTTCACTGACAATGTTTATGATGACATCAAAGAAAACATTCATTTTTTCGATACATCAAATTATAGTATTGACAACATCCATAACATGCCTAAAACGAAGTCTGTAGTCGGGAAAATGAAGGACGAGTATGCTGGAAGACCTATTGAGGCCTTTTATGGTACCGGTGCTAAAGCATACTGTGTTAAAGCTGGTGATGTCATGAAAAAGGCCAAAGGGATTTCCAAAAAAGTGTTGTTAAACATCAAATAGATTTTTCTGATTATGCCCAAATTGTTGAAAACGGTGGTATGATATTCCGAAAGATGTCTATATTTACCTCCAATTTACACACCATTCACACCGAATTAAAAAATAAAGTAGCACTATCTTCTGCTGATGACAAAAGGTATGTCTTACCTGGAGATGTTAGGACCTTGGCTTGGGGGCATCATCATCTAATTACTGGAAGTAGTGATAGAAAATTAGAGATTTTACTGAAATACGCTGACCGTTTGATGGAAATGGAAGAGCCTGAAGAAGGATGGGATAGTGTTGATTTGGATTTATTATGTAATTTATAAATAAAGAACATATACATTATAAATTTTTTTATTTGTTTTACATACAAAGGTAATATAATAAATATAACATTAAAATTAACCGCATCTTTCCAATCCCCACTCACATATGTGGCATTTAGATTGTCTGCATGGAGGACCATCTACATGGCTATGCCATTCGGGACGATTGTGATGTACAAAACAAGGTAGTTGAATTTCGAGTTTGAAATTTTGTGTGTGTTCCCGTGGTAGTTTGTGCCATGTATACAGAAGCTCAACTGGACCAACTTTTTCAATTAGATACTGCAGTGGAAAATTCCGAAGTTCTTCCTCAGTAAAATCATACAAATTTTTACCATTCCTATGCTTATCTATCAACTCCCTCGTTAGACAATTCGAACAAGTCAGATCTTGAGACATTTTAAAACACTTGTATGTATTAATTTAAGCACGAGCGATGAACAACAAACTGCTATGTACCAAATTACAAAATGATTTATCTCGTGATTCATTTCAGTATTTGTACTATTATTAACAGTGGTAGGGGGTTTGCTATAGAGTTCCAGCCATTCTGAATCTTGAGTGGAATCATTACCTTTTCTTAGTTTTAGTTTATACATAGTACTGTTGGTGGGTATTGGATATCTGAGGGTTGCTGCATTAGTGGCTGCATACGGTTCCATTCTGCCCCATTTCGAAGGCCAGCTCTCATTTCGGGTTCCATTACTATCGAAGCATATAAACACTACTTTCGCGGTGTAAGGATGTTGTATAAAAAGAATACTTTGAAAAATTGCTTGTAAAGCTATGAATTGTGAAGCTATCATCGTAACATCTATAAACACACTAATGTTTTTTTAAATTGTTATGAATTTATATTCTATTATTGATGAGGGAGAGGGGGTATACATTTGATAAAGTGTTTTACTGAATCTATGTCAGGTTGGCCGAGTGGTTATGGCGTCAAACTTAAGATTTGATTCCGTAATAGGAGCGTGGGTTCGAATCCCACACCTGACATTTTTTTCTTATCCCATAACTGATTTATACATCTGATTCCCTGTGGAGAAGGAGAGGGGCATATATATTTAATATAAAAATGAAATGAACTGAATCTATAAGTCAGGTTGGCCGAGCGGTCTAAGGCGTCTAAGTTCAACTATGATTCCCAAACGGGAGCGTGGGTTCGAATCCCACACCTGACATTTTTTTTTCTTATTCCATAACTATACATATAATTCTTCCCCTTCGTCACATTCGGAATCATATTCTTCCCCTTCGTCACAATCACAATCCTCGAAACATCCTAATATTTTAATGTAAGAATAGCTATCTTTTAGATTAAATGTTTCTTTAACACATTGAAGTTTATAACTATTCATACATTTTTGATCAACAAGTTTATCGTTTTCATCATAAAACTGGATTTTTATATAGTAAGAGTAACCCATGCTTCTAATTATAATTATGATCTTCTTACTGTAACATGTGGCGAGCAAATGAATGATGAGTCATAACATATGCCTTAATTAACTTGTCTAGACAAGATACATCCGGCGACATGTACATAAATGTTACACGTGATAACATCTGGTGAACAGATTACGACTTTGGGGTCAATGACACACATCTGGTTTCGTTAATAAATAAAAATACATTAAATATGTTTCATTTTTTATTATGGCATTATAAAATTTTCATAAAGATAAAATACATTTGACAAAGAACACATACATTTAGATTTTAAATGATAAAAACATCGAGGTTCAGAAAACTGGAGCGGTGGATGGTCTTCTAACTCGTATGCAGGTTTAGATGAGTATTTTCTTATGTATGAGGCCTTTTCTTTCCCCTTCACATAGATTATTGCTTCGGTTTCGACTAATTCTCGGACAATTTTCCCAAACTTGAAAAATGGAGTACACCCTTCATTCCAATTAATACAGTGATAATTATGTGTTAACCACTTCACTTGCTTCTCCAAATATGGTGGTAGGAGCTTTATAGAAAATGGAGGTTTAAAAATATAATGTGCTGTTTTATAGCCATTGTAGGCTGCCAGCTCCTTAACAATAAATTTATTTTTCTCCACTTTAAATCCTTGCACATCCAAAATTAAGGGCATATTTTTATATCAGCTAGTCTTCTAATCACATAAACTTTTAAACTATATATTTCAACTGCTTTTTTTAAGTCTGCAAGTTTTTTCTGGTGTTCCCGCAACAACTTTCTATACTTTGATATCATTATGAACTAACTTGGTAGTCTGCATCACTTTCCTTAAATAAGTTAGACCTGTCTAACTATCTTTGTCATTGGATTATACCGGAATACGCGATCATGCAAAATTAAGCAGTATGCTGTAGTGTCTTTTGGAATATTTTCGCTTGTTTCAAATTCAATGCGCATGACAACTGATCCTGACTGAATAGTCTCCTTTTGACGAGAACAATCAATGTGAGTTATAGGTGCAATAGATTTGAATTCTTTAGGTGTAAATATAGGCTCGTTTCCAGTTTCATAGTATGAGTGGCGGAAATTTGAAAACATTTCATATAAAGTCGCAAATTTGTTATTTTTGAAATCCAAATATAAATCGTTGTAAGGATATCTCTCCGAATTTAAGAAAACTCTAACGTTACTAATATTACAATTATCAAATGTACTCATGTTGGAAGTTAGTTTATTTTTTTTATCAGTTTGTAACGCGAGAATTGAGTGTCGTGCAGTTTCCAACTTTATACTACTCTTCAAAGTATAATTATGTCTGGTGGTTTGTGGAAGTAAGGTGTATTCTATAATTTCCCAACTTCTAAATGGAATCAAAATTTCCAAATTTTTATCTAATATTTTCGTTAGCGCCAATTGTTGTGGTATTCCTACGGAGACATGTGGCACTCTCCAATAAAGCTTGTCAATAGTAATTTTTGGTTTTCCGTATCATCGATACTAGTTACTGCGTCTAAGTCGTTACTACTCCGAATTAAGACTAATTCTTGCTTCATATTTAATATAATTTTTCTGTAATCCTCAAAAAAACCCATTAACATTTTGAGTGGGATGCAAACATTAAATTTATCAGTATCCGGTATAATACTATCTTTAGGAAACCATCCGGCATTTTGAAGTTTGACGCTTTCGCTTTCATTGAATGACAAATACCCTTTAAGAGTAGAAGTCACGCCAACATTTCGAACCGAGTCAAGTACAATACCGCCGAGTTCATATCGAATTTCTCTAAAGAGAAAACTGAAGGCATTATTTATTAATTTTAGCTTTGTAACTGGTTTCCCATCATCTTTCCTTAGATTTCCCTCTAAATATAGAAGACTATCGCATGGTAAGGTGTAGGCATCCAATTCTTGGATTGGGATTCTAATTTCATCATTGTAATTAAATTCAGTGGCTACGAAAGGTTGATAGTTATGGTACTCGAAGTCAATAATTGAATTATCGACTAGAGGTTGCTGCGTAACATCTAAAATGTCCATTATATGAGTACTTCAAGACCAAGAGACTGCAGAAAACTTTTGTTCTGAGGTGTTACTAGGCTAACACTCTTCTTATTACTGATTAAAAACTCATCCTTAGATTTTCTTTTATAACTGCGTTTAGATATTTGAGGAATATAGTATTTAGAATTATAGCGGACTACCATCGTTTAGGATTTCTTCAAATGCAGTCTGACTGTAACGGTTTCTTGGCGGAAATTGACAACATTCGAATCTTGATCGACTATTTTAACGGTAATTGAGTTGATTGTCTTAACGCTTACTGGAAAATATAGGACGTTTAAAGGTGATTCCACTATTTTATAGCCTGGAGCCACTGTTGGAAAGAACTGGTGGATTATGTGAACAGGACTACCATTAGAATAAGATCCAGTAGCAATATTGCAATCAATGCATAAAGCATTCACCTTAATTATTTGTACTGGAAAGTCAGATTCATTTAGTTCTTTAGCTTTAAGAAGTCTTTTCTCAAATCCCAACAGACGTCCTATGGAGTTTTCAGATGAGAAATCAATATCAACATTTGCCTTTATTTTAACCGCTGATGTATTGCGATTAGCAATAACATGAATAATATTGGGAGGTTCAATGATTTTTTGAAGATATTCGTTAAGGTCATCAATTTCATAAGCCCCAACAGGAATGGTTATGGTTATATTTCCATAAGTAAATTTGTTGTTTGTTTCATCAATGTTTGGTATTACATTAAAAGTTTCAAAATTCACCAAGCCAATAACGTAATCAAAATCGTCCTCCAAATATATTGGTGGATTGAAATCGGCGCTCAAGATGGAGGAATTTCCAGTAAGTGAAAATGTTAAAGACATGTTACACAATTCAAATGTATTTACGTAATAAATGAATTTTCCTTATTTACATATATTATATAAAAATTTTATACATAAATGTCCACAATTGTATGAATTATATGTTTGCATCTGATCATGATTATAGTTAACTTTATTCAAGCTACCATCACTAAAGAAATAACTTATTACTTCATTTGGTGGTCTTAAGTTTCCATAACTATCAAAATAGATTATTGAGTTATTATTCTTCACGTATGCTGTCCAATGAGTACCCGGACCTGATGATATATCCAAATTAATAATACCACATTCATTTTTTCTTATCTTTACTGGTAAAGTATTTCTCATGTATATTCCTCGAAAATTTGGGATATGTAATTTTTTTGCGTATCTCATTAAATCTATGTTTGTTAGTGCTCGATGAGGTAGCTTTATAGGGAGTTTTTTGAATATGGTGCTAGATATAATCCCATGCCTTTTTTATATGGTCTTAAGTATAAACCTTTTCCTACTGCAACTTGCTCCATAGCTAAGTTATGTCTTTTTTCTTCTTCTAGCTTCTGTTTTGCAGCCTTTGCGTCGTTAACAGCCTTTGAAATTCCCGCTGCGCCGCCACCAATACTTCCAAGAGCTCCCAATGCAGCAAATAAAGGAATAAGAAAAGGTAGAAAACCACCAGTTTTTGGAATAGGAATTATTCGTTTTCTTGGTGAAGAGAGTTTATTTGTTCCTATTGATGATAAAGCTTGTTGTGCGACTTTAATAAGATTACTAGAATTACTTCCTTGAATTCCACGTCGAGCTCGTTGTACTGCATTATTAAACTTATCTTACGTAGCCCCCTACCACTCTTCTGCTGTTTTCTACGCATACCCATTCCAAGTTTAGTTTTAGCCTTCATAATGCCTGTTACACCTAAAGCAGCAATTTTTTCACCAATTGAAGAATCACCTGCTTTTAGCCGTTGATATGCTTTTTCAGCTAATATTTTATCAGCTTGATGTCTGTTGCTTATATCTTTTGAACGGGAATAAGCAATGTCGTGCTCTTTACAAAATTCATCTAATGGATTAACACCAGTATCACCTCTCGCAATTCTCTTAGATAGTTTTGTTCCTGGGCCACAATAATTGTAACCCGGTATATGCAATTCAAATGGTAGTTTATCAATAAGCTTATTAATAAATCCTGACCCTCTCTTTGCAGACTTTAGTTTACGATTAACTAAGGATAGGCTGTGTACAAGCATTATATAACTTGTTGAATGTCTTCTACAGAACTAATTTTTTTAACGATGTACAATCTTATATATAGCAGAGATAATGATTTATAACACAGTTCGTTAGATTTAGTTTTACAATGAAGATCGAAAAACAAAATGTTACATTACCTGTTATTAACCAAGATGAGTGTTTGTTAGAAAATAATTATCAAAAACATGGTGAACTATTTGGGGGTTCATCCAAGCGTGCATTGATCGTCGGATGTTCGGGTTGTGGCAAGACTAATTTACTTGTCACGTTACTGACACACCCTAATGGACTCAGATTTGAGAATGTTTACCTCTACTCAAAGTCCCTGTACCAACCAAAATACGAATATCTGAGGAAATTACTGAAACCAATGAAAGAAATAGGTTACTTTGAATTTAGTGATGGAGAAAATGTTATACCAGCTCAAGAGATCAGACCCAATTCAATTATTATCTTCGATGATGTAGCTTCATGTAATCAAAATATAATGCGAGATTATTTTTTCTTTGGGCGTCACAAAAATACAGACTGTTTTTATTTGTGTCAGACGTACTCATCGATCCAAAAGCAACTCATCCGAGACAATAGTAATTTAATAGTAATTTTTCAACAGGATAATACAAATCTGAAACATATTTATAATGACCACGTAAATGTCGATATGTCGTTTCAATTATTCAAAGATCTTTGCTCTCTGTGTTGGAAAGAGCCATTTGGATTTGTCGTTATAGATAAAGATTGTACAATAAATAGTGGGAGATATAGGAAAGGATTTGATAATTACATCAAGTTGTAAGAGTATATATAATACATTATGCGCTGAGTGAAAGGTAGTGCTTACTAATAATCCGAGGCGTAAAGATGGATAAAAAGTTAGCTAAGGAACTAATACAAACCAGAAAATCAGTGAGACAAAAATATCAGTCTCTAAAATCTTATGTCGCACAATCACAAATTCATTTAGAGAAAAGCTTCAAACCCATTACTGAACCATTGCAAAAATTATTGCAAAACATAAAATCAGAGGTCTCAATTAAAAAGGAATCTGATGAATTTAAGTCGGAGCAAAGTAGAACTTCTACCCCTAGAAAATCTCCAGTAAATATTTTAGACAAATATATGCCCGCATTGCCTATGACTGGACTTAGTTTTTTGGAAGATACGTATCAATTTGACCCAACCCAACAATCAATCGTGGATGAGCAGAATAGTAGCGATTTAATTAATGATGAAGTTGATAAAAGTCGTGCGTATATGCAAGAATTATCAAAATCAAGGGCATATGCAGATTATTTGGAAGCGTACGAACCTTTACCAAGAACATATATTGATGAATCTATAACAGGGGATGAATCATCATATGATCGTACATATGGCATAACACACGATGTTGAAACTGAAAAATTTAAAATAGGTGATTCCGAATTAAAAATTGTTGGTAAAGACGTAAAAGTGAAGGACATAGTATATCCTGGTACCGTTGGGCTGTATGAATTACTGTTTAAGAAAAATCCTACAGCTTATAATAAATCAGAATTAGATCATTATATGGACATATTAAAACGTACTAATACCTATCGAAGAAATTTTGATTCTACAGAGCAAATTCAAAGCAATAATACTATAAAGTATAGAAATATCATAAGACCATATTTAATAGATAAAGGTTTATTGAAATCTACTATGGTTCCAAGATCATCTTCATTTAGTAAACCACCACCTCCCAATACTAGATCTCAAAGTAGTATTCGTCCCAGATCTCAATCATTTAAGCAAAGTGGGGGAATGTTGAACTTATCCAACAACAAAATTGATTATGTGTATTTTGATAATCCGAATGAGTTGGTGAATAGATTAAGACTTTTAGTAGCTTCCCAAATGGCTGGAAATAATGGACATAATAATGAAATTGTCTCAATACTCGAAGAACTGAGAGAATTAAAAATTATTAAATAATGGTCACACATCTATTTTCCTCACAGTATACATCCAGCTCTCATCATGCCTATTGATAAATTTGGTAGACATATGCTTGGCTATCGGTCAAAACCTTACCCCATAACATCACCTCCTTTAACTGCAACTGAAAATTCTGCGACCAGTCTATCCAGTCTTTGCCTTATACAAATTCGAGGTGTGGCAAAGAAAACATCAAACCATAAAACGCTAATTTATTACGTGTTAGATGGTGGTACTACAACATATACATTACCTATTTCGGGTACAATTGAAAGCATACATTTACCTTTGAATGTCACCATGTTTTTAAACAATGGTAATTATTATAATCAGGATAATAAAACGCTCAGTAAAGGAGATAATATATCATTTCCACTTCCAAGTGTAGACCCAAAACCACCTCTTTTTGTTGAAATTGTACTGCGTTGCCCCTTAGTAAGAAATGAGTAAGATTAAAGAGGACGTAGTTAATGAATTACATAAATCAGCCAGGAGAAATTTTCGAAGGAGACATGTCATTGTTAAAGGCCTAAACGACCTTATACAAGCGGATCTTGTAGAGATGATCCCACATTCTAAAATCAACAAGGGATACAAGTATATTCTGGTTGTTATTAATGTATTTTCAAAGTTTGTTTGGTGTGAAGGTGTGAAAAATAAAACTGGAAAAGAAGTAACTCATGCAATGGAAAAAATCTTATCTCAGAATAAAATAAAGCCTGAAAATTTACAAACCGATATGAGTAAAGAATTTTACAACAAAGAATTTAAAGAACTAATGAATAAATTTAAAATTAACCACTACAGTACATATTCCAATTTAAAAGCTAGTGTAGTGGAACGTGTAAATCGCACTCTAAAAAATTTAATGTGGCGACAATTTAGTTTACAAGGAAACTACAAGTGGTTAAATATTTTATCGGACATTGTAGAAAAATATAATAACGCTAAACACAAAACTACTGGCATGAAACCAATAGACGTAACGAAGAAAGAGGAACAGCATTTGCTCCAACATGTGTATAGCCATCTAAAAACAGTAGATCCACAGAAACAAAAATTTAAAGAAGGTGACTCGGTAAGAATAAGTAAATACCGAGAAGCTTTTTCAAAGGGGTATACTCCCAATTGGTCAAATGAAGTTTTTAAGATACGGAAAGTACGAAATACAAACCCCACTACTTATATTTTAGAAGATCAGGAAGGTAAAGAAATTCAAGGAGGATTTTATCAGTATGAAATTCAGAAAGTAAAACACCCCGATATATATCTTGTGGAGAAGGTTTTACGAAGAAAACAGAACAAACTCTACGTCAAGTGGCTTGGTTTAAAAAATCAACATAATTCCTGGATTAATAAAAATGAATTAGTATAATATTATGTAAACTTATTCTAATTAAATAAAACAAATTTTATTTGATATATGTTGTTTTTATTTCAAATCTTTCATTAAATATATTACATCTGTATTTTGTATCTAAAATAGGATCAAGTAACTTTGAGGCTGTCTCGATTCTTCTACAAAAGCGAAATCTGCCCACTGCCAAAAATTCCCAATATTTTTTCCTAGCCATACTATAAGCAAAACTCCATGTAATTAGATGATGTAGTTTATTACACTTTTCATTAAACGTTACTTTCTTCATTACACTGTTGTACTACATACACTTTCAAAGACATCAGGGTAAGTATAAATTAATTCCAGAATCATGCAGATATTTTCACTTTTTGGATTATCTTCAGGTTTAAGTATATTTAGAGCATTTTCAATAATGTCACCGCTTTGACTTTGTAATCCTCTTCGTAAAATCTTGAAATAGTTTTCAAATTGTAGATTTTTTATCATCTCGATTCTGTACTTCACTAGGGGTAGTATTTCTATTAAACAACATACCGTTTCATATGCCAAATATATGTAGTTATCTTCTTTTGAAATCCTGATTACTCGAGCATTTGAAAACTGATCGAAATGTATGCAAATGTTTCCCTCATGTACTGTATCTGGTTTTTCATTGTAATACAGGAAATTCATGATTACTCCTTGATGAGTTAGAAATTTCTTAAAATCAGCTTCATTGAAAGTCACTTGGTCACCTTTGTTTCCAGATAACGTTATACAAGGTACATAACCAAAATCACATGAAATTCCCACCGAAACAAACTTGCACTTGGATTTATTCAAGTTATATTTTTTCTCACCAATTACTTTTGGAGTATTATCTTCTTTCTTGAACTCGGGTAAACTTGGAGAAGAGTCCAGCTGAGTCACATAGTGAGAGAAGAAATTTAAAGGTGCTGACATTTTGAAGACTAATACATGCTAGGAATATGTCATGAGTTATATATGCAGTTCCCCCACCACTAGAGATGTGTTTCATAAGCGATCGGTTGTAACATCTGTTCCACGCGTGATCATTTGATGTGTTGAACATGTGTTATATGATCCGGATGTCGTCTAGACATGAATACATTGACCCCACACGTGTGCATTAATTTGACACCACCGGAAACTAGACATGGGTCATTGACCTATGTAACCTGATCCGCCACACCTGTTCATTATTAACAGATATATGACACGTGTATATTGATGTGGGTCATTGACCTATGTAACACGATACCTATGTGTTTTAATTTGATACCGCCGGAAATATGCTTACATGTTCATACCACCAGTAACCCGATAAGAGTCATTGACCTATGTAACCTGATATGTATATTAATTTGATACCGCCTGATGAATTACAGGATGTTAATTTTATGCTGATTCATTGCAAAGGTCATTCATTTTCGTGCATAAACCGGATGTCGTCTAGACATGAATACAAACTTGTCCCGACAAGTTGTAACCCGATATGTGACATGTGTATGTAATATGTGTCATTGACCTATGAAACCTGAGCACATTAATTTGACACCGCCGGATGTGTAACCCGATATGTAACACGTGTATGTAATATGACACCGCCGAATGTGTAACCATATATGTGCATTAATTTGACACAACCGGAAACACGATATGAGCATTAATTTGATACCACCGGATATGTGTCATTGACCTATGTAACCCGAGCACATTAACTTGATACCGCCGGATGTGTAACCCTATATGTGACACGTGTGTGTAATATGACACCGCCGGAAACCCTATATGTGCATTAATTAGACACCGCCGGAAATACGATATGAGCATTAATTTGATACCACCGGATATGTGTCATTGACCTATGTAACCCGAGCACATTAATTAGACACCGCCGGAAATGCGATATGAGAATTAATTTGATACCGCCGGATATGTGTCATTGACCTATGTAACCCGAGTACATTAATTAGACACCGCCGGAAACATGATATGTGACACCTGTTCATTAATACCGGATGTGTAACCCTATATGTAACACGTGTATGTAACCCCATACCTTGAACATGAACATGAACATGAACACTGCTCCCTCAGCTCTCTCATTTCCCTTCTACTGATCCGGTCTAAGAGTCTCGGGAAATGTGTGGAGTTCAACAGAGATGCTACTTGAAAAGTGGGAAGGGCATCGGGAAAGAGGCGTTTCGCGTATTTTCGTAGGAGTCATCGATTAGTTAAGGGATTCGGGTAATTTAGTTGGATTCGGTGGAGGAGTTTCGGGAAAGATGTAGTAGGGCCCAACAGAGATGCCACTTGAAAAGTGATAAGGTCATGAAAAAAGAGACGTTTCGTGTATTTTCACTGGCGTGTCTGTTAAGTTAAGCGATGATTCGGGTTATTTAGTTGGATCCAGTTTAAAGATTTCGGGAAACATGCGTACAGTCCGACAGAATTGTTACATGAAAGGAAATAAGGTTCAGGGAAAAGGGGTCTCTCGTATTTTCATTGCCTTCGCCGTTTCGTTAAACAATTCGTGTTATTTAGTTGTATCCGGTTTAAAGTTGTTTTTATCTTTTGCAGATGCCGCATTTTGCTTTTGTATTATACCAACAAACATTGCTCCTGTTTCATAGTAAAAGTGCAGCATGTA
Source organism: Rhagium mordax (assembly GCA_963680705.1). NCBI lineage: Eukaryota > Metazoa > Arthropoda > Insecta > Coleoptera > Cerambycidae > Rhagium > Rhagium mordax. Next base: position 23,460,839 of record OY796662.1, read on the forward strand.
CCTGTTTTCTTTTCTTGTATTTTTGTTTGCATTAGATTTTTGTTAAAAATATTCTTGTGATTTCATTATTATTAACCAAAAGCATTTTGTGTAAACCCAAATGGTTAATTTCCAATACGTATCATAAGCATCAAATACTATAAAGTGAATCGCTGTTTTCTCAATACTCAATACTACTAATTAGATGCACCACTCTTGCTTATGAGGGCAGAATACAAAAAATGTATGCGACGCTCGGCATGGGTATTTAATAAGGGTGTCCACATGTGTGGTGACGTCACCGACGAATTTTCGGCGTGTCTTGGTAATTTAAAATATTCACCGCTTGGACGCCGGTGGAGATTAAGGAACGAAATTTTCAGGGACCCAAGAGGTAGGATGGATCTAGCTTTCCCGAAAGTCCGGTCGAAAAAATCCTCCGGTTATAGAAGTTAGAGCCTGGGGAAAAGTAGCGTTTTTCTGCAAAATCGACCTTTTTTAAATATTCGTATCTCGGGTAATATCTCAGATGGACGAAAAAGAAATAAAACAGTTGTTCATTTGTCCTTCTTCTTGGCCGTCGTGCATGTCGCGATCCTCTATATCCAAAGGGAAAGGCTGTGACGCGTTTCTAATGGGTAGGTGTCGGAAGAATCGTCGAAATCTGACAAAATCGCCGCTTTTCAAAAAATCATAACTTTCTTGGGAGGCAAAATCGAGAAAAACGATTTTCGACAGCGATTTTCTAAATTTCATCTAGTTTTCAAAAAAAAAATACGCCGCCGGTCCGTCTCAAAGGAGTCGCGAGTTAATAAGCTCGGAAGGGGGACATGTTTTGGAAATTCGACAAAATTGCGGAAACACGAACACTTCAAACGTTATTTCCAAACGAAAGATCGCCGCCGGACCGCCGTTCTTGCGCGAAAACCGAGTTAGAGGATGCAACTTAAAACTACATCGCGAATCGCGCGGCCCCCCGCCGGTTTTAGACCCAGTACGAGCGAACGAAAAAGCGCTATTTTGACGTCTATCGTTCAGAAAACGTCAGTCATTTTTTTTCAAATTTCTCGCGTGTCGTATCTCTTTCTAATTTCTCAAATTTTACAAACCTCTTCGACACGGTGTTATCGAAACGTTAATAACTTTTAAAATACTTCGCGGATCGCCACGAAAGTCCGCGATTCGATGGTCCCGACACGAAAACGTCCATCAAGCACGGTGCTGCGCGGCCAAACGTGTTAAAAAAAAAGGCCTTTAGCGCCGCAGAATATGTGAAAAATCGGCGACAAATTAGAGTGAGGAAGCCTTGTCAGATTTTAATAGATATTAATTAATTAATTTAATTAATTAATTAATACACCTCTTTTTCTTATTACTTTGAGACGCAATGTAATATTTTATTTATTTTTTTACTTACTTGCCTCTTATTTGACTAGCTCAATCGACACTCTTTCTCATGGGTTAATTGTGGGTTGCTGATTTAGATTTTGAAAGGTTTTTTAAATTATTATTATTAAATTACTCTATGATCTTTATTATATTTTATTAAATTTAGAATGATTGCCTGCAAAACAATCTTGTAATGTTGGTTGCATACTCTAATAAAATTTTTATGTTTTCAGAAAATGAACTTTTATTATCGTTTCAATAATTCAAATTTAAAGTTTTGAATAAAATAACATTTAATTATATTAAATCTCCTATAGCCCTATGCTCAGCTAATGCCTTAATTTACTAAAATACAGTAATAATTTAATATTTAACGTCTGACATTCAAAATTTCCTAATACTAATAATTGTCAAATAATAGCAATGAACTATCACCACTCCAGTTCAGAATTTTCAATTCGCACTTAAAGTTTATTGAAAAAGATCTAGTTAATGTTTATTTCTTACTCAAACTTCTACGCCGTATGAATAACAGGAGCTGCAGAAGTTCTGGGTGTTTCATCCAAGATTTTCTTACAGAAAAGTATAATTTCCTGCTGCATTCATCGTTATCTGCTTATTAATTCTATTTTTCTTATATTATTATTATTTTGTCTTCTTTTAAGCTCTTCTTCATGAAAATTATCAAAATCTGCTCAAAATATGTTTTTTCCTTTCAAATCAAAAAAACTTTTTTTCGTCTCTTCGGAGATTTATTTATTTTTGCTGATTATGTTTTTCAAACAAACTGGATATTATTTCTTCTACAGCAGCCCATTTTCAATTTTCATTATTAAATACTGGAATTCTTCCTTGCACTTTATTTATTTTAAGTATCACCGAGAGTATTATTTCACATTTAATTTATAACTTCTTTTTAAAATACTTGTTCACATTTCTTATCTAACTTAAATCTAAATTTACAAATTTTTTATACTAAATTAATCTATGTAATTAAATTTTAATGTTATTTTATCTTTTTTTTTAGAGTGTTTGTCCCTTGGACGTGGATTGTTTTGCAACAGTCATGATCAAATTTGTGACCTGAACCAAGTTTATGATTTTAGATTAAAATTGTAATAATTGCTAGTAATTAAAATTATAAAATTTTAACAGTATGTTTTCTGAGCTGTCGTAGCTATCTGTTATTGCATTTCAAGCTATTAGGTAATCGTTTAATATAAATTTGAGGTAACTTATGTTTGTGTTCTGTTTTAATAATTTTTCTATATTGAACAATTAATTTTTTTATGACATTTACCAAATTTTACTTGTTTTAATATTCCTTATTTATATGTTTGATTCTTTTGTGCTTATAGTCTTAATTCTTATGAGTTACAGTATAAAAATACATGTCAATATATATATCTATATACATATATATATATATATATATATATATATATATATATATATATATATATATATATATATATATATATATATATATATATATATATATATATATATATATGTTCATATACATTGGTCTTCATTGTCTTCTTTGTATTATTGTTTGTTATTTATTTTTTACATTTTTTTTACATTTTAATTTATTGAAAGAACACATAATTTCAGGAGAAATCGATTTATTTGCAATATCTGAAACCTGGTTAACTCTTGACATAAATTCCGATAGTAATAAATACCACAATACACTTTAATTCGAGCAGATCGAATAGGCAGAGGCGGCGGCGTAGGTATTTTCCTGAGAAACAATATTAAATACAATATTTTACTTTCTTCCGTGAATGAAGCTCTAGAACAATTATGGATCTCGCTTAATATTTCTGGAAAATATATAATTTTTGGAGTAATCTATAGGCCGTCAAAATCCAATTTGCTTCAAACATTTAACGCATTAGATGACGCTATGTCATTTTTGCTCCCTTCTTCAGATCACATTATTTTTGCAGGTGATCTTAACATAAACTTATTAAATACTGTTAGTCTAAGTGTAAATCACTTTAATAATTTCCTTGAATCTGAAACAAATTGTCAACGAACCTACAAGAGTTACTTCCTCCACTCAGTCTCTAATTGATATCCTCATTACATCTAATTCAAGCTTAATAAAATCATGTAATGTAGCCGATTCTTCTGGAATTTCCGATCATTTTATTATATCATGCAATATTGATTTTATTAGAGAAAAAAGTAAGTCGAAGTTTGTAACTTTCAGAGACTTTAAGCACTTTAATGAAGACTCATTTTATGCTGATATGCACCTTATTAATTGGAGCCACATTTACTCTCTTGAACATGTAGATGACATGATTGAGTTTTAAACTACAATCTTTTAAAAATATTTGACTTACATGCTCCTGTTCGAACTATTAAGAGTTACAAAAAAACAAGCTCCTTGGCTCACTGATGTGGTCAAAATTATGATAGATTTGAGAGAAAAATCATTTTCAAAATATAAGAAAACGCGTTCATTGGATGATATTAATACTTATAAAAACATTCGGAATTATGTTACTGGTGCCATTAGAAGAGAAAAGCAAGCTTATTTAAATCACGTAATAAAAAACAAAAATAGTAAAACCACCTGGAACACCCTTAGATCACTAGATATTGTAAATAATTAGTCATGTCATGAATTACCAGAAAATTTGAGAAAAGTAAATGCTATTAATGCTCATTTCAATAATATAGTACCTCCTGCACCTAATGACAAACAGTTAGAACTTCTGGATAAATATGATAATTATTCCTAAGATTCAACATTTGCTTTTTCTACCGTAGATAATGTTAAAGTTTTGCAGTTTATTCGGTTAATAAGTAGCCAATCGGTTGGATTTGATAAAATATCACTTACTATGATAAAATTAATTAGCAGAGTGTTATTAAGTCACATAACTTTCATAATAAATACGTCTATATCCACTGGCATCTTTCCTACAATCTGGAAACAATCTAAAATTTTACCCTTACCGAAAAAATCTAATCCTACAGAGTTATCGCATATTCGTCCAATAAGTATCCTTCCCACCCTATCTAAAGTTCATGAGATGATTTTAAAAGAACAGATATCAGCATTTGTTTTCAACCAAAATATTATTCCACCTGTGCAGTCGGGCTTTAGGCCATCTCACAGTACGACAACAGCTCTCTTGCATATTACTGATGAACTGTTTAAAGCTACAGACAAACGTGAAGTTAGCTGCCTTGTTTTGTTGGATTACAGTAAGGCGTTCGACACATTGGATCACGATATTCTTTATAAAAAAACTCCGCTTTTATGGCTTTGATGCCAACTCCGCTGCTTTAATTAAAAGTTACCTGTCCAACCGACAACAAAGGGTTGTGTTATGTGAAGATGTGTCGAACCCTCTACCAGTTATTTATGGAGTACCACAGGGGTCTAATCTTGGCCCTCTTTTGTTCTCCATTTATATTTCAGATTTTCATACAGTTTTAAAGTCTTGTAATATTCACCATTATGCTGATGACTCACAAATTATTACTAGTTTTCGTCTTGAAAATATTGCCTTAGCCAATGATAATCTTAACAAAGACTTAGAGTCACTTTTAAATATATCTATCGCTCACAAATTGAATTTAAACTCGAGTAAAACTGAAGTGATGGTTTTTGGTCCTAAACAACTGAGAAATCAAGCCAAATCACTACTTAACATACAGATTAATGGAGTATCGGTCAACATTACAGAAAGCTGCAAAAACCTAGGTTTATGGTTAGATGAAGATTTAAGGTTTACTAATCATGTAAACAATTTGTGTCAATCTTCTTATCTAATTTTAAAACAGCTTTTTATTCACAAAGATGTAATGAGTAGTAATTTAAAACTTCATTTATGTAACAGCTTAATTATATCTAAACTTTCGTACTGCGATAGCATTTACGGACCGGCACTTTTAAAATGAGGCTACTGAGGCTAATGAGGCTACAGAGAATTCAAAATTGTTGTTACAGGTTTTCATTTGGAATAAGAAAATTTGAGTCTGGTATCGGCAATTTAATACAACAGACTGGTCAACTAAAATTAGATAAACTTCGCAAGCTACATTTACTATCGATTACACATAAAATTTTAAAAACTCAATTACCACAATATTTACTTGTCAAGTTGCAAAAATTGCACAATTTTGGTTATTCACGTGATTCAAGACATAAATTTATTCTTAAAATTCCTCGCCACGCAACTGCTTTGTTTACCCGCAGCTTTTCATACAATGCTTGTCATGAATACAATAAATTACCGTTTGAGTTTAACCAGTTTACGCTAGTTAATTTCAAAAAGAGACTAAAATCATTTCTTTTTTAAATGTTTGATTTTGTATGTCGGCTTCGCTTTGGTATTGTGTACTTTCTACATCTCAAGACATCCGTATATTTGTATATTGCATATGTATATTAGCACTTTTTTTGTCAGTAGTTTATTATTTGCTATATTTTTCTCTTTTTTTTTAATATAATTTATTAATTGTTGCTATGGCATATTTGGATATCTAACTCATGTCTTGGCGCTTATAAATTTATTTAATTAGGTCTAGCATTTATTTAATATGTGTATTTAGAATGTTTAGTTTTTAAGATGATTAACCGAGGGTTAAGTCGAAAAGCAGTTTTTACTGACACTTCGCCCATTTCCCATTTGTATTGTAAACTTTTGTAAATTTCTTTTTCTTTTATTGTTGTGGGAAATAAAGACGTTTATTATTATTATTATTATTAATTTATTGACTGAATAAGAATAAAGCAAATCACTTGTTCCCGAAACATACTTTTTTTATTGGTACCCTATTTTGCTTATTTAAAGTACGCCTCAGAGTGTTTAAATCCAACTATAAAAAACGCGGGTGTTTTAAAGTTACCATGCCAACTTCAATTACCCGAGAAACGTGAAGTGTAAATGTCATCTTTTTAATTACTGATCTGACAGAAGTACCTTGTTACGTCAAATAAAATATTACTGACAAATGTTTCAAAAACTTTAACTGTGATGACAACAATTAATCTTATATGACAGATTGCAAATTAATTTTTGTTTTTCTCATTTCGATGAAAACTAAAGGTATTTTACATTATCAGTTCTTATTTCCATTTTTTGTAGTAATTATTTATGATTTCAAAGTGTACCAATAAAAAACAATAGCGTAAAGTATTCGTGGATAACTGGTCTTTAAAACACTTGCTCTATTTCGAGCATTCCGGCTGCACCATCGTGCTCGAAAAATCGCGCGTGTTTTAAAGACCTTAATATTCACTTTATACCTACTTTAATATACTATAGTCTTGCTACGTAAAATAGTTTTTACCCAATATTAAATATGTAGAGATGACTTGGTGTTTTACCCTTTCTTTTTGTAAGAGTTTATACTGCCGTTAATTGTTTTCTTTGTTTTTAGATGGAAGCTGAAGAGCTCATTCATAAATGAATTATAGGTTTTACAGAACAAACTAGTCTACTTTAATCGTAGGACCACCTTAAACTATGAATAGGGTCATCCCTCATATCAAAATCGTGATATTCTAATACCTGTAGTGAATAGCTTACGGGTTTTAAATAATAAAAACAGCAACAAAGTCTTGAGTTATCGTCAATTAGTATTTTATTTTTTTAGTTTAAAAGCATTAGCACTAAATAATTTTGAATTCTCCCGCTCAGTGACGTCTTAAATCCCAGTTATCAGCGTGCGCGCAAGATTCCTCTTAGGCTAGGTCTGACAATTGACATTGATGATATTAATGGCGGATCATGACAGGATGTTTGTTTTCATGTTCTTTTCGTCTGTTTTTTAAATTTTGTGAAAATACGGAACAAGGTTTTGTGAAAGGCGCTTCGGATAACTTGCCAAAAGTGGACTCCTGCATGATAGACGAATTTTCTATGGAATTTGGATTTTTCAAGTGTGGAGCTCAGAAACGTAAAATCGCACCACGACTGTCGCCGAGTTCTATCTACTGGTACTGTTACAAATAACTTGTCAGTTACAAGGTTATTTGTTACATATTGGCACAGAGCAATGTTTAATCATAGTTATTTTCAATTCTTAACAACTATCGCAGAACTCGAAATACTATCATAACCTAAAACACTGTTGACAAACAAAAAGCATTTTTTGACGTATCAAACCTTCAAACCACGAACTTCGGTTTAGCTCGTGGTTGGTATATTTTTAAATTGAAATTTATTTCAGCCAATCACAACGATGGTCCGCCGTATCTACTTTATCGACAAACAACAACCAATGTGAACGACGCGTGACGTAGTAAGTCACGAAGAGCGCGAGTTTTGATATATGTTTTATTTAACTTTTTTTTCGTATGTTAAACGATGCAATATAAGAAAATAAAAAAATACAGGTGATTTATTTCTTTATGAAGTTTTATAATTTAAAATAAAAAATATATGGGGAGATGACCCTATTACTTTTACTTATATGTGAAATAAGTGTACTACACTAGTAGAGGAGCGGATTCATTTAAAAAGACGGTTAACGAAAAACTGAATCATGAAGTAGAACTTATTGAGACCCCTACCATCCTTTTCAGCACTTAATTTTACATATGTTTTCAGAATTCACGACTCTCTCGGTTGGTCGAGACAAAAGTTTTGGGGGAAAAACTAAAAAAAAAAACATGTTTTGCAGTAATTTACTTGAAAACCGCAATAGATATTGAGATGATTCTTTCACTATTATTTAGTGTAGAATGTCTTCTTTCGAACGACATATAATAGATTATGCTCAATAAATTCTTTCCAACCCTAATTTAGTGTTATATCAGCGCAATATGGGTGAAATTAACTGGGTGAATATTGAGATTCATCATAACTTTCTTGTACAATAAAAATGCAAAAATTGGTACACGTGACGAGACGCAGAATTTTATAAGGACCATTTGATTCGATTAGTACAGGGTTCCCCATATTAAACTACCCATTTTATTATTCGAATAAAATCCTTTTAAGTCGAGTAAAAAAATCTTTTATTACACTAATGTACAGATAATTGTATGGGATTTATTATACGTACTCAAGATTTGTTCAACTTTTAAAAATTATGTCTTCTAAATGCCCTCCATCAACTTGAACTTTCAATTCTGAATGCAAAATTGTTCATCACACGGCGAAAAAAATTTCCAACTATCCCTGTAATTTCTTCTCGATACGGTCTTTCAAGTCCTCAATTGTTGCAGGGCAACTTGCGAGGACCTCCCTTCAAATTCCCCCACAGAAAAAAATCGGGTGCCGTTATGTCGGGAGACCTAGGGGGAGGCAGGGCAAATTTTCAAATCGAGAAATTATACGGTCGTTAAAAAATTCTCGCAGAATCCTCAAGGAGTTTCTGGCTGTGTGAAGCTCATACTGGAGAGGTCTTTGCAAGTCGCCCTGCAACAATTGAGGACTTGAAAGACCGCATTCGAGAAGAAATTACAGGGATAGTTGGAGATTTTCTTCGCCGGGTGATGAACAATTTTGCATTCAGAATTAAAAGTTCAAGTTAATGGAGAGCATTTAGAAGACATGATTTTTAAAAGTTGAACAAATCTTGAGTACGTAATAAATCCCATACAATTAGCTGTACATTAGTGTAATAAAAGATTTTTTTACTCGACTTAAAAGGATTTTATTCGAATAATAAAATGGGTAGTTTAATATGGGGAACCCTGTATATGCACTTATTTTCAAAAACAAAGGCAGGAGAACACAAAAACCGAGGCCGCTACACCTTACTTCGCATGCCTTCACCTCACCGCACTACCCGCTGCGAAGCCACTATTCGCTACCTCGGTGCGTAAATTCATTACTATTGGACTCTATTAATTTTGTTAATGATTTATAAGATTTAGATAATTAAACAATAATTAAATTTATTCAATTAATTATAAATTTTTTACATAAAACTTAACTTGAAGGAGTGGAAACAGATAGTGGCGTGTGTGAGTCGGACGAATGGTAAATATTTTGAGCCGGAATGAAAATACCTTCCACCCCGTTTTCGACCCCCGAGAGGGGTTAAACGCGATTTATTAGGTTTCCCTGCAGAAAAAAGTACTTTACCCCTGTTTTCGAGGTTGCTGAGCACGGTGGTGGTGTTGGATATCGCGTCCGACCCCTACCAACCCCTCCACCGGCTAATACTCACCCCCGAAAGGGGTGAATTTTTTTTTCGCAATATCAGCGGCAAATATATGTTCCCCCCCCGTTTTCGAGGATACTGAGCACGATGGCGGCGTCAGAATTTCCCTTTGTGGTGTTGCGCAACCCCTCAAACCGGCCAAAAACCACCCCCGAGAGGGGTTAAACGCGATTTATTAGGTTTCCCTGCAGAAAAAAGTACTTTACCCCTGTTTTCGAGGTTACTGAGCGGTGGTGGTGTTGGTTATCGCGTCCGACCCCTACCAACCCCTCCACCGGCTAATACTCACCCCCGAAAGGGGTGAATTTTTTTTTTCGCAATATCAGCGGCAAATACATGCCCCCCCCCCCCCGTTTTCGAGGATGCTGAGCACGGTGGTGGGCCTGAATATCGCGTCCGACCCCTACCAACCCCTCCACCGACCAATACTCGCCCCCGGAAGGGGTGATTTTTTTTTATATATATGGAGCTTATGTAATGTATATAATATATAGAAGATCACAAATGACAGAAGATCAGAGAAGATCACAGGGGATCAAATTTTGCGCCATTATTTAACCCTTTTGTGCAGTGGGCAAACGAGATTAAGGAAAGTGCTGAATTGAAAATTACTGAAGGAGATCGTGACAATTTACAATATTTACTAGTTACTGATATTTTTCAAATAATGAAACTCTTTCCACTTTGGTCCGCTGTTATGACACCTTATTATTCAGGTTCAAAAGTTACTGCAAGTAGCGCTATTGTAGAGAGTAATTTTAATAATGTAAAACACAGGTTATTTAGTAACTAACAACTTCCTTTAAGAATCGATGATTTTGTTCTGCATCACATAAATTCAATTAGGGGAATTTTAAAGTTAGCTGAATCTACACACTTACAAAACGAGCAAGTACCGGCTGTGGAGGAAAGAGTAAAAATAAAATCAATAAATGAACCCCTAAAGAAAAATTTAAATATAGTTGAAAAAAATACAAAGTCGGAAGCTGATTCTTTGACTGAAAATAAAGAAAGGCTTGAAAATAAAGAGGAAGATTTGGAGGAAAACTGGAGAGGTCAAAATGTTTCAAAAAGACCAAGGTCCTCATATCTGACACCAAATTCAGAGTGGATGACCGTTGATTTGAGTAAAAAAACCAACATACTGCCGTCCAATTATATCAGAAAATATTATACCGATGTGGTCAGTTTAGTTGAAAAATTTTCAAATGCTGATATTTTCCAACACTCACTTATTGAGGAACGTACCTGCCACATTTGTGACATATATGCGAGTCGTAAATGTCATGCAATTCCAATAACTGTTCAAGATTTCAATTTTAACATTCAAATATCATTAAATGAATATATTAACAGTTTACCAAAAACGTGTATTAAAAATCATTCAAGAAGTGTAACTTCAACAATATTCAATAACACTTACATTTTCATTGAATTAACGGATACTACCGGAAGAAATATTCCGACAACTTTAAGAAATATTGAAAAAATCTTACAATTAATAATATTATATATACATTGAGAGGTGTACTTTCTTTTATCGGAGAGAGTACAGAATATCGTGCTATTGATGGTCACTATATATTACTGTTTTAGAATGGAACAGTTGTGGGAAGAATATAATGAATTAAATTCACACAAACTCAACTGCTCTAGTTCAAAAACTGTTTTTTCTTGCGAAAAAAAAAATTAGTATTAGCCGGTGGAGGGGTTGGTAGGGGTCGGACGCGATATCCAACACCACCACCGTGCTCAGCAACCTCGAAAACAGGGGTAAAGTACTTTTTTCTGCAGGGAAACCTAATAAATCGCGTTTAACCCCTCTCGGGGGTGGTTTTTGGCCGGTTTGAGGGGTTGCGCAACCCCAAAGAGAAATTCTGACGCCGCCATCGTGCTCAGCATCCTCGAAAACGGGAAGGGACATATATTTGCCGCTGATATTGCGGGAAAAAAAATTCACCCCTTTCGGGGGTGAGTATTAGTCGGTGGAGGGGTTGGTAGGGGTTGGACGCGATATCCAACACCACCACCGTGCTCAGCAACCTCGAAAACAGGGGTAAAGTACTTTTTTCTGCAGGGAAACCTAATAAATCGCGTTTAACCCCTCTCGGTGGTGGTATTTGGCCGGTTTGAGGGGTTGCGCAACCCCAAAGAGAAATTCTGACGCCGCCATCGTGCTCAGCATCCTCGAAAACGGGAAGGGACATATATTTGCCGCTGATATTGCGGGAAAAAAAATTCACCCCTTTCGGGGGTGAGTATTAGTCGGTGGAGGGGTTGGTAGGGGTTGGACGCGATATCCAACACCACCACCGTGCTCAGCAACCTCGAAAACAGGGGTAAAGTACTTTTTTCTGCAGGGAAACCTAATAAATCGCGTTTAACCCCTCTCGGTGGTGGTATTTGGCCGGTTTGAGGGGTTGCGCAACCCCAAAAAGAAATTTTGACGCCGCCATCGTGCTCAGTATCCTCGAAAACGGTGGGGAACATACCTGGTGCCACAGCATAGTGGCTCACCCCTATATTTCCTTTATTTTTTAACTTATCCATTTGAAATTTGGGGGGCATAAACTACCGTTTAAAATGTTTTTTTTTTTTTTTAATCACTTATTTAACGTCGGCCTATTTCCGCTACGGAGGCCAATCACCGACGCCAGGAGACGAGCAACCCCCAACCTGGAAATTTTGCCGAACCTCTTATCTTACTAAGAGTAGGGATTTTTTACTTGCCTAACATTTAATAGACAAGGGACCGACTGCTTTACATCCCCTCCGAAGGATGGTATATCCTCAATACACCTCTCGCCTACAGTTGTATTGCTTCTGCGATATAGCTGATATACAAGCCGCTAGAAGTAGGGAAGCGAGACCGCGTCTTTCCGTGGATAGTCCCCATCCATGTACTACACGCGGTAAATGTTGCTTTACTCCTAATATCGCTATGAAGTGAGTGAAGTCAGTCCTCCGCTCGCTGCCCTCCGTTTAAAATGTATTTCTGCACATTACAAACACTATGGTACCACTTCCGGTTTATCCGGAATTTACCTCAACTTTCGATTTTCAAATGAAACACCCTGTATATTTTTACATACTTGGATGCAGGGCAACATTCTGCATACACCATGTAAGTTTCGCGAGTTTTTGAGCCGATGTTCAATTTTTTTTTTTCAAGCATTTTCAGAAATCCGTCTAGAGTGCTTTGGAATTCCAAACGAATGAAATAAAATTGAAAATAAATAGCACAGATATGAAATAGATATCAATGAAATCAGAAAGAAAATTATAATTTTTCAAACACTATGAGCCACCACCTTCCCATTTGAAAAAAAAAAGTTTTCGATTAAAAAGTGATATGTTCAACTTAGAGGCTTCGCAAACAGTTGTTAGTGAAACGAAAAGAAAAATTATATTTTTCCTTTGAAGTTTACCTACCGTATAACGAATTTTGGAATTCCAAAGCACTCTAGACGGATTTCTGAAAATGCTTGAAAAAATTGAACATCGGCTCAAAAATTCGCGAAACTTACATGGTGTATGCAGAATGTTGCCCTGCATCCAAATATGTAAAAATATACAGGGTGTTCCATTTGAAAATCGAAAGTTGAGGTAATTTCCGGATAAACCGGAAGTGGTACCATAGTGTTTGTAATGTGCAGAAATACATTTTAAACGGTAGATTACGCCCCCCAAATTTCAAATGGATAAGTTAAAAGATAAAGGAAATATAGGGGTGAGCCACTATGCTGTGGCACCCGGTATATTTGCCGCTGATATTGCGAAAAAAAAAATCACCCCTTTCGGGGGTGAGTATTAGCCGGTGGAGGGGTTGGTAGGGGTCGGACGCGATATCCAACAACCACCACCGTGCTCAGCAACCTCAAAAACAGGAGTAAAGTACTTTTTTCTGCAGGGAAACCTAATAAATCGCGTTTAACCCCTCTCGGGGGTGGTTTTTGGCCGGTTTGAGGGGTTGCGCAACCCCAAAGAGAAATTCTGACGCCGCCATCCTCGAAAACGGGGAAGGTATTTTCATTCCGGCTCAAAATATTTACCATTTTCGCGTTTTTTCCGACTCACACACGCCACTAAGGTAATTGTAGTCCATTATAATAATGTAATAATATTATTTAAGTATATATTAAGTAAGTTATAAAGAAGTTGAATTAAAAATTTTCCTCGCCACTTTCTTCGTCGAATCTTTCTTTGACTTTGAATATTAATTATTATTTATAATTTATTGTAATATTGATACATTTGTTGTTTATACTTGTTAATTCTATGTTGTGTCAGTTATATTATATTGTATACTTTTTTATTTATTTGTATATACTCATGTGTTATTTACTACACATCTTATAAATGACTTACCATATGTACGCTTGTATCCGAAATGGTCAATAAATATTATTATTATTATTATTATTAATATTTTGGCATAATACAGAACACGCTGGAGAACAAAAAATTCCCTCCTCGACAAACAATAGTACATTACATACCCTCGGCTGTAATGAAGACGACCAGCGAGGTATGTATACTATTTTATTCACAATCATTGTATAATAACATAATCTCAGCATACAATTATTTTATTTAATTGAATAGATAGTGAATGAGAATTAGGAAATTATGTAAAATAAGTAGGTAGGCTGCAGTGATAAAAGATGAGCGTTGCTAGGTAACAGGCATTAAGGTTCCTCTGTCAAATAAATTAGGTTAGTTCCACAAGTATTTATTATCAATAATTTCTGTTAAATTCGCTCAAAATTCTACAACAAAATGTTTGATTCTGATCATTTGTGACAGAGAGTGTACTCCACCAAATTTGAAAGCTGCTGCACAAAAGACAACCAGATGATTTGCTGCCGCAAAGTGACGTTTAACTAAAAATCCGGTCACCAACAATGACATCGCGTGAATTTAAAATTTATAAAACATGCCAGTAACAATATTACTGGCATGTTTAAAAAGTGATCTAACAAACAAAACTAAACCACTACCAACAACGAAAACAAAACGCAACATGATAGAGAATTCTAAACGCAATAAAAAAGGGTACGTGAACTTAAAGTGCACTTTTACATTAAGTGTTCGAAATGTCCTCCGCCTTTTAATGAGGTGGAGCACCATCCTGTTGTAACCACATCCTTCGAAGGGTTGCTAAAGGAATGTCGCCCAACAAATCATCCAAAGTGTTTCGCAGAAAGTCCAAATAAATTCTTCCTGTCAAGTGTCGATTAAAAAAGAATGGTCCAATGATGTGGCCTCCTAAAATTCCCGTCCACACGTTCAAGGACCACCTGTATTGCCTACCAGTTGTCTGGAATTGGTGCGGATTTACCGTGTCATAATAATGACAATTATGGCGGTTAACAAAGCCATTTTTGTGGAAAGTTGACTCATCCGAAAACATGACCTGTTTAAAAAAATTTCTTCCTCTCTTAAGTGCCCACTGACAAAATGTCTGCCTCCGTTGAAAGTCTCCTTCGAGTAACTCCTGGTGTAATTGGATGTGGTAAGGATGATATTTGTGTTTCTTTAAAATCCTATGTTCTGATGTTGTACTAATATCCGTCGTTTGACTAATTTGTCGCACACTAATTTGAGAGTTTTCCTGTATGCATCCCAATACTAGATATTCGTTTTCATCTGTAACTACTGTGCTAGTGCGATTCCGTTTTTTGCATTCGATGTTACCACTATTTATAAACCTCGTATTTAAGTCAATGCGATGTTTTAAACAAAATTTGCAAAGTCTACTTTATGCTGTAGGCAGCTCGTTTTTCAAACTTTAGGAAGAATTGCATCTTTCTCGAAAACTGTTAAAGATAAATATGGACAACCTTATATCAATCGAAAGAGAATTTAATTTTGAATCCAACGGTGGAAATAAATATGGGTCATTCCATTTGAAAAAAAGAAGTTATTCCTGTTGAAAGATTGTCAAATGCAGGTACCGATATTTACCACTTTATACTACTTACCATATTTTTCTAATAGTGGAAATGATAGCGTAATTCGTGGTAAATCGAACTATGTAAACCGCAAGTTTCTAGCTCTTATGGCTTAGAAGCTATCTAGCAATATTCAGAGCGCTGTAATCGTGAAATTTCTCAAAAAAACTTGAATATCTCGGAAACGGTATGTTTTGGGCACAATGTATGATACATAAAATCAACTTAAAATTAAGTCAGGAATCCAAAAATACACAGATATACAGGGTGTTCCATTTAAAATAACGAAGTTGCATAGCGTCCAGGTGAAATGGAACATCCTGTGTATTCAAAAATATTTTCTGTATATACACCGCATAATTCAGCGTAACTTTTATTTGAAACATTTTTCTCTTAAATTTATAATAAGAGAGCTATGAAAGAATCCGACTTAAGTGGAACACCCTGTATGATTGTGAATAAACATTTTAAACTATCGCATTTTTTTTCACTATAAAACAAATCAAGAACATCTCGTAACTCGTTACGAATAGGTTCTTGAGTGGTGTAGGTACTCCTTTTTTCTTTTCCCACCCATATTCAAAAAGGTTCAAAATCCTCATCATAGAATAATGGCTACTGATCCAAATATGACACTGGTAATAACATCTTCAAAAATGTATGCCCTGTAGATCTACTTATAATATAAAGTATTAATAGGTAATTCATTGGCAGTTTTTCTCGAACCCATTGTTAGTCTCAGCCTAATCTTGTTCAGAGACTCTTCTGTCTCGCAGTCGTTTAGTTTTGCAATAAACTTCTTAGCTATTTGTATTGATTCCTCAATTGGGGTTCTTCCAAAATTTGACAGATTGAAATTTTTATTTTTGATCAGCAAATTAAAAGGTGTTCCTTTGCCAAGTTTGAATATGGGTGGGAAAAGAAAAAAGGAGTACTTTCACCAATAACAGCCACTCAAGAACCTATTCCTAACGAGAAAAAGAAGTTCTTGATTTGTTTTGTAGTGAAAAAAAATGCGATAGTTTAAAATGTTTGTGTGTCAAGGAGGGAATTTTTTGTTCTCCAGCGTGTGTAAATGTTCTGATTTATGCCAAAATATTAATATTCAAAGTCAAAGATTCGACGAAGAAAGTGGCGATGAAAATTTTTAATTTAGCTTCTTTATAACTTACTATTATATACTTAAATATATTATTACATATTATAATGGACTACAATTACCTATTTCCACTCCTTCAAGTTAAGTTTTATAAAAATAATTATAATTGAATAAATTTAATTATTGTTTAATTATCTCAAAATCAAAAGTCTTATAAATCATTAACAAAATTAATAGAGTCCAATAGTAATGAATTTACGCAACCGAGGTAGCGAATATTGTCTTCGTAACGGGTAATGCGGTGAGAGGAAGGCATGCGAAATACGGTGTAGCGGCCTCGGTTTTTGTGTTCTCCTGCCTTTGTTTTTGAAAATAAGTGCATATACTAATAGAGTCAAATGGTCCTTATCTTATTAAATTCTGCGTCTCGTCACGTGTACCAATTTTTGCATTTTTATTGTACAAGAAAGCTATTCGATGATGAATCTCAATTTTCACCCAGTTAATTTCACCCATATTGCACGTGCTGATATAACACCAAATTGGGGTTGGAAAGAATTTATGGAGCATAATCTATTATATGTCGTTCGAAAGAAGACATTCTACACTAAATAATAGAGAGAGAATCTGCTACGGGCTTTGAGAATTAAAAAAACAATTTAAAAAAAATATCTTTAATAAATAGAATTCCAAAAATATTCGGTGTTTGGACCGCAGAAATAGTCCGTAACAAAAGTGCCGAAAGACTAGCTCAGTTACAGTCGGCGAGTTGGGGTAGGCTCATTACTTCTACCAAAAAAAAAAGATATTATGATATAGGCGCCACTAGCAAAATAATCTGCAACCTTACTAGAAGCTCCCCAGGTTGTCAAGGGTGTCCAAACACTATTATACTTTTAATGATAACAAAAAAAAATTAAATATATACCAAATCTACTAAAATTTATCAAAATCACAAATAAGGCAAGTTGCCGAGAACGTAATAATTATGTACACAAATATAATAGGAATATGCTTAAATTCGTAGGTACCATACAGAGAACGTGATCACGTGACCCTTATGTTCACAATTATCTGTTTTAAAATATAAAATAGAATATGTACAGGGTTATCCAACGAAAAGGCCCACCCTTATATTTTCTTTATTTTTGGAGTTAGGAAAAAATGTTTCAAATAAAAGTTGGAGTGAATCAAATGAGCTCATTTAAAACCCCTACAAAGAATATACAGGGTGTTCCATAAAAGCGGGACAAACCTAACTTACATTTTTTTAAATGGAACACCCTATATTTTTTACATTTTTAAAATCTGTGTTTTTTTGTGATTTCAAAAATATATATATATGTTGTATCTTATCTTTTACTGTTTTTTATTTATTGCAAATTTCGTGAACAATATTATTTATACCACCAGCATCTGCATGCGTATCATTCGTATCAATCAGGTTAGCCATGGAAGAAAAACAATTAATTTGACACTTATGCCTTACAGAATAATTGAATAAATTCAAAAAGCAAACTTTTCATCCATGGCTACCTGATTGATACGCATGCAGATGCTGGTGGTATAAATAATATTGTTCACGAAATTTGCAATAAATAAAAAACAGTAAAAGATAAGGTACAACATATATATATATATATTTGAAATCACAAAAAACACAGATTTTAAAAATGTAAAAAAATATAGGGTGTTCCATTTAAAAAAATGTAACTTAGGTTTGTCCCGCTTTTATGGAACACCCTGTATATTCTTTGCAGGGGGTTTTAAATGAGTTCATTTGATTCACTACAACTTTTATTTGAAAAATTTTTTCCTAACTCGAAAAATAAAGAAAATATAAGGGTGGGCCTTTTCGTTGGATAACCCTGTACATGTTATATCAACCAAACTAAAATTAAAACATATACAAAGCATGCAACAGGTCTTATCTGTGTTCTCCCAGTGCAACGATGCACAGTAGACACAGGGATGTTGAGATTCAAATTATTAGACAAATGCCATAACTTATTTTATATGTGTGATATCTGTAGAATCAAATGCGAAATTACTGATAAAACTATAACTGACAAAGTGTTCTCCAATCTTGATAATATTGACTCTAACATTACTAAGTTATTATCTGATGATACATTAAAAAATTTGTTCGAGGATATCCGCAATGACTTTCTCAATAAAATGGAACTTACATTTAATTCTATGAAAGACAAGTTAGGCAATCTTATTGTTTCTAAACTTGATGATGTCAATAAAAGTGTACAAACTATTGTGACCGAACCATCGTTACCCAGTTATGCTAAAATTGCAAGCAAACCGAAGTCTTCCTTAATATTGCAACCGAAAGACACTAAACAATCTACAAGTATTACCAAGTCTGAGGTTTTAAAATCCATTGATCCTGTAAAGTCAGATGTTATTATTTCCGATGTTAAAGGGGCTCGGAATGGGGCTCTAGTTATAAGCTGTGAAAATCCTCAAGAATCTGCTAAGTTTAAGAAGCTTGCTATCCAGCAACTAGGAAATAAATATGAGGTCAAACAATTGTCGTCTCTTAACCCACGTGTTAGAGTGTCAAATATTTCCGAAAAGTTTGATGACAATGTACTAATTGATTATATTAAATTACAGAATAAGTCTTTGTTTTCTGAAACCAGTATATGTAATCTAATTTATTCTAGACCGCAGCGGAAAAACAGTAAATTGTATCAAGCTGTTCTTCAGACCGATTTAAATACTTATCATAGGTTGTTGAAGGCGGGTAAGCTAGCAGTAGGTTATGATTTTGATTGCCCTATTCATTGTGCCATTGAATTGAAACGATGTTACAAATGCTGTGGCTTTCATCACGTAGCTAATCGTTGCACAAATGAAACACCGGTATGTCCCAAATGCTCAGATTCACATCTTTTAGTAGATTGCAAATCACAGCATCTTAAATGTATACACTGTGCTAACCTGAGAAATAATTTAAATGCTGATATAAGTACAGATCATGCTGTTTGGGACCCAGATTGTCATGTATATAAAAAAAATCTTAGCAAACTAAAACAGAGTATTCTAGGTACACAGTAGCAATTATCAGATCTTGAGATAGATACAGCTGGTGAAAGTCTTAATGCAAGCGCGAACTCGTCTGGCTTCTCTACGTTTTCGTGTTATTACCAAAACGTGAGGGGTTTAGGTACAAAAACTGTTGATCTATTTAACCATACGTCATCAATTAATCATTATCAAGCCTATGCATTTACTGAAACATGGTGTCATGATGGCATATTAAGTTCGGAACTCTTTGACCTCAATCGCATGGATGTGTTTCGGACTGATCGGAATTTTAATGCTACGGGAACTAAACGTGGTGGTGGGGTACTATTTGCTGTGGGCAAGGAATTTCAGGCTATCAAATTAGACGTTAAATCTCTATGTAGCAACCTAGTTATAATTGAATACATAGATGTTTTGGCTGTTCAAATTAAGTTACATCGACACTCCTTATACGTTATTATAATATATATTCCTCCTACTTGTAAGACGGTTGATTATGAAATTTTATTTGATTCACTATTATCTCTACATTGTATTTATAATGCTGATCTGTTACTATTAGATGACTTTAACATACCCGAATACTCAGACTGTAAAAATGATTACCGTAACCCAACTACCAACTATAACTTACTTCACAATTTCTCTAATTTCTTTGAATTGAATCAATTTAATTACATTTATAATAATTGTGACAGATTGCTCGACTTAATATTTAGTAACAGGCAGTGTTTGTTAAGTAATCCTCCTGAAGTAATTATTCCTGAAGACTCTTACCATCCAGCACTGCATATTGAATTAGATTTTGTGTATTCCACCAATAAGAAATTCCCGTCAAAACCGAACTCTGTCTTTAATTTTCGTAAAGCTGATCTTATTAGACTATATGAGGATATTGCGAATGTTGACTGGAATTTCTTAAACAATTACAATGAGGTAAATAGCGCTGTTCAAGCTCTCTATGAGAAACTGGATGATATATTTGATAAGAATGTGCCAAAAAAAAAAAAACCATCCTCAAAGATATACCCTCCCTGGTTCAACAATAATATTATTTATAAAATAAAACAAAAAACAAAGGCTCTCAATGAGTATAGAAGGACTGGCTGTCATGAATCTATGTACGCATTTCGACAGTTGAGATCTCAAATAAAAAATGATATCCATATAGCCCATGCCACATATCTCCATACCATTGAAAATGACTTAAAAAATAATCCAAGGAACTTCTGGTCATTTGTTAACAATAAAAATAACATATCCTCTATTCCTTCAGTAATGACCTACAACAATAAAATAATTGAAGACCCGCAGGTAATGGTGAACACTTTCGCAGAGTACTTTTCTCAATCTTTCAATGATCCAGTCGCCGACGATATGGACGTTGATCAATATCCTGATGTAATAAATGCTTTAAATCTTAAGTCTATGTCCGAGGATGAAATTAAAGTTGCAATAAAAAATATTAAAGCAAATATGACTATGGGACCAGATCTAATACCTGCATTTTTAATTAAAGACTGCTCCTCAGCTTTTGTTACACCTCTCGCAATTATTTTCAATTTAATACTGAAAACTTCGTGTTTTCCTGAGCAGTGGAAGTTGTCGCGTGTTTGTCCGGTTTTTAAAAAAGGCGATAAAAATGAACTTATCAACTATAGGCCAATAACAATTATTTGTAACTTTGGCAAAATATTCGAAATATTGCTTCATTCTTCGACTTATAATCATGTATCTGCTATGATATCTTGTCATCAACATGGCTTTATGAGCGGACGGTCAACCGTGACGAACCTGATATGTAAGACACAATTTATATGTGAAAAACTTGATCAGCAAAGTCAAGTAGATGTCATCTACACCGATTTTTCGAAGGCGTTTGATAAATTGGACCATGGTATTTTGTTAAAAAAACTTAGTCGTTTTGGTTTTTCCACTGATTTAATTTCACTCTTTACAGCCTATTTAGAAAATAGATATCAATTTGTCGAATACCATGGTTACAAATCTGTCAGATTTCTTCAAAAATCTGGAGTTCCGCAAGGGTCGATACTTGGACCACTGTTCTTTACTATGTTCATAAATGATATTGTGTCTGACATAGATGTACAGTTTTTGATGTATGCTGATGACTTAAAGTTACTGCTTGAAATAACATCCATTGCTGATTGCGAACGTCTTCAAACCGCATTAAATTTAATTGAATCCTGGTGTAACAGAAACAATTTACATTTAAATGCCGCGAAATGTAATGTTATGACCTTTTATCGAAAATCTACACCAGAAATATTTGATTACAGCTTGAACAATGAACTATTGCAAAGGCCTCATACGGTTAAAGATCTTGGCGTAATTTTCGACAAGAAACTTTCTTTTATAAATCATATAGAGGCAACAACCGTTACTGCCTTCAAAAGTCTGGGTTTTATTATACGTAACTTTAAAGGTCTGAGTCAAGTGCATACACTTCGCTTGCTGTATTTGTCTCTTGTAAGATCTCGCTTAGAATATGCATCGATAGTCTGGAACCCCATTTATAATATACATATAACATCACTTGAAAACATTCAACGGCGTTTCTTAAAGTCTGCAGCATATATCCTTGATGGTGTATATCCACCTAGAGGTATTTCTCAGAAAATACTATTAGATAGATTTGAGCATAGAAGGTCAATGCAATCCGTAGTATTTTTATTTAAATTAGTTAATAATAAGTTAGATTGTACATCTCTTCTAAATCAATTTGAGTATCGTATCCCAAGGTTGTCATCCCGGCATAATAGTCTTTTTAACATTCCAACTCCGAGAACTAACATATTGGTAGCTTCCCCGCTTTACCAGATGTTTTTAAATTATAGAAATATTGAGGAAAGGATTGATATATTTTATTCGAGCATTTCTGAGGTTAAAAGAGTTACCTTAAATGATTAACTAATATGTTTTTTATATAGGCACCTTATTATTTTATTTAATGTATGCATCTTTTTACTTATATGATGAGTGCTAGATGCACAAATTAGGCGCTAACACATAATTTTATTGTTTAATTTTGTTTTATATACCTATATATACTTTACCCTTTATACACTTATTTGTTGTTTGTCCGATTTGAGTTTCACTATTGTAGTTTATTGTATGTTTACTTTATGTTAATTTTGTCGTAACCTATCCTGTAAATGGGCTTCATGCCTGTTGGATTTGTATAGAAATAAATAAATAAATAAATAAATAAATAAATAAATAAATAAATAAATAAATAAATAAATAAATAAATAAATAAATTACTCTTCTTCGCAGTGTTTGAATTCCAGCGACAACGAGTATGTTCGTGCAGTTATACAGATATTCCCTAGCTTCTACAAGACAACGTGATCCAAATTATGATCCAGACAGCCAAACGCCATATATTTCTAGAATCTCCATATGTCTCCTTCGCTTCCAACGACAAGAGTTCTCAGGTACAAAACAGCATCCAGTTAAGACAAATTACACAGAGAAGATAATACAGGAACAAGATTGCATCAGAAAATTACTGGGTGAAACTAGTGGTAGAACTAGTCGCAATAGTAGTCCTAGGACTAGCCGTAGGAATTTTAGTAGGAGTACTCGTAGGATTACTCGTAGGAGCCCTGCAAGGGAAAATTACACTCTTAACAAACCTCTCTGTATGTAAAATTAACCTCGTTAACATACCTTAGATGTAGTGTGGGCTCAAAGTAAACGTTGCAAAGTAATTGCAGATGGTGGTCCACTCCACGTGGTTGCAGTGATAAAAAATCCGAGAGATCAAACTCTCGATAAGTTTGAAGCATCCAAAATATACCAATAAAGCATCAAACTAATTATGCAATTCCCATCAATCCCAAACAAGGTATTAAATCCACTAAGGATCCAAAATTATAAGGAAAATATGCAATTTCTCACCGCCAAAATTCACCAACATACTTCTCACACCACCATTAATTTTTCAAGGGAAGTTCAAAAAAACCGGTATTTCAACGTCACTTCAAACATACAGAATTCGGTACGGAATTAGCAAATTTTCACCAGACTCTCCTTGAGCTAAGAAGTAACCGAGAGTACGGTTAATACATTTACCAACGGAATTTTCAAAGATAGGAATACAGAAGTCGATCAAGTACGCTGGTAGTCCCCAATAGACAATAAACAACATTATTCGAAGAATAGTACCCCACAACAAAAGTACTATGTAGCTATTATTCACTTGAATGTCGGTATAACCGTAACGACCTAACCACCGCAGTAATACGTGGTGTAGCGAAAACAGGCCTAAGCAGCAAATGACAGTCCGACAGTTCTGTCGACGATTTATTTACATAATGCATCAATAGGAAACCCAACGTAATATTATATTATGGTAAGTAGTCATATTCCTGGATTAAATTACTCCTTTTAACACGAGTTAAACTAAGTTATGATATGCGAGCTGGTACAACAAGATTACAAACTATTCTCTCCTTTTTTAGGTTAAATCAACTCACAAAACATCTAGTAAACTCATGCCAAATACAGAAACAACTTAACTGGAATAACCAAGGATATAATATTAGATAACCAAGATTATGTAACGAAAGACAAAACGACAATAATATGGACTGCATACACCCACCGATGGCGTAGAAGAATACTACTCGTATGTGTGATATACTTAACAGGTAGCTACCAAGCCTTTAAAATCCAACACCTTAGTAAACATACGAATAACTACCAATTGTTAACCCAAGTGAAGCTAACATTTAAGTAAATGTTTAATTTGATTCCAGGTTCGGACTTCTCGAAGGTCAAAAATCAATAACGTTACGACATATTAACAATCAAGTATACAATATATAACTGTCTTTTAGTTGGCAAATAAATAAGCAAAGCTACACATAATATTTATTTACTCTCCGTATAAAATGGTAAAATGATTAAAAGTACCAGCATTACATGAAACCGTAACAAATCATCTCAATATCTATAGCGGTTTTCAAATAAAAGCAAGAGAAGGAACCACTTTAATATACTGCAAAAAAATTTTTTTTTTAGTTTTTCCCCCAAAACTTTTGTCTCGACCAACGGAAAATGTCGTAACTTTTATTTCCATATTCAGGGTTTAAATACGAACATTTTGACATATCACTCATTAAGTTCTACGCCAAGATTGGGTTGATGAACGTTTTCACCGATCATCCGCTCGTCTAGTAAGGCCAATTACCAGTTTAATTTTCGACACACATTTAAGACTCACCCTGTATACATATAATCGTAATTTGTTAATAACAATTATTACTAACAAGAAAATGAAGTTTTATTATACACAAGGCAATACTTTACGCTTAATGCAGTGGGATTGCACCGAGAGATAACGAAACGTACATTCAGAAATGCCGAAAGCCGCCTGCCTCAACGGGTACACGCGTCGACTTTTTACACTCTAGAAAGTTTATTATTAACTTGCGTGAGATAATGTTTTAACAAAAAATGTTCTATATACAATTCTGCAGTTTTTCAAACCATTTAATTTAATTTAAAAATTGTCCATAAACCATTTATGATGAGAAATATTAAAATGTTATCTGTCAAATTTGCGCGGCCAATGTTTTAAACAATATTTGTCATACCCTTCGTTAAGACAATTGTACAAAATTATACATTAGATGAAAGTTTGATGTTTAAGCTATAAAATAAAAAAAAAATATCACTATACCGTTCTTGGTTTTTATGACCCATTGTATTTTAAATAGTTCCCTTGTAAGTTTTCACCCTGTAGATTCTTTCACGACCAACGGAGAGAGTCGTGAGTTTTGAAAACATATGTAAAATAATATGCTGAAATGGTTAGGGTCTCAATAAGTTCTACTTCATGATTGGGTAGGTGCTAAATACTTTCCAGTGGCGTAACTAGAAGCCATTAGGCCCGTGTGCAGATTGTCATTTGTTGCCCCCCCCCCCCCTCCACCGTTCATAAAATAATAAAAATTAATATGAAATCGGTTTCGATGATTCCAAATTATGATGGGAATATGCGAGATTAGGCGAATGAATTTGGGCCCGTGTACCCCGCACACCCTTGACACCCTATATTTGCCACTGATACTTTCCGACTGGAAACAATAAAATTATAAACTTTTCAAGTATGATTCTCCTGATTCAATACATTTTTTTTAGGAAAAATTTGCTACTATTGCGTAAACTTACTAGATCCTGTAACTCCAAAACTTATTTTGTAAGGTGCTAATTTTCTGTGGAATCTTAATAATTCTCTTGGTTTTCCTTGAAACGATGGATCATCGAAGGCATCACATATCGAATTTAGGAACATTGTTGATAAATTTGTTTCACTTATAATGTTATGACACTGTATTATCTTTTTTCCTTCCTTAAACTAAATGAGTATTATAAAAATTATGTTCACATTAAGATTCATAAAGCAGTTACCTGAAGTTGTGGTATAGTCAAATTTCTATATCTTGTATTCATAATTAATTTTTCAACAAGCTGTGAACCCCATGGATACTTTGCTAAAATTTCAACACTCTGTATATTAGCATCACCATTTTTTATGTCCGTTAACAAATATCTTCCAGGTGAAGCTGAAAACTATATATTAAATCAAAATGACTTATAAACCTAATTCAAGTATTGTTTTTCTTGGGTATATCGGTCACATAATAATATATAAACAAATTTATTTATTATTCTCTAACATTTCAGTTTATTTATAAACCATCATCAGAGACTATAATAATAAGAAAAAATTTTGAGTTATGGGCACATATTAAATTGACTTATAATGAAGTACTTACAATATTATTTTTTGTTTGTTTGATCTTAAATTAAACTGTACTGTACATATTTTTTAATGTGATGCATTGAGTGTCTTAACACGTTCAGGGCCAAACTCTCAGGGCGAATTTTCGTTTTCTTAAGAATTACGTGTTGTATTAATTTGAACTTTTACGGAATTTATGTGAAAACTGTCATCCAACCTACACCCTAATAATTTGACAAGAAATTCCAGCAGGCCACAGCTTATAATTCACCATATAAAATATACGTAAAGTGTGTGCGTTAGCGATACACATGGTCAAAACAGAATATTAGTCGGTGTATCTTTTTAGATACACAATGCTTTAACAAAGTGTATCGAAAAAGATACACTGGCGCTGAACGTGTTAAGGATGTTCAAGGGTTTCGCAAAAATGCAGAGAAGTCGCTGAAAGTTGAATGTCATTTTTGATATAGAAATGAACCTGTCCCTGTTTTTTTATTACCTTCTTGTACGTAGTTTTAGAGAAAATCGAAAATGAAATTAACATGGAGTATTATGGAGATTGCATGTTGCATGTTCGGAGACCTTCTCAGAGTAAAATATAGAGGAGAAAATGCAGAAAAAATGGAAAAAAATGCAACGTATAAAAGAGACTTCAAGGAATATTTTGTCTATGAAAAAGGGGACGGTTGCAATGCATTCTGATTAATAAACAGCATTTTTTTCGGAAATGCCGTGCCTTAGCAGACGCTTATGAAGTGTAACGACAGCAACGTCGCGTTGAGAGAAAGAGCGCGTTATAATATCCTTCCTAATTCAAAATAATTTATAACGTCAAACGTCAAACAATTTATTGAAACTTTTTCATTAAAATAATTCACTTTTTTTATCAAGTAGAACTTCAAATCATGTTTATGTAATATATCAAAATATATTTCATGCAAGTATTGTAAGCCTACATAACTCATGAAACTTACTAAGATAATATAAATATTCATTAACACTTTATTAGTTTTTTAACATACAATGTCTTAAACTGACAGACTTATCTATTGACAGCTAGCTGCTTGATAGATATTCCAACATCCTCCCTTCTAAAGTAGGTAATCCTTATATTTGGGATGAGACTTGACCACTCGTTTGCTTCTCCTGCTTATTTGGCTTTCCGGATTCTCATTTGCTTCTTTGGATGGAGAAAGTCTTGTTTGATGTTCTGTTACTACAGGCAAAGTTTACAGAATACTATAAGTTAAATCACTCTACGAAATTCGCGAATCCGCACTTGGCTCGCCTGTCCCTACCTCTTGACTTCCACTTCCGCGATATATGGCCCCGGGGTTCCTCGGTGGATTGTCTAGTACAGTGGCACTCGTTCACTCTACGAATGATTTCTGTGACCTAGGTACTATCGCGGCCGAAAAAAAGTAATCGACTGATTTTCCCGTTGTAATTATGGTTCTATTCAGTGTCGCATCAATCCCAATATTTTTTTTATTAGTGTCAACGTCATTGTCATATTAAGCAAAACTAAATTTTGTATTATAATAATCATGCCTTATCATGTTTTGACTGAAGAAGAAAAAGGCTACATCGAGGGCTACATCATCGCCAAACTTGGAGAAGGGTGGTCTCAACAATGCATAGCAAGTGAAATTAATTGCAGCGAAAGCACGATTCAAAAACTAAACAAAAAGTGGAAAGAAACTCATGATCTGAGGAGGGCAGTGGGTTCTGGGCGGCCAAGAAAGAGTTCTCTAGAAAACGACAATACCCTGGTTAACTATGTGAATTTAAACCCATTTATATAATTCTATTGAAGCCAAAAAGCAAACCAACTTCCCAGCGTCTGTTAGGACAGCAAGAAAACGGTTGCGAGAGCAAGGTCTATTTAACTGTCCCAGTGCTAAAAAGCACCGACTAACAGACGATAATAAAGAGGCAAGAGTGCAGTTTGCAAATACTTTTATTAATGAATAAGATCGTTACTGGGAGAGAGTGGTCTTTTCCGATGAAAAGATATTTCAGTCCTACTACAATGGTCAACTGCGAGTTTACCCCCAGGGGTCATAAGTTTGATGAAGAATATTTGTACAAAACAGATAATAGCGGAAGGTCTGTCTTTTTGTTTAGTTTTTGAATTGAGCCTTTGCTGCAATTAATTTGACTTGCCATGCGTTGTTAAGACCACCCTTCTCCAAGCGTGGTGATGATGTAGCTTTTTCTGCTTCTCTCAAAACCATACTAATTAATTGTTTTCTTATAATTAAAAAATATTAACAACTTATTTCTTATTAGTTTTTTTTTTTAATAAATACGACCCCACCAATGATTTCTTGTCAAAATAATTTAATTGACATAACTGATGTAAACACTCCCATTTACAAAGGAAAATTTTTCCAAAAAACATACTACTTGATAAAAAATCGATTACTTTTTTTCGGCCGCGATAGTACATGTCGTTGTGCGGTGACTGCGCTTTTAAACGTAGCTAATACACCCGGTATCCGTATCGCTCGCGGTAAGCCTTTGATGTCTCCGTATCGGTTTATGATAATAACTCGTGTTCGCGGTAAGATGTCTAAATAAGAAAGTTCCGCGCTGGAGTGAGGTAACTTATACTTATTTAGTAAACTTTGCTACAGGTACATTTATTTTGGACGGACCTGAGATCGAACTTGAAGTATTAGGTTCCATATCCGGTACTATAATACTAGGTATCGTTTAAATCTAGTTGTTTTTTCGGAGACGAGGTTTGAGGTGGGCTTATAATATTTGATAAAGTATCGGTTTGCGACGAGGTTTGGGGTAGGCTTATAATGTTTGGTAAAGTATCAGTTTGTATAGGAGTAAACGGTTTGATATTTAATACATTTCTTCTGTATTCTTTTCCTTCTACATCAACAATATAGGATCTATCAGTTAGTTTTTCGTTGATATATCCCTTGCACCATTCTTTTGACGTTTCTGGATTAACTTGTACAGCTACGGAATCTCCCACTTTTAATTGAGGTAACATTTTACTTTTTCTGTCATAAACTTCTTTATTTTTTCTTCTCCGTTGTACTATCTTTTCTTTGACATTTTCTTCTATTTTTGTTTTTAGATTGTCTATATGTGAGGGAATACCACTTCTAGTTGCTCATGCAAACAATCTCTGAGCTGGACTAGACTGTATTTTATTTGGAATATTCCGCCAGTGAAGCAGTGAGTACCAAATGTCTTCCTTGGCATCTTCCACTTTCTTAATAATCCTCTTTGCAATTTTTACCGCGGCTTCAGCCTTACCATTACCTTGCTGATGATGGGGTAAAGAGGTTACATGATTGAATTCCCAATTGGCTGCCAATTTAACCATATCTTGATTTGTGAAATTGGTAGCATTATCAGTGCACACTGTTTGTGGAATTCCATACATGCTAAAGTTCTTTTTACAGCATTTTATTATAGCGAATGACGAAAGATCTTTGATTTTATCTAGTTCAAAAAAATCTGAAAAATGATCAACAGTGATCAGAAACTTTGTTTGCTTTCCTTGATATTTTGTAAAGAAAACATCCATCGAAACAATTTGTCATGTCATCATAGGTGAATTTTGCTGTGAAGCTTGATATTTTGAGCAAATTTCACAAGATTGAATCTTCTTTTTTATTTCCACTCATACCAGGCCAAAATAAATTTTGTCTTGCTAAACGAAGTGTAGATTCAATGCCATTGTGACTTATATGAACCTTATCTAGCATCTTATTTCTAAGACTGTGTGGAATCAAAATTTGATCACCACGAAACACCAGCCCGTTTTGTGTGGTTAATTCCTTGTTGTATTTGTGGTATATCTTCATATCATCTGGAATTTTACTGTAGCTATCTGGCCATCTGGTGGAAATATATTCGATTAATTTCTGAAACACTTGGTCTATTGCAGTTTCTTTTTTAATTAAATTTATTCTTTCTTCTGAGACTTCAAGATCTTTTGTTAGATTAATATTCTGGACTTGATTTATCACTTTGTAGATATTCGACTTTATAAATTCCTCACCAGTATTATTCAATGGCGCTCTAGAGATTGCGTCTGCAACAAAATTGTCTTTGCCAGGGACATAAAGTATTTTAAGATTATATCTCTGAAGTTGCATACGCATTTGTTGCTATCTTTTGGGCACTTTAATCAGAGATTTGTTAAAAATATTGATCAGCGGTTTATGGTCTATTTTGATTATTACTTTAGGGTTTCCTATAATCAATTGATCAAACCTACTGCAAGCAAACACAATAGCTAAAAGTTCTTTCTCAATAGATGCATAATTTTTCTCCGTAGACGTTAAAGTTCGTGATGCATAGCCCAAAATACCATTGTTTTGAAAAACAGCTACGCCTAAACCAAAACAACTAGCATCACACTCGATTGTGAGGGGTGACTTTACATCATAATATTGTAGCATTTTTACATCCGCTACTATGGCTTTCAATCTTAAATTCTTCATTTTCAGATGTGGTCCATGTCCAGGGCAAATCAAAATGTATTTCTTAGAATGTATGAATGTATGAATTTGAACTCAAATTTTTAATGTAGCGGCTCAAATATGTTACCATGCCCATAAAACGATGTAAATCTTTTTTATCTTGAGGGACAGGAAAGTTCTTGATTGTTTCTACTTTATTTTTATCAGGTTTTAGTCCTTCGCTTGTTAAAATATAACCATAAAATTTTAACGATGTTTGGCATAGATTTAACTTTGCCTGATTGAGTTTAAAATTATATTTTTTTAGTCTTTTCAATAGCTGTTTCAAATTTTCGTCATGGTCCTGGAGAGCTTCTTGAAGAGTATTTCCACAGCCAAATATTACAATGTCATCAGCCTTTGCTTCAACTCCTTTTAGTCCATGTATTATTTCTTGCATTCTCATCGTGAACAATTCTGTAGCTGGAGATACTCCAAATGGCAAGCGTAACCAGCGGTACCTTCCAAAAGGAGTCCAAAATGTGGTTAACTTGCTAGTTCTTTCGTTAAGCTTTAGCTGCCAGAATCCTTTTTTAGCATCCACAGTACTAAATATTTTTGCTTTTCCCAATTCTGGGAGCATTTCATCAATTGTTAAAAATTGTAGTCTCGGGCGTTTCAGTGCCTTATTTAACTCTTTCAGGGGCAAGGAGTTTAGGTTAAAAAAACCCTAGAGGGGCACAACTATAATGCAAATATAATGTAAATGCATGTAAATGGGTGGTCTATTTTATGAACCTCTGCCCCATGATGTACACATATTTCTGGGTACATTTTATGTACCAGGGCCCTTGAAAGAGTTAAAGGAATTGGGTCCAAACATATTCGGAAATTATCTTTCTTCTGAACGAGTAACATATTACTCACCCAGTCAGTATGCTCCTCTTCCTTTGTGATTAATTTATTTTCTACAAGATGATCCAGTTCGTTTCTTAGAGGTTCTCGTAACTTAACAGCAATACGACGTGGTTGTTGGATAACTGGAGGAACATTCTCATCTGTCTCAAGGTTGACATTACCTGGAACACACTGGAATATTTATTGGTAATAGTCTTTTCAAGTTCCGTTCGGTGAACTTGCAGAATTTTATCTACGGTCGACTGGCAGTTAATTTGCTCATTTATATGCAGTGTATTGCAGAATTTTACAAAGCCAAGGATTTTACAAACATTTGCTGACAATACTGGGTTGGAATCTACATCAACAACTTGTGGGACCAAAGAATACCTCTTGTTATTCCTTCTACAGGGTATCTTCTAATACTGGAATCGGACTCTTATCATATTTTTTTAATTTATAGGGTGAAGGAAGAAGTTTCGGATTTTTCTTCCAAGATAATTTACTATAACATTTGTAACCAATTACACTGGTTTGTGCTCCAGTATCATGGTGTAAGATAATTAGGTGAAGAAACGCCTCAATTAGAATGTCTCCAAACTGTTAACGCTAGAGACGCGAAATCGTAAGACAAAGAGAGAGAGTGTGTGGCCACTTGGGTCGCGCGGGCTGCGGCCCGTATCGTCCATAGTTAATTTCCACTTCATTTTACCAGGTCGAAAAATATACCATTCGATGCAGAAAAATGTGTAGAACACGATTGTTGAAAAATTATGTGTTTATATTGTCGGCTACTCTGCAAAAAAAAATAAAAACCATAAATGAAATTGGACGCCGGCACGTTTAACTGGAAACGCTGCTAAAACCGTTCGAGTTATGAAAAAAATTAACATAAACAATTTTATAGAGAACTAAATTTCCTACCAAATTTTGAATTGTCTATCACTTTTCTTATCTCAGCTATATCACTATCATCGCTTTCATCTTCTTCATCACCTTCATTATCCTGTCCATCGGCATCTTGAATCTCTTTTACTCTTCTCAATTTTTTCTTATAATGTTCTGCTTTTTTCTTACAAGCTTTTTCAAAATGATTTTTTCCATTACATCTGTTACATTTGTGGCCCCAAGCTTCCTTTGGTGAAAGGATGACTATTGCCACAAAATTTGCACTTGTTATTAAATTTTACAGCAGAAATTGTAGAATCTTTATCTATTGTTATATCTTGCATGGATATCATTATCGATTTTAAATGTGGCCACTTACATGTTGTGACTATTTTATAGGTGATGAATTCGTTTTCTAATGTTCCGAACTTGCAATATTTTATGAGAGTTTTAAGCCTGATTAAAAAATCATCAAAGTTTCTTCATCTTGTTACGTACAGTTTAAATATTCTAATCTATCAACTATAACATTTCTAGTTGTAACTATTTTTGCTTTTATAGCTGTCAGAACTGAATCAACATCATGTTTTTCTGTTTCAGATAACTCAAAGTTGAAATACTTTTTCATAGCAGCAGTTCCCACAAAAGATAATAAAATGCTAACCTTTCTTCCATCGTCCATGTTTGGCCACTTATCCATTCCCGTAGCAACACAATAAATTTGCCAATTGTTTTTAAAGAATATAAAATTTTCCTCCATATCGCCTTTTTCTACCTCCAAAGCAGGTGGTGTTGGTACATTGTTAACGTTAGATGATGTGCTAGCCTGCAGTAATGCAAATTGTGAAGAGATAGCTTGAAAAGCTTTTGTTTGCTCCTGCAATAACACTTGTAGGGCTGCTTCCGCCATTTTTATGAGGGGACACTTTTACTTATCTCTCCTTCAACTAACACAATATAAGTAATCTATTCACAATTTTTTACTTCTGACACCATGTTGTAAGTCTATATAACTCATTAAACTTACTAATATAATAATATAATAATAGGTATATAATATAATAATATGTTTATTCAATAAGAATAGATTATTACATCAAAAGGGGTATAATACAATAATACAATAATAATAATAAAAAATAATGTGTAATGAAATATATGTTGCAACATATTCGTTGGTAATTAAATAAACAAAGGGACGAAATGCCACAAGATTAAATTAATCTGAATGTGGCTGGCTAAAATGCATAAACTATATTCACAGAGTATTTGGTATACTACGGGCAGACTTCAAGTCCATAAAGGCATTGCCAGTACATGGCTGTTGTCTACCTATAATACACAACATACTTATGACACAGATTAACTATACCAGATGCGAAAGTAAGCGTGGCGGCCTGTCCAACGATCCCCACTACTTCCATCCTCATATATGCGGATGGTTTAGTACGAGAGCATTATCGTGACAGCGTGTAGCAGAGTTTACGGCGATATATTGTTAGTCCGAGCGTTCGGATTATAAATGTCAAAATAGTGTCATACGAGTTTGTTGGTGTATACAAATAGAGATCTAAAAACAGCAAAAAAACCTGACAAAACAAATAGAAAACTTACAATATTATCCCATTTGTAAACATACAATATCATATTTGTTTTAATAAAGAATTTATTTTATAATATATTTTTATTGTTTTTCTCGAGCGCTCAAGTGGTGCAACTAACTCGCATCCACAAAAATAAATATTAAAGTCTTGTGGTGCAAAAAGCATGCAACGTTACGAGTAGCCGACGGGCCTTTGTCTAATACGTGTGTCGCGTACATGAAAGGCACCGCGCGAAGCTTTCGCATCTGATATAGTTAATCTGTGCTTATGATACACAATGCAATGCAATCCAGGATATTAACAATCACGCATTTATTTCTATTTAAACAAACATCTTATTTCTATATTAAATTAAATCGGAATAAAATCGAAATGGTTGAGAGTAATCTTAAGGTTCAATTAGTTTGTGTATTGTATTTCTTTCAATAGTAAGTATATACAATTTGGTTTGTCTTTTAAACATGGACATATGAGAAATATCTTTTATGTATTTCGGAAGAGAGTTGTATAGCCTAGTTGAAATATGGTGATATCCTCTCTGACCTATTGTTTTAGAGGATAATACCGTTTTAGCAATGTCATTGCTTTTATTTCTAGTAAAATACTTATGGTCTATATAAGAAAGTTTATTTTTGTTTTTAAATTGCTCAATGACGATCTTATAATAATAAATTTGTCTCAGATCCAAAATTTTAGTTTCTGAGAATAATAAATCTGATAGGTAAGTATTATTTTTATTGAGCATTATTTTGAGAAATTTCTTTTGTAAGACATCCAGTTTTTTATTGAGCATTATTTTGAGAAATTTCTTTTGTAAGACATCCAGTTTTTTCTGGTAGCATTTTGCAGCACCACCCCAGCCTATTATTCCGTAGGTTAAGAAGAGATTCTATTAAGGCGTAGTATATTATTTTCATTTGAGATACGTCCAGTATTTTATTTAAATATTTATATTTGTATAAAATACTACGCAATGTTTTTATTATATTTGATATATTACATCCCACCTCATATGCATATCAAAGGTTATTCCTAAATATTTAACCTGATCTGCTGTTTGTATTTCAGTTACATTACCATGGTTATTGATGGTTAAGGAGGTGTATGTAGGTAAATTATTTGAGTAGCAGCTAAAAGGCAAAAAATAAGTTTTTTTAAAATTTATAGTTAAAATTTTGCTATTAAAGTAGTCAATAATTACATTCGTCTTGCTCAACTTTTTGCTTCAAATCTCCCCAGGAGGAAGCACTATAGAAAATGACTGTGTCATCCGCAAAACTTGAGATTGTTCCCGCTGTCCTTAAAGTAAGTAAACTGTTAATATAATAAATAGGATCGGTCCAAGGACAGTTCCTTGCGGTACTCCGTATTCCATAGTTGTTTTCCCACTTATTTTTGTATTAATAATTACATATTGTTCCCGTTTACTTAGATAACTACTCATTAAGTCGAACGCATTTCCTCTGAATCCTATATCTTGCAAGACCTCCAACAGCTGCCTATGGCTGACAGTGGCAAAAGCCTTCACAAGATCCAGGAACACACATAAGGAAGGCTTACTCTCGTCTAGTGTTTGATACATTTTTGAAGTTAATAAGCAAATGGCATCCTGAGTGGATCTGCCCTCACTGAATCCAAATTGATTGGCCGAAATAAGTTTGTATTTATTTAAATACTTAACAATTCTAACTTTTATAACCTTTTCAAACATTTTAGTTAGATTTGTAATAAGAGATATCGGTCTATAATTTGAAACAATGGTTTTGTCTCCGTTTTTATATAGTGGTTTGATTATTCCTATTTTAAATTCAGATGGGCAGATTCCGGTTAACATTATTCGATTTATGATGTGAACAAGTGGTGACGCCATTTGGTCTCTAACTTCTTTAAGCGTTTCTGCTTTGATCATATCCACTCCAGGTGCTTTATTAGATTTTAGAGAATTAATTATTTCAATTATTTCTTTCTGGTCTGTAGGTTCTAGGAATATGGAGTGAGGGGTGGAATTTCTTAATACCGGCGGATTCGGAGGTGGCTGTATTTTTTTAGCATATTCTTTTCCTACACTAGAATAATGATTATTGAATATGTTGGCAATTTCTATTTCTATTTGTGTTATTTCATTTTTTTCATTTTGAATTTGTTTTATTGATGTTTCATTTGTTTTGGAGTGTATATTTTTTACTGTATTCCATAATGCTTTACTGTCGTTCTTATTTTTATTTATATTCTTCTTAAAATAGTCTATTTTTGTATTTTTTATTAAACGATTTAACATATTGCGGTAATTAATATATTCCTCTTTTAATACTGTTATTGGGATTTTTCCTATATTTTTTGTACAATTGATCTCTAATATTTACTAATTTAACTAGTCCTTTTGTAATCCAACATTTTCTTTTTTTTAGGTGCACGTTTAAGTTGGATTGTTGTAGTATGTTCCTCAATTTTATCCACTAACAATTTAACAAGGAATGATGCACTTTCATTTACATTTTCTATAGAATAGAAATACCTCCAATCAAAATTTATAAGATCTAATCTAAGTTTATTATAATTTATAAATTTCGCAGTTTTTATATTTGAATTTACATTAGTTATATTACGGACATCTACTGGCAAGTTAATAATTGTTATATAATGATCTGTTACGCTCGATTTTAATAAAACCGGCAAACAATCGAGATCGTTTGTTTTACTTTTTAAAAATATGTGATCAACACAAGTACCACTTTGTTCTCTTGTTACTGAATTTATGGTTGAATGATAGTTATATTCATACAAATTATTTAAGTATTCGGCTGCTACATCTTCCTCCTCTAGAATGTTTAAGTTGATGTCCCCTAGTAAAACAAAATAATCTGCGTCTACTGTGGATTTTTCATGTAAATAATCTTTCAATTTGTTAACAAATATGACTTCGCTCGTGGATGGTGGCCTATATATAGAATAGATGTCACATTAATAATTTTGTTATTTACATTTCATTTTATTTCTATAGCTTTGCAAAGATCTATGGTGGTTATATTGTAATTATAATTTAATGTTTTTTTTAAATACATTACTACCCCATCACATTTATTAATAGTACCTTCATTATATATAAGATTATAACCCTCAATTTGTAGTAAATAATAGAGTACCCCACAAAATTTTATGTTCAACTTGAAAACAAAAACAGAGAATATCAGTAATGAGTATAAAATAAAGACAGATACCAGAGCACTAGAGACATGCCTCTCTCTCCATTTTATTTCAAATTTAAACACTTAAAAACTTGGGCAAAAAACTCCGCCAAACGAATTTAATAGGGTATCACTTACCGTATGTATGCAAGTCGACCACATGAGTAACCGGCATACATAAAACGATATTTACTGATGCTTTCATTGACATAGCATATGACCCAGCATTGTCTATTAAATTCCTTTGGCGGCGTTTTTTGCCCAAGTTTTTATGTGTTTTAATTTGCAGTCTTTACCGCTGTCACTCTCCGTGTGGGCGTTACACATTCACCGTTTGTTTTCTCTTTTTAATTAACGCTTTTCGTACTATAAACTCATCTTTGTTTCCAAGTTGAACATAAAATTTTGTGGGGTACTGTATAAATATTCATTAACACTTTATTAGTTTTTTAACATACAATGTCTTAAACTGACTGACTTATCTATTGACAGCTAGCTGCTTGATAGATATACCAATAGCAAGCATGTCAGATAACAAGAACAAATAGACTTTCATACTTAACAATAAATGTAAAACATTCTTATCGGAGAATAGAACTACTAGGAATATTCGAAGTGAAGCTGAAATGAAGTTCTTGAATATATTATGGCGACTTATCTATTGACAGCTAGCTGCTTGATAGATATTCCAACAGCAAGCATGTCAGATAACAAGAACAAATAGACTTTCATACTTAACAATAAATGTAAAACATTCTTATCGGAGAATAGAACTACTAGGAATATTCGAAGTGAAGCTGAAATGAAGTTCTTGAATATATTATGGCAAACTTTTCAGGTACTCTAGAATGCTTTATAATATTTTCTTGGTTTTTATGACTTGTGGTTTTCCATCCACGTAACAGTTTGATTGCTTATTGCTCTTCTCCCTGGGTTGTGTATGTTCCGACCAAAGTACCGTAGGTGATTTTTTATAGGTCAGACAATTTGTCACAACACCAGCAGAAAGAAAACGCGAGCACAGGAGAAATGTGCGGTGTTGCCGCCTCTAACGCCTTCTCCCACCCCCGGGATCTCCCCCGTCCCGCTACTCCTCTTTGCCCCGTCGATGAAACCCTTGAACATCCTTAAAGGCAACTAAAATATTTTTTGCACGACCCTTATTATTATTTTACTCCCTCAAAAGCAGGAGTAAAGCGAGTCTTTTATTCCCTAGGTTTAAAAAGCATAGCCAACTCAATTCATGAATATTCTATCATATTTATATAATATTAATATTTACATTAATATTAGAACCACCGCTAATACTAAACAAAGATGTTAATTAATTTTATTATTTGGTATACAATATCCACTTGATTTAACTCGCTGAAAATTATTGACGGTTGGTGGTCCTTTTCCGATTTTTTTCCCACAAGAATGGGCTCATTTAGTGATATTTGCTTTTTAATTTATTTTAGCATTTTCCGTAAGTATTTCATCCTCTAAGTATACAGGGTGATTCACGTTGACCGCCTATTAGAAGTATCTCGAGAAAGAAAAAAGATATCGATTTGAAATTTTGGTTATGGTCCTAACTGGGTAGGATCTATTTAATGAAAATAATTTCAAAATGGTGGCATTTCCGGTTATACCGGAAGTTGACCCTAACTTTGTTATTTAAAATGAGATGCCCCCATTTTCAATTTTTTTTTTTAGATTCCACGGAAAATTTAAAGGTCATTTCATTAAAGGTTCTCTATGTCTAAAATGAATATTTTCTGAGATATTTATTTTTTTCCCAAAATAATGACGGAATAGTTGTATAATGTAAAAATCAATATCTCAGTAACAATTAACGATAAGACGTTGAATTTTTTAATGAGGTAAGACAAGGTATTGGAACTATCCATCATGTAATAAAATTGTCAAAATCTCAACTGCAAAGTTTCTAATATTAACGATATCTATCGACCTCATAGAAACAGCAATAAGTCATTTTTTTTTAAATGGAACCATATCTAATTAAATACACCAATCGATAGCGAGAAAAAATGCGCATCTAAGCATGTATTATGTTCCTATAGCCAAAATGTATGATTCTTTAGATATTTGCGATTTTCTAATTTGATCGATGAAAATTGAAGAGTGCCGTTTTCTAAATAGTATGCTTTGACTTTGACTGTGGACGAAACAAAATACAACAAATTCAACAAATATGACAGCTAATACGTAACTCGTGTTATTGTTTTTCATTATAAATATTCTGTATTGTGTCTTATTGTGGAAAAAATGGCAAATAATTACTCAATCTCAGATATTTTTAATTTATTTTTAATATTGCAAATTTTATAATGATAGGTATATCAATATTGTTCAATATGTTGTAGATTGACCTCTAGACATTTTAACATCCGTTTATTCACGGCGTGTGTAGTAGCTTGGGTCCATGGGATTGGCCTGCCAGGTCTCCCGACTTGACCCCGGTGGATTTTTATCTGTGGGGACGAATAAAAAGTGAAGTGTATCGAACACCGGTAAATAATAGGGAGGAACTATTGGACAGAGTTAGGGGAGCTTTTGCAGGTTTGGATCTAAATAAAATTCGGAGTGCTACTACACACGCCGTGAATAAACGAATATTAAAATGTCTAGAGGTCAATGGACAACATATTGAACAATATTGATATACCTATCATCTATCATTATAAAATTTGCAATATTAAAAATAAATTAAAAATATCTGAGTTTGAGTAATTATTTGCCATTTTTTTCCACAATAAGACACACTACAGAATATTTATAATGAAAAACAATAACACGAGTTACGTATTAGCTGTCACATTTGTTGAATTTGTTGTATTTTGTTTCGTCCACAGTCAAAGTCAAAGCATACTCTTCAATTTTCATACGGCACTCTTCAATTTTCATCGATCAAATTAGAAAATCGCAAATATCTAAAGCATCATACATTTTGGGTATAGGAACATGATACATGCTTAGATGCGCATTTTTTCTCTCTATTGATTGGTATATTTAATTAGATATGGTTCCATTTAAAAAAAATGACTTATTGCTGTTTTTATGAGGTCGATAGATATCGTTAATTTTAGAAACTTTGCAGTTGAGATTTTGAAAATTTTATTACATGATGGATAGCTCCAATACTTTGTCTTACTTCAATAAAAAATTCAACGTCTTATCATTAATTGTTACTGAGATATTGATTTTTACATTATACAACTATTCCGTCAATATTTTGGGAAAAAAATTAGTAACTCAGAAAATATTCATTTTAGACATAGGAAACCTTTAATGAAATGACCTTTAAATTTTCGGTGGAATTTAAAAAAAAATTGAAAATGGGGCATCTCATTTAAAATAACAAAGTTAGGGCCAACTTCCGGTATAACCGGAAATGCCACCATTTTGAAAATATTTTCATTAAATAGATCCTACCCAGTTAGGACCATAACCAAAATTTCAAATCGATATCTGTTTTCTTTCTCGAGATACTTATACATATGGTATTTAGATTTCGCTGTACCAAGGACGAAGCACTCAAAAGATGCACGAAATTACCACTTCCGCCGTGTGTGTAGTAACTGCCGCCGGTATGAAACTATAGGAAACAAGCTAGCGGCCGACCGCTGCGAGTGGTGTGACAACATCTATTTTCATTATTTATTTTGAGGGAGCAGCTGAAAAAAAATTTAATATTTTGCACATTTACTAATTACAAGGTGTACTTTCGAAATATGAATTAAAAAAATTTTCCTAAATGAGCCCATTTTATTAGCAATTGTCTTCTTATTAGTCAATGAATTTTCAACGCAACTCTCTGCGACACTGCTGGATTTCCAGCCACCATGACGTTTTGTTATGCTAATATCAACACCTGTATCGGCCGGCAAATACAGGGTGCTTCACGCTGAGTGGCCTATTAGACGTTCCTGGAAAACCGCAAATAATTTGGACCTGAAAATTTGTACATAGGGGGTTTTCAGAGGTGCTCTATTCAATTAAAATAATGGCACGTATGCAGCATTTCCGCTTATACCGGAAGTCGACGTCAACTTCCTTATTTTAAACGGAATGCTATATTTTTTATGCCAAATTCGAAATCTGCTCATAATTTTGAGATAATTTTCATTAGCATTCCCTATCTCTAAAATTAATAGTTTTACAGATATTTCGATTTTATTGAAATCATCTACAAAGACGAAGCCATATTTGAAAATTAATAACTTCCGCTATGGCAAATTTTAGTAGCCGAAATTTTTACCATATCTTTTCAAATGTTTGAGCTTATTTCTAAGCAACCTACAAATATGGTAAGATGTACAGGGTGCTTAGAAATGGAAGTCGAACTTCGGCAACTTCAACCTCTATTATGTCGCGTATTTCAAATGGAACATACCATTTTTTATAATGCCACTCGATGCACTGTTTTATTACCTTTCTACCAATATTAATATTCCCTATACCTAAAATGTACGGTTTTAAAGTTATCTTAGATTTCTTATAAAAATGCGTAAATTGATGTCATTATCGGGTATAGTCCTCTCAGTTATAGCAAAAGTATGAGATTGGGCTTATTAAAAGTATTATACCCAATGTATGGTGTGCTATGGAAAACAAAATCAAATGTAGTCCTGTCACTTGTTACTTATTCAAAAACTTTTGAAAATACAAATTAATTACTCCAATGCAGATATGTTGAATTTATTTTGTATTCATGGAGAATGCAACAGAATTATTAGTAGAACGTGCAGAAGGTTCAATGAATTAAATCCGAATTAGCCACCTATAAATACAAAGAAATTCCGAAGACTTGAACTGGCTAGAGTTTGGTACCATTAAAGCAACAAAAACGTTGCCTAATCCAATTACTGGAGATGAAGAAAACGAAATAACTATCTTGGCATATATTTTTTTAATAAGTCTAATTTCATACTTTTACAAAGTCGTTATAACTGAGGACTAACATTTGTTTTCCATATCACACATATCCGATAATGACGTCAATTTACCCATTTTTATAAGAAATCTAAGATAGCTCTAAAACCGCACATTTTAGGTGGTATAGGGAATGTCAATATTGGTAGAAAGGTAATAAAACAGTGCATCGAGTGGCATTATAAAAAATAGTATGTTCCATTTGAATTAAGCGACATAATAGAGGTTGAAGTTGCCGAAGTTCGACTTCCATTTCTGAGCACCCTGTACAGGGTGTCCCAAAGTTGATGTCTCGGGACTATATCTAGAGAATGAAAAAAGTTATCACAAAACCTTTTACGTGGTTTAATTTGAGGTGCACTATGGTACATTTTACGCTAGAATTTTTTTTTTTTCGAAATCTGGAAAATGGCGAAACTGACGTCATCAGAACTTTTTTCCCAGGAACATACACTTTTTTTGTGCTACCTGGAAAGTGCTATTTTTTCTGAACATTTCCTATTAAAAAACTTTTTTCGTATATTTTATATTTAAAAATATACATGGCAAAATAGTTTGAAAATACCCTCAATTGCATACGAGATAGCCATGATGTAATCGAGTGGCCTATGGAAAACAATGAACTAGGGCTGTTGACATAAGTTTGTTTAGTGAATATATTGTGTCAAATAGTTTGCGAGTGTGAATTAATTTAAATAGCGCCGAAATGTTTACAAACAATGAAAAAGTAGACATGATTTTAATCTATGTTAGTTATGTTTATATCATTGCACACTGATTTTGCTATCTGTTTTCCTTTTTGCGATGAAAATGCATTTTCATTACCTCGCAAAATTCTTTCTAACCTAGCAAAAATCTTTGCATTTGGAGCACGACGTTCGAGATATCTCTCTCGATAGATGTCGATGGCCTTTTCTCGGATTTTTTTTGAGCTTCACCATAGATTAAAATCATGTCTACTTTTTCATTGTTTGTAAACATTTCGGCACTATTTAAATTAATTCACACTCGCAAACTTTTTGACACAAACAATATATTCACTAAACAAACTTATGTCAACAGCCCTAGTTCATTGTTTTCCATAGGCCACTCGATTACATCATGGCTAACTCGTATGCAATTGAGGGTATTTTCCAAACTATTTACCCTGTATATTTTTAAATATAAAATATACGAAAGATACGTCTTTGTAGATGATTTCAATAAAATCGAAATATCTCTAGAACTATTAACTTTAGAGATAGGGAATGCTAATGAAAATCATCTCAAAATTATGAGCAGATTTCGAATTTGGCATAAAAATATAGCATTCCATTTAAAATAAGGAAGTTGACGTCGACTTCCGGTATAAGCGGAAGTGCTACCTACATACGTGCCATTATTTTCATTGAATACAACACCTCTGAAAACCCCTATTTATAAATTTTCAGGTCCAAATTATTTGCGGTTTTCCAGAAACGTCTAATAGGCCACTCAGCATGAAGCACCCTGTATGTTGATGAGCGCCGAAAGCAGTGACCCGCGTAAGAAGATGAATCGGGTAATTAGAGGTATTCAGTTATTTGCTTAGGCTTGTTCTATTTTCTCTTTCCGCAGAACCATATATTTTTTACAAATGGCAACGAAATCAATCGAACAGTTTTCTTTGGAGACTATCGTGAACGCTCTATTTACATAATTTTTGGTATTATTTACAGATACCAAAATGGTTAATGCCAAGTCCTGGACATAGTCTATAGTCAATTTTACCAGTTCATCCGATCTCAAA
This sequence comes from Rhagium mordax, assembly GCA_963680705.1. Lineage (NCBI taxonomy): Eukaryota > Metazoa > Arthropoda > Insecta > Coleoptera > Cerambycidae > Rhagium > Rhagium mordax. Next base: position 23,504,944 of record OY796662.1, read on the forward strand.
GCCCCAGCAATGCCAATAATCATTGCTACCTGAAATTTATTTCTCGATTGAAATAAATTTTTTTCTAATTTATCTTTGCCATTAAGACTATTAATCTGGAGCTTCTTTTAGAAATTGATCAGTTTGCTCTCTAGTTAGAATTTTCGATTTTTTTGGCTAATATCCAACATTTTGTCTTTTCAAAAATGCTAATAATCTTGAATACTTGCTGATGTCAACATTACTCTTGACCCCAAGACTAGCTTTTATCATAGAATAATGTGACTAAAAATTCTTCGGCAAAATATACTAGTAACACACTCTCGCAATGAATTTCATCTATTTGCTTCATCACAAAATCCCTTGAAGCACTTTTCTTAAATTTTCCGGGATTTACCTGGCAATAAATCCACCACTATTTCTGCAGCAGCTTCTTCAATAGTTTTGTAATAGATTTTTGCAATATTTATTAAAAAAACTTAGGAAAACAGCTTAAGAAATACGCGCACACTTTTTTAATATTCAAAAAAAAAAAAAAAAACAATATGGCTACTCTTATTTATCAGTGGTCAATGGTAACCTATTTTATTTTTGTATGACATGCAGATTTTTGTGTTCGTAAATTAGAAATGTCATTGAAAATAATTTTTAAATTAGAAATGTCTTTTGAAATTATATTTAATTTTTCCAGGATAATAAAGGTAGAATTATTTGGATTGTTGCTTGTTGTCTCATCAAATTGGGTATCTTCACTATTGCATTGCTGTCCCTCTCCTTGCAACTGGTACTGTAACGAAGTGATTTTTCCAATCAAGGAATGCTCATTTTTGCTTTAAATATTACCGTCACTTGTGTACACCCTGCCGCTGTTTTTAGTAATTAAGTTCTGTTCTAGTTTAAGTTATTAATGAGTTGTTAAAAAGTCCGCTGGTAAAAAAGCAGTCAAGTAATTAATTGATTAATTTTCGACAATCCCCCGTATAAACAAAATCCGAGAATTATTCTAAATAATGGCCGAGTCGGAAATTAAAATCATTCGTTACTAAAAATGTTAATCCGTATCCGTTTTAATCCGTTTCTTTTTGCAACATAGTATAGAAATTACAAGCAACTCATTCCCGGTTATACATATACGTTCTGAGTTGATGCGCCTAATTGCATAATCCGCTGGACATCTGCAAGTTACGCCGGGTTGTGCATCCGAGTCCGTCGTTTAAAGTCGGTGACCGCCCCTCTTTTAACACGACATATAGCTACGTCAGAAAGGTGATAAAATGCCAAATGACACTCCAGTCGACAGCAGATCCGATTTACCGTCAGCAATTGAAGATCAATCCGAAGCCGTCAATATTTCCGTACCGCCGCTCCGAGTTTTAATAGTAAATTTCTTTGAATATAATATTGGTAAGAATTCAACGTGACCTGCTACATTCTGTAGGTACTGCCTTCAGTTAAGTATAGATATTGAGAGAGCTTATTTTCCGTGAGTATCGCCGTATATTGCTACCAAAGTAAACTAGAGCTAATTCATAATACCTCCGTTGGTTAATTCTTTTTATTATTTCATAAATTGTGCAACAACTGATCAGATTTTCTCGCTCGGGTGATCTGAGAGGTTTCCATGTACAAGGGTTTCCGGGAAACCCACTGTAATTAGAAAAGTCATTCCTAAATGTGCATCCACTGATTAGATTTTCTCGCTCGGGTGATCTGTGATGTATCAATGTACCAGGGTGACCAGAAAACTTGCTGTAAATAAAATAACTGTTCAAAAATAGCTCTACGTTTGCGGCAGTAGTTCGCCGTATTTTCAAATACCAGTAAAAGACGCAAATATCTATAGCTAATCGATTGCCCGCTGTTTATAATATTTCCTAGTGGAAAGGTCCGTTTGCTTGTCGTACACAATAAGTTAATCCAACGTCTCCGAAAATTCCGCCGTAAAATCGTGTAAAGACTCTTGATTGCCAGCTTGACTTATTTTTAATCATTTTGAAATAGTTTTATACACACTCGACTGTACAGTCGTGGAGGTTTTAGAGTAAATTAATTTGTTCATTATTACTACTGAATAAATACGTTATTTTAAAGAGGTAAAATTCACGAGTTATTACTTCTGTCATTTATTTCTGATTAACCCGTTTGAGCAGCATGATCGAAATCCATTAGATATATCTCCAGCTCCGACCTCTGGCTATTCCGTATCTCCGCTGTTTCGCTATTCAGGGTTGTTCTCCCAATTAGGAGAGCCAAAAAAGTGTAGTTCTTTGCACTTTAAAATTAAAGGACTGGCGCCCGAGATATCTGTATAAAAAGATTACGTAAGTATATTGACCGAAAGCACCGTAATAAATAGGCACCATTACAGTACCACAGCCATTTCAGCTTTTCCATGTTAATAAATTTCAATACATCTGCAGAAATTTGAACACACGTACCATGAAATGTTTTTTTACATTGACCACAAGAAACACTCGCTTTTTGTCTGCTTGTCGGCGCTAAACAAATCTCACAAGAGTTAACCATATTTATAGATATTAATATTAACTAGATTGTCAGAATCACAAAAAAAGCACCAAAACAATTAACCTTTATGATTAAAGCTATTAAGCGGAGAACACATACGCGCGATCGGGACCACGATCGCGATGGCGATGGCGGTGATCGCTGCAAACAAATATGTGCGGGTTCATTTGTTTCCTTAGTACGCGTTCAGCCGCCACTGCCATCGCCATCGCGATCGTGGTCGCAATCGCGCGTATGTGTTCTCCGCTTTAAATGAACTTGTGATTAAAGTTTATGTTTATTATTTACTTTTTATCATATGTTTAGTAAATGTAAACAGAGCTAACACAAAACCAACTTCACTACACGAGTTTAGAAGCGTTATGTATTATATTATAAGATGTAAGTCAAGTCCATTATAAAGAAAAACGCTATTTTGTATGAGATAGTCGGTTCTTAGTTAACAAGTTAAGTTAATAATACAAAAAACAAATTAATAATAATAACAAAAAACAAACTAACTATATAATTCTCATGAACTTAACGTGTACTTAGGTACATTTTGTCTAAATTCCTTTGGAACACAGATACAGAGCAAGAATTGTTTCTGTCCGTTGGCAAATCGTTGAAAATACGAATTCCTTCAAACAATATTGATTTTTAACCATTGATAATTTTGTATAAAGTACATTAAAATGTTCGAGGGTTCTGCCCGTAAGGAAATTTTATAAATACTTCGGTAACATACTTTTTGTAATTTTGTGTATTCCCTACGATATCCAATCTATCTTCAACAATTAAATGTGTTGGTATTTCGACACTGGAAAGTTTTGTCCTAAACAGGATTATACTGGTTTTTTCTTTGTTTATCATTAGTTTATTTTTTATGAACCAGTTATTTACGTTTTAAAGAAGATCTTTGCTCTCACTTAAGATATCCGAGATGTTTTTGCATCCTAATACCAAATTAGTGTCATCTGCATAATTAACTATATTCTGATTAGGTTCATCTGTTATGGATCGCAAGTCGTTGATAAACACAATGAATAAAATTGGTCCTACGATACTTCCATGTGCGATTCCCACCTTGTTTGGCATGATTTTAGAGCTGTACTTATGACCCCCTTTTGTTATAGTCACTTTTTGTTGTCTGCCATTTAGGTATGAAATAAACCAATTTAAAACATTTCCTCTTACTCCACACATTTCCATTTTATTGATAAGTAATTCTTTGTCTAGACAATCATAGGCCTATGAAAGGTCTAAAAACATTCCAAGAGCTAAGTCACCTTTTTCTAAATGTCTCAAGCAAGACTGCTTGAATAAATTGAAAAATTGCCGTCTGTGTTGAGCGACCTTTTAAATAGGTACCCGTGTTGAGTTTCACTGAATAAATTACACTTGTTCATAAAATTTAATAAACGTATGCTCATGACTAATTCAAAAAGTTTTGAGAAGCTCGGTAATAAACTAATAGGTCTATAGTTCTCCATTATTTCTAAGTCGCCCTTTTTATACAAAGGTTTTATAAGGGTTATTTTGAGATCATCTGGAAATATTCCATACTTGAAAGAGTTATTTATCACATAGCATAACACACTGCTTATTTCAATTACTGAACACCTTACTATACTACTGGGAATTTCATCAATTCCACTGCTGTGTTTATTTTTTATTTGTTTTGCTAATTCACAAATTTCTGGTACTGATACTGGAGTTAAAAACATAGATTGATTATTTTACTTGTATATGGACTCTTTTCCAGATTTTTTAAAGTTCAGGGATCACGGAAGTATATATTATATTTGTCAGGTAGTTGTTCAGCATTTCCCCTTATTCCAATGTCAAAATTGTTGTTAGATTTTCCAGTGATTTCATTACATATGGCCCACATGCATTTCGTTTTATTATCAGAATTTTTTATTCTGTTTTCATATTTTTTTGCCCGTGTTTTTTTTAATATGTTGTCATATTCTTTTTTTACACTGTTGTAAGTTTCCTTATATCGAGTGTCACATTTTGATGAAGTCACTAAGATATCTAACCTCTGTTTACATTCATTAATTTCAACGTCTTCTACAGTGCCGGCTTTACTCAGGGTACCCAGTCAACTTGAGTTTCAAAATTCCCTGACTTTTCCAGGTTTTCCAGGAACATTATATAGAAAATTCCAGACCAAATATGCAAATATTTTAATATCAAAATATACAATACATAAACTTCATATATAAACTATTTACCCTGTATATTTTTAAATATAAAAGATACGAAAAAAGTTTTTTAATATAAAATGTTCAGAAAAAATAGCACTTTCCAGGTAGCACAAAAAAAGTGTATGTTCCTGCGAAAAAAGTTCTGATGACGTCAGTTTCGCCATTTTCCAGATTTCGGGAAAAAAAATTTCTAGCGTAAAATGTACGTTAGTGTACCCCAAATTAAACCATGTAAATGATTTTGTGATAGCTTTTTTCGTTCTCTAGATATAGTCCCGAGACGTCAACTTTGGGACACCCTGTACAGGGTGTCTCAAATTGCTTGATTTTGGCTGGTTTTCCTATTTCCACCAAGCAGAGAAAAACTGACATATGAGTCTAGAGCTCGATTTTTGTGAAACGCCGATTGGTGAAAACCACATTTCGATATCTCTAACCGTTTTCAAGATATCGGCAAAAATTGACATTTTACAGATTCCGAAAAATTGTCAACTTTTTTATTTTTGGATATTTTTTCAAACGGTAAAAACTTTTTGACGTAGAATAAGATGCATTTGTCAAAAAAATATATCGCTTTTCGATTGTTTGATATCAAAGCTAACTTTGTTCTTTCAAATGGAAACCATAGTTTTGGCTTTGACTTTAGAAAATAGGAAAAAAAAATAAGCTTTCCAAAAATATATATACCAAGATATGTCTAGTCATCCTTGCTGCCAATATAACACATTTCTCTTTAAAAATAAAATTTTTTAACGTTAAAAAAAGTTTTTCGGAATCTGTAAAATGTCAACTTTTGCCGATATCTCGGAAACGGTTAGAGATATCGAAATGTGGTTTTCACCAATCGGCGTTTCACAAAAATCGAGCTCTAGACTCATATGTCAGTTTTTCTCTACCTGGTCTGGAAATAGGAAAACCAGCCAAAATCAAGCAATTTGGGACACCCTGTACATCTTACCATATTTGTAGGTTGCTTAGAAATAAGCTCAAACATTTGAAAAGATATGGTAAAATTTTCGGCTACTAAAATTTACCATAGCGGAAGTTATTAATTTTCAAATATGGCTTCGTCGTTGTAGATGATTGCAATAAAATCGAAATATCTCTAAAACTATTAATTTTAGAGATAGGGAATGCTAATGAAAATCTTCTCAAAATTATGAGCAGATTTCGAATTTGGCATAAAAATATAGCATTCCATTTAAAATAAGGAAGTTGACGTTGACTTCCGGTATAAGCGGAAGTGCTACATACGTGCCATTATTTTCATTGAAACTCTGAAAACCCCTATTTATAAATTTTCAGGACCAAATTATTTTCGGTTTTCTAGAAACGTCTAATAGGCCACTCAGCGTGAAGCACCCTGTATGTTGATGAGCGCCGAAAGCAGTGACCCGCGTAAGAAGATGAATCGGGTAATTAGAGGTATTCAGCTATTTGCTTAGGCAATCCTCCAAAAAGATTTTTACTTACTGGCTGCGTATTGAGAAATATTTCTCTTAAATATATTTAAACTATTAATGGTTTTAACATGTTAAGGCAATGAATTATAAATAACTAAACCTTTATGAAATAAAGAGTTTTGCGTACTAACTTTTTTCACAGTAGGAACTTACAAACCACAAGCATTCCTTGTATTGTAATTATGAATATCACTTACCAAATTTTCTCAGTCATATATTTCGGTAGTAAATTGTGAATCATTTTAAAAATAAATAACAAATTCATGCATATAAGCCTTTGATTTATATTCATAAATGGCAGACAATCTAACATGTCCCTAATTCTAACATAGCTATTCACCTTTAAAATAACACGCATGGCTTTGTTTTGGAGCTTTTGTAAAGCATTTTTTTCGGACTCATTAAGATAAAATAAAATTGTAGGACAATAATCAAAATGTGGGGCAATAATGGATTTATAAACAATTACCCTGGAGTACATGGACAAATTGTTACTTATTCTTCTGTTGTAAAGCAATATATCCTTAATAGGATAACGCCCTGTATAGGCATGTGCACATCTATGTTGCAATATTTTAAGTTTCATGTTAGCTGTAGTTTGCTTGTTTCTTATTTCTGTGTAATAATGTTTATGCTGACTCCTTGGTTTTGATGACACGCGTTTTCTAGAACTTGGAAGCCGCTAGCAACAAGGCGAATTATGTAGATTAAGCATTATTATTAAAACATCCTTTTTTAGTTACGTTTCTATTCTGTCTATTTCACATTTTATACGACTTCTTGTCAGAACCTGATTGGATGAAAAAGGTTGCGTGATGCTCCCTAACGGGGGAAGCAGAAGTGCAACAAAACCAAGGAAGCGACCCCAAAACGGGGACTTACAATTAACATCTAGAATAATACGAATCGACTCTTGTAACTCTGATTGTACTTATAATTTCACCCAAGTTTCGGCCACAGTTCAATAAACAAAAGGTAAAATTACCACTGTGTTTTACTGACCCACAACATCCCAACAAAAGTGGTGTCAGATTTGGGGTTAGTTTTCGACGTATATAGGCAAAGTAAAGCTGTTGGAACGCCCAAATCTCAAGGGAAAAGTTGTGAATAAGTAGCGTGGAAAATTTTGCTGTTGACAGTGCCAAGTGAAATCAAGTTTCCAGTACCCAGGGGCAATTTGGCGAATATAGGCTGAAAGCTGTTAGATTCCCCGAGGCGAAAAATCTGGACGAGTGAAGAAAAATCTGACGAAATTGAAGGAGAGGACATCATCTTTGTAGGTTCCAGGTTCCTGTATTTCGGCACACCGAGTCATCGCAGCCCGAAAAGAAGAACGAAGTCAGTGCGATTGTGTGTGATAAGTTCAATCAGTGCAGTGATTATTCTCATTTGGATTAACATCATTTCAGCAAAGAACAGTAAGTCCAAACCACATCCAAAGCTGAACATTTTTGCATTCCGTGTATTTGTAATATTTATTTGTTTGATGACCTCCGATTTGGAGAGTGACAACGAAGAGCAGATCGCCAACATGGTTTTTTCTTTAGATCACGTTTTAAAAATGATTCCAGAATTTTCTGGAGAAAGAGAGAACCTTCACAAATTTCTAGCATGTTGCGATATTGTCTCTCCGATGGCCACTACACGAGCAGAAAAGGACATGCTTTTAAATGTAATTAAAACAAAATTATCAGGATCTGCATATAACTTAATAAAATATAGGGCATTTGCATCATATGACGAGCTTAACATAATATTAGAGGAACAGTATTTGGAAAGACGGACAATGGCTCAGATTTAAACAGAACTATTAACTTGCCGGCAAAGTCATAACGAATCGGTGCGCGAATTTGCTAATAAAATTGAAAGAATCACCTTAGATTTAACGGACGCAGGTATCGCGAGCGAAGGCCAGGGTGCCGCCGCTGTCATCCAAAATCTCAACAAAAGGGTCCGCTCTCAAAGCATTTGTAGAGGGATTGCAAAACCCAATTAAATTAATTATAAAAGCCAGTAGATTTGATAATTTAACTGACGCTGTCGAGGCAGCATGCGAGGAAGAAAGAAATATAAAGGTTTCAAAACCATTATCAAATTCATATACAAATAACGCAAATTCTAAACCAAAAAAATGCTTCAAGTGTGGAAAGTTGAACCATACGGCCGATAAGTGTTTCTCACGTAACACCTTCCCGAATTATCCAAATCATTTAAAGGTAAAATTTGAGCAAAACATAAATCGAGTTAGGGTAATTTGTAGATATTGTCAAAATGTAGGCCACACCATTGATCAATGTCGTAAAAGAATGTATAACAATTCTCGAGCTCAAAATTTTTCAAATTCAAGTCAAAGTTCTGATCAAAATACAAATTCTTCACAGCAAAATAGTAGATATAATTCTCAGCAGAATCAAAGCAATTCAAACTCCAAAAATTACAATTCCTATGATAGGTCGCCGACCGCCTCGCAATCGTATTCTCATACTCAGCAGAACTCGGGAAATGCCAATGGCCCGACGACGTCAGGCAACGCCGTTCGAGGCCGGGATATCAACAATGCCTAGATATGCAAAATCAAAAATACAAAAGTAATTCTATTTCCACCGCATCCACTAATATTAACGCCAATAATAACTATAATGCATTCTCTGTATCCACTGAATCCGTAGCCAATTCGAATGGGCAAAACAAAACAAATATAAGCACGCGTTGTGATAATCATAACAATTTTATATCCACTGTATCCGCTGTATCCAATGTCAAGTCACCTAATATTAATTCCAATTCATTCTCTGTATCCACTGAATCCGTAACCAATTCCAATGAGCAAAATAAAACAAATGCAAGCAAACATTACAAAAATCATATTAATTCCCTTTCCACTGTCTCCAATGTTAAAGCAATGTAATGTTAATTCTAATTCATTCTCTGTGTCACGTGATTCCAATACTTATTTTAACACAGTATCACACTATGAAAGTCAGTCCCAAGTATTTTCCATAAATCCACAAAATAGTCCAGGAAGTGTAATATTACCTCTGCAATTAGCTAAAAATAAAATAGCAACTCTACTGTTGGACACAGGATCCGACGTAACGATATTCAAAGCCAATTTAATCGATGACGATGCATTAGTTTATGTTGACAATAAAATTAAATTAAAAGGTATAACAGACAATTATGTTTATTCATTAGGCGTAAGTTTCGGAGACATTTCACTTTCTGACAATGTTAATCTGTCTCATCCGTTCCATATAGTTTCAAAAGATTTTCCTATTTCACAAGACGGTATTATAGGTAAGGATTTCCTAACAAAATATAAGGCTCTTATCGATTACAATTCCCATACAATTTCTTTACCCCTTCAAAATGATACGTTTACGTTTAAAATAACTTCTCCACATATAGCCCAGTAGCCAGGTGGTTTTTGGTCCGAATAAGTGAGGAAGTTTTGATTTTTTGGGAATCGATAGATTTTAGCGTCCTATTTAACATACTAGATTTGCCCCTTCGTATCTTTGCCGCTCGCGCCGCCATATTGCTAAGATGGCGCCCAAAACGGGTTTTTTCAAAATATCTCGCTTCTGATGCCTCCTAGTGCCAAAACAAATGAATTACAAATTAAAGAAGAGGAAATTTGCTATAAGAAATACCCTATGCATTTTTCTCATAAGTTTGATAGTTTAGGCGCTACAGGCGATTCATTGCAGGCATGTATGTGATCGCTTGTATTTATGTAATTTTGGGCCTCTACATTAGCTTTTTTTGATTCTATATTAGTTTTCATGGATAGGTTCGGTGCTACTACTTTAATAGTCGTATCCACAGCACTTTTTAGGTGGAACTTTATTTATATATTTATTTATGTACGGTATATTGTTGTAATTTGCGTCTGTATTATTGCTGCTTATAGAAACGTACCAAATGGAAAAAGGCAAACCATTTATACATTTCTGTACATTTTTTGCGATGTTTAGGATCCTCTACTTTCGGAACATCCTGGCATACATTTACACATATAAATATTCGGTTTATTTGATTAAAAGTGTTCAGTTCGTTTCAAGGATTACATTTGTTTCAATGAAGAATATGATCAAAATACTGACTCGAGAAAAATCGACAAATTTTCTTTAATTGAGATAGGTATGGATTGTACTTAAGCAAACCGAATTTTCATGAAGCGAGATAGTTTTATTCTGATTTTAAGTAAGTAAGTAGAAATTTGGATTAAAATAAGAAATATCTTAAATTGAAGCACTTAATTCTTAATTTAATCATTTTATTCATCTTAAAATAATCCATCCAAATCCATTTTTATGTAAAAAATTTTAAAATTTCAGATCCTTGCTGAAATTTTCAATAAAATGGCCACACAAAAAAGATTGCAGTATTTACCCCACAGCCCCCCGTTTCAACATTGTGAGAAATAAAAAGTTTAATATATGTGAAAAGTTTCATTTAAATACGTAAACGTTTTAAAAATATTTCGTAGCTCTTCGGTTAAGGAGCAACTTTGACCAAGGATCTGCAATTTTAAAATTTTTTACATAAAAATGGATTTGTGTCAGGGCACTCAGCTGTACCGTTTTTTATTAAAATAATGTTTCAACATGCATTTACATTGCTTTAAAAATATTATTTTAAGATGAATAAAATGATTAAATTAAGAATTAAGTGCTTCAATTTAAGATATTTCTTGTTTTAATCCAAATTTCTACTTACTTACTTAAAATCAGAATAAAACTATCTCGCTTCATGCAAATTCGGTTTGCTTAAGTACAATCCATACCTAACTCAATTAAAGAAAATTTGTCGATTTTTCTCGAGTCAGTATTTTGATCAGTTCGTTTCCAGGATTACATTTGTTTCAATGAAGAATATGAACACTTTTAATCAAATAAACTGAATATTTATATGTGTAAATGTATTCAGGATGTTCCGAAAGTAGAGGGTCCTAAACAACGCAAAAAATGTACAGAAATGTATAAATGGTTTGCCATTTCCCATTTGGTAGGTTTCTATATGCAGCAATAATACAGACGCAAATTACAACAATATACCGTACATAAATAAATATATAAATAAAGTTCCACCTAAAAGGTGCTGTGGATACGACTATTAAAGTAGTAGCACCGAACCTATCCATGAAAACTAATATACACTCCCCGGCACAAAATTCCGCCACCCTAAAATTTTGGTCAATTTTGATGTTTTATAACTTTTTTATTTTTCATTTGATTTTCATGCATTTTTCACCAGTTTTTAGATTCATTTATTGTTTGTCTTTTCAATTATTTTAATAAGTAACATTTTTCGTTTAGGCAATATTATACAGGGGTAAATCAAAATGTTGTTTTTTGTCGTAAACTTAAAACACCCTGTGGAAAAATTGAGGCGAATAATTTTGTTTACAAACTGTTTGATGTAATCTTAGACGTATTCCGAACATTTTGTTTTTTGATTCATTCCATTATCTCATTTAATCTGCGAGCAGCAAAATTTTAAATGAAACACTGTTAATTTTACTGTATTTTTAGTTAAAAATTATCGACGTTGGCTAAGTACGCGGTGATTGTAACAAAATGTTTGACAGGACAGATGAATCCAGGATTTGTTTAAGGTCGCCGGATGGTCGTGAACGGGTATACAGACGTAGAAATGAAAGATATGCAGACTGTACCATATCAGAGCGAATGCAATATTACGGCGGTTCAGTCATGGTTTGGGCGGGTATTTCTACCGATGCACGTACCGATCTTGTTTTTGTTGAAAATGGAGCACTAACCGTTACATAGAGGAAATCCTCCAAGAAGCTGTCGTTCCTTTTGCTCCTTTCATTAGAAACCAATTTACATTAATGCATGATAATGCCAGACCTCACGTTGCACCGGGTAGTGAGCGAATATCTGGATGAGATTGAAATTCCAAGATTGAAATGGCCCGCATGTAGCCCGGATCTCAACCCAATCGAATATCTTTGGGATCTTCTTAAAAGAGCAGTTCGTCATCGTCCTGTGCAACCACTAGCCTTGCAAGACTTACGATTGGCGCTGACAGAAGAATATCAGGCTATTCCTCAAGAAAGAATAAGTAATCTTATTCATTCGATGCCACGAAGAATGCAAGCTGTCATTGTTGCGAGAGGAGGAAATATACGTTACTAAAATGTTTGTTTTTGTTGATTAGTTTTATGACATACCTAGGGTTTGTTTTTGTTAATAAAAATAAGCTTCAAATCAGCGTTTCATTTAAATTGTTGCTGCTCGCAGATGAAATGAGATAATGGGATGAATCAAAAAACAAAATGTTCGAAATACGTCTAAGATTACATCAAGCAGTTTGTAAACAAAATTATTCGCCTGAATTTTCCCACAGGGTGTTTTGAGTTTACGACAAAAAACAACATTTTGATTTACCCCTGTATAACATAGCCTAAACGAAAAATGTAACTTATTAAAATAATTAAAAAGTCAAACAATAAATGGATCTACAAACTGGTGAAAAATTCATGAAAATCAAATGAAAAATAAAAAAGTTATAAAACATCAAAATTGACCAAAATTTTAGGGTGGCGGAATTTTGTGCCGGGGAGTGTAGAATCAAAAAAAGCTAATGTAGAGGCGCAAAATTAAATAAATACAAGCGATCACATACATGCCTGCAATGAATCGCCTGTAGCGCCTAAACTATCAAACTTATGAGAAAAATGCATAGGACATTTCTAATTGCAAATTTCCTGGCACTAGGAGGCACCGGAAGCGAGATATTTTGAAAAAACCCGTTTTGGGCGCCATCTTAGCAATATGGCGGCGCGAGCGGCAAAGATACGAAGGGGCAAATCTAGTATGTTAAATAAGATACTACAATTTATCGATTCCCAAAAAATCAAAACTTCCTCACTTATTCGGACCAAACCCCCTTTTCTTCGACCTGGCTACTGGGCTAATAGCATAACAGCATTTCCTAGAACCGAAATGATTGCTAGAATTCATCTAAATTCCGAAAATAGACGGGTAAGGAAATTTGGAACCTCGAAAAAATTCCGAACTTGCTGAAATTTTCAGGAAATGTTCTTTATTAGTAGTATAATGCTATACTAAAAATAAATTTCGTTCCCTCATATTTATGTGCTCGCGCTCTTTCGGTGGCCTCTCGCACCTACACCATTCAAGTTAGATATATGCCATCACTGGCTTTTTTGTAGGAAATTTTGTGCTTTACAAATTTGTATAAGTGAAATTTTATCGTATCTTGCACCGTTTTTGCAGCGTTCGCGATGATAGGTCGCAAATCGCGAATCTAGTGGGTAAAATTTATAATTTTTTTTTTGTAAGAACGAGTTACACTTGAGGTTTCATATTTCCACAACATTTAGTATTTGCCACTTGCTTTCGATTTTCAATATGTTAGTTTTCTCCCCCAGCAGTAGTTTAAATTAATATCACAATTTCTTAGCATATACGGTCCCTTGCAATAATGATTTTTAAATTCTGGTCAGGAGTCTACGTCATCGTAGCCACGCCCGCCGCCGACAAATTAGCGTATTTGAACTATCCTTCTAGTATACTATTCTTGCTAAAAATCCACCTTGTGCGTTAGCCGCCATATTGAAATAATGGTGACCAAACATAGCAATAGAAAATATTTATTATCTCACTTGTTTTTCAATCAATTTTGAAAATTCAAAAAAGAAAATAACCACATAATACCATAGCATATGACGACATATTTATTTATTTTTGAAAAGAACTGTTAACATACCTTATTTTGAGAAATATTTATACATTAGTTCTTTCTAAGCGAATTACTTCATTTTACTTGAAAATTAAAAGTAATTTTGAAAAATACTTTAGATGAAATTTATAGAGACAACATTTCTGATTAATAAAGTTCTTTCAGATTTGTGATTATTCAAAAATTAACGGAGTTATGAATTTTCAAAGATAAGCGCGCGCGCGTGACTTATAATAGCCGAATAGAACGTAGGATTAATGACTCGCTTCCTTGAGGATTTCTGTTCAAATTAATGACTCATTTTGATGGAAATAAAAAATTATCTATATTATATATATTAATTAATATATACAGCGTGTTCCACATTTAATGCCCCCCCCCTTCACAACTCAGTTATTACCTAGTTATCCAATTTTAGCCAAATTTGGATCGGTGTCAATGACCTTTGGTGTGATCTTTTTGAATTAAACAAAATTTATTTTTGTCAGTGGCGTGCATTTTTATTAAGAAAAAAGGGGTCGCTTTTTCGAGAAATCATATTAGGCATTTTTTGCAGAAAAACTAATACAATATTATTAATCAGCATGCTTTAAAACCCCCATGCCGAAAATTTCACAACATTTTGATTAAGGGTTTCCGAATAACGGGCCCAGTAAAAATACATTTTTTCATTCGTAAATAATTGACAGTTTGAAAACGGTTTGCGTTTTGAAAAAAAGTCATTCCTCATTTTCAATTTAAATTGATCTCCTCATGCCTTCAAAAGTTTCAAATGCTGCAAGCAAAAATTTTTCATTGGACGATAAAAAAATATTTTAACCGGTTCTGTATTATTTGGGCATTAAGTGATAAAAAATGATCTTATGTGATAATAAATCAATTTTATACCAAAAGAAAAAAAGGTTGCTCTGAGATTAAATTAAACTATTTTTCGAAAAATAAACCGTTGTCAAGTTAATTATTTACGACTGCGGCATTTCAAACTTTTGAGCACATGATGTGATAGAGTAAATCAGCTTAAATTGAAAATGACGAATGACTTTTTTTCGAAACACAAACCGTTTTCAAGTTATCAGTTATTTACGACTGAAAAAATGTATTTTCACTGGGCCCGTTATTCGGAAACCCTTAATCAAAATGTAGTAAAATTTTGAACATAGGGGTTCCAAAGCATGCTGATTAATAATATTGCATTAGTTTTTCTGTAAAAAAATGCCTAATCTGACTTCTCGAAAGAGTGACCCCGTTTTTCTTAATGTCTGCACCAAATGCCTCCCGCACAAGGCTCTTCTAGAGCCTTCTGGGATAAAGGGGGTCGTAATTACATGTGGTGTATTTATTTAAAAATGAATGGTATTTCTCAAATGTACTGATTTTTTTAGTCCAGCTGTTATGCTTGCCTTCTCATCACAAAACACGCAATTTTCTTTAAAATTGAATTTATTTTCAATTCCAGACCTCAAAGATTTCTGATCTAGCTCAGATACCTCAGATGTAGCAGCTCTACAGTGTTTTACTGTAGTTGGATGTGTATACTCTTTCCTACACTTTGTATGTACTGTCACAGAATCTGAGGATATTTTTTTTGAATTTTATCATTTCTTTGTCGACTGCATGATATTATAGTATTTAAACCCTTCTTAACAATATAACGATGTTCCCTACTGTTGAAGAGTTGTTACAAAATATACATAAACGGTCTTCCATTTTTTTAAAAAGCAGATCCAATTAATGTTGGATGTAAAAAATTAAAAAGAAACACTAGAAAACTAAACAAATAATCAGAATGGAAATAAAAATATAACACTCTATCTAACTTTATCCAAGCAATAGATCTTGTTAATAAAATGTAAAAAATTGAAAATGCAACTCGAGAAAACTAAACAAATACCGTAAAACGAGGCTACTTTGCTCCTTAAGGGTAAATATTGCGCCAAAACATGTCAATATAGTCACGAAGGTTATTATTTTATTGTCGAGTTTAAAGAGCTGCTTTCGATACTAGGTTAAGGATGGCGTCTTTACAGTTCCCTGCTTGACAGCTCAATATGTTCCCGCCATTTTTATGAGTAATTGCATCACCGAAAGTTTTTCATGTGCAAAAGCCTATATTGTTGTGGTGAAAATTCCTACATTTCTTCACTAAAGAGATTACACCACCAGGTGAGTTTGGTCCTTATGTTAAATAACAAGGTTTTTAACGTAGTTAGCGCAATAATCTTTTGGAAAACAGTTGTTTAAATATATTTCACATCGAGATTGACTATGAGAGGTTAAGTTGCTCCGAATATGGGGATAGTTTGCACCAACAGAAATGAACAACCTACAATGGAGACTGCGATGTAAGTAATGATAAAATGTCGATTAGAGTCATTAAAGATGATTCCGATGACGATGGTAACTTTTTGGAAGAAATGGAACAAGAAGAACAAGAGGAGAGAGAATTTGATTCTGTAACTACTGGTGAAAAGTCTGCTACTGATTTACTTCCCCTAATTAACATAGTAAAGGAGGTAGGCCAATATGTTATATTTATGTACCTACGAGAATGAACACTTCCCTGGCAAGATAATTAGTTTTGACATGAACGGCGGCACAATTAGTTCAATGCAAAGGTCTTTGAAGTCGTGGAAATGGCCAGAAAAGCCGGATATTTTACATTATAAATAAACTATTTTTCTGTCCCCGAACTCGATAAATATGGCACACATAAGTACGTTTGTTTGCTATAAGTTCATTTTATAAGTAGGTAAATTTGTTTATTATTAGTTTATTTTATATTTTATAGTTCCTTATTTCTTTACTATATAACTAAAAATATGATTTTCCCAATAAATTCCTTGTGTTTTGGTAAAATAAAATATTCTACAATATTATCTGTGGAGCATTTTAGTACCCCAGTCGTTCTTACTTTACTCCATTGAATAATATGTATGGAAATATAGTAGACACACCGATGGAGCAAAGTATCCTGACCCTATGAGGATACTTTGCTCCAGTAAAATAAATTAAAAATAACATGGATTTATACTGATCAAAACTTGTAAAATTTCCATCTAGAACCCTGTTGGCATAACCTCCCCCCATTTGTTAAATCTCAATGTCAGTTTTAATGTATTTTTAAACCATGCGGTATTTAGCATGCTAAAATTGGAGCAAAGTAACCTCATTTTACGGTAATCAGAAAGAAAACCAAAACTATAACACTCTATCAAATAATATTAATCAAGAAATAGATCTAATAATTAATACTAGATATTACCAACACTATTTTAGCAACAAATTATTATTAGCAATAATAATATTATATACTCAGTATAAAATATTAGTAGGATTAATAATCAGAATATGTATAAAAATAAAACTAAATTCGACAGCAAGCACTCTGACCTAGCTGTTGCAAACTGCATAGATACATAGCCGATCGACTGATTAAGCAGCGGCAAAGCAGCGGTATACCTATAGGTAAATACAAAGTAGAACTCGCGTGCCCGTTTATCTTTAAAAATTCATAACTCCGTTAATTTTTGAATAATCACAAATCTGAAAGAACTGTATTATTCAGAATTGTTTTTTCTACAAATTTCATCCGAGACATTTTTCAAAATTATTTTTAATTTTCAGGTAAATTAAGGGAAATCGTTTAAAAAGAGCTAATGTCTAAATTTCTTTCAATATAATGTATGGTAACGGTTCTTTTAAAAATTTTATAAAAATGTCGTCATATGCTATGGTATTATGTGGTTATTTTCTTTTTTGAATTTTCAAAATTAATTGAAAAACAAGTGAGATAATAAATATTTTCTATTGCTATGTTTGGTCACCATTATTTCAATATTGCGGCTAACGCACAAGGTGGATTTTTAGGGACTTTTAGTATAGCATTATACTACTAATAAAGAACATTTCCTGAAAATTTCAGAAAGTTCGGAATTTTTTCGAGGTTCTTATGGGCCATGCCTATTTTGTTACCCGACTATAAGGTATGTCTGCAAAAAGAAATTCAACCCGGTTTATTTGTTGCCAATTGCATAGTGGACAGGACAAACTGTCATATTAGTTTAATAAATTCAACTGAGGAGACCATAACAATAAATCAGAACGAACTCGATTTTGATGACCTAGAAAATTATCATGTGCTTAACTTCATTACTTCCACTGGAAGGGAACGTTTAGAAATATTAGAATCAGAATTACGTGTAGACCATATGAATTATTTAGAACATGAGTCAATTTTGGAAATTTGTCGCGAATTTAATGACATATTTTATTTACAGGGAGACAAACTTACTCACACTGACTCTATTCGTCATACCATACCCTTGTTAGATAAGAAACCCGTGTTCGTAAAACCGTATCGTTTGCCATATCACCAAAAGGAAGAAGTTAAATCTCAACTCAATAAAATGTTGGAGGAGGACATAAACGAGCCTAGTAATTCTCCTTATAATTCACCCATTTTAATTGTACCTAAAAAACCGGACGCCAACGGTAATAAACGCTTTCGAATTGGAAAATCAAAATATTTCAGTTGTATAGATTTAGCCAATGGTTTTCACCAGGTATTATTAAGTGAGGAATCGAGACCATGAACGGCTTTTTCATTTTTTGAATATTACCAATACAAACGACTCCCAATGGGGTTAAAGGCTAGTCCATCAACATTTATGAGACTACTTAACAACGTATTAACCGGACTAATTGGTTTAAAATGTTTTGTTTATTTAGACGACATATGTATATACGGAAGCTCTCTTCAAGACCATAACGCAAAATTAACGGACGTTTTTCGCCGGTTAAGGCAACATAATTTAAAATTACAGCCAAGCAAATGTGAGTTTCTCCGAAAGGAGCTTACATATCTAGGTCACGTCATTTCTGAGGACGGAATAAAACCTGATCACAATAAAATAAGCGCTGTGAAAAACTTTCCTACTCCCAAAAGTCAAACTGAAGTCAAATCGTTTTTAGGCTTATCCTCATACTATCGTCGTTTTATTTCTAATTTTGCTAAAATAGCGCAGCCTCTCAATAACCTTCTTAAGAAAAATGTAACTTTTGATTGGAACGCTTTATGCGCGGAATCATTTGCTAAGTTAAAAGAGAAACTCATAAATCCACCTATTCTCCAATATCCTGATTTTACACAGGAGTTCAATTTAACAACCGATTCTAGTGCACATTCTGTCGGTTCAGTCCTATCCCAAGGTCCTATAGGAAAGGATCTTCCTGTGGCTTATGCGTCACGAACACTCAATAAAGCGGAGAAAAATTACAGCACAAGTGAGCGTGAAATGGTAACCATCTGTTGGAGTTGCGAGCACTTTCGACCATATTTGTACGGAAGGCGATTTAAAATAATCACCGATCATCGTCCTTTGACCTACATATTTTCTATTTCTAATCCCTCATCCCGATTAATGCGCCTCAGATTAAAATTAGAGGAATTTGAATACGAGGTTATTTATAAACCCGGAAAACAAAACACTAACGCCGACGCACTCAGTCGAATTAACAATGTTCCAAACGACGTATCAGACAAAAATCTTAAGGCGGGTATCCATTTGTTGCCAAATCACGTATCGTATCAACGTATCGTATCAGCGTATCGTTTCATTTTGGTACGATACGCTGCAACGAGTCAGTTTTTTTTTCAGCCCAGATTCACTGCGTATCTGTGTATCAATTGCGCGAACGGGAGGGATACGTCGTGCGGACGTTGCTAGTTTGACTTATTT
Organism: Rhagium mordax; assembly: GCA_963680705.1. NCBI lineage: Eukaryota > Metazoa > Arthropoda > Insecta > Coleoptera > Cerambycidae > Rhagium > Rhagium mordax. The sequence continues at coordinate 23,524,576 of OY796662.1, forward strand.
GGTGGAAGCATCAGGTTGATAACTACAAAATAGTTCTCTCAGCATCTCTGCAATGAATGGACCTCAGCAAGCGGCAGCCGCGTATATTTTTATTCACTATGCTCTGCAGCAAGAGAAGAAAAGACGCAAACCACCGCGTTGGTGGATGTCAAAGTTGTACGCCAGCAGGGAGCAATATAGTGGAACAAGTTTAATGGCTGACCTGAAGTTCCAAGCTGTTAGCGGCATGTACAAGAACTTCACTAGAATGCATCCTACTGATTTTGAATTTTTGTTGTCATCGATTGAGCCAATAATTGCTAAACAAGATACTACATTTCGAAAAGCAATTCCCGCTCAAGAAAGATTGGCTCTAACTTTACGCTTTTTGGCCACTGGCGATTCCTACTCCAGCCTTCAGTATCTATTTAAAATCGCAAAGCAAACCATCAGTAAGATTGTTCCAGAGGTGTGCGGGGCTATTGTGGAAGTATTGAAAGACTACATTCAGGTAAGTTGAATTTATTTTTATTTACAAGCGACTTTACAACTGTTGTAATGCTTCATCAACTGGCAATGTATATGAAGGAGTATTAATTAAAAACGCCGATGTTGTTGGGCTTTGAATACCAGATTCTTCGCCATAGTCATTCGAGGCTTGATATGTGTGGGTGGATTGATTTGATTTTTGCGATTGATCTTGAAATTGGTATTGATTTTGAGACTGCGAATGTTTTGATGATTGCCATGGAGGCTGAGAGGAGGAGCTGGATAAAGAAGATTGCGGAGAAGTGTATGTGTGAGAAGTAGGTGGGTTGGTATAGTGTACATGGTCCGGTAAAACGCTTACTCTGTTATTATAATAACCTCTGTTCGCCCGAAGGAAAATATTGAAAATGTCACTTTGAATTGCACATCGAACATCATCATTATAAAGTCGCAGCTTAGAAGCAATTAAGTTACCAAAGTGGTAACTATCGTCTAATATTGGCGTGCTTGATGTTGACGTTAATATCTCAAAAGCCTTGTCGAGGCGTTCATCTGTTGTAGTTTTCTGACGTTTCTTTTTTTGAGAACTAGTGGGTGTTGGTGGTTGTACGCGTTTTGTAGCTGCTGAGGCCTTTGTACTTATTTGGGAATTTTCATTGGTTGTAACTGGTCCGGGGCGGTTTGTACTTGCTACGGAGTCCATACTCTCTTCGAAATTCTCTTCCGCTGGTATTTCCACATCCTCTATCTCTTCATTCGCTGTTACTTCTTCTTCTTCTTCTAGGTTGTCCTGGGTATTTGCAGCTATGGGCAACTGTAACAACAAAACAATAATTACAGTTATTTATATACCTCGCTCTGTTTTCTAATATTTATGAAAGATTTCGAAAAAATCTTTCAAAGATTTTTTGAAAGAAAGAAAGAAATATTTAAGTTTAGTGAGTATTGTTTAATTATTGTTTCTCCGTAATGAACATTAAAGTTTGTTGAGAAATTAATACTTCAAAGAAATAATAATAATATTCAGCAACTAAATAAAGGTTATTTTATTGTAGATACCAAAAACTCAAGAAAAGTGGATGGAAGTGGTGAAAGAGTTTGACACTAAATGGGACTTTCCACATTGTGTTGGAGCCATTGATGGCAAACATGTTACATTACAGTGTCCCATAGGAAGTGGCAGCGAATTTATCAATTATAAAGGATTTTTCAGCATTGTCCTGTTTGCTTTGGTTGATGCTAACTATAATTTCCTGTTCGTGGATATAGGTTGCCAAGGCAGGATATCTGACGGTGGCGTGTTTTCAAATACCGAGTTGTACAAGCTAATGCAGCAAAAGCGATTAAATCTCCCAGCGCCCACTCCTCTAAACAGTAGGGAAGAAGACGTGCCATTTTTTTTCATCGGAGATGAAGCGTTTGCTATGGCGGAAAATCTCATGAAAGTTTATCCCGGTTACTACACTAAAGGGTCAAAACAAAGAATCTTCAACTACCGACTTTGTAGAGCACGCAGAGTGGTTGAGAATGTGTTCGGCATCGCCTCAGCAGTGTTTCGGATATTAAGAAAACCAATGCTATTAAAACCAGAAAAGGCGTCACTTATAGTTATGACAGTTGTTCTGCTACATAACTTTTTACGTAGAAGACCGCAGTCGGTTCATATTTACACTCCCAATGGAGTATTTGATTCTGAAGAAGAAGGTGTCACTAGAGAAGGAGCCTGGAGAAGAGATGTTGATGGTAGTACTTCACTCCTCCCGTTGAGAAGAATTGCACGTAGAACAAAATCTACTCTGTCAAATATAAGAGACGAACTGGCAGAATACTTTATAAATGATGGCGAAGTACCGTGGCAACATAAATATGCCTAACCTAAATACTTATAACTTAACCCACAAATAATTGCAGACACTATGCTTAATTTATATTTAAATAAATATTTGTACTTGTGTTAAGAAATGTTGGTAGCATACCCTGTCAAAATTTAACTAATAAAATTGGCCAAGAAATAAAAATTTAACATAAAACCTTTAAAAAAGGATGCTACTTTCATTTTACCCACAGTGTACAATAAGAAAAAATCTACTTACTGTACTCATTGTAGATCTCGGCTTGTTTTTGTCCCATAAAAAAATCATACTTTGAAAGGCAAACCATGAGCTTTTGTAAACTTCTGTTGTTCCTAAAAAAAAAATAAAACTAATTATATACACTCATTTAATTAAGGTTTGTTTTAAAAAAAATTAAAGTAAATTTTCGGTACCTACCTTTTCCAGTGCCGGTGGTCTTCGTCATTTTCATTTTCTCTCTCCTAAGTGCTGCCAAAAGATATTCCATTTTTTTCTTGCATTCATCAACCGACCTATTCACTTCTTTTGCGATTTCCTCCCAAGCATCTTGTTTTAGAATTTTATTATAATGATCTCGATGTTTCGGGTCCCAAAGTAGTTCATATTTACGGTAAATTTCTATAAAGTTTATTACTTCTTCTTTATTCCACTCCATAATATTATTTTTTAATATTAAAAATAAAACAATAGTACCATCCCCAGTGGAATTCAGACGACTACTGACTAGTGACTGCACACAAAATATATTTTGTTTTATCATTTTTAAGCGAATATGCAACGACTGGTTGTGTCAAAAAAACATCCGTCCACACTGTGACTGTCTCGTATCGTATCATTTCTTTGATGTGTCGGCGAAAAACCGACAATTGAGCGATCAAGTCCGTTGCGTTTCTATTTACTCATTTTGATACGTTACTATGCAACGGTTTCCTGTCTCCACTGATACGCAACGATGACACGATACGTGATTTTGCAACAAATGGATACCCGCCTTTAAAAGTAACTTAACGGAAATCAGTCCAATTTATAATATCCAGTCATTTAGTAATTATCACCGGAAAGAGTATAAGCAGTATTTAAAGGAAATTGAATACAAATTATTATTAATTCAAATGTAATAGATACGGACAACAACATAAACGAATGTCCCAAGGAATTTAGTATATTTATTTTGTCGACAAAACATTTTCAAGTAAATTAGAATATCATAATAGCCAAGTAGAATTGCAGGCACAAAATGCCGACATACACAAGGCCGCCTATCTGAAATCTGATGACCGGTCAGACCGGTACTACATGTATCTTATTACAAAACAAACACACTTAGATAACGCCGAGTTTGATGACATATTTTATAGCCTATTAAATTTAAAAATATTTTGTTTAGAAAATAATATAGATCATTTAGCTATTTCAAATGAGATGTGCCAAATTAATAAATTGAAAGTTGAAGCCATTAGAATAATGTTTAGGTAGGTATGTATTTAGGGGAACCAATATAAAGATTCACTTTTTTCATAATAACGTAAATCAGGATTTGACAAAAGATGAGATAACTAAAATTCTAAAGGAATATCATTTAACGCCTCTAGGAGGACACCAAAGCGTTAACCGAACGTATAATCGAATTAAACAGTTCTATAAATGGAAAAACATGTACGGCGACATAAAAAGATATATAAAATCGTGCGAAAGTTGTAAAAAGAATAAATGTGCAAAGAAAACTAAACTACCTATGGTCATAACGACCACCGCATCTTTTCCTATGGAAAAAATATTTCTTGATATTGTAGAACCATTAAATTTGACTGAAAATTGCAATAAATATTTATTAACCTTTCAGGACGACTTAACAAAATACTCGATAGCTATACCTATTCCAAATCAGGAAGCTACAACAGTTGCTCAAAATTTTGTTACAAAAATTGTTTGTCAATATGGCACTCCAAAATTTATCGTGACCGATCAAGGCAGAAATTTCCTAAGCGAGGTGTTTAAAGAAACGTGTAAATTACTAAAAATTCAACATATACCCACTACAAGTTTTCACCCTCAATCTAATGGTCAATTAGAAAGATCTCATCGTACGCTTGTAGAATATTTAAGAAACTTTATAAATCGCGATATGGACAATTAGTAGAGTGCTAGCTATAATTTATTTTTACTTCTGTGGGCGTCGTGGGGTTACAAGCTGAATTGTGTATAAAATTGAAGCTTATAGCTTAGTGAATAAGAATCCGGAAGTAATAAAAAAATAACGGGCAGAAGGGCAGTAAAATCAAAAAACGAGTTATTACCATGGTAGGATAGTGCAGCACATATACTACAATTTCACATAAAAATCAATTTATATTTTGTACAGAAAGTATTTTTTATTAATTTTTGAAAGTTGCTCACAGCATTGAGTATTACGGGAAAATAAATTTTGAAACTCGAATATCTCGGTTCGAACACGTCGAAAATTTGACTGAAATTCAACAATTTTTATGTTTACACGTCATTTACTCGAAAACGAAGACCTTAATAAAAAAAACTTACTCTTACAAATAATTTCTATCATCAATTTAGAAAACAACAACGTTTAATTTAAAATTTTTACTTCAAGTGTAAACGAGATATGAATAAAAATACAAAATAAGTCATTTTTCAACCGGCTGTCGAACCGCTGGCTGCTCGCGTCCCCACTACACCACAGTCGCATCCGTCTTACAAATCGCCATAGCTCCATCTCGTACTGTTCTGTTCTGATATTTATTATTAAATTTATCATCTGATCTCCAGAATTTTAAGTGGGTTTTCTTATATATACATACCATTTATCTACTTACGTAAATGTACCCTTGTGTGTGAGTGCATGCGAAGTCGTACCCTAATACTAATTAGACTTAATATTTCCCTTTTTAAAAAATTTAAATAGTGGTTAGTGTATAGTGTTAACAAGGATAATCTAGGTGAGAACTTTTACTGTAGGGAACTATAAATTCGAATAATTTCCTTTATCAAAATTTAGTACTGCAAGAAAAATGGAAAGTTCTATAACTGATAGCACTAGTTCTGAGAGCGAAATCGGCTCTTTCGTAAAATTTAAAACGCAAAAACAGCAACAATGTATAAAATGTAAAAAAATTGGAGGTGCTATAATCGAATCAACCGATAAAACTTTCTTTACTTTTATGAATGCTACTAAGATTCGGGATGACATAAACAAAGAGTCAGATGAGGATATACAAAAAGTGATTGCTGATGGCAAAACTGGAAATCTTTCTAATCTTGTCTGGCATAAAATGTGTTATATTGCCTATACGAGTAAACAAAATATTGAAAGTTTAAGGAAAAGAGTAGAGAGACTGAAAGAGTACAGGGCAGCTGGTATTGAACCTCGACCACTTCCTGGTAGATCGCTTCGTAAGGATGGATTTGACATAAATAAGTGTGTATTTTTTCAGAAGCGATCTGCCGGGCAAAGATTATCCCAAGTTATGTCTAAAAATATAGAAGGTAAAATAAAAAATATTGCGTTGATCTCTTTAGAGGTTTTAGAAAGAATAGGCTCCAATGACTTAATAGCAATGGAGGTAAAATATCACGTGAACTGCCTAACGATAGAATCAAAAAAATTGGGCAAACAATTTGATAAACCACAGTCTATAGTAGAAGAAAGTACTAAGGAAAGTGCCAGCAAAAAATTTCGCCAAGCCGAAGACAAGCCTTTGCAAAATATAATAAAATTTGTTGAAGTTGGTACTGGAAAAGGAAAAGGTTTCACTACCACAGACAGCAATTTTCAACCGGTACAAAGAACTCGGGGGCGAGAAATCGAAAAAAAGGCTTATAGATATATTGAAACATAATTTTGGATCTAAGGTAGAAATTTTAAAATCAGGAAAAGCAAATGTTTCATCGTTAATGACACCACCCATTAAAAAGTCCGAAACGCTTCACAGTTATATAGAGGCTGCGTCTTCTCCCAGTTATTCTCCAATATTAACAAGTGGTTCCGAAACTTCTCAACTTCACAAAATATGTAGTGATATAAAGCGTGAAATGGACAAAATACCAGATTTTACCGATTATACAAATCTAAATGTCTGTGAATATAAAAAACACATACCAAATAATTTGTTATGAACTATTAGTTTACTGATATCAGACGAAGATAATACTGAAAATATTGCTGTAATCAACATATGTCAAGATATAATTTATAACTATTTTAAAGGTAAAAAATTTACACCAAAACATATAGGACTCGGCATTTTTGTTCACCAAGAAACGAGATCAAAAAAAATAGTAGAAACGTTGCATTCATGTGGACATTCGATTTCTTATAAAGACGTGTTACGATTAAGAAACAGTATAGCTCAAGAAGAACTTATGAGGTTTGTTAATGAAGATAATTGTTACATTCCACGACAACTTCTTCCTGATAGATTTGTACAGTTTGCCGCAGATAACATAGACATTTTAGAAGAAACTCTTGACAAATCCCCTACATTATTTCATGGAATTCAAATAATTTCATTTCAAAAAGGACCACCTAATAAAGAAATATCAAACCCTTTCAAATTGTTACCGTATCATGTACAACTTCAAATTCATCAACTACATAAAATTTCCAACGTTCCCAAGAAAATTACTCCAAACATAACAAATAAGTTAGTAGTTTTAGAAAAGAATAATGAAGAAAGCTTTATGTTTTCTTACAACCTTTCTTGGATTTTATGTAGAACAGAAGAAGAGGAGGAAGTAATGGTACCTCAATGGACAGGTTTCGGCAAACTAATTCACCAAGATGATATGTACGTAACTACATATGGATATTTGCCCCTATTGCCGTATGTTGCCTCGGAATATGATACAGTATTCACAACCATGAAAAGATGTAGCCAAATTGCTAAAAAACTGAATATGACTTATACCGTTATTACTTTCGACCAAGCAATTTATTATAAAGCAAAACAAATACAATGGGTTAAACCTGAAGACTGTGACAAATTTATAATTCGTTTGGATGGTTTCCACATAATGCTTAATTTTCTTAAGGTAATTGGCCAACACATGAGTAATTCCGGATTAAGCGATGTATGGCTGGAATCAGGCCTATATGGCGAATCAACTGTTACTGGAATATTAAGTGGGAAGAAATGGAATAAAGGTATCCGAGCACATAAACTTACTTATGAAAGTCTTATGAGAATCTTAGTTCCTATTTTTGAAAAATGGATAACTGAATGCAATAGTGATTTGATTCACACATTAAATCATTCAAGATTGATGGCAAGAGAAATATGTTTATCAATACGAAACAAAGAACAGCCAAAAAGATTCTTTGCATATGTAAAAAATGTGGAAGAGTTAAAGAGCATTTTTAATGAATTCGTTGAAAACCAATCTGTGAATTTTAAAATGTGGTGCAGTTACTTAGAGTTAGTGGAAATTTTGCTAGAATTTCTTTATAGTGAAAGAGTTGGAAATTGGTCATTACATTTACAAAGTTTTAGAAAAATGCTTCCATAGTTTTTCGCATATGATCACACTAATTACTCTAGATGGGGTTCTATTTACCTTTGTGACATGCTGGACCTCCCAAACGTAGCTCCAGAAGTACACAAAGAGTTTTTAGAGGGAAACTACGTAATTAAAAAATTAGCTGGAGGATTTAACAGGTTGTCAGTTGATCAGGCTCTTGAACATGTAAATAAAACATCTAAAGATGCGGGAGGTATAATTGGCTTAACGAAAAACAGTACAAGATTAGATGAATGGTACCTCAGTTTTAATGAAATTGGTACAATGACGAGCACATTTTTAACTTCCTTGAAATTAAGTGACGAAGGTTCTACTCAAAATATTGAAATTGGGAAGCAAAGAATTCTTGTGGACGAAAAAACAGTGCTAACTTTATTGGAACAGTTTACTAAGTATGAAGTGTTTACTTACAACTCTGGGAATAATTTAATGTCTATAGCTACAAAAGAACTGTATGACAAAGAAACAGAAACGTTACGCATGACGGCAAAAGAAAGAGGCGAAAATGCTTTACAAAACTTTGCGGAGATTATGGATACAACTGATTTTTACAATCCATTAAAAAAATTGAACAAATCCGGGGCAATCAAACGAAAATCTGATACACATTCACAAAAGTCTCAAACGCTACAGGGTCAACAGTTTTTACAGTGTATTTTGGTTGCAAAGGAAATGGGAAGAAATGTCGATTATAATAAAGTGTTTCAATTCGAGTTAACAACATTTCCCATGTCCTTAACTGTGAATGGATATTTGGGTACTCCCTCAAATAAAAGGGCTCTGGGGAGTATAATCGAAAGTTATGGAACATTCTACAAAACTTTGCCGAATTTTGAAGATAATGGTAGACTTTGTCATATTTTTGATGGAATGGCGACAGTTCAAGCTTTAGGGAAACCTCCAAAATGTAATACATTTGGCGAATATGGTAACATTTTTTGCAATGTTATATTCCGGAACAAACACGATGCTCAACGAATCGACGTAGTATTTGACCACTACAAAGAAAATTCTATTAAAAATATTACACGTCAAAAACGAGGATCGCAAACGTCAATTCACAGGATAATAGAGAATACCGAAGTTCCACTCCCGCAACAATGGAATTTGTATATTCATTCGATTTTCAATAAGAAGCAATTAACAAATTTTTTGTCACAGCAACTTATCAGACATTCTGATTCTAAAGCTCCTCTACAATTTGCTACTAGCGGAGGATTTAACAATTATTTAGAATATAAAACTAATTTTGATATAGTCAGTGGTGATTTGTTGACTTCCAGCCATGAAGAAGCTGACACGAGAATATTATTACATGTACTGTCCGCCAAAATTTCAGGTTTTACTAGATGTGTAATAGAATGCAACGACACAGATGTGCTCATTTTAGTGTACTTCAGAAAATACCTTACGCCAGAAATTTGGTTAAAAGTTGGGAGAGGAAATACAATTCGCTATATAGCAGTGCATGAGTTAAAATTGGAGGAAAAGCTTATTCAAAATTTACCTGCATTTCATGCTCTTACGGGGTGTGACACTACTAGTCACTTTTCAGGAAACGGATAAAAAATATGTTGGAGAACGTACTTAGAATCCTTCAAACACTTAGATGGCATTGGCACGGATGATTTTTCAGAAAATATGTTCAAGAATATTCAGACCTTTGTTGTAAAACTATATTCTAAAAACTCTAATATTAAGTCGGTAAATACTTTAAGGGGATTGCTAGCATCGTCTGCAACAATTGCAAAACTACCTCTGACTGAAGATTCTTTGCGATTCCATAGTTTGAGAGCCTATTATCAGACGAAAGTGTGGCTCAATTCCTTAGAACCCTGTCCAAAATTACCTAACATTGCCGATTACGGATGGAAAATTGATGAGAAGGGTAATGTAAATCCGATTCTAACTTCCTTGCCGTCTTTTCCTCAGAACTTGGACGTTCTAGCCTCATGTGGATGCAAAAAAGGTAAAGCATAGGTAGGAACTGCTTTTTTCAGTAATAATATTAAAATTTTCTGTAGATTGTGGAAGCAAAGTCTGCACTTGCAAGAAGAATAATATGGGTTGTATTTGGTCCTGTAAATGCACGGCTCAGAAAACCTGCAAAAATAAATTAACCAAGACCACGGATTTTCCCCAGTTTGATGAGGAAAGTGACTTGGATGAATAAATATTATTGATTTTTATGAGTAAATCATGTTCCTAATGATTAATAAAATACGTCTTTTAGATGTTAGTATGAAGGATTAATACATTTTTTTTTTTATTAAGTATGTAAGTATGTGTTTTTCTACCTAGTGTTGAACTTGTACACTCATATTATTGCGTATTGACACAGTACGAGATGGAGCTACGGGGTTTTGTGAGACAGATGTGACTGTGGCGGAGTGGGGACGCGAAACAGTCAGAGGTCCGGCGGCCGGTCGAAAAATGACCTATTTTCTATTTTTATTCATATCTTGTTAACTATTGAAACAAAAATTTTTAATTGAAAGCTGTTGCCTTCCAAATTGATTATAGAAACTTTTTATAAGAGTAAGTTTTACCGATTAAGGTCTTCGTTTTCAAGTAAATGGCGGGTAAACTTAAAAATTGTTGAATTTCAGTCAGATTTTCGACGTGTTCGAACCGAGATATTCGAGTTTAAAAATTTATTTTCCCGTAAAGGTGCGTATTGACTTGAGCATTTTACTCCGAACGAACCGAACGAGCCGAGCGCGCACAAAAGAGCCAAACAAACATTTTGTGAGAAAAGCTCGCAATATTTGTAGTGTTTGTACTGTTTGCTGTGTTCCCACATTTGCTAGTTTTATTTTGTTGTTATCCATTTTGTCAGAGTATCGGAGATAAATAAATGACCTACCAAAATTAGCACGAACGATTAGAACAGGACGAATGTCCGTACCCACTGAACACGTGCGAACATCTAAATCCCTTTGAGCAAATCACATTTACCGACAAGCTGCTGATAAAGTTTGGCGCGCTCGGTTCTCCAGAATTCGGTTCGGGGAGACGTATTGACTAGGCAAATTCGCCTGTGCGCGCTCTGCTCGTTCGGAGTAAAATGCTCAAGTCAATACGCACCTTTTGACTCAATGCTGTGAGCAACTTTCAAAAATTAATAAAAAATACTTTCTGTACACAATATAAATTGATTTTCAAGGAAATTGTAGTATATGTGCTGCACTATCCGACCATGGTAATAACTCGTTTTTTTTATTTTACTGCCCTTCTGCCCGCGTTATTTTTTTATTACTTTCGGATTCTGATTCACTAATCTATAAACTTCAGTTTTATGCACAATTTAGCTTGTAACCCCGGGGCGCCCACAGAATCTATTTTTAAGCATATTTAACGCTCCGTGGCACTCTACTAAATTGGGACACCTTCATGCCATATGCCACTTTCACATACAACACTACTCCTCATGCAACTACCAAATTTTCACCTTTCGAACTTCTCCATGGCAGAAAAGCTATCCTTCCTACTTCCCTTACTAGGAGCCCTGAGGTTCTATATAACTATGACGATTATTATAATGAACTAAAATCGCGAATGCAACACGCCAATGAAATTGCTCGAGAAAGCATAATAAAAAATAAAGAAATCTCGAAAGATTACTACGATCGCAATGCTAAATCAATCCAAATTAAAATCGGAGATAAGGTCTTGTTAAGAAATGATAACAAAGTAGTTGGAAAAACGGTAAAATTACAACCTTTATATAAAGGTCCTTACGAAGTTGTTGCGATTGATTCTAATGTAAATTTTACTTTATTAATAAATCGGAAACGAGTCAAAGTACATATGAACCGATTAAAGTTATTTAATGATTAAGCATAAAATATTTTACACATACATACATAAAAAAAATTTTATTGCAATGTTTAAGTATTCTTACCCTCCTTGTTATCGCATTCACTAACGCAAGTATATTTTATAATTATTTTCCTATCACTCAAAGCCCAGGTCTATACTATGAGAAAATAGGTAGTCTACATTTATTTAATGACAATTGGAAATTAATTACTTATCTCGATTTACAAAATTACTATGACGAATTTAAACTTATTTTATTTAATGTACACGAAATACAACGCCTTTGTTTAATATGCAATAATCAGCTAGATAGAGTTTCATCCGAGTGTGATTCTTTCAACAAAACTATTTCAAATTCGATAAAGAATATTAGATTTCAAGATAATTTAATTTTAGAAATGTTAGGAGTAGACAAAGGCTCAAGACGTGAGAGAAGAGCTCTAATTAATGCAATAGGTTCTATTTCGAAAACTTTGTTCGGTACATTAGATGCCGATGATGCCAAATATTACGATAATGAAATTGTAAAAGCAGATCAAAATCACTTGTCAAATTTATTAAAACAACAGACATCCATTCTTCAAAATACTGTTCATCTTTTAAACTCAACCCATAACGCTAAGTCTACAATGTATTTATTTAGGTAATTTTAGTGCTAAGATAAATGAAATTGTTTTAACCTTGAATAAGTTAAGTAAGAATCAAACAGATTTTAGAGGAAAAGAGATAATAATTGAAAAAATAGACGAGTTAGTCTCAGTATTGAACATTTTATTAACTTCTTTTAAATTTAATCAAGCCAATTTGCTAGATATAATTTTATATGCTGAAAGAGGTATTTTACACCCTTTAGTTATAAGTCCTGTAAGTTTAGTTAAGGAACTCTTAAAGTTGCAAGCATATTTGGACGGTTAAGTTTTCCAATAACCCCGGTAACTGAAAACATGCACACTTTATATAATATGGTAAAAACGAATGTTTACTATTTTAATGGTAAAATTTCTTTTGTAATTTTAATTCCTTTAATAGATCTCCGTATCTATGATGTTCTTAAGGTATCCAGTTTACCCATATTAATTTCAAACTCAACTTATATATTTATTGTACCACAAAATAATTACTTAGCTATAGATACTGTCAAGCAACACTATTTTTTATTAGATAAATTTGAACTTTCAGAATGCAATCAAATAATTGTTGAACATTTTATTTGTAAGCAAATCAAACCCATTTATTTAGTGCACCTACATGGTGGCTGCGAGGCAAATTTATTCAGTCCTACTACAGTGATCCCAGAATCATGCGAAAAGAGAATTATGAATTATGAAGTTAGCTAACTACTTATGTAATATATAAGAGTAATTTTGTCCAAAAGATATTTCAACGTATAAAAGAAAAGAATTCTAGTCAACCTCAACCAGTATCAGAGGAACCAGCTGGTAGTAGCACTGAATTAAATTCTGATTCACGAGTTAGCGAAAATTGCACCTCAGTACCTCGGTACAATTTTCATAATTAGGGGGGAGGTGTTGTAAAGCAATATATCCTTAATAGGATAACGCCCTGTATAGGCATGTGCACATCTATGTTGCAATATTTTAAGTTTCATGTTAGCTGTAGTTTGCTTGTTTCTTATTTCTGTGTAATAATGTTTATGCTGACTCCTTGGTTTTGGTGACACGCGTTTTCTAGAACTTGGAAGCCGCTAGCAACAAGGCGAATTATGTAGATTAAGCATTATTATTAAAACATCCTTTTTTAGTTACGTTTCTATTCTGTCTATTTCACATTTTATACGACTTCTTGTCAGAACCTGATTGGATGAAAAAGGTTGCGTGATGCTCCCTAACGGGGGAAGCAGAAGTGCAACAAAACCAAGGAAGCGACCCCAAAACGGGGACTTACAATTAACATCTAGAATAATACGAATCGACTCTTGTAACTCTGATTGTACTTATAATTTCACCCAAGTTTCGGCCACAGTTCAATAAACAAAAGGTAAAGTTACCACTGTGTTTTACTGACCCACAACATCCCAACACTTCTAAAATAATTGCTTTTTTTATTTACTCTATCAATTACATAGTTAGCATGTTGGCTAAATTTTAATTGATTGTCAATAATCAGCCCTAAGTATTTACACTCTACTACATATCGTCAGTGTAAATCGCAAAATGCGTAACTCCAATTTTTCCTAAATGTGACTTACTCTGCCATCTGACGTAAAGTTTCTTAATTCATGCAGTAGAGTAGATCCCATATCGGCAATATTAACCGTTTCTTAACTAAAAGTCAAACAGAAAAGTGCTCAACTCCAATCTGTGTTTCTTTGCCGGTCGAACTGCGTAACTCCCGCCAGTCCCACCTTTTAAAACGTGCTATTGTATACCACAGGTTGTTTTGTGTTTTACTGATAGAAGAACTTGTGCTATCTAGTGTGATATTGCCCAGGTAAGTGTTTATTTATTATATTTTGCGTATAGTATATTATGATCTAATAATTGCAAAATAAAATCTAGTTTATAAACGATTTTACTCGTTTTAGGAGATACGCATTTTGCATTCAATAAAAACTATTATTTACATTGGAGATACGAAATTTGCGAACATATATTTTTACTGTATTTTTTTTTCCAAATTTTTTATTATATAATATCAGGTAGGCATACAGAAAATTTTAGTACACAAAACCAGTGATATACTTTTGTCCATAATAGTATGGCACAATAATTTTATTTCGGTATTATTTTAAGTAATTGTTCAATAAATTTATTAGTAAATATAATGAATATTTCAAAATACTGAATAATTATTTGTATAGAGTAGGTAGTAGTGTAAATTCAATGTAAGTGGTAATTTATAATGGTAATGAATTAAAATGTTGAAGTTTATTTGTCACAAAATTATTTGTATTGTGCTACCGATTTTGTGAACAAACAATATTACTTGCCTGATGATATGAAATAATGTTCACGAAACTGGTAGCACAAAATAATTTTATGAGAAATAGACCTAGACTCTCATTAACATTAATTGTATGTCCTTTTACAGAGAGAATGGCTACAAGAATAGATAAAATAATGGGAATGTTAAAGCAGCCTCTGCAGTCTACGTCTATGGCCCAAAATGCAGTTCCTATAGCTCAGATTGTAAATACTGTTAAAACAGGCAATGAAATTAGTTTATTAGCTGAAGGTACTTCGAAAGATCATCATACGAATAATATTGAAACAGAACACGTGATTTGTAATATAAGTGAAGCAAAATTTGTTCCACTGTCTTCACTTGGACACGAGCTTGAAATAACGGACAATATTATTAAAATAGATGACATGAGAGAAATTCCTCATATAGATGAACTTGAGAATAGTGCCAGAATAATTGAAGAGCTGCTCATTCACATGACTGAAGTTGCGCCTACCAGGGAGGAAGATAATGTTATCGATGATTCAGCATCTAAGGAAGTTGTTGAAATAGATGTCATGGATTGTGGTCATGATGGACTTGAATTAAAACAATATAAGTCATCAGAGAAAAGTAACACAGATAATATAATAAATGAAACAGAATATAATGAAAATGAAGATTCAGATGAAGAGGAGAGAAACGATCGAGACTATATAGTCAGTGAAACAGAATGTAATGAAAGCGAGGAAACAGATGAAGAAGAGACTAATACTACGAAACGTTCAAGATCCAAAAGAAGTGAGACAGATGAGAAAAGATGGAGAAAACACATCAACTACAAAAGAAGGGAGCAGGGGCTTGACTATAATGGGAAAAAAAAAGATGACGGCTGGAAGTATAATATTAAAAAATCTGCCCGAAAGTTAAAGCCGCGCTGTAATTGCAAACTTAGCGGAAACCCTAAAACAAAGATTAAATGCTACTCTATAAACGAAGAAGCTAGACAAATCATTTTCGAAGACTTTTGGAAACGCACATGGCAAGAAAAGAAAACTTTTGTAAACACACTTCTTGTTGTGAAACCAACAGCTAGAAAAAGAGGTGAACTAGAAGTGTCCAGAAGATCTACTTCAACTGAATTTTATTTGAAGTACGGTCATCAAAGAATACGAGTCTGCAAGAACATGTTTTTAAATACATTAGCTATTGGAGAAATAGCTATAAAGAAATGGGCCAAAGCAACTCCATTACAAAGAAGCCAAGTGCCCCAGCAACAGAATGATAGATTGGGAATGGCAAAACTTAACGAATTTTTAGATAGTTTACCTAAGCTTGAATCTCACTATTGCCGAGCAAACACGTCGAAACTTTACTTAGAAACGACATGGTATTCAAAATCTCAACTATATAAAGCATACTGTACAAACTTTTGTACAGAAAAAGAAATCAAACCACTGTCTAGGGCCACTTTCTCCATCATCTTTGATAAAAAGAATTTGTCACTTTACCAGCCGAAAAAGGACAAATGCGATGTATGTGTGGCTTTTGAAACAAAAAATATTTCACAAGATGAATATGATCAACATATTGTTCTAAAAAATGAAGCACGTGAAGAGAAAGCTAATGACAAGGCCTCAAAGAATGAGGTTTTTACGATGGACTTACAGTCTGTACTTCTCTGTCCTAAGTCAAATGTTAGTTCCCTTTATTATAAGACGAAACTCATAGTCCATAATTTTACCATTTATGATATAAAACGCCAGAAAGGTCAATGTTACTTATGGAATGAAACAGAGGGTAGAGTCACAGCAAACGAATTTGCAACAATTATAGTACACTTCCTCCGAAAGAAAATTGCTGCCCACCCAACTAAAGATAATGTTGATTTCATCTTATATAGCGACGGCTGTGCAGCTCAAAATCGGAATGCTGTGCTGTCAAATGCCCTCTTAAATTTAGCAATGGAGCAAAATGTTACTATCATACAAAAATTTTTACACAAGGGCCATACACAGATGGAGGCCGATAGTATGCATTCCACTATCGAAAAGAAAATCAGAAAAACAAACATAAGTGTACCTGCAGACTATGTCTCAATTTGCAAAATAGCCTGTGAAAAAAATCCGTATGATGTCGAATACCTATCACATAATTTTTTTAAAAATGTGGAAGGTAGTGTAAATTTTTTTAGATCGATAAGACCTGGGAAAAGAGTAGGTGATCCTCATGTAACCAACTTGAAGGCTATAAAATACGTTAACAAAAATATGTATTTTAAAATACGGCATTCTGAAGTTGAATGGAAAAGTTACCCAATTCGATTACCTTTAAATCTCGAAACTATAAATTTCGACACCTTGCCACCTCTGTACAAGAATAGGATCAGCATAAAAAATGAAAAGTTCCAGCATCTACAGCAATTGAAAAGAAGTCTAGAAAAAGACTATCACGCCTTTTACGATAATTTGCCTCATCTTTAAAATTTTTGTCATTTATCTTCAAACTTTTTTCTGTTATATTTTGTTATTGTATGCAAAATAAATTTTCTGTCATTAGTTCTTTTAATGATTTTAGCTTATTAGAATACTACGTATCTCCCAATAGAAAACAAAAATTTAACACGATAAATGCGTAACTCCTTTTTTTTGCAAAAAAAAACAACATTTATGTATTTTATCTTTAAAAATCAATAATTCTTCTTAGTTTTAGTATAGAATGTAAGTTGCACTCAGTAATTTACAAATTCCAGTGTGCAAATCAGTTTTTAGGCTCTCCTGTAAAATTATAGTAAAAGGAGTTAGGCACTTTGCGAATTACACTGACGATATTCTAGGTGGTCACCAAATAACTATAATTTATTAATGTTTTCAAACTTTTTTATATTAAATAACATCACTTTAGTTTTTTGCGTATTTACAATAGCTAAGACTACAAAAAGAAATACATATAAAAAGTGGTTTACACCTCATGTCAAAAATTTACATGATCAACTATGTGAGATGGAAAGACTTGAAAAGCAATTACAAAATCCTATATACACAGCTAGATACAAAGAATTTAAAAGTTTATACAAGTTAACTGTAAAAAATCATAGAAAAACAATTAATGACGACCGATTAGCCAATACGAACAATGTAATGAAAGAGAGTTGGAATATAATAAGTGAAAGTAGCAAATCTAAGGATAACACTAGCAGCTATTGTTTGGCTGAGAATGGCGAATATACTATACAAATTCAGTGGAAGTTGCTAATCTTTTCAGAAACTTTTTTACCAATTTAAATGGATCGTGCCTCAAACCGAATACTGATAGTATAAGAATAACAAATCACCAACATAGTTTCTATTTGTCACCTACA
Organism: Rhagium mordax; assembly: GCA_963680705.1. Taxonomy (NCBI): domain Eukaryota; kingdom Metazoa; phylum Arthropoda; class Insecta; order Coleoptera; family Cerambycidae; genus Rhagium; species Rhagium mordax. The sequence goes on from OY796662.1 coordinate 23,542,513, forward strand.
ACCGCTGAGGAAATTGAAAAAAATATTAATAAAACTAGCCTTAAACCAGCTGCAGGGATCGATGATATCCACGGTAAAGCTTTGAAATCGGTGGGTCATTCAATATCCACAATTTTATCATATCTAATAAATGAATCATTCGAGACAGGGTTATTTCCAAATCTAAGACGTCAAAAGGCGTGCCAGTACATAAAAATAAGGGGTCGAAATTTGATGTCACTAATTATAATTAATAAATAGGATTATAGGAAACAACTACTGGACGAGCAAAGACCCCGACTCCCATTGAATTATACCTATAAATCCAAAATTGGTAGCCAAATTTGTTATTTGTCTTTTCTCCACCAGACACAGACCGGTTTCGAACTCTTTATGTTCTCATCAGTGTGCCACAGGTAGCTGAAAAGACAAATAACAAAGGCAAACCAAACTGGTCTATGGCAGACCCAGCACATAGTAACTGTGAGAGATAAGTACATCCCTCTGGTGGTCAGTTGCTACTACCAGTCAAGACATCGAAGATGTCTCGTGACCGATAGCGGCTTGCCAAGCAAGCACCAAGAGCGGCGACCTCTAGCCCTGATGGACTAAAACATGCTTAATAAATAGGATTATAGGAAACAACTACTGGACGAGCAAAGACCCCGACTCCCATTGAATTATACCTATAAATCCAAAATTGGTAGCCAAATTTGTTATTTGTCTTTTCTCCACCAGACACAGACCGGTTTCGAACTCTTTATGTTCTCATCAGTGTGCCAGAGGTCGCCGCTCTTGGTGCTTGCTTGGCAAGCCGCTATCGGTCACGAGACATCTTCGATGTCTTGACGGTAGTAGCAACTGACCACCAGAGGGATGTACTTATCTCTCACAGTTACTATGTGCTGGGTCTGCCATAGACCAGTTTGGTTTGCCTTTGTTATTTGTCTTTTCAGCTACCTGTGGCACACTGATGAGAACATAAAGAGTTCGAAACCGGTCTGTGTCTGGTGGAGAAAAGACAAATAACAAATTTGGCTACCAATTTTGGATTTATAGGTATAATTCAATGGGAGTCGGGGTCTTTGCTCGTCCAGTAGTTGTTTCCTATAATCCTATTTATTAAGCATGTTTTAGTCCATCAGGGCTAGAGGTCGCCGCTCTTGGTGCTTGCTTGGCAGGCCGCTATCGGTCACGAGACATCTTCGATGTCTTGACTGGTAGTAGCAACTGACCACCAGAGGGATGTACTTATCTCTCACAGTTACTATGTGCTGGGTCTGCCATAGACCAGTTTGGTTTGCCTTTGTTATTTGTCTTTTCAGCTACCTGTGGCACACTGATGAGAACATAAAGAGTTCGAAACCGGTCTGTGTCTGGTGGAGAGAAGACAAATAACAAATTTGGCTACCAATTTTGGATTTATAGGTATAATTCAATGGGAGTCGGGGTCTTTGCTCGTCCAGTAGTTGTTTCCTATAATCCTATTTATTAAGCATGTTTTAGTCCATCAGGGCTAGAGGTCGCCGCTCTTGGTGCTTGCTTGGCAAGCCGCTATCGGTCACGAGACATCTTCGATGTCTTGACTGGTAGTAGCAACTGACCACCAGAGGGATGTACTTATCTCTCACAGTTATTATTTTCACTAATTATAGGTTAGTACAACTGCAAAGTCAGTTAGCTAAAATTTTTGAATCGGCTTACTCCAGCAGACTACCAAACTTTTTAGAAACTTTTCATTTACTTAATGCTGCTCAAAATGGATTCCGAAATAATAAATCTACAACCACAGCAATCTTTAAATTTGTTAACGTAATTTATGAAGCACTAAATAGTAAGACACATACAGTAGCTTTATTTTATGATTTGAGCCGTGCTTTTGATACTGTAGATCATCAGCTTCTCTTAAATAAATTATATGGTATAGGAGTTCGAGGTGTTGCACATGACTGGGCTGTCTCGTATTTACATAATAGATCACAAAATATTGTTGTGGAAGGAGTTAAGTCGGATACAATAAATATAGAATTAGAAGTACCACAAGGCTCAATTTTGGGCCCTTTATTGTTTATAATTTTTATTAATGACCTTACCGATTATTGTGTTACATCTGATAAAACTATTCTCTATGCAGATGATACAAATCTTCTCATGTGTCAAAAGAACATCGATACCCTGGTAAAAAATTGTAATATAGCATCCACGGAACTTGGCAGTTGGTGTAATAATAATGGACTTGTACTTAATGTAAACAAAACATGTTATATGAAATTCTACACAAATAATATTACCCCGGATTGTAACCTGTTAATAAAATTATGTGGTAAATCTATAGAAAGCATGGATAACATAAAGTTTCTCGGTTTAACCCAATGAGTAAATATTTAAGGAGAGAAGGTATTATAAAATCTGCCGCGACGGAAGTTGTACTAAGGTTGGTACGAAAGTGGTTTATCTAGGTGGGGGAAATAATCAGTGGCGTTTCCCAGGGATAACACAACATTATCCATGGGGACCGAAATGTAAATTTTGTGATATTGAACCAGCTATTTACCAAATAATTAAAATGACGAAAAATACTATGGATATGTTCTAATATTTTATATAAAAAATTAGTAGATAGTATGGTTAAAAAAATCAAATCAAACTCGTGGATAAATTGTACATTACGAACAAATTTAGGCAATTAACAAAATAAATGTGGTTTAAGCTTGAACCATGCTCAAACGATTGTTTGCATAGTTGTAACCTTAAATATTAAACCAAGTTCAAGCTGAACGTCTTTGGTAAAATCAGCTCTAATAAATATGTAGGATAAATAAAGAAATCAGAACATATTATAATACTTTATTATTTATCTTTATAATAGGTACATATAAAACATAAACCATAAAACAAATTTTTTAATAAATAGGATTATAGGAAACAACTACTGGACGGGCAAAGGCCCCGACTCCCATTGAATTATACCTATAAATCCAAAATTGGTAGCCAAATTTGTTATTTGTCTTTTCTCCACCAGACACAGACCAGTTTCGAACTCTTTACGTTCTCATCAGTGTGCCACAGGTAGCTGAAAAGACAAATAACAAAGGCAAACCGAACTGGTCTATGGCAGACCCAGCACATAGTAACTGTGAGAGATAAGTACATCCCTCTGGTGGTCAGTTGCTACTACCAGTCAAGACATCGAAGATGTCTAGTGACCGATAGCGGCTTGGCAAGCCGCTATCGGTCACTAGACATCTTCGATGTCTTGACTGGTAGTAGCAACTGACCACCAGAGGGATGTACTTATCTCTCACAGTTACATAAAACTAATGTATTTTAAAAAGTATGGTATAAACATGTAATCGAAATCGTTCTCTGATGTAAATTCTAAGCCTTTGGTGAGAAAAAGTGTATAGTGAGTGCAAACTTTCTAATTTCATGACCATATTGTCTTTCCCCTTTTCTCCCTTTACATCTGTTGAAAATCCTGTTAATGGACCGCATTAGTGTGACGTCACATAATTATGCAACCGTACGTACTACTATCATGACAAACCACTGCTGCTAACTTCGTTATACTTCTGAGTTGTTACAGCTGTCGTTAGTGTCAGTGTCGCTGATGCAAACTTTATAACCTCTTATCTTGGTGTCAATCATAGACTTAATAATACTAACGTATGGACGGAGCATTGTGCCACTTTCCGTTCGCAAGTGTGAGGACGCCATTGAAGAGAGATAGAGCGATATAAATTGAGTGCGTCGAACAAAGATAGAAAGATTTAAGACCACGTGACTGTTATTTCCACAGTCCACAGTCACGTGGCCAAGTTACTTTTTTACACGGCGGATGGGAACATTTTGCCGAGATTCTTTATAAATATATTTTAGCACGTTGCAGTGATTGTGAACCATAAAAATAGATGCATCTCAGATATTTATGCATTAATAGGTAGGTATCTAAAGAAGGTTAAGGAACAAAATACATAACCTTAAACTCGCATCTATCGGCGTCTCTCTCGAGGTGTTGTCCTCACCACCTCTCTCTCTAGGCTCGGTCCATATAGTATTATTAAGTCTATGGTGTCAATAATACAATAAAAATCAATTAAACCTATTTAAAAAAATATAGGATATTAAAGAAAGCACAGGTAGGTATTTAAGCATTATTTTGTCTTTACAATTTACTTATCCCCATATTTAAGAAACGATAATCAAACTAACATACACATCATAGCTTTGCCTCTTTTATTTTAATTTGGAATCCTTTGGGAAACTAACATTTTACATCCAGTTTTATTTATATGATCACACTCAGGTGCAAAGCACAAACCCACATTTGAAATTAAGCACAAAAACGAGTTTATTAGAAAAAATAGTAGAATAGATTTGAAACTGAGAGAAAACTTAAGTTAAACGTCAAGTTCATTGTCAAAATGAACGAACATGAATTAATTTTGAAGTTAGCGCTGCAAACTCATAATTTGAATTTTTGCATTCTTTATTCCTATTGGAGGAAGCTTCCGCCGCTTTACATATTAATTTATAAAACTAAAATGAAGTTTTTATAAATTATACGTGGATACATATATTTTAACATATTTCTTAAATGTGAAATAGCGGAGCCTTCGATAGTCTAACGAGCCTGCATGTGTATCCCCACTACCACTGTGACGTAAACGTTGTAGCCGAACTCCGGGTCGCTGTCCATGCAGCTGCAGCATTGCGGCTATGATAAGAAGGCAATGAATGGTCTACTCCGATTTGTTTACAATTTTTTATTAGGATTTACCGCTAATTCCTTGTGTTTATTATTGTTTTAATGCAATCGCAATATCAAATATGCCATCAAGCTGTTGCGTGCCACTCTGTGCAAGTAATTATAAGAAATTTTTTTTAAATTCCCCAAGGATCTAGGTAGCAGAGTTCAATGGGAACGTGCAATACACCGAAAAAATTTTACAGTTACGGACTCTTCCGTGGTATGCATTCGTCATTTTGAAGAAAAATTTATTATTCGTTTAGACACTGCTATCAAACCAGATGGGTCAATATTAACAGTTCCAAGAACAAGACCAAAGCTCACAGACGATGCATACCCTTCTATTTTTGAAAATCAGCCCTCTTACATGAGCAAACGTTTGCCTCGAACGAGAAAAGATCCTGAAGTTAGAAAATTAGAAATTGAGGACAGAGAGAAAACAAGAAAAGAAAGGGAAAAAGCCAACGACACAATAAATAATTTTAGTGATTTTAAAAATAAGTTTCCAGATAAATTAACAGGTATTAATAATTTTAATTTTCTAATCGAGCATGATAAAGTTTGCTTTGTTAAACTTAATTTGGATAATGAAATACCTTCTGTTAGTTCATCTTTATTGGTCAAAGACAATTTAACTGTAATTTTAAGTAGTAAAAATTTTATTATAAACGACTGTTTAGAAGTTAAGCACATTCTAAATGGTAGCAAAATTTGTAATACTTGGACGAATTTTAATGCTCTTTTTTCTTTCCTTAATAATATTAATGAACACGCACAGTTTGTAGAAAAAATAGATGCAGCCAAACAAATAGTTATTAATGCGTGTGAACTTATACAAAAATCTTGCAATATAATTTCTGATTTAGATGATTGTGAAATTTTTGTAAATAAGTTGATGTTTCAAAAAGATCAGTTACAGTTAATTTTTTCTAAACAAAAAAGATATTCTGTGGACACTTTAATTTGGTCGAGCTTTTTCTTTTTCGCTTTTCCGGGTGCGTATAAGAAAATTCGTCAAAGTAACGTATTAACTCTGCCTAATCCTAGATACTTAGATACTTTAAAGATGAAATTAGGTACGGATAATCCGGGTATAGACAACAGTCATAAATATTATTTATCCGAAAAATTAAAGCATCTGTCTGAAGATGAAAAATATGTAAATGTAATGCTAGATGAAATATATATAAAACCGTGTATTTCATATAAAGGTGGCAAAATTAAAGGGTTTGAGTATGAAGAAAATAACAATAAATTAAGTGAAAATAAGTGTGAACTTGCTACTACTGTACAAACTTTTATGTTATCATCAATTTTTTCGAAAAATAAAGATGTGGTAGGACTATATCCAGTAAAAGGTTTAAAAGCAGAACATTTGAGGGAACTTATTTTAAAAGTGATTGAAACTCTAACTGTGTCTGGATATGTAATTATTTCAATTATATCAGATAATAATCGGGTAAACCGAAAAATGTTTAATCTATTATGTGGTGGGAAAATGTCTTCATATTTTATTAATCCCTTTGAGGAAACTAATAAAATATTCTTGTTTTTCGACACGGTGCACATATTTAAGTCAGTTAGGAACAATTGGTTGAACCAAGGCGACAATTGTCAATCATTTTTTATCCCACCTTTTGTACAAAATCAATCGGCAAATGAATTAAACGCACCTAAACTATGTGCTAAAATTAGTGATTTGAGACATTTATATGAAAGTGAAGAGGGAAATGTAATAAAATTGGCACCCGCTTTAAGCAAAAAGGTGCTAAATCCTATTGGTATCGAAAGGCAAAATGTAAATTTGTGTGTTAAACTTTTTGATGACAAGAATATTGCTGCCTTGAAAACAATTTCGCTCAACACTGCAAATGGTACAATTTAATTATTGACTACAATTTCACAGTGGTTTAAAATAGTAAACGTTAAATCGAAGTTTAAAGGTCGCGCGTTGAGAGACCCCTATCAAAATCCAGTTTTTAACATGAATGAGCAAAATATTGATTTTTTGAAATCTTTCATACAGTGGTTAGACAATTGGAATAATTTAGAAATTCAAGGGTGTGGACGGGACCGCAAACACAAAAATAAGCGTAACGGCAAACTTACCACCGATACGCAATTTTCGATCAGTCATACGTCAAAAACATTAATTTTGCTTTCAAAATATATGTTGGAAGAACTTAATTTTGAATATGTACTGTTTGGAAAGTTCCAAACTGATGATTTAGAGGCACGTTTTGGTGAATATCGCCAAATGAGCGGAGCTGCTTATCATGTAACTTTGTCTCAAATTTTGGAATCGGAGAAAAAATTAAAACTTTTGAGTTTAATCAACTTAAATTCGAGTACAAGTGGCTCATTCTCATTGGCAGATTTTTTAAATATTGCCGAAACTCAAAATTCCCAAGAACGTGGTAATTCTTTAGATTGTCACAAATTTGATATCGATTTTTGTTCCAATGATCCAGAAGTGTCCGAAAATGACCTTATGGTTTTAATATATATATCGGGATATATAGCACATAAAGTTAAACAAATCTGTAGAGATTGCTACCTGATTATGTCAACCGAAAGACAATTTCAATTCGAATGTTCTCCAACAATTAATAATTACATCAAATTGCTTGACAGAGGTGGGCTATGTTATGCCAAGGAATATTTTAATCGAATAGTAATAAGTACACTAGGTTAGGCGGCGCCAGACCCTACGGGTCTGGCTTGCCTAACCTATCTCTGCGAGGCTGACCCTCTATATCAGTAGTTTCATCTCGGGGTTTTTAGTTGAAAGACGGTTTTTAAATTTCGGGAAAAAGTAGAGTCCGACATGGGGTCGCGGGGTCGGGAGTTGGAAAAAATTCAGGATTTTAGGATTAAAATTTGAGAAAAAAAATAAAAAGTTCAGAGCCCCTGCGGGGCTCTATTTAAGATATAGTAATGGAATGGCCCCTGCGGGGCCGTAGAAATAGTGAGTTCTAGACTAAAATTTTTAAACATTTCGATGACAGCTGCCAAATAAAGGTCAGTGACGTTTTTTTGGTAAAAAAAATTTTTTGGATTTTTTTTTTGGTGGGGGTGTCTAAAATGGGGGAAAATTTTTTCGAAACTTTTTTAATTTCGGCCCCCTTCGGAAAAATTTTTTGGGCGCCCAATTTCAATTTTTTTTTCGAAAAAATATGATGCCGTTCTTTAAAAAATATTAAAAAAATGGCTCCTGTGGGATCGTAGAAATAGTAGGTTCTAGACGGTTCAATATAGCAAAAATAATAATGACCGTACGCATCAAGTAGTTTTGGTAAAAATATTTGCAAAAAAAAATGAGTCCGACATAGAAGTCTTGAATAAAAAAAAAGGTGAGAAGGTTATCGGAAATGAAGCGTATGGTGTATTTTCGTAGGCGTTCTCGATTAGTTAAAGGATTCGGGCGTTTTAGTTGGATTCGGCCGAAAAGCTTCGGGAAAGATGCAGAGCCCGACAGAGAATTTATAGATAAGGTGGAAATGAGGCGTTTCGTGTATTTTCGTGGGCGTCTTCGATTAGTTAAGGGATTCGAGTAATTTATTTGGATTCGGTGGAAGAGTCTCGGGAAAGATGTAAAGTCCGACAGAGATGCTACTTGAAAAGTAGAGGGTCATCGGAAATGAGGCGTTTCGCGTATTTTCGTAGGCGTGTTCGATTAGATAAGGGATTCGGGCAATTTAGTTGGATTCGGCCGAAGAGTCTAGGAAAAGATGTAGAGTCCGACAGAGATGCTACTTGAAAAGTAAGACGGTCATCGGAAATGAGGCGTTATGCGTATTTTCGTAGGCGTCTTCGATTAGTTATGGCATTCGGAAAATTAGGTGGATTCGGTGGAAGAGCCTCGGGAAAGATGTAGAGTCCGACAGAGATGCTACTTGAAAAGTGAGAGGGTCATCGGAAATGAGGTGTCTCTGGTATTTTCGTAGGCGTCTTCGATTAGTTAAGGGATCCGGATAATTTAGTTGGATTCAGTCTAAGAGTCTTGGGAAAGCTGCAGAGTCCGACAGAGATGCTACTTGAAAAGTGAGAGGGTATCAGGAAAGCGGCGTTTCGTTTATTTTCGTAGGCGTCTTCGATTAGTTAAGGGATCCGGATAATTTAGTTGGATTCAGTCTAAGAGTCTCGGGAAAGCTGCAGAGTCTTACAGAGATGCTACTTGAAAAGTGAGAGGGTCTTCAGAAATGAGGTGTGTCGCGTATTTTCGTAGGCGTATTTGATTAGTTAAGGGATTCGGGCAATTTAGTTGGATTCGGTCGAAGAGTTTCGGGAAAGATGTAGAGTCCGACAGAGATGCTTCTTAAAAAGTAAGAGGGAATCAGGAAATGAGGCGTTTCGCGTATTTTCGTAGGCATCCTCGATTAGTTATGGGATTTGGGCAATTTAGTTGGATTCGGTGGAAGAGTCTCGGGAAAGATGTAGAGTCCGACAGAGATGTTACCTAAAAAGTGAGAGGGCATCAGGAAAGAGGCGTCTCGTGTATTTTCGTAGGAGTCTTCGATTAGTTAAGGGATTCGGGCAATTTAGTTGGATTCGGCCGAAGAGTCTAGGAAAAGATGTAGAGTCCGACAGAGATGCTACTTGAAAAGTAAGACGGTCATCGGAAATGAGGCGTTTTGCGTATTTTCGTAGGCGTCTTCGATTAGTTATGGGATCCGGGTAATTTAGTTGGATTAGGTGGAAGAGCCTCGGGAAAGATGTAGAGTCCGACGGAGATGCTACTTGAAAAGTGAGAGGGTCATCGGAAATGAGGTGTCTCGCGTATTTTCGTAGGCGTCTTCGATTAGTTAAGGGATCCGGGTAATTTAGTTGGATTTAGTCTAAGCGTCACGGGAAAGCTGCAGAGTCCGACAGAGATGCTACTTGAAAAGTGAGAGGGTCTTCAGAAATGAGGGGTGTCGCGTATTTTCGTAGGTGTTTCCGATTAGTTAAGGGATTCGGGCAATTTATTTGGATTCGGTCGAAGAGTCTCGGGAAAGATGTAGAGTCCGACAGATATGCTACTTGAAGTGTGAGAGGGTTATCAGAAAAGAGGCGTCTCGGGTATTTTCGTAGGAGTCTCCGATTAGTTAAGGGATCCGGGTAGTTTAGTTGGATTCGGTGGAAGAGCCTCGGGAAAGATGTAGAGTCCGACAGAGATGCTACGTGAAAAGTGGGAAGGGCATCAGAAAAGGGGCGTTTCGCGTATTTTCGTAGGCGTCTTCGATTAGTTATGGGATCCGGGTAATTTAGTTGGATTCGGTGGAAGAGCCTCGTGAAAGATGTAGAGTCCGACGGAGATGCTACTTGAAAAGTGAGAGGGTCATCGAAAATGAGGTGTCTCGCGTATTTTCGTAGGCGTCTTCGATTAATTAAGGGATCCCGATAATTTAGTTGAATTGAGACTAAGAGTCTCGGGAATGCTGCAGAGTCCGACAGAGATGCTACTTGAAAAGTGAGAGGGTCTTCAGAAATGAGGGGTGTCGCGTATTTTCGTAGGTGTTTCCGATTAGTTAAGGGATTCGGGCAACTTATTTGGATTCGGTCGAATAGTCTCGGGGAAGATGTAGAGTCCGACAGAGATGCTACTTGAAAAGTGAGAGGGTATCAGGAAAGCGGCGTTTCGTTTATTTTCGTAGGAGTCTCCGATTAGTTAAGGGATCCGTGTAATTTAGTTGGATTCGGTCTAAGAGTCTCGGGAAAGCTGCAGAGTCTTACAGAGGTGCTACTTAAAAAGTGAGAGGGCATCAGGAAAGAGACGTCTCGCGTATTTTCGTAGGCATTTTCGATTAGTTATGGGATTCGGGAAATTTAGTTGGATTCGGTCGAAGAGTCTCGGGGAAGATGTAGAGTCCGACAGAGATGCTACTTGAAAAGTGAGAGGGTATCAGGAAAGCGGTGTTTCGTTTATTTTCGTAGGAGTCTCCGATTAGTTAAGGGATCGGTGTAATTTAGTTGGATTCGGTGGTCTAAGAGTCTCGGGAAAGCTGCAGAGTCTTACAGAGATGCTACTTGAAAAGTGAGAGGGTCTTCAGAAATGAGGTGTGTCGCGTATTTTCGTAGGCGTATTTGATTAGTTAAGGGATTCGGCAATTTAGTTGGATTCGGTCGAAGAGTTTCGGGAAAGATGTAGAGTCCGACAGAGATGCTTCTTAAAAAGCAAGAGGGAATCAGGAAATGAGGCGTTTCGCGTATTTTCGTAGGCATCCTCGATTAGTTATGGGATTTGGGCAATTTAGTTGGATTCGGTGGAAGAGTCTCGGGAAAGATGTAGAGTCCGACAGAGATGTTACATAAAAAGTGAGAGGGCATCAGGAAAGAGGCGTCTCGTGTATTTTCGTAGGAGTCTTCGATTAGTTAAGGGATTCGGGCAATTTAGTTGGATTCGGCAGAAGAGTCTAGGAAAAGATGTAGAGTCCGACAGAGATGCTACTTGAAAAGTAAGACGGTCATCGGAAATGAGGCGTTTTGCGTATTTTCGTAGGCGTCTTCGATTAGTTAAGGGATCCGGGTAATTTAGTTGGATTTAGTCTAAGTGTCTCGGGAAAGCTGCAGAGTCCGACAGAGATGCTACTTGAAAAGTGAGAGGGTCTTCAGAAATGAGGGGTGTCGCGTATTTTCGTAGGTGTTTCCGATTAGTTAAGGGATTCGGGCAATTTATTTGGATTCGGTCGAAGAGTCTCGGGAAAGATGTAGAGTCCGACAGATATGCTACTTGAAGTGTGAGAGGGTTATCAGAAAAGAGGCGTCTCGTGTATTTTCGTAGGAGTCTCCGATTAGTTAAGGGATCCGGGTAGTTTAGTTGGATTCGGTGGAAGAGCCTCGGGAAAGATGTAGAGTCCGACAGGGATGCTACGTGAAAAGTGGGAAGGGCATCAGAAAAGGGGCGTTTCGCGTATTCTCGTAGGCGTCTTCGATTAGTTATGGGATCCGGGTAATTTAGTTGGATTCGGTGGAAGAGCCTCGTGAAAGATGTAGAGTCCGACGGAGATGCTACTTGAAAAGTGAGAGGGTCATCGGAAATGAGGTGTCTCGCGTATTTTCGTAGGCGTCTTCGATTAATTAAGGGATCCCGATAATTTAGTTGAATTGAGACTAAGAGTCTCAGGAATGCTGCAGAGTCCGACAGTGATGCTACTTGAAAAGTGAGAGGGTCTTCAGAAATGAGGGGTGTCGCGTATTTTCGTAGGTGTTTCCGATTAGTTAAGGGATTCGGGCAATTTTTTTGGATTCGGTCGAAGAGTCCCGGGAAAGATGTAGAGTCCGATAGAGGTGCGACTTAAAAAGTGAGAGGGCATCAGGAAAGAGACGTCTCGCATATTTCGTAGGCGTTTTCGATTAGTTAAGTGATTCGGGCAATTTAGTTGGATTCGGTCGGAGAGTCTCGGGAAAGATGTAGAGTCCGACACAGGTGCTACTTAAAAAGTGAGAGGGCATCAGGAAAGAGACGTCTCGCGTATTTTCGTAGGCATTTTCGATTAGTTATGGGATTCGGAAAATTTAGTTGGATTCGGTCGAAGAGTTTCGGGAAACATGTAGAGTCCGACAGAGATGCTTCTTAAAAAGTAAGAGGGAATCAGGAAATGAGGCGTTTCGCGTATTTTCGTAGGCATCCTCGATTAGTTATGGGATTTGGGCAATTTAGTTGGATTCGATGGAAGAGTCTCGGGAAAGATGTAGAGTCCGACAGAGATATTACCTAAAAAGTGAGAGGGCATCAGGAAAGAGGCGTCTCGTGTATTTTCGTAGGAGTCTTCGATTAGTTAAGGGATTCGGGCAATTTAGTTGGATTCGGCCGAAGAGTCTAGGAAATGATGTAGAGTCCGACAGAGATGCTACTTGAAGAGTGAGAGGGTTATCAGAAAAGAGGCGTCTCGTGTATTTTCGTAGGAGTTTCCGATTAGTTAAGGGATCCGGGTAGTTTAGTTGGATTCGGTGGAAGGGCCTCGGGAAAGATGTAGAGTCCGACAGAGATGCTACGTGAAAGGTGGGAAGGGCATCAGGAAAGGGGCGTTTCGCGTATTTTCGTAGGCGTCTTCGATTAGTTATGGGATCCGGGTAATTTAGTTGGATTCGGTGGAAGAGCCTCGTGAAAGATGTAGAGTCCGACGGAGATGCTACTTGAAAAGTGAGAGGGTCATCGGAAATGAGGTGTCTCGCGTATTTTCGTAGGCGTCTTCGATTAGTTAAGGGATCCGGAAAATTTAGTTGGATTGAGTCTAAGAGTCTCGGGAAAGCTGCAGAGTCCGACAGAGATGCTACTTGAAAAGTGAGAGGGTCTTCAGAAATGAGGGGTGTCGCGTATTTTCGTAGGTGTTTCCGATTAGTTAAGGGATTCGGGCAATTTATTTGGATTCGGTCGAAGAGTCCCGGGAAAGATGTAGAGTCCGATAGAGGTGCGACTTAAAAAGTGAGAGGGCATCAGGAAAGAGACGTCTCGCGTATTTTCGTAGGCGTTTTCGATTAGTTAAGTGATTCGGGCAATTTAGTTGGATTCGGTCGGAGAGTCTCGGGAAAGATGTAGAGTCCGATAGAGGTGCTACTTAAAAAGTGAGAGTGCATCAGGAAAGAGACGTCTCGCGTATTTTAGTAGGCATCTTCGATTAGTTATGGGATTCGGGCAATTTAGTTGGATTAGGTGGAAGAATCACGGGAAAGATGTAGAGTCCGACAGAGATGCTACTTAAAAAGTGACAGGGCATCAGGAAAGAGGCGTTTCGTCTATTTTCGTAGGAGTCTCCGATTAGTTAAGGGATCCGTGTAATTTAGTTGGATTCGGTTTAAGAGTCTCGGGAAAGCTGCAGAGTCCGACAGAGATGCTACTTGAAATGTGAGACGGTCTTCAGAAATGAGGTGTGTCGCGTATTTTCGTAGGCGTATTTGATTAGTTAAGGGATTCGGGCAATTTAGTTGGATTCGGTCGAAGAGTTTGGGAAAGATGTAGAGTCCGACAGAGATGCTTCTTAAAAAGTAAGAGGGAATCAGGAAATGAGGCGTTTCGCGGATTTTCGTAGGCATCTTCGATTAGTTATGGGATTTGGGCAATTTAGTTGGATTCGGTGGAGGAGTCTCGGGAAAGATGTAGAGTAGGACAGAGATGACACTTAAAAAGTGAGAGGGCATCAGGAAAGGGGCGTTTCGTGTATTGTCGTGGGAGTCTCGTAATTTAGTTGGATTCGGTCTAAGAGTCCCGGGAAAGGTGTAGAGTCAGACAGGGATGCTATTTGAAAAGTGAGAGGGTCATCCGGAAATGAGGCGTTTCGCGTATTTTCGTAGGCATCTTCGATTAGTTAAGGGATTCGGGTAATTTAGTTGGATTCGGTGGAAGAGTCTCGGGAAAGATGTAGAGTATGGTAGAGATGTTACTTCAAGAGTGGGAAGGAAATGAGAAATGAGGCATTTCGCGTATTTTCGTATAAGTTTTAGATTAGTTAAGGGATTAGGGTAATTTAGTTGAATTCGGTGGAAGAGTCTGGGGAAAGATGTAGAGTTCAACAGAGATGCTACTTGAATAGTGGGAAGGTCATCAGGCAAGAGGCGTTTCGCGTATTTTCGTATTAGTCTTCCATTAGTGAAGCGATTCGGGTAATTTGGTTGGATTCGGTGGAAGTCTCGGGAAAGATGTAGGGCCCGACAGAGATGTTACTTGAAAAGTGAGATCATCGGAAATGAGGCGTTTTGCGTATTTTTGTAGGCGTTTTCGATTAGTTAAGTGATTTGGGTAAATTAGTTGGATCCGGTCCAAGAGTCTCGGGAAAGAAGTAGAGGTCTATAGAGAAGCCACTTGAAAAGTGATAAGGTAATGAGAAATGAGGCGTTACGCGTATTTTCGTAGGCATCTTCGATTAGTTAAGTGATTCGGGTAAATTAGTTGGATCCGGTCTAAGAGTCTCGGGAATGAAGTAGAGTCTTACAGAGATGTTACTTGAAAAGTGGGAAGGTAATAGAAATGAGGCGTTTCGCGTATTTTCGTAGGCGTCTTCGATTAGTTAAGTGATTCGGGTAAATTAGTTGGATCCGGTCTAAGAGTCTCGGGAATGAAGTAGAGTCTTACAGAGATGCTACTTGAAAAGTGGGAAGGGCATTAGGAAAGAGGCGTTTAGTGTATTTTCGTAGGCGTCTTCGATTAGTTAAGTGATTAGCGTAAATTAGTTGGATCCGGTCTAAGAGTCCCGGAAAGATGTGGAGTTCAACAGAGATGCTACTTGAAAAGTGAGAGGGTTATCAGAAAAGAGGCGTCTCGCATATTTTCGTTGGCGTTTTCGATTAGTTAAGTGATTCGGGCAATTTAGTTGGATTCGGTCGGAGGGTCTCGGGAAAGATGTAGAGTCCGACAGAGGTACTACTTAAAAAGTGAGAGGGCATCAGGAAAGAGACGTCTCGCGTATTTTCGTAGGCATTTTCGATTAGTTATGGGACTCGGGAAATTTAGTTGGAATCGGTCTAAGAGTCTCGGGATAGATGTAGAGTCCGACAGAGATGTTACTTAAAAAGTGAGAGGGCATCAGGAAAGAGGCGATTCGCGTATTTTCGTAGGCGTCTTCGATTAGTTAAGGGATCCGGATAATTTAGTTGGATTCAGTCTAAGAGTCTCGGGAAAGCTGCAGAGTCCGACAGAGATGCTACTTGAAAAGTGAGAGGGTCTTCAGAAATGAGGTGTGTCGCGTATTTTCGTAGGTGTTTCCGATTAGTTAAGGGATTCGGGCAACTTATTTGGATTCGGTCGAAGAGTCTCGGGAAAGATGTAGAGTCCGACAGAGATGCTACTTGAAGAGTGAGAGGGTTATCAGAAAAGAGGCGTCTCGCATATTTCGTAGGCGTTTTCGATTAGTTAAGTGATTCGGGCAATTTAGTTGGATTAGGTCGAAGAGTCTCGGGGAAGATGTAGAGTCCGACAGAGATGCTACTTGAAAAGTGAGAGGGTATCAGGAAAGCGGCGTTCGGGAAAGCTGCAGAGTCTTACAGAGGTGCTACTTAAAAAGTGAGAGGGCATCAGGAAAGAGACGTCTCGCGTATTTTCGTAGGCATTTTCGATTAGTTATGGGATTCGGGAAATTTAGTTGGATTTGGTCGAAGAGTCTCGGGGAAGATGTAGAGTCCGACAGAGATGCTACTTGAAAAGTGAGAGGGTATCAGGAAAGCGGCGTTTCGTTTATTTTCGTAGGAGTCTCCGATTAGTTAAGGGATCCGTGTAATTTAGTTGGATTCGGTGGTCTAAGAGTCTCGGGAAAGCTGCAGAGTCTTACAGAGATGCTACTTGAAAAGTGAGAGGGTCTTCAGAAATGAGGTGTGTCGCGTATTTTCGTAGGCGTATTTGATTAGTTAAGGGATTCGGCAATTTAGTTGGATTCGGTCGAAAAGTTTCGGGAAAGATGTAGAGTCCGACAGAGATGCTTCTTAAAAAGCAAGAGGGAATCAGGAAATGAGGCGTTTCGCGTATTTTCGTAGGCATCCTCGATTAGTTATGGGATTTGGGCAATTTAGTTGGATTCGGTGGAAGAGTCTCGGGAAAGATGTAGAGTCCGACAGAGATGTTACCTAAAAAGTGAGAGGGCATCAGGAAAGAGGCGTCTCGTGTATTTTCGTAGGAGTCTTCGATTAGTTAAGGGATTCGGGCAATTTAGTTGGATTCGGCCGAAGAGTCTAGGAAAAGATGTAGAGTCCGACAGAGATGCTACTTGAAAAGTAAGACGGTCATCGGAAATGAGGCGTTTTGCGTATTTTCGTAGGCGTCCTCGATTAGTTATTGGATCCGGGTAATTTAGTTGGATTAGGTGGAAGAGCCTCGGGAAAGATGTAGAGTCCGACGGAGATGCTACTTGAAAAGTGAGAGGGTCATCGGAAATGAGGTGTCTCGCGTATTTTCGTAGGCGTCTTCGATTAGTTAAGGGATCCGGATAATTTAGTTGGATTTAGTCTAAGAGTCTCGGGAAAGCTGCAGAGTCCGACAGGGATGCTACTTGAAAAGTGAGAGGGTCTTCAGAAATGAGGGGTGTCGCGTATTTTCGTAGGTGTTTCCGATTAGTTAGGGGATTCGGGCAATTTATTTGGATTCGGTCGAAGAGTCCCGGGAAAGATGTAGAGTCCGATAGAGGTGCGACTTAAAAAGTGAGAGGGCATCAGGAAAGAGACGTCTCGCGTATTTTCGTAGGCGTTTTCGATTAGTTAAGTGATTCGGGCAATTTAGTTGGATTCGGTCGGAGAGTCTCGGGAAAGATGTAGAGTAAGACAGAGATGCTACTTGAAAAGTGAGACGGTCTTCAGAAATGAGGTGTGTCGCGTATTTTCGTAGGCGTATTTGATTAGTTAAGGGATTCGGGCAATTTAGTTGGATTCGGTCGAAGAGTTTCGGTAAAGATGTAGAGTCCGACAGAGATGCTTCTTAAAAAGTAAGAGGGAATCAGGAAATGAGGCGTTTCGCGGATTTTCGTAGGCATCTTCGATTAGTTATGGGATTTGGGCAATTTAGTTGGATTCGGTGGAAGAGTCTCGGGAAATATGTAGAGTAGGACAGAGATGACACTTAAAAAGTGAGAGGGCATCAGGAAAGGGGCGTTTCGAGTATTTTCGTGGGAGTCTCCGATTAGTAAAGGGATCCGGGTAATTTAGTTGGATTCGGTCTAAGAGTCCCGGGAAAGGTGTAGAGTCAGACAGGGATGCTACTTGAAAAGTGAGAGGGTCATCCGGAAATGAGGCGTTTCGCGTATTTTCGTAGGCATCTTCGATTAGTTAAGGGATTCGGGTAATTTAGTTGGATTCGGTGGAAGAGTCTCGGTAAAGATGTAGAGTATGATAGAGATGTTACTTCAAGAGTGGGAAGGTAATGAGAAATGAAGCATTTCGCGTATTTTCGTATAAGTTTTCGATTAGTTAAGGGATTAGGGTAATTTAGTTGAATTCGGTGGAAGAGTCTGGGGAAAGATGTAGAGTTCAACAGAGATGCTACTTGAATAGTGGGATGGTCATCAGGCAAGAGGCGTTTCGCGTATTTTCGTATTAGTATTCCATTAGTGAAGGGATTCGGGTAATTTGGTTGGATTCGGTGGAAGTCTCGGGAAAGATGTAGGGCCCGACAGAGATGTTACTTGAAAAGTGAGATCATCGGAAATGAGGCGTTTTGCGTATTTTTGTAGGCGTCTTCGATTAGTTAAGTGATTTGGGTAAATTAGTTGGATCCGGTCCAAGAGTCTCGGGAAAGAAGTAGAGGTCTATAAAGAAGCCACTTGAAAAGTGATAAGATAATGAGAAATGAGGCGTTACGCGTATTTTCGAAGGCATCTTCGATTAGTTAAGGGATTAGGGTAATTTAGTGGGATTCGGTCGAAGAATCTCGGGAAAGATGTAGAGTCCGACAGAGATGCTACTTGAAAAGTGGGAAGGGCATTAGGCAAGAGGCGTTTCGCGTATGTTTTTTAGGCATCTTGGATTAGTAAAGGGATTCGGGTAATTTAGTTGGATTCGGTGGGAGAGTCTCGGGAAAGATGTAGAGTTTAACAGAGATGTTACTTGAAAAGTGGGAAGGTAATAGAAATGAGGCGTTTCGCGTATTTTCGTAGGCGTCTTCGATTAGTTAAGTGATTCGGGTAAATTAGTTGGATCCGGTCTAAGAGTCTCGGGAATGAAGTAGAGTCTTACAGAGATGCTACTTGAAAAGAGGGAAGGGCATTAGGAAAGAGGCGTTTAGTGTATTTTCGTAGGCGTCTTCGATTAGTTAAGTGATTTGCGTAAATTAGTTGGATCCGGTCTAAGAGTCCCGGAAAGATGTGGAGTTCAACAGAGATGCTACTTGAAAAGTGAGAGGGTTATCAGAAAAGAGGCGTCTCGCATATTTTCGTTGGCGTTTTCGATTAGTTAAGTGATTCGGGCAATTTAGTTGGATTCGGTCGGAGGGTCTCGGGAAAGATGTAGAGTCCGACAGAGGTGCTACTTAAAAAGTGAGAGGGCATCAGGAAAGAGACGTCTCGCGTATTTTCGTAGGCATTTTCGATTAGTTATGGGACTCGGGAAATTTAGTTGGATTCGGTCTAAGAGTCTCGGGAAAGATGTAGAGTCCGACAGAGATGCTACTTGAAAAGTGGGATGGGCATTAGGCAAGAGGCGTTTCGCGTATGTTCGTAGGCATCTTGGATTAGTAAAGGGATTCGGGTAATTTAGTTGGATTCGGTGGAAGAGTCTCGGGAAAGATGTAGAGTTTAACAGAGATGTTACTTGAAAAGTGGGAAGGTAATAGAAATGAGGCGTTTCACGTATCTTCGTAGGCGTCTTCGATTAGTTAAGTGATTCGGGTAAATTAGTTGGATCCGGTCTAAGAGTCTCGGGAATGAAGTAGAGTCTTACAGAGATGCTACTTGAAAAGAGGGAAGGGCATTAGGAAAGAGGCGTTTAGTGTATTTTCGTAGGCGTCTTCGATTAGTTAAGTGATTTGCGTAAATTAGTTGGATCCGGTCTAAGAGTCCCGGGAAAGATGTGGAGTTCAACAGAGATGCTACTTGAAAAGTTTGAAGGGCATCGGGAAAGAGGCGTTTTGCGTATTTTCGTAGGCGTCTTCGATTAGTTAAGCGATTCGTATAAATTAGTTGGATTCAGTCTAAGAGTCTCGGGAAAGAAGTAGAGTCCTACAGAGATGCTACTTGAAAAGTGGGAAGGGCATTAGGAATGAGGCGCTTCGCGTATGTTCGTCGGCATCTTGGATTAGTTAAGGGATTCGGGTAATTTAGTTGGATTCGGTGGAAGAGTTTCGGGAAAGATGTAGAGTTTAACAGAGATGTTACTTGAAAAGTGGGAAGGTAATAGAAATGAGGCGTTTCGCGTATTTTCGTAGGCGTCTTCGATTAGTTAAGTGATTCGGGTAAATTAGTTGGATCCGGTCTAAGAGTCTCGGGAAAGAAGTAGAGTCTTACAGAGATGCTACTTGAAAAGTGGGAAGGGCATTAGGAAAGAGGCGTTTTGCGTATTTTCGTAGGAGTCATCGATTAGTTAAGGGATTCGGGTAAATTAGTTGGATCCGGTCTAAGAGTCTCGGGAAAGATGTAGAGTCCAACAGAGATGCCACTTGAAAAGTGATAAGGTCATGAGAAAAGAGACGTTTCGTGTATTTTCGTAGGCATCTTGGATTAGTTGAGGGATTCGGGTAATTTAGTTAGTTGGATACGGTGGAAGAGTCTCGGGAAACATGTAGAGTCCGACAGAGATGCTACCTAAAGAGTGAGAGGGTCGTCGGAAATGAAGCGTTTCGCGTATTTTCGTAGTCATCTTCGATTAGTTAAGGGATTCGGGTAATTTAGTTGGATTCGATGGAAAAGTCTCGGGAAACATGTAGAGTATGATTATGATAGAGTTGTTACTTGAAAAGTGGTAAGGTAATGAGAAATGAGGCATTTCGCGTATTTTCGTATTAGTCTTCGATTAGTTAAGGGTAATTTATTTGAATTCGGTGGAAGAGTCTAAGGAAAGATGTAGAGTTCAGCAGAGATGCTACTTGAACAATGGGAAGGTCATCAGGAAAGAGGCGTGTCGTGTATTTTCGTATTAGTCTTCGATTAGTTAAGAGATTCGGGTAATTTAGCTGGATTCGGTGGAAGAGTCTCGGGAAGGGAAAGACGTAGAGTCTGACAGAGATGCTACCTGAAAAGTGGGAAGGTAATTAGAAATGAGGCGTTTCGCGTATTTTCGTATTAGTCTTCGATTAGTTAAGACATTCGGGTAATTTAGTTGGATTCGGCGGAAGTCTCGGGAAAGATCTAGAGCCCGACAGAGATGCTACCTGAAAAGTGAGATCATCAGAAATGAGGCGTTTTGCGTATTTTTGTAGGCGTTTTCGATTAGTTAAGTGATTTGGATAAATTAGTTGGATCCGGTCTAAGAGTCTCGGGAAAGAAGTAGAGGTCTATAGAGAAGCCACTTGAAAAGTGATAAGGTAATGAGAAATGAGGCGTTTCGCGTATTTTCGTAGGCATATTCGATTAGTTAAGGGATTAGGGTAATTTAGTGGGAATCGGTCGAAGAATCTCGGGAAAGATGTAGAGTCCGACAGAGATGCTACTTGAAAAGTGGGAAGATCATCAAGAAAGAGGCGTTTCGTGTATTCTCGTAGGCGTCTTCGATTAGTTAAGTGATTAGTGTAAATTAGTTGGATCCGGTCTAAGAGTCTCGGGAAAGAGGAGGAGTTCAACAGAGATGCTATTTGAAAAGTGGGAAGGGCATCGGGAAGAGGCGTTTTGCGTATTTTCGTAGGCGTCTTCGATTAGTTAAGTGATTCGGATAAATTAGTAGGATTCAGTCTAAGAGTCTCGGGAAAGAAGTAGAGTCTTACAGAGATGCTACTTGAAAAGTGGGAAGGGCATTAGGAAAGAGGCGTTTCGCGTATTTTCGTAGGAGTCATCGATTAGTTAAGGGATGCGGGTAATTTAGTTGGATTCGGTGGAAGTGTTTCGGGAAAGATGTAGGGTCCAACAGAGATGCCACTTGAAAAGTGATAAGGTCATGAAAAAAGAGACGTTTCGTGTATTTTCGTAGGCATCTTGGATTAGTTAAGGGATTCGGGTAATTTAGTTGGATTCGGTAGAAGAGTCTCGGGAAACATGTAGAGTCCGACAGAGATGCTACCTAAAAAGTGAAAGGATCATCGGAAATGAGGCGTTTCGCGTATTTTCGTAGGCATGTTCGATTAGTTATGAGATTCGGGCAATTTAGTTGGGTTCGGTGGAAGAGTCTCGGGAAAGATATAGAGTACGATAGAGATGTTACTTCAAAAATGGGAAGGTAATGAGAAATGAGGTATTTCGCGTATTTTCGTATTAGTCTTCGATTGGTTAAGGGATTAGGGTAATTTAGTTGAATTCGGTGGAAGAGTCTGGGGAAAGATGTAGAGTTCAACAGAGATGCTACTTGAATAGTGGGAAGGTCATCAGGAAAGAGGCGTTTCGTGTATTTTCGTATTAGTCTTCGATTTAGTTAAGACATTCGGGTAATTTAGTTGGATTCGGTGGAAGTCTCGGGAAAGATGTAGAGCCCGACAGAGATGCTACCTGAAAAGTGAGATTATCAGAAATGAGGCGTTTTATGTATTTTTGAAGGCGTTTTCGATTAGTTAAGTGATTTGAGTAAATTAGTTGGATCCGGTCTAATTTTCTCGGGAAAGAAGTAGGGGTCTATAGAGAAGCCACTTGATAAGGTAATGAGAAATAAGGCGTTTCGCGTATTTTCATAGGCATATTCGATTAGTTAAGGGATTCGGGCAATTTAGTTGGATTCGGTGGAAGAATCTCGGGAAAGATGTAGAGTCCGACAGAGATGCTACTTGAAAAGTGGGAAGATCATCAAGAAAGAGGCGTTTCATGTATTTTCGTAGGCGTCTTCGATTAGTTAAGTGATTTGGGTAAATTAGTTGGATCCGGTCTAAGAGTCTCGGGAAAGGTGTGGAGTTCAACAGAGATGCTACTTGAAAAGTGGGAAGGGCATCGGCAAAGAGGCGTTTCGCGTATTTTCGTAGGAGTCATCGATTAGTTAAGGGATTCGGGTAATTTAGTTGGATTCGGTGGAGGAGTTTCGGGAAAGATGTAGGGTCCAACAGAGATGCCACTTGAAAAGTGATAAGGTCATGAAAAAAGAGACGTTTCGTGTATTTTCACTGGCGTGTCTGTTAAGTTAAGCGATGATTCGGGTTGTTTAGTTGGATCCAGTTTAAAGATTTCGGGAAACATGCGTACAGTCCGACAGAATTGTTACATGAAAGGAAATAAGGTTCAGGGAAAAGGGGTCTCTCGTATTTTAATTGCCTTCGCCGTTTCGTTAAACAATTCGTGTTATTTAGTTGTATCCGGTTTAAAGTTGTTTTTATCTTTTGCAGATGCCGCATTTTGCATTTGTATTATACCAACAAACATTGCTCCTGTTTCATAGTAAAAGTGCAGCATGTACCTGTTTTCTTTTCTTGTATTTTTGTTTGCATTAGATTTTTGTTAAAAATATTCTTGTGATTTCATTATTATTAACCAAAAGCATTTTGTGTAAACCCAAATGGTTAATTTCCTCGTTAATTTCCAATACGTATCATAAGCATCAAATACTATAAAGTGAATCGCTGTTTTCTCAATACTCAATACTACTAATTAGATGCACCACTCTTGCTAATGAGGGCAGAATACAAAAAATGTATGCGACGCTCGGCATGGGTATTTAATAAGGGTGTCCACATGTTTGGTGACGTCACCGACGAATTTTCGACGTGTCTTGGTAATTTAAAATATTCACCGCTTGGACGCCGGTGGAGATTAAGGAATGAAATTTTCAGGGACCCAAGAGGTAGGATGGATCTAGCTTTCCCGAAAGTCCGGGCGAAAAAATCCTCCGGTTAAAGAAGTTAGAGCCTGGGGAAAAGTAGAGTTTTTCTGCAAAATCGACCTTTTTAAAATATTCGTATCTCGGGTAATATCTCAGATGGACGAAAAAGAAAAAAAAGAGTTGTTCATTTGTCATTCTTCTTGGCCGTCGTGCGTGTCGCGATCCTCTATATCCAAAGGGAAAGGCTGTGACGCGTTTCTAATGGGTAGGTGTCGGAGGAATCGTCGAAATCCGACAAAATCGCCGCTTTTCAAAAAATCATAACTTTCTTGGGAGGCAAAATCGAGAAAAACGATTTTCGACAGCGATTTTCTAAATTTTATCTAGTTTTCAAAAAAAAATACGTCGCCGGTCCTTCTCAAAGGAGTCGCGAGTTAATAAGCTCGGAAGGGGGACATGTTTTGAAAATTCGAAAAAATTGCGGAAACACGAACAATTTCAAACGTTATTTCCAAACGAAAGATCGCCGTCGGACCGCCGTTCTTGCGCGAAAACCGAGTTAGAGGATGCAACTTAAAACTACATCGCGAATAGCGCGGCCCCCCGCCGGTTTTAGACTCAGTAGGAGCGAACGAAAAAGCGCTATTTTGACGTCTATCGTTCAGAAAACGTCGGCCATTTTTTTTCAAATTTCTCGCGTGTCGTATCTCTTTCTAATTTCTCAAATTTTACAAACCTCTTCGACACGGTGCTATCGAAACGCCAATAACTTTTAAAATACTTGGCGGATCGCCACGAAAGTCCGCTATTCGATGGTCCCGACACGAAAACGTCCATAACGCACGGCGCTGCGCGGCCAAACTGGTTAAAAAAAAGCCTTTAGCGCCGCAGAATGTGTGAAAAATCGGCGCCGAATTAGAGTGAGGAAGGGCTGTCAGATTTTAATAGATAGTAACTAGATCGTGCAGAGCACGATCTAGGCCTGCCGGCGGCTGTCAATAACTCCTCGCCAACCCCCTAGCGGGGGTTGGCTCGATTGTCGGGTGGGGTGGATTTTTATCTCGGGGTTTTTAGTTGAAAATCCGGGACTTGTGGTTTTGTTTTTTAGGGGTCTATTTTTTTTTTGAGGTTTACATAAACGAACTCCTCGCCAACCCCCTGGCGGGGGTTGGCTCGAAGTGGGGGTGGGGTGGATTCGGATGAGTCGAAAAAGTTGAAGGTGCGAAAGCCTCGCGCCTACGGCGCTCGTCTAACGCCTATAAATCGAAAAAAAATTTTTTTGGAACTTTTTTTTTTGGAGGGGGGCGAAAATCGGAAAAAAAAATTTTTTCCGAATTTTTTTTTTGGACCCCCTTTGGAAAAATTTTTCGGGACGCTCACTTCCAATTTTTTTTTTTCGACCCCCCTTGGAAAATATATTTGACGCCGCCCAAGCAGCGAAAAACTCGTGCCTACGGCACTCGTCTAATCGGTTTATTGCAATTTTTTTTTAGGTTTACATAAACGAACTCCTCGCCAACCCCCTGGCGGGGGTTGGCTCGAAGGGGGGTGGGGTGGATTTGGATGAGTCGAAAAAGTTGAAGGAGCGAAAGCCTCGCGCCTACGGCACCCGTCTAACGCGTAAAAATCGAAAAAATAAAAATTTTTGGAATTTTTTTTTTGGGGGGGGCTTGAAAATCGAAAAAAAAAATTTTCCGAATTTTTTTTTTGGACCCCCTTGGAAAAATATTTCGGGACGCTCACTTTCGATTTTTTTTTCCGACCCCCTTGGAAAATATATTTGTCGACGCCTAAGGAGCGAAATACTCGTGCCTTCGGCACTTCGAAAAGAGGTCGGGCTATTCAGGTTCTGCAATTTTTTTTTGAGGTTTACATAAACGAACTCCTCGCCAACCCCCTAGCGGGGGTTGGCTCGAAGGGGGGGTGGGGTTGATTTGGATGTGTCAAAAAAGTTGAAGGAATTTGCCCCGGCGGGTTCTTCTCCGATGCATTAAGTGATTAAAAAAAAATTTTTTTGACAGTTGTCAAAATGACGATTTTTGAAAAAAAAAAATTTTTTGGAACTTTTTTTATGGGAGGGGGGGGCGAAATTCGGAAAAAAAAAATTTTCCGAATTCTTTTTTTGGACCCCCTTGGAAAAAATTTTCGGGACGCTCACTTTCGATTTTTTTTTCCGACCCCCTCGGAAAAAATATTTGACGACGCCTAAGGAGCGAAATACTCGTGCCTTCGGCACTTCGAAAAGAGGTCGGGCTATTCAGGTCTGCAATTTTTTTTTTGAGGTTTACATAAACGAACTCCTCGCCAACCCCCAGCGGGGGTTGGCTCGAAGGGGGGGTGGGGTTGATTTGGATGTGTCAAAAAAGTTGAAGGAATTTGCCCCGGCGGGTTCTTCTCCGATGCATAAAGTGATTAAAAAAAAATTTTTTTGACAGCTGTCAAACTGACGATTTTTGAAAAAAAAAAAAATTTTTTGGAACTTTTTTTTTTGGAAGGGGGGCGAAAATCGAAGAAGAGAATTTTTAGAAATAATTTTTTTTCGGACCCCCAGGAAATTTTTTTGGGGATGCATGCTATCAATTTTTTTTTTTTGACCCCCTTGGAAAAAAATTTTGCCGCCGTACCGTTTTTCTGTGGGCTCCCTAGGCGTCAGCAGCAAGAAAACGCGACGTTTGGGGACTTTTTCCGACTTTTTATTTTTTTTGGGGGTCCCGGGCGAATCGAACACCCGGTATGAAGGTCAAGAAAGTCGCTCGGCGAGACCCTCTACCGATCTCCCATCGAAAACCGCACGAAAATCGCTTCGAAATTGGCTATTTTAGCCGATATGGAATGGGGCTCTGTGATTGGTTGAAAGAAATTTGACGCTTAAAATCGAGAAGAGAAGGAAACGTCCGATCGAAAAACCGAAAACGGTTTGAGAATCGTGGAGTCGTCCCGAGTCCGAATATGCTGTCGGTTTTCACGTAGCGTCGAAAATGAAGAAGCTCAATTTTATCCTGAAGACATACGTCTTCGAAAACGTATGTCGTTGTGTAAATTCGGACGGACTACGTGCACGTAGCGAGCGTGGCGTAACGATTCGCAAAAAAATTCATAACTCGGCCGCGGATGAATATTTTTCGACGAAATTTTCAGGGATCCGAGAGGAAGGATGGTTCTAGCTCTCCTGAAAATCCGGGCGAAAAAATCCTCCGGACTCCGGAGCAAATAAATCCGAAATAGTACCGAAAACGGCCTTTTTAAAAAATTCGAATCTCGGCAAATATCGGAGATGGCCAAAAAATAAAAAAAAGACTTTTTCGTTTGTCCTTCCTCTTGCGTTTGGTCCGTGTCCGGAGTCTCCGGATCGAAATTTGAGGGCGCTATCGAATAAAGAAGGGGTGCATGTCGGAAGAAAATGAGAAATAGCCAAACTTTGAACGGCTATAACTCGCTTATGGGGCCGAAAATCGCAAAAATAATTTTTCACTTGCACCTAACTAACTTTTCTTCTAGTTTTCGAAAAAAAATACGGCGCCGCTCCATCTCTAAAGACCTTCGAGCTATGAGACAGAGTTGAGGTGCATGTTTGGGAAATTCGCCAGAATTCGGCCCATTTTTAATGAAATTTACACGCGAACATCGACCTAGGAAAAAATTAATATCTCTGCAGCCAATGGATATTTTTCGATGAAATTTTAGGTGAACTTGTAGGAAGGTCGTGTCTAGCTGTCCTGAAAATTTGGTCGAAAAAATCCTCCGGACTCCGGAGCAAAAAAATCCGGAATAGTATCGAAAACGGCCTTTTTGAAAAATTCGCATCTCGGCAAATAACGGCGATCTCGAAAAAGTGAAACGACAAAGTTTTTCGTTTGTCCTTGCTCTTTCAATCGGTCCGGGGCCGGAGTCTCCGGAACGAAATTTGAGGTTGCAGTCGAAAGAAATGGGGGTACGTGTCGGGAAAAAGTCGCAAATTGCCAATCTTTGAACGGCCGTAGCTCGCTTAGGGAGCCGAAAATCGAAAAAATAAATCGAGACAGGGGTTTTTGGAAATTTCATGTAGTTTTCAAAAAAAATACGGCGCCGTTCTATCTCTAAAGACGGCCGAGTTATAAGCCGCGGAAGGGCAGCGTGTTTTGCGATCTTAGCCGACCAAAAAAACACGAAATTTTCAAATACTATTTCCAAATTAAAAAGAGCTTTCGGACCCCGTTTCTTTCACGAAACCTAAGCCCGAGGGTCTAACTTGACACTACATCGTGAATGCGCGGGTCGCGCTGCCGATGGGGGGGGGGGCTTGAAAATCGAAAAAAAAAAATTTCCGAATTTTTTTTTTGGACCCCCTTGGAAAAATATTTCGGGACGCTCACTTTCGATTTTTTTTTCCGACCCCCTTGGAAAATATATTTGTCGACGCCTAAGGAGCGAAATACTCGTGCCTTCGGCACTTCGAAAAGAGGTCGGGCTATTCAGGTTCTGCAATTTTTTTTTTGAGGTTTACATAAACGAACTCCTCGCCAACCCCCTAGCGGGGGTTGGCTCGAAGGGGGGGTGGGGTTGATTTGGATGTGTCAAAAAAGTTGAAGGAGCGAAAGCCTCGCGCCTACGGCGTTCGTCTGACGCTTATAAATCGAAATTTGGAACTTTTTTTTTTGGGGGAGGGGGGCGAAAATCGAAAAAAAAAAAAATTTCCGAATTTTTTTTTTTGGACCCCCCTTGGAAAAAATTTTCGGGACGCTCACTTTCGATTTTTTTTTCCGACCCCCTTGGAAAAATATTTGACGACGTCTAAGGAGCGAAATACTCGTGCCTTCGGCACTTCGAAAAGAGGTCGGGCTATTCAGGGTCTGCAATTTTTTTTTTTGAGGTTTACATAAACGAACTCCTCGCCAACCCCCTAGCGGGGGTTGGCTCGAAGGGGGGGTGGGGTTGATTTGGATGTGTCAAAAAAGTTGAAGGAGCGAAAGCCTCGTGCCTACGGCGTTCGTCTAACGCTTATAAATCGAAAAAAAAAAAAATTTTTGGAACTTTTTTTTTGGGGGGGGGGGAGCAAAAATCGAAAAAAAAAAAATTTTCCGAATTTTTTTTTTGGACCCCCTTAGGAAAAATTTTCGGGACGCTCACTTTCGATTTTTTTTCCAAAAATCGACCTTTTTAAAAAATTTATATCTCGGCAAATATCGGAGATGGCCAAAAAATAAAAAAACGACTTTTTCGTTCGTCCTTCCTCTTGCGTTTGGTCCGGGTCCGGAGTCCCCGGATCGAAATTTGAGGGCGCTATCGGACAGAGACGGGGTACGTGTCGGGAAAAAGTCGAAAATAGCCAAACTTTGAACGGCTATATCTCGCTTATGGGGCCGAAAATCGCAAAAATAATTTTCCACTTGCACCTAACCAACTTTTCTTCTATTTTTCGAAAAAAAATACGGCGCCGCTCCATCTCTAAAGACCTTCGAGCTATGAGGCAGAGTTGAGGTGCATGTTTGGGAAATTCGCCAACATTTGGCCCATTTTTAATGAAATTTACACGCGAACATCGACCTAGGGAAAAATTAATATCTCTGCAGCCGATGGATATTTTTTGACGAAATTTTAGGTGAACTTGTAGGAAGGTCGCGTCTAGCTGTCCTGAAAATTTGGTCGAAAAAATCCTCCGGACTCCGGAGCAAAAAAATCCGGAATAGTATCGAAAACGGCCTTTTTAAAAAATTCGCATCTCGACAAATAACGGCGATCTCGAAAAAGTAAAACGACAAAGTTTTTCGTCTGTCTTTCCTCTTTCGATCGGTCCGGGGCCGGAGTCTCCGGAACGAAATTTGGCGGTGCAGTCGAAACAAATAGGGGTACGTGTCGGGAAAAAGTCGCAAATTGCCAATCTTTGAACGGCCGTAGCTCGCTTAGGGAGCCGAAAATCGAAAAAATAAATCGAGACGGGGGTTTTTGGAAATTGCATGTAGTTTTCAAAAAAAAATACGGCGCCGTTCTATCTCTAAAGACGGCCGAGTTATAAGCCGCGGAAGGGCAGCGTGTTTTGCGATCTTAGCCGACCAAAAAAACACGAAATTTTCAAATACTATTTCCGAATTAAAAAGAGCTTTCGGACCTCGTTTCTTTCACGAAACCTAAGCCCGAGGGTCTAACTTAACACTACATCGTGAATGCGCGGGTCGCGCTGCCGTTTTCGAGTCGGGAGGAGCGTAAGAAAAGTGACATTTTCGAGGGAAAACGAAAAATTTAAAGTTGGGTTAAAATATGGCTGACTTCCGGCGGCGGCCATTAGTCTTCGAGCTCTTTCTAATTTCGCTGATTTTCAAAACCCTTCGACACGGGGGTACGAAACGGTTAATAACTTTCTTACGACTCAACGGATCGTCACGAAAATACGACGTTGGGATTTTCCCGACACGAACGCGCCTAAAAAAAGCGGCGCTGCGCGCCGATATCGCCTCGGAGAAAAGCCTTTAGTATGGCAAGGTACATAAAATTCTGCAAGAAATTAGAGCGAGTCTGCCTGATCAGCGTTTAATATATATGGACTAGATCGTGCAGAGCACGATCTAGGCCTGGCGGGGGTTGGCTCGAAGTGGGGGTGGGGTGGATTCGGATGATTCGAAAAAGTTGAAGGAGCGAAAGCCTCGCGCCTACGGCGCTCGTCTAACGCCTATAAATCGAAAAAAAAATTTTTTGGAACTTTTTTTTTTGGAGGTTGGGCGAAAATCGTAAAAAAAAAATTTTTTCCGAATTTTTTTTTTGGACCCCCTTTGGAAAAATTTTTCGGGACGCTCACTTCCAATTTTTTTTTTTCGACCCCCCTTGGAAAATATATTTGACGCCGCCCAAGGAGCGAAAAACTCGTGCCTACGGCACTCGTCTAATCGGTTTATTGCAATTTTTTTTGAGGTTTACATAAACGAACTCCTCGCCAACCCCCTGGCGGGGGTTGGCTCGAAGGGGGGTGGGGTGGATTTGGATGAGTCGAAAAAGTTGAAGGAGCGAAAGCCTCGCGCCTACGGCGCTCGTCTAACGCGTAAAAATCGAAAAAATAAAAATTTTTAAAATTTTTTTTTGGGGGGGGGGGCTTGAAAATCGAAAAAAAAAATTTTCCGAATTTTTTTTTTTGGACCCCCTTGGAAAAATATTTCGGGACGCTCACTTTCGATTTTTTTTTCCGACCCCCTTGGAAAATATATTTGTCGACGCCTAAGGAGCGAAATACTCGTGCCTTCGGCACTTCGAAAAGAGGTCGAGCTATTCAGGTTCTGCAATTTTTTTTTTGAGGTTTACATAAACGAACTCCTCGCCAACCCCCTAGCGGGGGTTGGCTCGAAGGGGGGGTGGGGTTGATTTGGATGAGTCAAAAAAGTTGAAGGAATTTGCCCCGGCGGGTTCTTCTCCGATGCATAAAGTGATTAAAAAAAAATTTTTTTGACAGCTGTCAAAATGACGATTTTTGAAAAAAAAAAATTTTTTTGGAACTTTTTTTTTTGGAATAGGGGGCGAAAATCGAAAAAAAGAATTTTTAGAAATAATTTTTTTTCGGACCCCCAGGAAATTTTTTTGGGGATGCATGCTATCAATTTTTTTTTTTGACCCCCTTGGAAAAAAATTTTGCCGCCGTTCCATTTTTCTGTGGGCTCCCTAGGCGTCAGCAGCAAGAAAACGCGACGTTTGGGGACTTTTTCCGACTTTTTATTTTTTTTGGGGGTCCCGGGCGAATCGAACACCCGGTATGAAGGTCAAGAAAGTCGCTCGGCGAGACCCTCTACCGATCTCCCATCGAAAATCGCTTCGAAATTGGCTATTTTAGCCGATATGGAATGGGGCTCTGTGATTGGTTGAAAGAAATTTGACGCTTTAAATCGAGAAGAGAAGGAAACGTCCGATCGAAAAACCGAAAACGGTTTGAGAATCGTGGAGTCGTCCCGAGTCCGAATATGCTGTCGGTTTTCACGTAGCGTCGAAAATGAAGAAGCTCAATTTTATCCTGAAGACATACGTCTTCGAAAACGTATGTCGTTGTGTAAATTCGGACGGACTACGTGCACGTAGCGAGCGTGGCGTAACGATTCGCAAAAAAATTCATAACTCGGCCGCGGATGAATATTTTTCGACGAAATTTTCAGGGATCCGAGAGGAAGGATGGTTCTAGCTCTCCTGAAAATCCGGGCGAAAAAATCCTCCGGACTCCGGAGCAAATAAATCCGAAATAGTACCGAAAACGGCCTTTTTAAAAAATTCGAATCTCGGCAAATATCGGAGATGGCCAAAAAATAAAAAAAAGGCTTTATCGTTTGTCCTTCCTCTTGCGTTTGGTCCGTGTCCGGAGTCTCCGGATCGAAATTTGAGGGCGCTATCGAATAAAGAAGGGGTGCATGTCGGAAGAAAATGAGAAATAGCCAAACTTTGAACGGCTATAACTCGCTTATGGGGCCGAAAATCGCAAAAATAATTTTTCACTTGCACCTAACTAACTTTTCTTCTAGTTTTCGAAAAAAAATACGGCGCCGCTCCATCTCTAAAGACCTTCGAGCTATGAGACAGAGTTGAGGTGCATGTTTGGGAAATTCGCCAGAATTCGGCCCATTTTTAATGAAATTTACACGCGAACATCGACCTAGGAAAAAATTAATATCTCCGCCGCCGATGGATATTTAGGTGAACTTGTAGGAAGGTCGCGTCTAGCTGTCCTGAAAATTTGGTGGAATAAATCCTCCGGACTCCGGAGCAAAAAAATCCGGAATAGTACCGAAAACGGCCTTTTTGAAAAATTCATATCTCGGCAAATAAAGGCGATCTCGAAAAAGTGAAACGACAAAGTTTTTCGCTTGTCTTTCCTCTTTCGATCGGTCCAGGGCCGGAGTCTCCGGAACGAAATTTGAGAGTGCAGTCGAAAGAAATGTGGGTACGTGTCGGGAAAAAGTCGAAAATTGCCAATCTTTGAACGGCCGTAGCTCGCTTAGGGAGCCGAAAATCGAAAAAATAAATCGAGACAGGGGTTTTTGGATATTTCATGTAGTTTTCAAAAAAAAATACGGCGCCGTTTTATCTCTAAAGACAGCCGAGTTATAAGCCGCGGAAGGGCAGCGTGTTTTGCAATCTTAGCCGACCAAAAAAACACGAAATTTTCAAATACTATTTCCAAATTAAAAAGAGCTTTCGGACCCCGTTTCTTTCACGAAACCTAAGCCCAAGGGTCTAACTTAACACTACATCGTAAATGCGCGGGTCGCGCTGCCGTTTTCGAGCCAGGAGGAGCGTAAGAAAAGTGACATTTTCGAGGGAAAACGAAAAATTTAAAGTTGGGTTAAAATATGGCTGACTTCCGGCGGCGGCCATTAGTCTTCGAACTCTTTCTAATTTCGCTGATTTTCAAAACCCTTCGACACGGGGGTATTGAAACGTTAATAACTTTCTTACGACTCGACGGATCGTCACGAAAATACGACGTTGGGATTTTCCCGACACGAACACGCCTATAAAAAGCGGCGCTGGAATTTTTTTGGAATTTTTTTTGGGGGGGGTTGAAAATCGAAAAAAAAAAATTTTCCGAATTTTTTTTTTTGGACCCCCTTGGAAAAATATTTCGGGACGCTCACTTTCGATTATTTTCTCCGACCCCCTAGGAAAAAATATTTGTCGACGCCTAAGGAGCGAAATACTCGTGCCTTCGGCACTTCGAAAAGAGGTCGGGCTATTCAGGGTCTGCAATTTTTTTTTTTGAGGTTTACATAAACGAACTCCTCGCCAACCCCCTAGCGGGGGTTGGCTCGAAGGGGGGGTGGGGTTGATTTGGATGTGTCAAAAAAGTTGAAGGAGCGAAAGCCTCGCGCCTACGGCGCTCGTCTAACGCTTATAAATCGAAAAAAAAATTTTTTTGGAACTTTTTTTTTGGGGGGGGGGAGCGAAAATCGAAAAAAAAAAAAATTTCCGAATTTTTCGAGCCAACCCCCTGGCGGGGGTTGGCTCGAAGGAGGGGTGGGGTGGATTCGGATGAGTCGAAAAAGTTGAAGGAGCGAAAGCCTCGCGCCTACGGCGTTCGTCTAACGCTTATAAATCGAAAAAAAGAAAATTTTTTGGAACTTTTTTTTTTGGGGGAGGGGGGCGAAAATCAAAAATAAGAAAATTTCCGAATTTTTTTTTTGGACCCCCTTGGAAAAAATTTTCGGGACGCTCACTTTCGATTTTTTTTTCCGACCCCTTGGAAAAATATTTGACGACGCCTAAGGAGCGAAATACTCGTGCCTTCGGCACTTCGAAAAGAGGTCGGGCTATTCAGGGTCTGCAATTTTTTTTTTTTGAGGTTTACATAAACGAACTCCTCGCCAACCCCCTAGCGGGGGTTGGCTCGAAGGGGGGTGGGGTTGATTTGGATGTGTCAAAAAAAGTTGAAGGAGCAAAAGCCTCGCGCCTACGGCGCTCGTCTAACGCTTATAAATCGAAAAAAAATTTTTTTGGAACTTTTTTTTTTGGGGGAGGGGGGGCGAAAATAAAAAAAAAAAAATTTTCCGAATTTTTTTTTTTGGACCTCCTTAGGAAAAATTTTCGGGACGCTCACTTTCGATTTTTTTTCCAAAAATCGACCTTTTTAAAAAATTCATATCTCGGCAAATATCGGAGATGGCCAAAAAATAAAAAAACGACTTTTTCGTTCGTCCTTCCTCTTGCGTTTGGTCCGGGTCCGGAGTCCCCGGATCGAAATTTGAGGGCGCTATCGGACAGAGACGGGGTACGTGTCGGGAAAAAGTCGAAAATAGCCAAACTTTGAACGGCTATATCTCGCTTATGGGGCCGAAAATCGCAAAAATAATTTTCCACTCGCACCTAACCAACTTTTCTTCTAGTTTTCGAAAAAAAATACGGCGCTGCTCCATCTCTAAAGACCTTCGAGCTATGAGGCAGAGTTGAGGTGCATGTTTGGGAAATTCGCCAACATTTGGCCCATTTTTAATGAAATTTACACGCGAACATGGACCTAGGAAAAAATTAATATCTCTGCAGCCGATGGATATTTTTTGACGAAATTTTAGGTGAACTTGTAGGAAGGTCGCGTCTAGCTGTCCTGTAAATTTGGTCGAAAAAATCCTAAGGACTCCGGAGCAAAAAAATCCGGAATAGTACCGAAAACGGCCTTTTTGAAAAATTCGCATCTCGGCAAATAACGGCGATCTCGAAAAAGTGAAACGACAAAGTTTTTCGTTTGTCTTTCCTCTTTCGATCGGTCTGGGGCCGGAGTCTCCGGAACGAAATTTGAGGTTGCAGTCGAAAGAAACGGGGGTACGTGTCGGGAAAAAGTCGCAAATTGCCAATCTTTGAACGGCCGTAGCTCGCTTAGGGAGCCGAAAATCGAAAAAATAAATCGAGACGGGTTTTTGGAAACTCCATGTAGTTTTCAAAAAAAAATACGGCGCCGTTCTATCTCTAAAGACGGCCGAGTTATAAGCCGCGGAAGGGCAGCGTGTTTTGCAATCTTAGCCGACCAAAAAAACACGAAATTTTCAAATACTATTTCCAAATTAAAAAGAGCTTTCGGACCCCGTTTCTTTCACGAAACCTAAGCCCGAGGGTCTAACTTAACACTACATCGTGAATGCGCGGGTCGCGCTGCCGTTTTCGAGTCGGGAGGAGCGTAAGAAAAGTGACATTTTCGAGGGAAAACGAAAAATTTAAAGTTGGGTTAAAATATGGCTGACTTCCGGCGGCGGCCATTAGTCTTCGAGCTCTTTCTAATTTCGCTGATTTTCAAAACCCTTCGACACGGGGGTATTGAAACGTTAATAACTTTCTTACGACTCGACGGATCGTCACGAAAATACGACGTTGGGATTTTCCCGACACGAACACGCCTAAAAAAAGCGGCGCTGCGCGCCGATCGTCCCTCGGAAAAAAGCCTTTGGCGCCGCAAAGTACATAAAATTCTAATGGAAATTAAAGTGAGTCTGCCTGATCAGCGTTTAATATATATGGACTAGATCGTGCAGAGCACGATCTAGGCCTGCCGGCGGCTGTCAATAACTCCTCGCCAACCCCCTAGCGGGGGTTGGCTCGATTGTCGGGTAGGGTGGATTTTTATCTCGGGGTTTTTAGTTGAAAATCCGGGACTTGTGGTTTTGTTTTTTAGGGGTCTGCTATTTTTTTTTTTGAGGTTTACATAAACGAACTCCTCGCCAACCCCCTGGCGGGGGTTGGCTCGAAGGGGGGGTGGGGTGGATTCGGATGAGTCGAAAAAGTTGAAGGAGCGAAAGCCTCGCGCCTACGGACGCTCGTCTAAGGCGTAAAAATCGAAAAAAAAAATTTTTTAAACTTTTTTTTTGAGAGGAAGGGCAAAAATCGAAAAAAAAAAAAAATTTCCGAATTTTTTTTTTGGACCCCCTTTGGAAAAATTTTTCGGGACGCTCACTTCCAATTTTTTTTTTTCGACCCCCCTTGGAAAAAATATTTGACGCCGCCCAAGGAGCGAAAAACTCGTGCCTACGGCACTCGTCTAATCGGTTTATTGCAATTTTTTTTTGAGGTTTACATAAACGAACTCCTCGCCAACCCCCTAGCGGGGGTTGGCTCGAAGGGGGGGTGGGGTTGATTTGGATGTGTCAAAAAAGTTGAAAGAGCAAAAGCCTCGCGCCTACGGCGCTCGTCTAACGCGAAAAAATCGAAAAAAAAAATTTTTGGAATTTTTTTTGGGGGGGGAGGGGTTGAAAATCGAAAAAAAAAAAATTTCCGAATTTTTTTTTTTGGACCCCCTTGGAAAAATATTTCGGGACGCTCACTTTCGATTATTTTCTCCGACCACCTAGGAAAAAATATTTGTCGACGCCTAAGGAGCGAAATACTCGTGCCTTCGGCACTTCGAAAAGAGGTCGGGCTATTCAGGGTCTGCAATTTTTTTTTTGAGGTTTACATAAACGAACTCCTCGCCAACCCCCTAGCGGGGGTTGGCTCGAAGGGGGGGTGGGGTTGATTTGGATGTGTCAAAAAAGTTGAAGGAGCGAAAGCCTCGCGCCTACGGCGTTCGTCTAACGCTTATAAATCGAAAAAAAAAAATTTTTTGGAACTTTTTTTTTTGGGGAAGGGGGGGTGAAAATAAAAAAAAAAATTTCCGAATTTTTTTTTTTGGACCCCCTTGGAAAAAATTTTCGGGACGCTCACTTTCGATTTTTTTTCCAAAAATCGACCTTTTTAAAAAATTCATATCTCGGCAAATATCGGAGATGGCCAAAAAATAAAAAAATGACTTTTTCGTTCGTCCTTCCTCTTGCGTTTGGTCCGGGTCCGGAGTCCCCGGATCGAAATTTGAGGGCGCTATCGGACAGAGACGGGGTACGTGTCGGGAAAAAGTCGAAAATAGCCAAACTTTGAACGGCTATATCTCGCTTATGGGGCCGAAAATCGCAAAAATAATTTTCCACATGCACCTAACTAACTTTTCTTGTAGTTTTCGAAAAAAAATACGGCGCCGCTCCATCTCTAAAGACCTTCGAGCTGTGAGGCAGAGTTGAGGTGCATGTTTGGGAAATTCGCCAGAATTCGGCCCGTTTTTAATGAAATTTACACGCGAACATCGATCTAGGAAAAAATTAATATCTCTGCAGCCGATGGATATTTTTCGACGAAATTTTAGGTGAACTTGTAGGAAGGTCGTGTCTAGCCGTCCTGAAAATTCGGTCGAAAGAATCCTCCGGACTCCGGAGCAAAAAAATCCGGAATAGTACCGAAAACGGCCTTTTTGAAAAATTCGCATCTCGGCAAATAACGGCGATCTCGAAAAAGTGAAACGACAAAGTTTTTCGTTTGTCTTTCCTCTTTCGATCGGTCCGGGGCCGGAGTCTCCGGAACGAAATTTGAGAGTGCAGTCGAAAGAAATGGGGGTACGTGTCGGAAAATAGTCGCAAATTGCCAATCTTTGAACGGCCGTAGCTCGCTTAGGGAGCCGAAAATCGAAAAAATAAATCGACTCTGGGGTTTTTGGAAATGTCATGTAGTTTTCAAAAAAAAATACCGCGCCGTTCCATCTCTAAAGACGGCCGAGTTATAAGCCCCGGAAGGGCAGCGTGTTTTGCAATCTTAGCCGACCCAAAAAACACGAAATTTTCAAATACTATTTCCAAATTAAAAAGAGCTTTCGGACCCCGTTTCTTTCACGAAACCTAAGCCCAAGGGTCTAACTTAATACTACATCGTGAATGCGCGGGTCGCGCTGCCGTTTGCGAGTCGGGAGGAGCGTACGAAAAGTGACATTTTCGAGGGAAAACGAAAAATTTAAAGTTGGTTAAAATTTCGTCGACTTCCGGCGGCGGCCATTAGTCTTCGAGCTCTTTCTAATTTCGCCGATTTTTAAAACCCTTCGACACGGAGGTATGGAAACGTTAATAACTCTCTTACGACTCGACGGATCGCAACGAAATATAGCCTAACAGATTTTCCCGACACGACGACATGTAAAATAAGCGGCGCTGCGCGCCGCTCGTCCCCCGCTCAAAAGCCTTTGAGTACACCGTTTGTACCAACTTTGCTATGGAAATTAGAGCGAGTCTGCCTGATCAGCGTTTAATATATATGGACTAGATCGTGCAGAGCACGATCTAGGCCTGCCGGCGGCTGTCAATAACTCCTCGCCAACCCCCTAGCGGGGGTTGGCTCGATTGTCGGGTAGGGTGGATTTTTATCTCGGGGTTTCTAGTTGAAAATCCGGGATTTGTGGTTTTGTTTTTTAGGGGTCTGCTATTTTTTTTTGAGGTTTACATAAACTAACTTCTCGCCAACCCCCTAGCGGGGGTTGGCTCGAAGGGGGGTGGGGTGGATTTGGATGAGTCGAAAAAGTTGAAGGAGCGAAAGCCTCGCGCCTACGGCGCTCGTCTAAGGCGTAAAAATCGAAAAAAAAAAATTTTTTAAACTTTTTTTTTGGGAGGGGGGCAAAAATTTAAAAAAAAAAAATTTTTCCGAATTTTTTTTTTGGACCCCCTTTGGAAAAATTTTTCGGGACGCTCACTTCCAATTTTTTTTTTTTCGACCCCCCTTGGAAAAAATATTTGACGCCGCCCAAGGAGCGAAAAACTCGTGCCTACGGCACTCGTCTAATCGGTTTATTGCAATTTTTTTTTGAGGTTTACATAAACGAACTCCTCGCCAACCCCCTAGCGGGGGTTGGCTCGAAGGGGGGGTGGGGTTGATTTGGATGTGTCAAAAATGTTGAAGGAGCGAAAGCCTCGCGCCTACGGCGATCGTCTAACGCGAAAAAATCGAAAAAAAAAATTTTTGGAATTTTTTTTGGGGGGGGGGGGGTTGAAAATCGAAAAAAAAAAAAATTTCCGAATTTTTCTTTTCCGAAGGGGGGTGGGGTTGATTTGGATGTGTCAAAAAAGTTGAAGGAGCGAAAGCCTCGCGCCTACGGCGTTCGTCTAACGCTTATAAATCGAAAAAAAAAAATTTTTTGGAACTTTTTTTTTTGGGGGAGGGGGGGCGAAAATGAAAAAAAAAAAAATTTCCGAATTTTTTTTTTTTGACCCCCTTGGAAAAAATTTTCGGGACGCTCACTTTCGATTTTTTTTCCAAAAATCGACCTTTTTAAAAAATTCATATCTCGGCAAATATCGGAGATGGCCAAAAAATAAAAAAACGACTTTTTCGTTCGTCCTTCCTCTTGCGTTTGGTCCGGGTCCGGAGTCCCCGGATCGAAATTTGAGGGCGCTATCGGACAGAGACGGGGTACTTGTCGGGAAAAAGTCGAAAATAGCCAAACTTTGAACGGCTACAACTCGCTTATGGGGCCGAAAATCGCAAAAATAATTTTCCACATGCACCTAACCAACTTTTCTTCTAGTTTTCGAAAAAAAATACGGCGCCGCTCCATCTCTAAAGACCTTCGAGCTGTGAGGCAGAGTTGAGGTGCATGTTTGGGAAATTCGCCAGAATTCGGCCCATTTTTAATGAAATTTACACGCGAACATTGACCTAGGAAAAAATTAATATCTCTGCAGCCGATGGATATTTTTTGACGAAATTTTAGGTGAACTTGTAGGAAGGTCGCGTCTAGCTGTCCTGAAAATTCGGTCTAAAAAATCCTCCGGACTCCGGAGCAAAAAAATCCGGAATAGTACCGAAAACGGCCTTTTTGAAAAATTCATATCTCGGCAAATAACGGCGATCTCGAAAAAGTGAAACGACAAAGTTTTTCGTTTGTCCTTCCTCTTTCCATCGGTCCGGGGCCGGAGTCTCCAGAACGAAATTTGAGAGTGCAGTCGAAAGAAACGGGGGTACGTGTCGGGAAAAAGTCGCAAATTGCCAATCTTTGAACGGCCGTAGCACGCTTAGGGAGCCGAAAATCGAAAAAATAAATCCACACGGGGGTTTTTGGAAATTTCATGTAGTTTTCAAAAAAAAATACGGCGCCGTTCTATCTCTAAAGACGGCCGAGTTATAAGCCGCGGAAGGGCAGCGTGTTTTGCAATCTTAGACGACCCAAAAAACACGAAATTTTCAAATACTATTTCCGAATTAAAAAGAGCTTTCGGACCTCGTTTCTTTCACGAAACCTAAGCCCGAGGGTCTAACTTAACACTACATCGTGAATGCGCGGGTCGCGCTGCCGTTTTCGAGTCGGGAGGAGCGTAAGAAAAGTGACATTTTCGAGGGAAAACGAAAAATTTAAAGTTGGGTTAAAATTTCGTCGACTTCCGGCGGCGGCCATTAGTCTTCGAGCTCTTTCTAATTTCGCCGATTTTCAAAACCCTTCGACACGGAGGTATGGAAACGTTAATAACTCTCTTACGACTCGACGGATCGCAACGAAATATAGCCTAACAGATTTTCCCGACACGACGACATGTAAAATAAGCGGCGCTGCGCGCCGCTATTCCCCCAGAAAAAAGCCTTTGAGTACACCGTTTGTACCAACTTTGCTATGGAAATTAGAGCGAGTCTGCCTGATCAGCGTTTAATATATATGGACTAGATCGTGCAGAGCACGATCTAGGCCTGCCGGCGGCTGTCAATAACTCCTCGCCAACCCCCTGCTCGATTGTCGGGTGGGGTGGATTTTTATCTCGGGGTTTTTAGTTGAAAATCCGGGACTTGTGGTTTTGTTTTTTGAGGGTCTGCTATTTTTTTTTGAGGTTTACATAAACGAACTCCTCGCCAACCCCCTGGCGGGGGTTGGCTCGAAGGGGGGGTGGGGTGGATTCGGATGAGTCGAAAAAGTTGAAGGAGCGGGGGTTGGCTCGAAGGGGGGTGGGGTTGATTTGGATGTGTCAAAAAAGTTGAAGGAGCGAAAGCCTCGCGCCTACGGCATTCGTCTAACGCTTATAAATCGAAAAAAAAAAATTTTTTTGGAACTTTTTTTTTTGGGGGAGGGGGGGCGAAAATCGAAAAAAAAAAAAAATTCCGAATTTTTTTTTTTGACCCCCTTGGCTCGAAGGGGGGGTGGGGTGGATTCGGATGAGTCGAAAAAGTTGAAGGAGCGAAAGCCTCGCGCCTACGGCGCTCGTCTAAGGCGTAAAAATCGAAAAAAAAAATTTTTGAAATTTTTTTTTTGGGAGGGGGGCAAAAATCGAAAAAAAAAAATTTTTCCGAATTTTTTTTTTGGACCCCCTTTGGAAAAATTTTTCGGGACGCTCACTTCCAATTTTTTTTTTCGACCCCCCTTGGAAGAAATATTTGACGCCGCCCAAGGAGCGAAAAACTCGTGCCTACGGCACTCGTCTAATCGGTTTATTGCAATTTTTTTTTGAGGTTTACATAAACGAACTCCTCGCCAACCCCCTAGCGGGGGTTGGCTCGAAGGGGGGGTGGGGTTGATTTGGATGTGTCAAAAAAGTTGAAGGAGCGAAAGCCTCGCGCCTACGGCGTTCGTCTATCGCTTATAAATCGAAAAAAAAAATTATTTTAGAACTTTTTTTTTTGGGGGAGGGGGGGCGAAAATCGAAAAAAAAAAAATTTCCGAATTTTTTTTTTTTGGACCCCCTTGGGAAAAATTTTCGGGACGCTCACTTTCGATTTTTTTTCCAAAAATCGACCTTTTTAAAAAATTCATATCTCGGCAAATATCGGAGATGGCCAAAAAATAAAAAAACGACTTTTTCGTTCGTCCTTCCTCTTGCGTTTGGTCCGGGTCCGGAGTCCCCGGATCGAAATTTGAGGGCGCTATCGGACAGAGACGGGGTACGTGTCGGGAAAAAGTCGAAAATAGCCAAACTTTGAACGGCTATATCTCGCTTATGGGGCCGAAAATCGCAAAAATAATTTTCCACATGCACCTAACCAACTTTTCTTCTAGTTTTCGAAAAAAAATACGGCGCCGCTCCATCTCCAAAGACCTTCGAGCTGTGAGGCAGAGTTGAGGTGCATGTTTGGGAAATTCGCCAGAATTTGGCCCATTTTTAATGAAATTTACACGCGAACATCGACCTAGGAAAAAATTAATATCTCTGCAGCCGATGGATATTTTTCGACGAAATTTTAGGTGAACTTGTAGGAAGGTCGTGTCTAGCCGTCCTGAAAATTCGGTCGAAAGAATCCTCCGGACTCCGGAGCAAAAAAATCCGGAATAGTACCGAAAACGGCCTTTTTGAAAAATTCGCATCTCGGCAAATAACGGCGATCTCGAAAAAGTGAAACGACAAAGTTTTTCGTTTGTCTTTCCTCTTTCGATCGGTCCGGGGCCGGAGTCTCCGGAACGAAATTTGAGAGTGCAGTCGAAAGAAATGGGGGTACGTGTCGGAAAAAAGTCGCAAATTGCCAATCTTTGAACGGCCGTAGCTCGCTTAGGGAGCCGAAAATCGAAAAAATAAATCGAGACAGGGGTTTTTGGAAATTTCATGTAGTTTTTAAAAAAAAATACCGCGCCGTTCCATCTCTAAAGACGGCCGAGTTATAAGCCCCGGAAGGGCAGCGTGTTTTGCAATCTTAGCCGACCCAAAAAACACGAAATTTTCAAATACTATTTCCAAATTAAAAAGAGCTTTCGGACCCCGTTTCTTTCACGAAACCTAAGCCCAAGGGTCTAACTTAATACTACATCGTGAATGCGCGGGTCGCGCTGCCGTTTTCGAGTCGGGAGGAGCGTACGAAAAGTGACATTTTCGAGGGAAAACGAAAAATTTAAAGTTGGGTTAAAATTTCGTCGACTTCCGGCGGCGGCCATTAGTCTTCGAGCTCTTTCTAATTTCGCCGATTTTTAAAACCCTTCGACACGGAGGTATGGAAACGTTAATAACTCTCTTACGACTCGACGGATCGCAACGAAATATAGCCTAACAGATTTTCCCGACACGACGACATGTAAAATAAGCGGCGCTGCGCGCCGCTATTCCCCCAGAAAAAAGCCTTTGAGTACACCGTTTGTACCAACTTTGCTATGGAAATTAGAGCGAGTCTGCCTGATCAGCGTTTAATATATATGGAAAATGGAAAATAAAATAAAATAAAATACTGCCTTTTTCTAACAATTATTACTGAGAAATATGAAAAAATATTTTTGAGCTGCAGTTCACAAAAACAAGTTCTTAAATCACTCGCCCTAAGAAAGTTGGAGTGTTCTGGTTTTGAGTTAGATACTGAAAGTGACGAGAAAAGTAAATGTGGGAAATGTGGAAATTCAATACTGTTTCTTACAGAAAAGACGATTGATGTTTTTTCTAACATATTGCTCAATAATTACAGCAAAGTTAAAAATGACGTAACCAAAGGAAGTACTTCCTCACAAAGAAAAATTCAAAAGTTTTCTCATGAAGTTTCACAGAAATTAAAACTATAATCTCAGACAAATCATATTATACTTACTACTTACTATATGTGAGTAAACACATACTAGTCTGACTAGTCGAATCGTATTTCGTTTATACTTAGTTCTTATATTTGTTATGTTAAATGTTAATTTTGTAGATTACTTTTTATTTATATTTTTATGAAAAGCGATGTTTGCAAAAAATGTGTAGTAGAATACAAGATAATGTATTTATTTACCTACAC
Source organism: Rhagium mordax (assembly GCA_963680705.1). Classification (NCBI taxonomy): domain Eukaryota; kingdom Metazoa; phylum Arthropoda; class Insecta; order Coleoptera; family Cerambycidae; genus Rhagium; species Rhagium mordax. Next base: position 23,585,462 of record OY796662.1, read on the forward strand.
ATTACTTACGTTTTTGTATATATTATTTAGAAATATATTATATAGGTATTGTGTTATTTATTTGTTTACTTTCTGCTGTGCAATGTATTGAATTAAGTTTTAAAATGCCAATAAAAATTCTGTTTAACAATAAATATAACGTTTTGTTGGTGAATTAAGCTGTAGCAACCCCTTTTTCGTGAAAATAAGAGCGCTGCCAGTGCAAATTGCGTATAATCCAATACAGCGGTCCCGGCCACTGCTGTGACGTCACGAAACTCACATGCAGGCTCGTTAGACTATCGAAGGCTCCGGAAATAGGTATTGGAAGTCAAGTCCTTAAATAGTCTTTCAACATACAGAAATACTATAAAATTCCCGACCATGTTTTAGTACTATCATTGTTTATAAAGTATTATAGTTATTCAACCTGATTTCTAAGTATGTGCTGCCAACTTGTGAGTAATTTACATACTAGTCAGTTTCTATGACTACGTTTACAGTTTTTTTACTTTTGTTTTTAAAATATTTTATCATTAAAAAAATATACATTTCAGGATACATTTACACATTGCGGCTATTGCGCAGCCGGATGTGACGTCGAGCTCGAGAAAAATATGAACTGTCGTGTACGTGACATCGCAACTAACCTCAAAAATATGATTTGCACGTCATCAAATGACGCGTTTAGTAGAAAAAGTAATACCAGCGCACAAATATGTAAAGTCACCATTTCGATATACATTTACAAAAACATACATTTTTAAAGATTTTCACATTAAGCTGCTTTTATCAAAATCTGTGCTTGGTTCCTGTACTATCAATTAAAATCTTGTTCAGTGCATTACTAATGAAGTTTTGATTGCCGTAATTTAATAAAATAAAATGATTTTTGTTGGCTGGAAATCCAACCTATAATTAGCAGTTTATTTTAAATATAATCTATAATATTGAAACTTTATTGAGATAATTTTTATATGTTATAATCATATTATAATGGATTCAAGCTGAAACTACAAAAATTAAAATCGAAAATAAATTTAAAAAAACTCTAAATTTGAGGTTATGTCAGTCCGTAGCCATCGTGAATTGCGAAGGCTACGGTCAGTCCTATATGCTGGATCATGTGCATCATACATGATCCATTTGACGGCTTTAGGGCTATTGTAATAAATTTAAACGTTCGGTGATTGATTATTTTTACATAAAGGCTGATTAAAAGATGAAATAATAAAAAACTAGATTTAAAATATCATGTTCCTACACTTACTTGCCATTCCTCAAATTTATTTTGTCTTTTCTGTAGAAATATCTTATATTGATACCTTTTTTACTTTTACTATGATTTTTACACATAGCTACAGCACTATTCGTGATTTTTATAGTCGCGAAATTGCGAAAAGCGAAATGTGAGACGTGTTGCTATTGGTCAATTCCAAATTTTAATGTAAAATGAACCAATAGCAACACGTTTCGCATTTCGCTTTTCACAATTTCGCGACTATGAAAATCAGGCTTTACAACTACCCTCAAAAATATGCACTTTTTAAAATTTTTGTATATTATGTCATTTTTATCAAAATTTCTGCTTGTTTCCTGTACTATCATCTAAAATCTTGTTCGATGCATTACTAATGAAGTTTTAATTGTCCTAATCTAATGAAATAGGATGCTCTTTGTTGACTGGAAATCCAACCTATAAATAGCAATTCATTTTTAATAATCTACGTAGGTACAATATTGAAACTTTATATATCTACTGTCTTATTAGAGAGTTTTTAAATGTTATTATGAATCCAAGCTGAAGCTACAAAATTATAATTAAAGTAAAAATAAATTTACAAAAACTAAACATTTTAGGTTATGTTAGTCATATGATGTATAAATGATTCATTTTAGAACAAAAAATCCAATAGTTTAATAAAAATAGAAAACTGACAAACTGTCAAAAGTTATTAATATACAGTCAAGTTTCAATCTATGACTTTAGTTCCTCGTCGAATGTCATGTGACGTAGATGCACCGGATGTACGAAATTCGTGCATGCGTCGTAGCATTGTTTATAATAAACAATGGTCGTAACGTAAACGACACCGGGGGCTACGGTCGTAATAATGGGCACACATCATCCAGCACGCCATCTACCAATGATCCACCGGTACTAACAAGAGGTTGAATAACTATATACTTTATAAACAATGGTACTATATATTATTCGCGAAAATCACAAAGGGTGCGACATCTCTTATGTAAATATGCAACCAGTATAGTGAGGAAAACAAATATTTGACGTTTTAGATTACGCGGTAATGTTATCCGACAAATAGTAAGGGTTCATATTTGAAAGCCTAAAACTGTTTAATAACATCAATTAAAGTTGTGAAATTAATAGCAAATGCAAAAGATTCTGTTTAGTGCCTCAGTGGCCTCAGTGCAGTACTTACAGCTCAAAAGTAGTGTCTGCATGCACTGGTTTCCGAAAGACGCAAATACTTCTAATAATTGGAAAAAGGCTTTAAAAATTGCCATACCAATCACCAATTTGTATGTGTGTATGTAGCCAACATTTTATTCTTGATGATTCTTTCATTATAGTAAGTATTATATGCATATCAAATTACCTATATCTTTATTTTATTTTATTTTATTTTCAGCTACCTGATATTTTAAATAGCGACAAACAGACCAAAAAGTTGTTGTATTTCACTGGAGTTGACCTTGATGTGATAAAGTGTTGTGAACAATGCCTTATAAAAACATTAGAAAATATAAAAATCAGCAAATTGAAATTTTGTTTGTCTATGCTTTGACAGCTTTTTTAATCACACTTCTTTTCAGGATGGCAAGACTTTAGGACTCCTTCACACTTGGATTCCTTGAATGGCATTCCGGAATCTGATTCCAGAAACGCGCTGAAACTTTCCATACATTTAAATAGAGTCTGTTCACACAGAGATTCCGTAGAATGCATCTATGTATATGCATTGTACGGAATCTCTGTGTGACTTTATTTAAATGTATAGAAAGTTTCAGCGCGCTTCTGGAATCGGATTCCGGAATGCGATTCAAGGAATCCAAGTGTAAAGGAGTCCTTAGAAATTGGTTCAACTTCATACATCATTTTCAAAGCTTCTTCTTCCTTACCCCATGCCTGCGTTACATCTGTGCAACTTAGCTCCTCTAATTCCTCATCAATCCTCATAACTAATATGTATTTTCAGAATAATATTAAATAATAAGTATAATAAATACAAAAACTACTGAATGATTTTATAATTTAACAAATCTTGCCGGTTTATGTAAATGAGCGTGGAGATTATATGCTTACAATACCCAGATTGACCTGCTTTGGAGCTGCATACGCATTGTTATTTATTGGGCTCATCTTGTATACATATTTTTATTTCATGAGGTGGAGAATTTAATGCAGATGTTTGCAAACACAGGGCAAATATTTGTTGCTTGATGACATCTTCAACCTGGCAGAGAATGATATGACCAGCTTTAAATACGGCTTCGCCTTCTTTCATGGGTCTACTTTTGGTTCCAAACATAACCAAAAATGTCGCTCAATTCTACTATAACTTTCGACATGTCGGAAAACCTTTCTCATAAATGGTTATTTATACGAAAATAATACACTTCAGGGATAAATGTTGAGATAACGAAATCTCCGATTTTCGGAATTTGTTTGCTTTTAACATACGTAGTTTGTCTCCTGAACAATAATATCTAAAAAAAAATCGCCGCTCGTCAACAGTTTTCGAGATATTTGGCCCCAAAGTCTCTGAAAGTCGTATTTCTCCACTGCCATAATCACTTATTTTCACCAAATTTTTCATTTTATGCTTATGAACACCTCTAATACAGACTTATTTAAACACTTTTAAATAGTTTCAACACATTTATTCCAATCAATAACTATTTTTTGAACCTTCTTATAACTTACTTAATCGTTTAACACAAAATCGGCATTGTAAAAGATATAAATTGAACTGGAATAAAATTTTATATTATGCTTTCAAGTGTTGTTTAATTGTACAGATTATGGGCCCAGAACAGTGTGTATCTGTTTAAGCTGGAAAAATAGTTTTGTGTTGATTGAAATACTTACTCTTGGTAAATATAGAGGAAAAGAAGAATGGCGACGGCAACAACAACAATACAAGTTGCAAATCTAAAACCGTTCGATGGTACAGGATTCACGAACTGGGAATTTAGACTAAAACTAGTCCTGGAACAGAACAATGCTCTGAAAGCAATAGAGGAAGGAATTAGCGTGTCAAGAGCACAAGAAGCAGAGTTTAAGAAGATAGATATTAAAGCAAGAAATATTATGGTACAATGGTTGGCTGACAATGTGCTAGAAATTGTGAAGGACAAAAAGACAGCCAGAGAAATGTACAGTAGTCTATGTACCACATATAAAAGGAAAGGTCTTGCTATTCAAGTTGATCTACAACGGAAATTACGTAGTATGAAATATGGGAAAGGACAATTGAGTGACTTTATTAGTGAATTTGAAAAGACAGTTACAGAGTTGAGAAGTAGTGGCGGAGTAGTTATCTCACAACTACTAGCATCAATGCCAGAAACTTATCAGTCGATAACTACTACGATTGATGTTATATTTGCTCAAGATCCAACAGGCATCAACTACCAGTTTGTTAAAAATAGACTCCTTCAAGAAGAATCGCGTCAAAACGGTGAATTAAAATATAACAGTGAGTCTGTGGCATTTACGGCAAGACGTGGATATTTTAACAGATATAGAAATAGTGGAAGATTTCAGAAATCGGAGAGACAAGGTTATAAATACAACAGTGGTAGTACTGGAAGCCAAGATAATGGTAACACGGGAAGTGGACAATTTCGTTATAATTGCTACAATTGTGGAAAACGTGGACATAAAAGAAGCGAGTGTCGTGAAAGGCATAGAAGAGCAAATGTTGCGGAGAATGAGGAGAATGAAGAGGAAATAGCATTCATTACCAAAGAAATAGAGCATGAACCTGAAAGTATATTTCTGAACACACCATCAAATGCGAATGTTGGCAACATTGATAAACCCCAAATGTCAAATGCGGCAAATGTCAAATTTCTGGAATGTTGGGATGTCAAAAACGAAATTGTATTTATTATTGACTCAGGAGCCACGAATCATTTAATCACAAAAAGAACAGGACAATAGCTTTGTTCGCGGAGCTCATCCCTGATCAATCCGCGACAAATGCGCAAGCGCACTGGCATTTTTAGCGTTCGCGGTGTAAGATATCAGCAACATTGGACTAAGTGTCGCTCGTTCGCGGAGCCTTCGGGACCTGTTCCGAACTAATCAATGACAAGTCAGAACGATCCGAGGATTTTAGCATGTACTAGCTGTCAGACTTGCGTATTGTTAATTTTTCAGTTGTTTGAAGTAAAGTATGCGTTCTGTGGTTTGAAGTTTCTTTTAGGTTATATGTGATTCTGGATTCTCCGAAGTTGTTAATTTAAATATTTATTCTGTGGTTCCCGTGAATTTTCGAAACGAAAAGTAAGTTAAAAAATATTTGTTTTGTTACTTGCATTGCTAATTTGTTTGCTTATTTTATAGATGAATGATCATCTATCATCAAGTGATGAAGAATTGGAAAATATTATTGATTTAATTGAAGTTCCTAAAAATATTGGCTATTTTGAAGAAAACGTTCCTATGTATGATGAGCAGCAATTTAAGGAGCATTTTCGAGTTGACAAACAGATTGTTGCTGATTTAGCAGAGCGATTTAGGAATTCCGAATACTACAATTATCAGGAAGGAGATTCCCCAAAAATTTCGGCATTAAAGGCCATGACAGTATTTCTGTGGTTTGCTGGAAATTAAGCTTCCAGTTTTCGTGATGTAGCTGACAGATTCGGGATAACAAAAAGCTCATTATTTAAGATTATTAGAAGAGTTACATATTTCTTGAGCAACATGTCTAGGGAAATAATTCGATGGCCTACAGCTAATGAAAAAATACAGATTGAAAGACATTTTCAAGAAAATAATTTTCCGGGTATCATAGGAATTATCGATGGGACACACGTAAGGACTGACAAACCAGCCGAAGATTCAGATTCGTATTTAAATCGTAAACATTATTTCTCCATTCAGGTAAGTAAGACATTTTGCATATAACCAACTACTCACATGTTTTTAAGTTGTAAAGTATTTTTGTAATTTAACTGTTGTTTGTAACAATCAGGACCCTTATTATTGAAAAAGATTGGATTATTGGAAATCTTAAGACTAGATAAATAACTATAAAGAATTTTAATTTAGATCATATGTCTGTATATCTTAAAAGAAATATGATTACGCTCTATATATACATATACATATTTGTACATTTTTAATGGATTACTTCAAGCAATATAAAAATTAATATTGTTTTATCATTGCAGGCTCAAGTTGTTTGTGATCACCAACGAAGAATCCGAGATATCTTCGTGGGATATCCAGGTTCAGTCCACGATAGTAGAGTGTTAATAAATTCGCCATTATACCAAACATTGCCAGAAAAATGTCAAGATTTCCACATTCTTGGACACAGTGGTTACCCGTGTCTAAGAAATTTGCTGACACCTTTTCAAGATAGGGGTCAATTAACAAGACGACAAAGAAATTATAATTATCTTTTGTCGAAAAACCGATACATTATAGAACATACTTTTGGTCTGATGAAACAAAAATTTAGGCAGCTCTACCATTTCAAATTAAAAAAAATTAGAGACATTGTACACTTTATAAGAGCGTGTGCCGTTTTGCACAACATTGCGTTAAATGATGATTTTGTCTTTGAAGCATATGAACCTCAACAAAATGAACAGGAAGTTAATGAGCAGGAGAGAGCAGAAGCACTTGAAATTGAAGATGTGAATGGTATTAATATGAGAAATATTGTAATGAATAACTTACCATTTGTATTGTAATAATTTGCGTCTAATAAATTTTTCCCAAAACTTTTTTGCATACTTACTTCTTCATTTTATTTTCTTGGGTATTTTAGTGCTGCTGATATGCATAAAATGTGTGATATATTTATATCAATATTACTAATATTTACTTAAAAACATTTTTTTATATTTTTTAACTGGACACTTCCTCGTTGAGAAATAAAATAAAAGTTACTGTAAAAATTAATTAACTGGTAAGTATCTATCAACTTTATCTATATAAATTTTACAAAATACATTTTTAAATAAAGTAAAAAGACTGCATAACATATTCACGAACAAACGTATACCATACTTTCTTCTATTTGTGCCATTTTTTAACAGTTAAATAAATAATAGGTCCTTGGATAATACCAGAGACATAACCAAAGAATTCTGAACTGAACAAAACAGAAAACAGCTGACTGACGATTAGTGCGGTTCTGCAGTTAAAACACGTTCGCGGAGATTTGTCAATTCTTGATCGGTTCCGAATCGCGCATGCGTACCATGGGTCGTGATTATTTACCCCGTACTGATACGGAACTAGTCATGGAGCGGCTCCGCGAACAAAGCTAATATCTGATGGAAACAAAGGAAGTAAACCTAAAAATTAACGTTGCAAAACAGGGTGAAACAATAACGGCAAGAAAAAGTGGAAATTTGTATGTTAAAAATAAGCAAGGTGATTTTAAGATAAAAGATGTACTACAATGTGATGATCTGGAATATAACCTTATGTCAGTGAATAAAATAGAAAGTGAAGGATTTAGAATATTATTTGAAGCAGGAAAGGTAAAAATTTTAAACAAAAACTCAAAGACAATTATAGAAGGGGAATTAAAAGGAAACCTATATATCATAACTGTACAGCTAAGACAGTTTCAAGCATACGCAACCATAAATAAGAATCTCATGCATAAAAGAATGGGTCATTCATCTATTTACCCATCATTGATATTATGCGAAGTATGTTTGAAAGGTAAACAAACACGATTATCGTTTAAAAATACACCTTATGAAAAGAAAGCTAAAAGGTTATTGGAAATTGTGTCGACTGATGTTGCAGGTCCGTTCTCACCTATTACACATGATGGTTATGAATATTATGTATCATTTATTGATCACTATTCACATTTTGCCCAGATATACTTATTGAAAGAAAAAAGTGAGGTGTATGAAAAATTCGTTGAATACGAAGCATTGGTAACAGTTTGGAATAAAAATTTCAAACCTCCGTTGTGATAATGGTGGAGAGTACAGTTCCAAGGAATTTAAGAATTTTTGTAAGAGAGAAGGACAGATACATTATACAATCCCAAGAAACCCGGAGCAGAATGGGATAAGTGAAAGATTTAATAGGACAGTTTTAAATATGACTCGATGTCTACTTATCAATTCGCAACTTGAAAAATCACTCTGGGGAGAAGCCCTAAGGACAGCAACTTACATAATCAATCGGTTACCAACAACTTGTTTAAAAGATGGGAGAATTTTTGGGAGTATAGGTTATGTACATATCCCAAAAGAAATTAGAGGAAAATTAGATGAACGAAGTAAATCAATGATAATGGTTGGATATACTAATAATGGATATAGAATGTGGGACTCAAATAAAAATATCATAACATGTCAACGAAATGTAATTTTTGATGAAGTTGAAAAACCAGTAGTTATTGAAATTGAAAATTTCACAAATGAACCGGAGAATAGTGAAGAAAAAGATAAAGATGATAAATCAGATGAAAACAATGATGTAGATGTGAATGAGGAATATCAGGAAGATGAAGATAGATTAAGAATAAGGAAGTTACCAAAGCGATTTGAAGATTATGATATGAATTTTATGGCGGCTTTGGCCACTGGGTTTTTACCATCAGAAAACCCAACAACATATGCTGAAGCTATAAAGGAAGATGATTGGAAAAGGGCCATAGAACAAGAAATCAACATACTTAAAAAAAATAAAACTTGGGATCTAGTATCAATACCAGAAAACGAAAATATTATTGATTCAAGGTGGGTCTTTACACAAAAATATGGAAAGGGTGTATCAATTAAGAAGGCTAGATTGGTCGCACGTGGATTTCAACAAGGAAATTTTGACAAAGAAGAAATCTACACCCCAATCGCAAGGATGTTTACACTTCGTGTGTTGTTGACATTTGTTATTGAGAAAAATTTACATATAGGTCAAATGGACGTTAAGTCAGCTTTTTTGTACATTGTACAATGTTTACAAAGTCGTTACCTATTGTTAAATTTGAAAGTTTTCGGAATGATTTAAATATTTGCAGGATTGGAGGGGAGTGTTGAAGTTGGCAATCATGCTTATTTAAATATTAGTACCTTTTAGTAGTTTTAGTTTTATATAGTTTACTAGTTAGTTACTATGGAGAACTGATTTTGTTTCTCGTTGTTGTTGATAATAATAATTTGATATTATGTACGCCAGTCATCTTAAACAAAAAAAAGGCAAAGTTCGCAAAAAATCCGGTAGTTATGAGTTTTTGATATGTTGTTAGGATTCATATCAGCTGTATAAAACCAAGTTTGCAGCTTCGAAAAACTTGTGCTCGCTGCGTGGTGGGGGAAAAACCACGGCATTTTTTGACTTTTTTTAGTTTTTGGGTTATAACTTGTAAATAATGGATCCTACGTAAAAAAGTAATCTTAGCTTTTTTCAATCCGATAAAATTTCCTTCATTTAGAGACTAAAGTGCAGCTTTGTACGACCAATAGGTTTTGAGATACAGGACTTCAAAAACTTGATTTTTTTTCTTTACAGCAAAACATCAACTGTACAAGGTGTTTCCAAATTGACTACCATAAATTTAAGAGCTTGTAGAGAACGTTAAAATAAAACTAAAACCTCTATACAGTTTCGTCGAAAAACGCTTCGTTTTCAAAATACAGGGTGTTATAGCGTCGACTGGCAGATCAGTTATTTAGCTATATCTCTAAAGAGAGTAGGCAGAGGAATCTAAATTTTTGTGAGCGAGTGTTACTTAAGACTACCGATGACTGTATAATATTTTAAATCTGATACCACCATTCAGTGGCGTAGAAAAAGGGGTAGCATAACACTTATTTGTTAATAAAAAATGTGCTGTCAGATGTTTTGAAAATATCGTCTCATTTTTAAATTCCCCAATCAAAATGTTATAATAAAGATGCTCTTATTAAATATCTTCAGAGGCGTTCGTTTTCGAGATATTCACGGTTTTATGTGGTACCTACTTAATTTGCGAAAAACATTAAAAAGGGGCAATCATCACAAGGCAGATAAAAACAAAAACAAATGCAACTCAAACCTGCTTAACTGTCAAGAAATTACATTTTAATCTCAACGATGCACTTAACAAATTCATATTGAAAATTTTTTTTTTTATTATTAATCGTTCAGTAGCAATATTTTATAAAAAGTACTAAAATGGTAAATTACACATGTGCGGAAGTTTTTATTTATCTTGTACATTATTAAAATATTCTACCTTTGCTTTGCTATTTTATTGACTAAGGACATTAAAAATGTTTTATTAAACACGAGTATTGCCACATAAAACCGAGAATATCTCGAAAACGAACGCCTCTGGAGATATTTAATAAGAGCATCTTTATTATAGCATTTTGATAGGGGAATCTGAAAATGAGACGATATTTTCAAAACATCTGACAGAAATTTTTTTTTTAACAAAAAAGTGTTAGGCTACCCCTTTTTCTACGCCACTGAATGGTGGTATCAGATTTAAAATATACAGTCATCGGTAGTCTTAAGGAAAAAGAAAAAAAATAGTCCACTTACCTAATCATTTTAGAGCATGCATTTAAATATAAAAATGAATTTATCTCGAAAACGGTGCCTCCGATCGAAGTTGCACAAGAGGGCATTTCCTTTGTCAAAAACTCTGACAATTCATAATTTGAAGTCAAAACTCAAAAAAATTTACAAATAAAAAAGTTGCGGTAATTTTTACCCCCCCCCCCCCCCCCTACAGCTTGACCCACCCTTGGTAAAAATTTTGAAATGATATTTGAGATAATAAATAAAAACCGTCTTCAGGGGCCCACATTTAGGGGCCTGTAGCTCCCTTAGGAAGCATTTTCGGGGCCATGTTTGTAGGAACTTTTTGTCTTATTTTTCATCGAGGAATACGCGGGTAATATGATGACCACTAATTTCGGACCACCCTGTATATCTTCAACTTATTTTGCACATTAGAGCAAATCAAAGCAATTTCTTGCCATCTAAATATTTGATATTTATTTTAATACTTTTTTATGCGGGCAATAATATTCTAGTAAGAACTATTTAAGTTTTCGATGTCTGTTCTTTTATTTATACTATTTTGGTTCTTCTTTATACAAATCATTTCTTGAAACATTCGCTTCTTGTAATTGTTATTTTTTGCAATTATTTTAGCATTACCAAATGCAAAAGTGTGGCCCTTTTCAATAAAATGTTCAACCAGTTGAGTTGGATTTTTTTTTGTATGAAAATTTCTGCAGTCAGCTTTACGTTCAGATAATCATTTTTTAAATATCTTCCCGTAGTACCTATGTATACTCCATTACATTCTGAACATGGAATCTCGTATATGACATTAGACTCTAGTTCTTTTTGGGTTTTATCTTTTAATTTAGTAAAAAACTTTTTTCCAATAGTGTTCTCACTTTTATACGTAATAGTCGTATCGCTTTTTTTTTATTCGATTAAGCTTCTCCGACAGGTTTCTTACATAAGGAAGTTTGTAATATAATTTGTTGTTGTTTTCTTGAACTTCATTAGGATTATTCTGGTTGTTGTTATTAAGAGTTTTATTAATTAAACTTAGTGGGTAATTATTTCTGTGTAAGAAGTTCTTTATCATAATTTTATTTTTTTGATAGAATCTGTCATGTGATAATCTTTCGACTCTATATTTTAAGTTATTTATAATATTGATTTTATGTTTGAAAGTATGTTCTGAATGAAAATTAAGAAACCTTTCAGAGAACGTAGACTTGTGGAACCAATTCGTAATGGGAACACTATTGTTGTCTTTGATTATCTCTATGTCCAAAAATTGTATTTTATTGTTACTTTCCTTTTCGATGGTGAACTGTATTTTTGGGTGGAAACCATTTAACACATTTAACAGTTCTTCACACTTATCTTTTGGTACTGCTGTAACAAAGTCATCGACATACCTTTTGAAAAAGGGTACTTCGAAAGATAGTTTTGATAAGCATGTGTTTTGAAGTTCTGACATGACTATATCCGAACAAACCGGAGACATGCAATTTCCCAAACCAAGACCATATATTTGTGAATAAAATTGACCATTATATATGAAATAATTATTGTCTATGCAAAAAGTAAACAGGTAAACAAAGTAATCTAATGGCATGGAAGTGTGACTTTCAATACGGGACCATCTCTTTTTTATTATTTCTATGGTTAGGTCCGTTGGTATGTTTGTGAAGAGTGAATACCAAAATATAGTTATCGGGTAAAATTACATTTTTTAGTTGTTCTACCAAAACGAAAGAATTTTTTACATATGTTTCATCTTTCTCAAAGCATTTTTTAATAGATCAGAAATGAATTTCGTCATATTATATAGGGGGGGCCCAACAAAAGAAACGATTGGTCTAAGCGGGGTATTTCCTTTATGTATTTTGTGTAGAAAATACATTTTTGGAAAAACTCCTTCTTTAGTTTTTAATTTTTTGCTCAAATGTTGATCTATGTAGTTGTTTTTTAACATATCATCTACTATTTTGTTATGTTTATTCTGAATTTTTACTGTAGGATCTTTTTTTAATTTTTTGTAAGTAGTAATATCATTTAACAAAGCTACAGCTTTCTCTTCATATTCGGTCCTATTTAGAATTACTGTTGTGTTGCCTTTATCAGCTTTGGTATTAGAAATATTTTTATTATTTTCTTTCATAAACTTGAAAGTATCCATTATATCTTTTGACATTTGTCTGTCATTAGAATTAATATTTTGGTTTATAGCTATTAACATATCTAGGAATGTTATGACTATCATAACTGCCGCAGATGTCGATTTGAAATCCGAGCTCGTAGAGCGAGGATTTTAAGACATCTAAGGCTGTTATGATTCATAACATCCGTGATTTGTTCAATAGTTTATCGGTTTCAGAAAATAAAGACATTATTAATAGATATTACCTTTTGATATTCTCTTATTAATAACGTTTTCACTTCATTACTTGGTCAAGTCTGTATGGGTTGATTTGTCGCCATGGTTATAGTTATATATTGTTTGTTTTTATTTGTTATCTTTTTTCATATTACATAAATGTTTACATTTTTAATGTCACAACGGCTACATAAAAATGGACCTTGGATTGCCTGAAAATACATTTCAGTTGAATTTCAGTATTTAATTATTATTGTTTGGAGTTTTCTGTCTGTTTGTATTAATAAATAGCCCTATAGTTTCATTATTTATTATTTCATCTGTTGACAGTTATTGACAGATCTGTATTGTAATATTACCGTACAAGCAATAAATATAACTGTACAACTTTAGTTATGACTTATTTACCAGCCTACTTTTGCATATGTAAACAAAGGATTAATATCCTGAAACTGATAAAATTGTTTAAATAATTTGTAATTATATTGATACTGTTATTACGTGTTTAATTTTTTTCATCTTCGTCATTTAACTGGTCAACAATAAATTCTACATCTATCAACATTTGTTCAATTGGTACGTTACTTTTGGTATATGGCATATTGAATTTGTCACCTAAACTAAGAATATACTGTACATTATTTACCAAAATAGCATAAATAAAAGAACAGACATCGAAAACTTAAATAGTTCTTACTATAATATTATTGCCCGCATAAAAAAGTATTAAAATAAATATTAAATATTTAGATGGCAAAATATTAATACATTAGAGCTAGCTCGATCGCCAAATGAGTTGTATCTGTCCGTATAGTATACATGTCTATTTTGTGTGTTTTCTTTTTATGTTGTTTCTGTGCAATGAATGCATCAATAAATCACCTACCTAGTATGTCCGGTGGATATTCTAAATTATTGACAAACAAGATTTTAATTTAAACGTAAGTTTTCTGTCATATTTTGTTTTTTAAATGCTTTTCCTATATATAAAAAATCCGTTTTGGTTTTTAATTTACTTTAAATTGAAAATGCCTACTTAATGTTTTTTTTATCCATATACAATATTGTAAATAACTTGTTTTTTTAATGTGTTTAATTGTGTAATTTATTTTTAATTATTAACGTTTCGTTTGTGTTTTTTTAAAAAAAAATCTCATTATATCTAATATTACTTTTTAGTGTCCTGAGGAAGTCAATATATTTGACGAAACGTCGACAAGTTTGAGAAAAGAAATTTTGTTTTAATTTTTATGATCCCATCACCCACTAAAAAAAAATTATTATATTTTAATATTTTATACCTTTTGTTCGTTCTGACTAGTCTGATAAGTTAATGCTTGTATTTGTATCAACTTTTATGATGAATAAATTCTATCTATCTATCTATCTATCTATCTATAAACAATAGAGGACCCAGTACAGTTCCCTGTGGTACACCAAACTTAACTTCTTTCTTACTAGATATGTGTTCTCCTATCTTAGTTTGTTGATAACGGTTTGATAAATAATTATCTACCCACTTATTTGCATTTTCCACTATTCCATATTTTGCTAATTTTGATGTTAATTTTTTCCGATCTATGGTCTCAAAGGCCCTCTTGAAGTCTATAAAAACAGTTAGTACAGTTTTTCCTTGATCTAATAATTCCTTCCACTTTGACACAACTAATTGGATTGAAGAATCACACGAAATCCTGATTGATTTGGAATTAAAATGTTATTTACTTTCACATGATCTTTTATAAAAACCTCCATAATTTTTTCACTTATCGGTAGCATATTAATTGGACGATGTTCCTCACATTTATTTGTGTTGATAACTTTAGGCACTGGTACTACCAAAGATCCTTTCCACTTATTAGGTACTTTTCCCTCATCGATAGACTTCGATGGACTAATAATATTTCTTAATTCTTTGTTTATTACTGGCATACCAAATTTTATAATTTTTTTGTCTATACCATCTATTGAGTTGTCTTTCCTTAAAGTTCTTATTATATTTTTAATATCATTTTCGGTGATGTGTCTAAAGTTAGCTAATTGTAAGTTCATTTCCCCAATTTCTAATTGGTTTGCGATATCTGTTCTATCTTGCTTTTTATTTTTTACTATATCATCAATACTTGTTACAAAGTACTCATTGAATTACTCTGCTATCTGCTCTTCATCAGTGATCAATGAATTTTCAAAGTATATTTTACTGATAGTATTATTGTTGCCATTACTTCCTAAAACTACTTTTATAGCCTTCCACATGTTTATGTATTGGGAAAAAAATATTAATAATAAAAAAAATAATAATAAACAATAAATAAATAAATAAATAAATAAAAAAATAAAATAAAAAATAAATAAGACATTAAAACAGAAAAAGCATTAAAACAAACCAGGTTTACATAGTTAAACAAGAAAACAAAAAGAAAATAACGAGGAAAATAATAATAGTAATTGTAATAAAAAATAAAATAATAATAATAAAAAAAAAAAAAAAAAAAAAAAAAAAAAAAAAAAAAAACACTGAGAAAATATAATAATTAGTAATGTTTTAGATATTATATAAATAGTTAATAGTGATAAGTTTGTTACAAAATTAAAATTATATTTTTAAATTATACCTCTAGTAGTAACCATGTAAAAATTCGTAGTTGTAATTGCGTATGTAAACTTACTATATTCCACTTTTTATTAATCTTATTAAGACAATTATCCTAGTTAACTAACAAACGTCT
Source organism: Rhagium mordax (assembly GCA_963680705.1). Taxonomy (NCBI): domain Eukaryota; kingdom Metazoa; phylum Arthropoda; class Insecta; order Coleoptera; family Cerambycidae; genus Rhagium; species Rhagium mordax. Next base: position 23,601,282 of record OY796662.1, read on the forward strand.
GGCTAGTTGGTTTAAAACCAGTGCCATACAACATATAACACACACACACATAGCCTTCCACAATGCCTTACTGCTATTTTTATTATTAAATTTTCATAATAGAGTTTCTTTTTCCTACGAATTGTTGTAGTCACTAAATTTCTTATTCCCTGTATAATGACCATCTTTCTTCTGTGCTTTGTAACCTTCTTCATCGAACCATTTGTTCATTTATGTATGACTGATGGTCGAGATGGTAGAGTACCTGACTCTCACCCAAAAGTCCCGGGTTCGAATCCCGGTCGTGGCAATGGAAAATACTGTGAGAGGGATTTTTCCATTATACACGGATATTGGATGTGTGTCCCTTGTCTTTAAATGTGTAGCCCCCTCCCGCACAAGGCTCAGCCTTCTGGGATAAAGGGGGTCGTAATTACATGTGGTGTATTTATTTATTTATTTATTGAATTACTACATTGTTATAGGAGCTATTCCATCAATAGCTGATCATATATTTTTATTAAATACATCCAACATATGATCAATCTCTCCATTCGACCATTTTTTTCCACCCAATATATCCACAATATTTGTTTCATTTACCTTTTTAAGATCCCTAATTTCATGTTTCTTTATTCACGTTACTCATTTGTCTACTCTTTGACACCGATATGCTTATTATATCATGATCTGTAATTTTAGGTGTTCTTCTAACCTCTACTTGCGCTTCCTTATCATTTGTAAACACTAAATCAATGAATGTTTTTGAAATTTCCGTTATACGAGTGTAATCTTTAACTTATTGCCTCCATCCAACATTTTTCATTTGCCTAATTAGTTTATCCTCATAAAATAAACTAATGCCTATGTTAATATTTAGATCTCCCATTATATATATGTTCTCATTATTTAATACTTAAATATCTTCCACAATCCTTTTCAAATGATTGTGGAAGATTCAGCTACACTAGAACTAGGAGATCTGTACACAATAACAACAAGATCTTTTTTAACTGCAATTGCTAAAAGCCATAATACTTTATCTATAGATATATTAAGTTTAACTTCGTAGTTAACGTAGTCTTTTACATAACATATAACCGCACCAGTATATCTATTATCTGAATTACATCCTACATGACTATAACCCTTTATTTGTATCTCAGAATCCATTATGTCAGATGTTATACGTGCCTCTGAAAATGCTAGTATTTCTATATTATTGTTTTCTACATAGTTTTTAATTTCGTCAATATGGGCCAATAAACTTTGGGCATTTAAACATATTATATTTAATTGCTATATGTTGTAATTGGCTCTATTTCTTTACGATTATCCCGTATTGTTCGATTATTTGACTTCACTAGAATAATAAATAAATAATAAATACACCACATGTAATTACGACCCCCTTTATCCCAGAAGGCTGAGCCTTGTGCGGGAGGGGGCTACACATTTAAAGACAAGGGACACACATCCAATATCCGTGTATAATGGAAAAATCCCTCTCACAGTATTTTCCATTGCCACGACCTGGATTCGAACCCGGGACTTTTGGATGAGAATATATCTATACTAATGATGTCATTATCCTTGGTGATTTTAATATAACATATTATGCATCCTTCCTCGATAATACAGATATTGATGTTAAAACCTCCATCTTAAATGACTTTTTAAACATTCTAAATTTATCACAGTTTAACTTGGTACGGAATGTCAATAACAGATTATTAGATCTTGTTCTGTATAATAATACATGTATAGGTGATAAATCAGATGATCCCATCGTCAAGGAAGATATTCAGCATCCACCTCTTAGTATTTCAGCGACAGTAAACCTCAGTCATAATTTAAAAAATAATTTTCCTCAAAAATTTTCTGATACGTACAATTTCAGACAGGCTAACTTTCCCTTATTATACGAGATGCTTCAGCACGTAAATTGGACTACTCTTGCCACATATTGTGACACTGACTTATCACTTGCCCATTTTTATGAACTACTGACCAGCGTATTAGATGCGAGCGTACCAAAGTCTAAAATAACGAACAAGAAAAAATATCCACCCTGGTTCAATTTTAACATTATAAAAAAAATAAAACTCAAGGAGAAACTGTGGCGTAATTATAATGAAACTAAATATAATCTTGCTTACACCGAGTTTAAAATATTGCGTGCTGAAATAAAAAGAGATATAAATGCTGAGTATCAGAATTTTGTGAAAACTGCTGAAAACAATATCAAAACTGACCCCAAGAAATTTTGGAATTAAGTATGTGAAAAACAAAAGAGGATCAACCAACATATCAAACACCATGGTATATAATAACAAGGAATTGCATAATCCGCCAGATGTATTAAATGGTTTTGCAGATTTTTTTGGTAAGTCTTTTTCTCGGCCATCCGATAACGGTCATTCTAGTGATTTCAATTATTCCAATAATAACATTCATATAAATATTGATTTTTTCACGGACGCTGAAGTTCTATGTGCATTAAAACAAATGAAGCCTAAAATGACAATGGGCCCTGACAATATTCCGGCATTTCTGTTAAAAGACTGTGCATGCCTACTTGCTGCTCCCCTTACAACTCTGTATAATTTATGCGTTCGTACCAGCACTTTTCCGGAATTATGGAAGTACTCTAGTATGTCCAATTTTTAAAAAAAGGGTGATAAAGGAGCGATTGAGAATTTCCGTCCGGTCACGATAATTTGCAATTTTGCCAAAGCATTTGAAATATTGTTATACAATTCCATTTATTTTAATGTACAACATAGACAAATATCTGTGTCTCAGCATGGTTTTATAAAAGGCCGATCTACCACAACAAACCTTGTCTGCGTCACTCAATTTATAGCCGAATCTATTGACTCTGGTATACAGACAGATGTCATATACCGTGTGTGTAATGAATCATTAGATATATGACAACACTGGCTACCGCGAGATCCGACACAGAGCGAGACAGAGCGCTATCCTGTGATCGTACCGTACAAAGCATTTACGGCGCATTGTTGTCGCTCCGCAACTCATCCTATGCATTTATATATCTAACGATTCGTTAAACACAGTGTATACGGATCTTACTAAAGCTTTTGATAGGCTTGATCATCATATTCTACTTAATAAAGTACAAAGTTTTGGTTTTTCTGATTCACTACTATTACTCTTTAAATCATACCTATCAAATCGTTCCCAATTTGTAGCTTCTAACGGATTTCAATCTGCTAACTACGTTGCTTCGTCTGGTGTCCCATAAGGATCTATTCTTGGTCCTTTATTATTTATAATGTTTATCAACGACATTACCACAATTTTAGATGTTAATTGTCTACTTTATGCGGATGATGTGAAACTATTTTATACCGTCGAATGCTATGAAGACTGTCTGCACCTTCAAACTGTCAGATTGGTGCATTTCAAACAACCTTTCCTTAAATATCTCCAAGTGTCAAGTAATGTCCTTTTCCACAAAAAATTCTTTAGTAATGTTTGATTATCAGCTAGGAAATACGACTTTGGCAAGACCTGAGACATTTCGCGACCTCGGTGTTATCTTCGATAGAAAACTTTCCTTCACTAATCACACACTAATTCACAAGCATCGTAAGTGAATGCAATAAGACTTATGGATTTATCGTGCGCAGTAGCTATGATTTTTCAATTTACTGATACCTTAATTACCCTGTTTTCCTCATTTGTTAGGTTCAAACTGGAATATGCATCAGTTGTTTGGTGTCCCGGGTATAATGTGCATATTGATTATTTAGAATCGGTACAGAGAAAATTTCTAAAACTATTGTGGTTCAAAGCTGAAGGTTTTTATCCTCCAATAGGCGTACCTCAACCGGAACATAAATTTAGCATGTCTTCCCTTCTTGACCGGCGTGTATATTTCTCTGATATGCTACTATACAAAATCATCAATAATATGGTTGACTGTCCCACTATTTTACAGAAAATTAATATTTATATTCCGTGTATATCTTCTAGACATAGTCGCAGCTTCTACTTACCACAACCGCGCACAAATGTCCTGCAGTTCTCTCATACGTGTAATAATTACGATAATAGCAGTCATGACACAGAAAACAGGACAGAACGCCAGCCATATGGGGATATTCGCGAAAATCACGGAGTGGGCGATATCTATATTTTTTGGCGTAATCTCAATATGATGAGTTATTCATAGTGAACAACAAACCGCTGTCACTACTGTCACTGTCAGTTCACGGGTTTCTTAAATTTATTTTGTGATTTTTTAAATTAAAAGTGCGTTTAAAGTGTTGTTATTATATTTAACTAGTTTATAAACAATATAGCAATGCATTCAATTAATAAAACGGTTGACACGATACTTTAATAAAAAAAGATTGTTACTAGAATTAACCTCTAAATTTATCGTAAATGTCAAAACACTCTCAAAGGTTTGTTGTTCACCACTTGGTTCATACATATACTAAATTTTCAGTGCCATCTCGCGGTACGTGATTTTCGCGAATAGGCAGCCAGTTTTGTTTAAATAAGCACGGATTAAGAGTGGTAACATCTCTTTACGCCGTGCACAACTATATTAAATTGTAATTGTCTAGAAAGCTGCAGTAGAATAAAACCTATCTAAACGTACTTCGTTTCTTAGTAATAAGAATCTATACGATTGGCACCGTTCGGGTTGCTCGAACCAATAAAAGATATAATGTAAATTGTATGATCTTGAGCGCCCTATTTAGGATATCCCTTATGAAAGAACTGGCGATAATGACCGCTAAAATTATGTACATATTTTTCCAACTATACATAATAATTTGCTTTACCTATTCCAATCTGTTGTAGAATATTTCCTGACTATTAATTTTTATTGAATTGAAAATTTCCTGGATAATCGGTCATTAATAGGTAAATTGAAAAACGTTTTAATTGTCATACATTTTTTTGTTTGTTTACACACACTTGGTGTAACTCGTCTTCATAAACAGTAATTGTAATAATTATACAGGGTGTTTCGGGAGGAAAGGAAACTACTTTAAGGACGTATTCTAGGGGTCAAAATAATAGTAGAGTGCTCGCGCTGCAAAATTCCTCTTAAAATTCAAGTCTGTGGGGGTTTGGAAAGTAAAAGCTGCGACCGGTCTCATTTAATAGCTTATAATTAATTGTGTTTATGTGTAAAGTTGGCAAAAAATTGCCCTGGGAAAAAGGGCGTTAATCAAAATTTTCGAGATATTGACACGAAGCAATTGCAACAGGTAAAGTAAGTATTTTGGCGCAAAAATTATCGAAAAGTCTGTAGCCGTTGCTCTATAAAAAAATATTTAATAAAAGAAAAAGCGTTGACGCTTATGGAGTTTCAAAACTTTGAACGGCTATATCTCGCTTCGAGAACCTCAACAAATTGTAATTTTTCGTTGTATTTTACCGTTTAACAACCGATATATCGAAAACGAGCACTCTAATCGAAAAATATCTCTCTTACAATAATGTAGAGTAGGGTTTCCCGCTTACAACGGTATAACATTTAGAATTTTTGGACGTAAGATAACGTGGGAAAATTAATAAATGTTAAACAATTCGCAAATTTATTTACCTCGCGGTAGCCGACCGTCGATCTCCGTCCCTTACGTTCCTGGCCCCGCGCGCTCCAGTTGCTCATATTTTGTGAAGAACACGCGTTGCAAAATTACCGTAACTTGTGTTTTATTGTTTTTTTGTTATTATTTTTTAACAACAATATCACTACTAATGAAATACCAATAAAACATACAGGTGTTATAACGAATTACAAAACGTAGGTAGGTACCTATATGGTGTATGTATATAAATTGTACCAATTTTTAAAAAATATGTGAATAAACTATTATTATTATTATTATTATTGTTATTAATACAGAACAAATTTTTATCAATATTATTAAGTAAAGCAAACAACATAGTTATATAAATGTACAGTGTGTCCAGTCCACGGATGGACTTAGCGATACCTACAAGTAAGCTTTTTTATTTTCGAATTCACAGCGAATGTAACTTAAACGTCATTTATTTAGTAATAAAAGTTGGCCAACGACTTAGTTATTGTCTAGGTGGATTAATTATGTTCGCCAATTCCTAAAGAAATTTATAAATATAGATACTAGCTAGCTACTTAAAATAATAATAGTCTACCTAATAATAACTAATGAACTGATTAAATTTATTCACTGTCACTTTCGGTTTCGTTATCATCTTCAACATATATAGAAGAAGGAGACAAGATGTCAAAATTGTCAGATCTGTTGGTACTGGAGGAAGAGTTTGTAATACTGGAAATACATCTGAATTTATAAGTTTCCAACCATATTCGCAGTAATCTAAAAGAAGTGGTCTTGGTGTTAACGCGTTAAGCCAAATGTTATTTGTTTGATATTGTGCTCGTAAACAATGTTGTCGTAAACGATCTTCTGAAGGCGGCAATTTATCTATTGATTTGGAACTAGCGAGAAGACCACGAAGGTAATTGATGGAAGAGATTTCCTTATTATTTGTATAAAGTTGGATGGTAAAACGATGAATATCTGCAAATGTTGTGTCATTCTATATTATATTCTCAAATCAATCAATCAATATATTATATTCTCAAAATCATACAGTTGAATTTGTTACCAGCGGCGGATTTTCAGATGTTTTAGAATATCGAAGCAACTTTGGCCTTATCGATGAATACTTGAAATCTAATCATGAAGAAGCGGATAGTAGGATGTTACTTCATATATTATCTGCCAAACGCGTAGGCTACAAGACATGTGTTATTGACTGTAGGGATACTGACGTTTTAGTACTATTATGCCATTTCAAACACCAATTAACTCCTGAAATATGGATGAAAACAGGCAGAAAAGACAACGTTCGTTTTATTCCAGTTCATCTTTTACATTTAGAACCGCAACTTTTAAAAAAATTACCTGCATTTCAAGCTTTTACGGGATGCGATACTACGAGTCAATTTTTCAATTTGGGAAAAAAACGTTGCTGGAAGACCTACTTGACTTCTCACAACCTGCTGGACAAATGACGATTTGGGTACAAAATTTAATGACACAACATTTGTAAATATTCATCGTTTACCATCCAACTTTATACAAATAATAAGGAAATCTCTTCCATCATTTACCATCGTGGTCTTCTCGCATGTCCAAATCAATAGATAAATTGCGGCCTTCAGAAGATAGTTTACGACAACATTGTTTACGAGCACAATATCAAACAAACATTTGGCTTAACGCGTTAACACCAAGGCCACTTTTTTTAGATTACTGCGAATATGGTTGGAAACTTATAAATTCAGATCTATTTCTAGTATTACACACTCTTCCAGTACCAACAGATCTGACAATTTTGACATCTTGTGGATGTAAAAAAGGTATTTTCACTCAAATCTTATGATACCAAAAATTATACCTACTATTTCTGTAATTTTAGATTGCAGGCAGAAATGGTGTACTTGTAGAAAAAATTGTATTTCTTGTACAGAATCACGCAAATGCTTGGGACAAAAATCCTGCCTTAATGTAAATAGGTACATCAGTGAAATCGCCTCCTTCTTCTATATATATTGAAGATGATAACTAAACCGAAAGTGACAGTGAATAAATTTAATCAGTTCATTAGTTGTTATTAGGTAGACTATTATTATTTTAAGTAGCTAGCTAGTATCTATATTTATAAATGTCTTTAGGAATTGGCGAATATAATTAATCCATATAGACAATAACTAATTCGTTGGCCAACTTTTATTACTAAATAAATGACGTGTAAGTTACATTCGCTGTGAATTTGAAAATAAAAAAGCTTACTTGTGTAGGTATCGTTAAGTCCATCCGTGGACACACTGTACATTTATATAACTATGTTGTTTGCTTTACTTAATAATATTGGTAAAATTTGTTCTGTATTAATAACAATAATAATAATAAAAATAATAGTTTATTCACATATTTCTTAAAAATTGGTACAATTTATATACATACACCATATAGGTACCTACCTACGTTTTGTAATTCGTTATAACACCTGTATGTTTTATTGGTATTTCATTAGTAGTGATATTGTTGTTAAAAAATAATAACAAAAAAACAATAAAACACAAGTTACGGTAATTTTGCAACGCGTGTTCTGCACAAAATATGGGCAACTGGAGCGCGCGGGGCCAGGAACGTAAGGGCCGGAGATCGACGGTCGGCTACCGCGAGGTAAATAAATCTGCGAATTGTTTAACATTTATTAATTTTTCCACGTTATCTTACGTCCAAAAATTCTAAATGTTATACCGTTGTAAGCGGGAAACCCTATTCTACATTATTGTAAGAGAGATATTTTTCGATTAGAGTGCTCGTTTTCGAAATATCGGTTGTTAAACGGTAAAATACAACGAAAAATTACAAATTGTTGAGGTTCTCGAAGCGAGATACAGCCGTTCAAAGTTTTAAAACTCCATAAGCGTCAACGCTTTTTCTTTTATTAAATATTTTTTTATAGAGCAACGGCTACAGACTTTTCGATAATTTTTGCGCCAAAATATTTACTTTACCTGTTGCAATTGCTTCGTGTCAATATCTCGAAAATTTTGATTAACGCCCTTTTTCCCAGGGCAATTTTTTGCCAACTTTACACATAAACACAATTAATTATAAGCTATTAAATGAGACCGGTCGCAGCTTTTACTTTCCAAACCCCCACAGGGTGACACATTTTGCCCAGCCGTGCTCTCTACTATAAGAAAAAAGTTTCTATAAATAAGAGTAAAAAAATGCTTCCTTTTCGAGATACAGGGTGTCAAAAAAATTATAAAAATTTCATTTTTTAAATATTTCGAAAACGATTTAAGATATTAAATTTCCATACCAGTATACACTATACTGGTATGGAAATACTTCTTTTCGTTTCAACGAGTTTTGACAATTCCACCAGTGACGTGCGTGACCGCAAAATATTAAATGATTTTGACGAAGAAAATAGTCCGCACATTGCTTTCTTTCAAAAAAGGTATTCATTTCTTAATCGGTAGCCAATTCTAAAACAAAAAGGCCTATTGAGTTTTTCTGGTAGGACAAATCGTTTTCGAGTAATAATTAATAGCTGTTTTTCTGCGTCACTGATATTTTGTTTTAAATTTCAAACCATTGATTTGGTAAAATAATTGATTTTTAAATTGTCGGTGTTTCGTTTATCTACAGAGTGATTATTCAGACCCTTACATTTATGTTAAATTTCATCGTTATCCATTATTTGCTTGCAGAAAAACGTATTTTTAATTATTTTTTTTGACACCCTGTATCTCGAAAAGGAAGCATTTTCGGAGACTTATTTATAGAAACTTTTTTCTTCTTATTTTGACCTCTAGAATATGTCCTTAAAATAGTTCCCTTTCCTCCCGAACCACTGCCCTGTATATAAAGAAAAACTAATTCTGTGTATTAGAAACATTTGTTCTTGCCATTCTCTAAAATAGTATTTAGGTTTAAATTATCATAGTACGACCAAAATTTCAAATTATTATTATCATAATTTCATGAAAAATGTTTAGTTCGGCTCAAAGAAACAAGTTTTATTTATGGAGGAAAGTCCCAGGACGTTGCGGAAAGGGTGAAAATTAGTTTTCAGTCGGTAAAAAATAAATTACGGTGATCAGGCAGACTCGCTCTAATTTCGTGTGAGTTTTTTATGTACATTGCCGCCTCAAAGGTTTTTTCCCGGGCGGGTGTCGGCGCGTGGTGTCGTCTTTTATAGGCGTCTTCGTGTCGGGAAAATCTTTTAGGCTATATTTCGCAGCGATCCTTCGAGTATTAAGAAAGTTATTAACGTTTCAATACCTCCGTGTCAGAGGATTGTGTAAAATTTGCGAGATTAGAAAGAGATACGAGAAGAATGACCGCTTCAGGAAATTTGCAAATTTTAACCCAACTTCAATATTTTCGTCAAAACGTCAAAATTCCACTTTTTCGTTCGCTCCTACTGCCTCAAAAATCGCAGTGAGACGGTGCGGTTTACGATGTAGTTCTAAGTTGGGCCCCTCTACCTTGGATTTCTTACCAGAACGGCGGCCCGGCGGCGATTTTTCGTTTGGAAATAGCGTTTAAAGATTTCGTGTTTTCGCAATTTTTTTCAATTTGTCAAAGAACGCGTTTGTGCCGAGCTTAATAACTCGCGCCTCCTTCGAGATGGACCGGCGGCGCATTTGTTTTTTTTTTTAAACTTGAAGTAATTTAGAAAATCCCGAGGCGTAATCGTTTTTCTCGATTTTGCCTCCTAAGAAAATTATGAATTTTTGAAGAGGCGATTTTGTCAGATTTTAGCGATTTTTCAAACATGTACCCTTTAGAAACGCGCCACAGCCTTTACCTTTGGATCTAGAGGATCCGGACCCGGACGGCGGCGGACAAGAAGAAGGAAAAATGAAGAATTCTTTTGAATTGCTCCCCTCCCCGGAGGATTTTTTTCGACCGAACTTTCAGGAGAGCTAGAACCTTTCTCTCGGATACCTGAAAATTTCGTTGCTTAATATAAATCCGCGACCGAGGTCGGAAAATCGAATAACTATTATGACCCATTTTTCTTTACATCCTCGATAATTTTTTTCACCCCTTTAGCAACGAGATAGACGTCATGTCAGTCGTAATATAATTTTTGTTTCATAGTGACATGAACTATTGAAAAAAAAAATAGAATCCCCTTGTCGCGATGAGGTCGAAAATTCTGGTCGAGGGCTCTCCTACTATTACTAAATAGGTATTATTAATAGGTAAATATTATATTATGCAAATATTATGACTTAATTATTATTAAACGCATTTATTCATCTCTTTCCTAAATCTAATAAATCTAAATGAGTTTAAAATTTACAAATTATATAAACTAATAATAATGGATCCTAGAAAGAGTAGTAGAGTAGAGTAGAGTAATTAATTTGCAACGTAGTTGAAATTTTCATACAAAAAGAATAAATTTTATACCTATTATAAACATTTTGCGTCACCTGTACACAAAAAACAATAGGTAGGTAGGGGTGGTACGCTGATTTAATGTCGTTAAAGTTTAAAGAAAAATAAGGCAAAAACTACACTAGTTTTCGATTTGAAATTTGGCACGTGTTTTGTACTTCAATGGTATTAATAGTACCTAGTACGCCACTGGATATTGCCATGACAAATGTATCGTTTGACAAAAAATAGGTACCTACTATTGAAGTAAAATACAATGACATGTTAAATTTAAAATCGAAAGCTAGTGTAGTTTTTTGATAACTTACGAAAAACTTTATTTTTCTTTAAACTTTAACACTCTGTATCTCGAAAACGAAGAACTTTTCGACACATGTTGGATAAAACACCCTGTATATTTAATCTAAAATGAGATCCTCTATCGATTGGCGAAGTCCTGCTAGTATAAACTAGGACACCCTGTATATAGTATTAACGTCCCGCAGACCAACAATACAATAATGTTTAAAAATTCATATGCTATGTGATTATTAAAATTCATAATGATAATAATTGAACATGTAGGTAAAAATCGTATATTATTCATACCATGCGTACGCCTTACATTCAGTAAATACAAATAAATCTTTATTTATAATCGTAAAATTCGGGGTATCAGATACACACCTGTGTGGTAAGCATGTAGAATTTCTCGTCTCACTCTGTTGCATTAGACCGTGCGAAACAAATTAAGAATTGAGACGTTGTTCTATGCTTACGACATATAGCTCTTAGTTCCATCTAATATTTTAATTCTAGAAAGAGGGCACAAGTTACTGCAGGCTAGTCTAGCCACAAATCGAGCGTTTTATTTAACATAGACGTTGTTGTTCTGTCCTGTTTTCTGTGGTCATGACATTGTTGTAAAGTCCTAACTTTACACCCCTTTTGTTCCAAAAGTATCTTTGTGTTAGATATGTGAAATGCTTATTTTATTAGAATTATTGCATCATGCCATAATGTCATACACGCGGCTAGTAACCTATACGTTTCGCTGAATTTCCTGTTGTAAGAAAGCTGATCCAAGAAGGTTGTTAACACATGTAAAATCATTGTAAAACATAATAGTTGCGATATACGTGTACTACTTCCTATTGGCTACATTTTATGTCATGATTATATTTTATTGGTCGTTGTTGCACTTTGCGGAGCGTTAGTCACGTGATTAAGGAATAGAACAAAACTACAGGAGGTTCACGAAACGGGGAGACTTTACTATTAACCGTTGACAGACATATTACTTTTAACTTTAACCATAACTTGTAATCACGGTCGGGGTCGTGTTGTCCCTATAACTAAAATTCTGTTTTTTAATGTACTGTACTCTGGTGTAACAAATCTAAATATTTCGAATCGTCATTAAAGTGAAAATTAGTTATAAAAAGGTGTTTTACTTGGCTCGGCCAAAAACTGTTCCCTGAACCCTCAACAACGATATATTTAGCTGCAATCTAAAAACACTCAAAGTTTGTATCAAACATTGACCAAATAAGTTAATATTTTTATCTACTATAAGCAAACTTATAGAAAGTTAGAAATAAAGATGTTGGGGTCCGGTAGACCCCATTCCAGTGGACCGATTTTGCTCATCAACGAACTCAATCTTTTCCTTGGCCTCTAGAACGTGTGTACCAAATTTGAAAGCTTTATCTCAAAAACTGTAGCTGCTATCGCGACACACACACACACACACACACACACACACACACACACACACACACACACACACACACACACACACACACACACACAGACACACACACACAGACAGAAAAATTTTTTTGTCTGAAATTTTGTGTATCGTCATAATTCGTCGAGATTCGTCCAGAAATGCAATAAAAATTTTCAAAAATTTTTTCACGAATACATACCTTCCTCATTTTTGGTGAGGAAGTAATAATAATAATAATCATTTATTGATGTTACATGTACAGAAACAAGTACTTACATAGGTCAACAAGTATGGTAAAAAAACATTACATAACATTTTAAAATTAATAGGATATCAGATAATGATCTGATATCCTATTAATCAATGGATTAAAATTAACAAAAGACAAGAATAACTACTATAACAAATCATCAAAATTATTTAGCAGGTACTCCTCAAAGCTGTAGAAAGCTTTTTTCTTCATATAATTTTTAAGTTTATATTTGAATTGGTTGTAATTCAAATTCTTTATTGGCGCCGGGAGAGCATTGTAAAATTTAATGCCATAATATCCAGTAGCATCTCTTGATTTTGTTAGTCTCAAGAAATTGGGTAGAAGTTTATTGCCATCTCTAGTTTGGTATTCGTGCAGATCTTTATGCATTAAGTATTCAGATTCATGTTTTCTTACGTATAATAGACATTCCAAGATAAAAGCACATGGAAAGGTGAGTATATTTAGCTTTATAAAATGATCTCTGCAACAATCTTTATATCTGATTTGAGCTATTATTCTAACACATCTCCTCTGGACTTTGAATATGTTGGGTGCATGTGCAGAATGGCCCCAGTTTATTATAGCATAAGTCATATTAGAATGAAAACACCCATAATATGCGCTTAATAGTGTTCTTTGTGACACACTTTTGGATAAACTTCGTATAAGAAACGTATTTTTTTAGAGTTTTTTGCCTAAATGTGCAATATGATCCTGCCAAGACAGTTTAGAATCCAGGTAAACACCAAGGAATTTAACCGGATCTGGTTTTATATTCACTTCAGAGTTGCGAAGATTAAAAAACATAGATTGGGTTTTATTCTCATTAACAGATAGCGAATTAGTAAGAAACCAAGATTTAATACTTAATTGTGAATCTGTCACTTTTTCGTGCAATAGATGTAACATTTTATTTTGATTGATAGTTGTTGTGTCATCCTCAAATAGTATCAGGGAAGTATCCGGTTTACAATTTGGCAAATCGTTTATATAGATTAGAAACAGAGTTGGACCAAGCCCGGAACCCTGTGGTACTCCATGCTTGCAACCTTGTTCTGCCGACACAATATCATTATAATAAACATATTGACTCCTCTCCGAAAGATAAGACTTTATTAACTCAATACTATTTTTATCAAAATTATAAGCCGATAGTTTATCTAATAGAATTTGATGAATCACACAGTCGAAGGCTTTTGTTAAGTTAAAAAAAGAAGCCTGCACGTATAGCTTATTTTCAAATGCGTTTAACACATTTTTAGTAAGACTGTTAATTGCTAATGATGTGGATAAATTGTTTCTGAAACCATATTGACACAGGCTGAACATCTGATTCTCCCCAAAGTATTGGTTTATTTGATTTTTAAATAAACATTCAAATATTTTAGCAAACAGTGGAACAAGTGAAATGGGTCTATAATTACTCGGATCATCCTTAGCTCCCTTTTTAAAAACTGGAATCACCTTGGCAATTTTCAAGCAACAGGGAAAAGTATTGTTTCTTATACATTGGTTAATTAATTTAGTCAGTGGGGTAATGATAATGTTTATTAAACTTTTTACTATTCTTACAGTGAAATTATATGGATCTTTACTTTTACTATTTTTCAGATTATTAATTACACTCCTAACCTCATTATGAGTCACTTCTCTAACAGTAAATTCCTTCGGTAAGTTTGTATTATTTATATAATCCAAGGGATCTTTGCCAGTTTTAGGGATGTCTTTTAAAATATTTTCAGGGATACTTACAAAAAAATCATTAAAATTATTTGCCGTTATATTTACATTAACATGGGGATTTATTGTGGGTGTATTCATTTTAATTATATTCCACATAGCTGACTGTACATTATTGGAATTATTGATATATTCATCATGCATGCCGCATTTAGCCTTAGAAATTTCTTTCCGATAGTTTTTTAACTCGATGTTAGACACTAAATTGTTATCTCTCTGATTTAATTCAATCAGCAATTGTAGAATCTCCCTCATTTTCTTTAATTTATCATTAAACCAATTGGGCCTACAATTATTGTTGAAACTATTAACGGATTTCGACTTTATTGGGCAGCAAGTTTCCAATTCCAAGACACGCATTGAGTCGAGCGTTTTGTTAATGGTTTGGTTTAGACCATATGGCTTGAACAAGTTAATTAACAGCTGTGTATCTAGATTATTAGTATTAAATTTTACATTAAAGTCACCCGTTATGATAACTGATTTATTTAAATCAAGTTTATCCAAAAGCATTGATAGTTTTTCTATAAACATATCAAAGTCGCCCTGAGGAGATCTGTATATAGTAATTATTTGTATATTCTTATGAGTTATAGCTGATATTTCGCAATTTATTTCATCACAAAGATCCAGGATATTACAACCCAATGGTACACAGTCTACACTGCTATTTGCAAATATACTCACCCCTCCATGAACATGAGTGGTTCTACAAAAACTTGAGATGGCAGTAAATCCATTTAGATTTACCATTGCTAATTCATCTGGTTTTAGCCAGTGTTCGTTAAAACATATAAAATTAAATTTATTTTCTTTAAGGAGTACCTCTAATTCCAAAGTTTTATTTCTGAGACACTGAATATTAATGTGCAGAATGCTACGGTCCTGTTGTTGATTTGATTCATTCTGTAAACTAGTTGTATGCTTGGATTCCATCGAGAAGTTACTTAGATGACCACTTCGATCCGTTCTGTCGGACGTCGTCGTAGGGACATAAAATGGTTCACCATAATTCCCTCAGACATCAACAACATTGTTACTTGAAATTCTCACCTTAAACGAGCTTTGGAAATGATCTTTACGCGTTTTTATTTTTTCACATACACATTCTATATTTTTCTTTTCACTCAAATATTTCGATACAATTTCAGGAGGAGCATTTGCACCGTATCCTGAAATGAATAGCCACGACTGCTTTTGAGCAAGTGGGAAACCCAATTCATTTGAATTAGATCCAGTACCTTTGATAGGTTCAGGCCGAGCTATTTTGGGATATCTTCTCCTATTTATTGTTGTCCATCTATTAACATCTTCCTTCTAAACATTTTCCTTCTGAACATTTTCCTTCATTATTGTATCAGCCTTGGTTGTTTGTTGACTATATCTTCTATTTTTTGGAAATACTGATTCTATATGGTTATTAGTATTTTCATTATTTTGTGTGGTAATATCTTCTTCTTCTTCTATTTCTATTATATTTTGTCTTTCTAACGATACCGAGGCATTTTTTGGAAAGCTTGGATTTAAGTTAATCAATTCATTCATAAGTGTTCTCTGTTTAATTTCCAGCTCATTTTGAACTGATTGTTCTGATTTTTGTTTGGGAGTCACTGGTTTATTTATCATTGGTTGAGTTTTTATTTGATGAGATGTGTTTACTTTTTTTGCTAACTCTTTTTTTGGTGATTGCCTTACTTTATTTACCTTTTCTAATTTATCCATTTTAAGTTTTAATTGTCGCAAATCCTCTAACACAATAGAAAAATGTTTATTAACTTCATGAGTACCTGTATTTCTTTATTTTGATCTACATGCACTGTGGAGCTCTCACCATATTTTAATTTATTTGAATATGAAATGTTTTCTTGCGGTAACTTTTTTGTTTTTCTTCTAATTGTTCTATTACTTGTTTTAACTTCTCATTTTCTGTTTTTAGATTATTATTTTCAATTATTAGTTTTTCATTTGTTATTATTAATGAAATTAAGTCATCTTCTTCATTCGCACTTGATTCATCAACTCTTATATGTTTTGTTTGAGATGTTTGTTCATTCAATTTCATTCCACAACACAAAAGTCTTGAAGAGCAACTATTATGGTATGATTTATCACACTTTAAACATTTAATCAGCTTTTTAAACACTGGTTTTTTACAGTAATTGCACTGGTCTTTTTCAAGCACATCTTTACTGTCCGCCATCTTGAATTAGCTTAATGGTACCAAATACTTGATATTTATTGTCATAACTGCATCGAGAAACATAACTATATGATATTTGAATAAAAACAACTCTTAAATTGCATTTTTTATTTTTTCATACTTTCATACCATAGACTTAATAATACTAGTATTATTAAGTATGATAGGTACCAATCCATTTTTTGCACCACTTACCTATGAGTGTGCAAAAATAATTGCAATTATTGATTACCCAAATCAGTAAATCACATCTAAATGTCTAAATGGAAAATAGGTACCTATGGTATTAATAACTTCACTTGAAAACAAGCAAATTGAAAATGACATAACATGCAAATAATATTAAGTGAGGTTATGCTCTAATTTTTTAGCGGGAAATTCGAATTAAGCCAATTAAATTACAAGTATAAATGTCCGGAAAGCGCCCGTAAAATGCCCGGCGGGAATTTTTTTATGGGCATTTATATAAAAGTGCCCAATGTGTCTATGGTAAATAGATGCCTGCCCGGAAAATGCCCGGATTGTGCCCGGATACAATGGACACTGTCCGGGCTGCCCATCTCTAAAGCAAACCTATTCCAATTTCTATATTTTATATATATATTTGATGTGTAATCTTGTTTTGATATTATTTTATTATTTGCATTTTTGTTATTTGTATATACTTCAACATTCCTGTCCTGTAGTTGGGTTCCTGTTAACCTGTAGGGCAGTGTATTTAAAATAAATAAATAAATAAATTTAGTTTTTCTTGTTGATCTTCATCACGACTTTCTACTATAACTGCACCACTTCTCAGTTGCGTCACACTTTTGCAACCTCCTCCGATTTCCTTTGCATTTGTCTTTTTTAAGCTGTTGCATGCTTTTATGGGTCATTGACATTTTCGATTCTTATAAGTGTTTCGTGTTTCTTTACTGTAGTTGGTGTCGTCCAGTTAGTTTTGCCGGGTACATTTGCTTCCTCTGCTGTCGGGGGACTTCTCATTTCTTATTGTTTGTGGTCTATGAGTAATTTCAGCGTAAGTCTTTTGTGGTTGTATATTTCTTGATTGGCCCTCGGTTTTTGTATGTTCTAGTTTATACTGTAGTATGGTATTTTCTTTCTCTAATATACCAAGTTTGTGTACTAACAATGTTAATCCCTTATACAAGGTGTTTCTACATTGACTACCATAAATTTAAGAGCTTGTAGAGAACGTTAAAATAAAACTAAAACCTCTATACAGTTTCGTCGAAAAACGCTTCGTTTTCAAAATACAGGGTGTTATAGTGTCGACTGGCAGATCAGTTATTTAGCTATATCTCTAAACAGAGTAGGTAGAGGAATCTAAATTTTTGTGAGCGAGTGTTACGTAAGACTACCGATGACTGTATAATATTTTAAATCTGATACCACCATTCAGTGGCGTAGAAAAAGGGGTAGCATAACACTTTTTTGTTAATAAAAAATTTGCTGTTAGATGTTTTGAAAATATCGTCTCATTTTCAAATTCCCCAATCAAAATTCTATAATAAAGATGCTCTTATTAAATATCTCCAGAGGCGTTCGTTTTCGAGATCTTGTTTGTCTTTTGTTTTTACTTCATTTTCTTCGAGATTATGTTCTGGTAGATTTTGCTCATTTTCATCTTCGACATTTAATCTGTCACATAATCTCTTTGTACTACTTTCTACCCCTGGACTTGTTTCTGATCTAGGTCTTTTACTAGTATTTTCCTCTATCTCCATTTCTTCGTTTTACACGATGGAATTAATGAAAGTTGTGAGAGCTTTAACAAAATTTGTTTAATATACGTGTTACATTTTATACTACAGCTATACTATATTTTTATAATGTTTATACCCATTAAAGCTTCTATTATACATTTTCAATTTTGGACTTTTAAAAATAATACTTATTCCCGCAAATATTTGAACGACGTTTCTTTTATTAAGTCCGTACTGCGTAAACTCACGAGACTTTTATTTATTTCCAGCCTCGGCGATTTAGACTGCCAGGCCCAAGAATAATATACTAAGAAGGATGGTTTATTCCCATAAGACCCTATGTTGGCTCTGCGACCGTCACGTACCGTGTGCTTGTGACGTCACCTCCTGCCCTAAACTTTCAGTTTTCGCTTGCTTTTACGTTTGTTCTGCTGTGTTTAGACTGTTTTAAACTGTTTCTTTGTTGAATATAGACTTAAAAAGTGGATGTTGGGATTATTGTGTTTATTGTGTTTATTGTAAGTTTTTTCTTTGCTTTAAACTTGATGGATAACTGGTAAAAACTTATTAAATAATTTCAGAAACCGAGTAGGTAGTTATAGAAATATGCCTGGTAGGTGTGCCATTTTTGGCTGCAATAATAGCAGGATGATTATGAAAATCAGCAATGCAAGCATTGTATATCACTGTTTTCCTAAAGGAAAATATTTTGTTTCCAAAACTATTCTGAAAGAATGGATTAATTGCTGTAAACGTGCCGATAAATTTAATCCTGATACAAGTGCGATGTGTTCTGTTCAATGTAATTATTTTGTTCAATAAAAATTTTAAAAAAAATCTATTTAATTCGACCGTAAAAATGTGGTGTATCTGTTGCACTCAGCATGATTGATGATGAAATTTCCATGCCTCGTGCAACAAATACACACGCTTTTTATACTAGTTAGGTACACAAAACTATTTTTTAACCTTAATTAATTAAATATTCATAAAAAAAAATTATATTTGTTTTTATTACAGTTTATAGCTTTTTGATAATATGTATATATATTATAATAATAATAATTAATAATATAATTATTTAAATACATATTTTAACTACCTACTTTAATAGAGGTAAGTATAACTATTTATGTCTCAAGGACGCAAAATTATTTTATATTACCAAATTTTTACAATCCCATGTTGCTAAAAAATGTCATTGATGAAAACACTGTACAATTGATCTTGTAAATAGGCATTGAAAATTACAATTTCTTTTAAATTAACAAAATATTTCGTTACCATGTCATATTTATGTGCTCGCGCTCTTTCGGTGGCCTCTCGCGCCTACACCATTCAAGTTAGATATATGCCATCACTGGCATTTTTGTAGGAAATTTTGTGCTTTACAAGTTTGTATAAGTGAAATTTTATCGTATCTTGTACCGTTTTTGCAGCGTTCGCGATGATAGGTCGCAAATCGCGAATCTCGTGGGTAAAATATAAATTTTTTTTTTGTAAGAACCAGTTACACTTGAGGTTTCATATTTCCACAACTTTTAGTATTTGTCACTTGCTTTCGATTTTCAATATGTTAGTACTCTCCCCCAGCAGTAGTTTAAATTAATATAACAATTTCTTAGCATATACGGTTCCTTACAATAATGATTTCTAAATTCTGGTCAGGAGTCTACGTCATCGTAGCCACGCCCACCGCCGACAAATTAGCGGATTTGAACTATCCTTCTAGTATACTATTCTTGTGCCAGGCCTGGTTTGTTTATGTTTGTATTTGTTTTTAGGTTAGGTGCTTTCACGAGTTATTTCCACATACTTACTTAAAAGTATTCCGTGCTTAAAAGAAGGTACATGGTTATTTCAGGCAAAAAAGTTTAGTTTGTGACTTACTGTAACAATTTCACATAGGTTACTCCACTGGATAAACTCTAATGACCCCAATGCAAGCTACTCAAAAATAGTCGTTTACTTTTCGGTTTCCACCACTGTACATGTTTATTTACTACTATCTATCGACTATCGTAAGATACAAATAGTCGTGGAATGTTCAAGCAATAAAAACTATACAAAGTCAAGTACCTACATCTTGTTTTATTTTTACTGAGAAAAATCTTTAAAAACCCTATCAATTGCTAGAAGGCGAGAACTTAATTATGTTTTAACATGTCCAAATAAATGAAACGTGTTGTTTACCTACCTATCTTTTCTTTATTTTTACAAGGTTCTACTATAGCTCGTATAAGAAAGTTACGATAATATAAAATATAATGCTTTATTCATCATTTCAATACATTTGGTAAATCAGTAGAAAAAATAGACTTTCAAAGCCCTACGTGTTGCATATAACAAATTTGTAAATTTTAAAACCGATAAGTAATACAATTCTCAACGAAACCGCCCTCGGATCCTATGTGCAGGACTATAAGATGACTTCCCTTGTCCGATGGATTTTTTAACCCCATCGTTAAACTTTGGATGAAAACCTGCCTTGGAATCAGGATTGTCATGTCCTTCCATACTTTATTTACAGTATGGCCAGCATTCACCCAAGTCTCATCTAAAAAGTACAACTTCTTATGCTCTTCCCTGTATTAACACAATTACATTACAACACGAAATAAAAATTCCATTTACTCACCGAACGCCAATTTCTCTTATTAATAGCCACAAACTACTCCACTTAAGATGAGGTACATAATAATCATCTTCATGCACTGCTGCTAAAATTTTGTTTATAGATGGTGGTTCATTTCTTTCAAAAAAATAATGGATTATACGCTTGAGAGCACTTTTAGTTCCTTCATCGATATTGTCCAAAATTGCCCTTTGTCGGTGGCACACTGTTGGTGGTTGAAGTTGGTGTGTTTGTTTGTATTCACCAAGAATATTATAAACGCCTGCAACACCTGCTGCCGTTGCAGTGAACTCCATGCCTTCATTCTTTGGCTTCTCCAGATTCTCCCCATCGTTCGCCTTAAAGATGTTCAACACGTTTTCCTTATCCTCAAAAAATGCCTGGATAATTGTTTCCGTCAAAATACTCGTGAAGCTGTTCTGCAATCACAATTTCTAATATTTTATCAATAGAAGGCAATAAATTTATTGGTCTAAAATCACTAGGTTCCTTTGGATTCCGAACTTTCGGTATCGGCACTATAGTACTAGTCTTTAGTTCACTTGGAACACATCCCGTTCTTATAGATATGTTAATTAAATTTAATAAAGGAAACCTTATTACATCAAATAAGTCTGATAATTTTTATACCGAGATCACTGTCACTTGTTGCTTTGTTTTTTAAGTTCATTACTATTTGTCTCAATTTGTTTAATTCAATTTCCCTAAACGTTTTTAATTGTGCTATGTTTTGGTTTGCAGCTGCAAAGAAGTCTTTCTTAGGAATATCCTCTACACTTTCGGCAATTTCATATAAGCTGTCTGAATAGAATTTATTAAAATTTTTCTCAACACTGCCCACATCATTCTCAAACACTATACGATCTATACTCTCTGTATTCTTATCATTCTTCTGTATCAATGCTTTTAAAGTTTGCCACATTTTTTTACTATGACCTTTACATGCATCAATGCTCTTTGCTTTTCTTATGTCCGACACAACCTTGTTCCTTCTCCTCTTATATTCTTCCCAATCTGTATAATCTTTGGTACATAAAAATCTTCTATAAGCGATATCTCTCTATTTTTGTGCCTGTTTTATATCTCTATTAAACCATTTACTACAATTCCTATTTTTAATTTGTTTCTTTACAGGAGCTATGCTGTCAAGTGAATCGGTAATATTATCCACCAAGTTTTTATAAATCACATCGACATTTATGCTTGTGTAATCCCATACTTTACCGATTAGGTCCCTTTTTATTATCTCTATATTTTGTTGGTTTAAATTTCTAGTATATACACATTCTACCGGGTCTTCATCTACATTTATGCATATTTCTGTTCCTATAATTATATGGTCCGAAAGTACAGGGTAATTTTGCGTTATTATTGGATCCAAGCTATGCACATTAGTCACAATTAAATCAATACAAGATGCTGTTGTATTCGTTATTCGTGTGTTTTTTTGTATTATTTGCTTGAAACCAGCAGATATAATATTTTTTAGTAAACGTTGTTGTCTAGATACTTTATTATAATCTGCATTAAAATCTTCCAATACTTTGTACATATCTCCTTTTTGTCTAATACGCTCTTAAATTAAAAAATCTTTCCATATTCCCATTTGGTGATCTATAAATAGCTCCCACAGTAAAAGTTTCACTTGATACTCCTATTCCTACTAATAATCAAAATTTTTTTTATTGCTAATAAGCGATACTTGCAACTGTGATTGTGTATATATTATTACTCCCCCTGTATGTCTACTATGTGAATAACACACACACGTATTATACCCTGGCACATATAATATTTCACTATCATAAATTTTTCCGTAATATGTATTTCAGTGATACACATTACTAGAGGTTTTTCGTCTCTTAGAAACTGGCTTAGCTCTGAAAAATTTGTTGTTAGACCCTGTATATTTACACATAGAATTGTCAACCAATTCATAATAATTTCTGTCTTACAATTTTTTTGTAGCTGCTATGAAGCATACACAATCTATTGTTTACATTGTTCTACAGCTCTTTTATAAGAGGGGCAATTCTTATCAAATACATTATGTTCAAAAGATATATTCGGAATCTTCATATGCATGCTTGCAGTTTGTACATACTTTTTTATTCGATTGATAATCTGCTTTTGAATGCTGCTCACTACATAATGGGCATACAGCACCCTCCATGCGGCATTTCTCAGCTTTGTGTCCAAATTTCCAACACTTATCAAAGAAGATAAATATAAAAATAAAATGCGTAATTTGAAAATGTACTTTATTTGCCTTATTTTTTTATGCTCTTTCCAAATCTTGTGTGTGTGTTATATGTTGTATGGCACTGGTTTTAAACCAACTAGCCAGACGTTTGTTAGTTAACTATGGATAATTGTCTTAATAAGATTAATAAAAAGTGGAATATAATAAGTTTAAAACAGACTTTTAAAACTTTCGATACAGAGTGTTGTTTTTGCGATTTAACAATTCGACCCCCTTTTTTCTGTCCGGCCCTGTATTTTGATTCCACAGATTGAGATATCGATATGGCTGATTGATTAGAACATACTCACCAAACTCGACACCAAATTATACCTTTTATACCAAGTGGTTTTAAAATTATGGTCTAAGACAAAAATAGGCAAAATCAATGAAACACCATGTATCTTGGTAATTAAAGATTATTGACCCACTAACCATATACCGGGTGCCACAGGATACTGGCTCACCCCTATATTTCCTTTATTTTTTAACTTATCCATTTGAAATTTAGGGGGCATAAACTACCGTTTAAAATGTATTTCTGCACATTACAAACACTATGGTACCACTTCCGGTTTATCCGGAAATTACCTCAACTTTCGATTTTCAAATGGAACACCCTGTATATTTTTACATATTTGGATGCAGGGCAACATTCTGCATAAACCATGTAAGTTTCGCGAATTTTTGAGCCGATGTTCAATTTTTTCAAGCATTTTCAGAAATCCGTCTAGAGTGCTTTGAAAAGTTGAGATAATTTCCGGATAAACCGGAAGTGATACCATAGTGTTTGTAAGAAATACATTTTAAACAGTAGTTTATGCCCCCAAATTTCAAATGGATAAGTTAAAAAATAAAGGAAATATAGGGGTGAGCCACTATGCTGTGGCACCCGGTATAGGTGATATGGAATCGCCCAAGTAACCAATGAATCACCCTGTACATCAATTTGTAATCAGAAAAAGGCGAGAATTAAAAAAAAAACGAGAAATATACATATATATTTAAATATACAGGGTGATTCATTGGTAAGTGTACATACTTTATCTGCATATGTAGGTTACTTGGGCTGTAAGTATAAGTACTGCGAATAAGCAGCAGATAAATGTCAAATGAACCTAATAAAATCTCTTTTTTCCAATCCGACACTCTGGGGTAGTTTTAGTTATAACCTTATTCACATACTAAAAGTATTAAAAGTTAATAAAATATAAATCTAATAAACAACAACAATACATGGCGCAGTCGGAAAACTGACAAATTTAAAGAAAAAGTACGATTTACTACGGGATGTCTGAGGATAAAAATAATGGCCACCACATGGCCCCATCTGAGCTTTCCTTCAAAGGGGACATGGCAGATAACTGGGAGTTATTCAGGCAGAAATTCGATATCTACATAGAAGCAACCAAACAAGAATCAGAACCAGACACCTTCAAAGCTGCATTACTATTAAATAGAATTGGAGAACGAGCACTGAAAGTCTACAACCAGTTTACATTCGACCCACCAACAAAGAAGAGCAGTTATACAAGCATAATAAAGAAGTTCGACGACTATTTCGTCCCAACAAAGAATGTTACTTTCGAGAGACACGTTTTCTTTACACGCAATAAGGAAGATGATGAAACATATGATGAATACTTAATTGCATTAAGACAACTGTCCCACACGTGTGAATTTGGACAACTAACAGATAGCCTCATCAAGGACCGTATAGTATAGTATTAGGAATCAAAAATTTAACATTAAAGGATAGGCTGCTAAGTGAAATGAAGCTAGATCTTGCTAAAGCAATGGATATATGCAGAGCAGCTGAGAGGACATCAAATCAGTTGAAAACCCTAGAGAAGAATAAAAATGAGAGCTACGAGGTGGACAAAATAAACACAAAATTTAATACAGCACAGAAAAATCATCCCCAAGGAGCATTTCAGCGAGGTTATGTACAGCTATCAACATCGTCTGGGCAGAGGCCGTGGAACAATTACACCAATAGTCAAAAATATCACAAGGAGTAGGAAAAATGGACCCACCCCGTACAGCAACGTCGAGATAATAAGATAAGTAATTTCTTTTTTCATTGTAGTTTGTAGTAAATGTAATAACAGGCATGGTCTCAATGCATATCCGGAATTTGGGAAAAATTGTAAGGTTTGTAATAGACCTAATCATTTTGCTAGTGTTTGTTTCTATAATAAAAAAGTTAATATAGTTGAAAATTACAATAAAGAGGATTCAGATTCAGAGAGTGAAAGTAATAATTTAGGAGAAGATATAAATTTGTTTTTGGGAAGTATAGAATATACGAATTGTTCGATAGAAAAAAATTGGATTGAAACTCTGAAATTAAATAACATATTAGATGTTTCCTTTAAGTTAGATACTGGTAGTGAATGTAACATTTTGCCTTATAGTTATTTCAAACAGTTAGATTTGAATATAAATAATATAAGAGCGTTTAAAGGTAAAATAACGTCATATACTGGCGATCAAATAAAAACAATGGGAATTTGTAATTTAAATATTCAGGGTAATGGAAAAAATAAAAATAATGTAGAATTTCAAATAGTGCAAACTAATATGTATCCAATTTTAGGGTTACAAACATGTAATGATATGAATTTAATAAAAAGAAATGAACTTTTTGAAATAAATGATGTTGAAGTGAAAAAAGAGTGTCAAGAAATTATTAATAATTATAATGAAGTTTTTCAGGATGGCTGCCTGCCAGGCAAATACCATATACAAATAGATAGCGAAGCTGTCCCAAGAATTCACCCCCCAAGAAGAGTACCATTTCCACTGCAAGAGAAATTAAAAGTAAAACTGGACCGACTGGAGCAGCAGAATGTAATAAGGAGTCACGGAACCAACCGAATGGGTAAATTCTTTGGTAATTGTAGATAAAAAGTCTAGTTCAGATATTAGAATTATTAGAATTTGCATGGACCCTTCAGACTTGAATAAAGTCATTAAAAGGTCTCACTATTATATACCAACCTTAGATGATATAATTAGTAAACTAAGAGGTGCTAAATATTTTAGCATAGTAGATTGCTCGAATGGGTTTTGGCAAATTCAATTAGACGAACCTAGTAGTAAACTTTGTGCGTTAAACACACCGTTTGGACGTTATAGATTTTTGAGACTCCCTTACGGCATTTCCTCTGCTCCAGAGGTATTTCAGCAACGAATAATGCAATTATTTGATACTGTTGAGGGTGTCGATATTTATATTGATGATGTTCTTATTTGGGGGAGGAATCTTGAGGAATATAACGCAAGATTACAAACTGTTTTACAGATTGCTAGAAAGAATAATTTAAAGTTCAATCGAAACAAATGCAAATTTTGTGTAGATCGGGTTGAGTATATGGGGCATGTTATTAGTGAAAAAGGTTTAGCTGCAGATGAAAATAAAATCACTGCAATTAAAAATATGGCACCGCCACAGAATGTAGAAGAAATACAAAGGTTTTTAGGAATGACGACATATTTGAGTCGATTTGTTTTGAATTTTTCAGATATAGCAGAACCACTAAGAAATTTAATTAAAAAAGATACTATTTTTCATTGGGGTAGGCAACAAGCGAGAGCATTTCAAAATTAAAAAAATGTGTTATCTAAATCACCTGTATTACAATTTTATTCGGTTGATCTGCCTATAGTTATTACATGCGACGCCTCAAAAAATGGGTGCGGCGCTGCACTTCTACAAAGTAATGCTCCTGTGGCATATGCATCTAAAGCTTTTACCGACACACAAAAAAATTATGCACAGATTGAGAAAGAAATGCTCTCGATTTATTTTGCCTGTACATATATGGTCGCACAGATATAGTAGTAGAAACTGATCATAAGCCTCTTATCTCAATTTTTAAAAAACCACTTTGTCAGGCACCGGCAAGGTTGCAGCGAATGTTATTAGCTCTTCAAAAATATTCGTTTGAAGTAGGTAGTTTATAAAAAAGGAAAAGAGCTTTACCTCGCTGATGCCTTGTCTAGAGCTTTTCAGCCTGAAGTAGATAAAAACTTTGAAAAAACATACACGGAAATGGAATATCAACTTTGTGTTTTGATACAAAATATGCCTATCACAGATACAAAATTACAAATGTTTAAAGATGAAATTAGGAAAGATCCGCACTTACAAAAACTTGTGGAACTTATAAAAAGTGGTTTTCCAGAACATAAATCGAGCTTGCCAAATGAATTTAAAATTTATTGGAGTATAAAAGAGGAATTAGCCATAGCCGATAATTTAATATTAAAAAAATATAGACTTTTTGTACCAAAAACACTGAGAAAAGATATTCTTAAGCAAATTCACTTACCTCATTTAGGACTAGAAAAGACAAAAAATCGAGCAAGAGACCTAATATTTTGGCCCGGTATGAGCAATGATAACTGTGAGAGATAAGTACATCCCTCTGGTGGTCAGTTGCTACTACCAGTCAAGACATCGAAGATGTCTAGTGACCGATAGCGGCTTGCCAAGCAAGCACCAAGAGCGGCGACCTCTAGCCCTGATGGACTAAAACATGCTTAATAAATAGGATTATAGGAAACAACTACTGGACGGGCAAAGGCCCCGACTCCCATTGAATTATACCTATAAATCCAAAATTAGTAGCCAAATTTGTTATTTGTCTTTTCTCCACCAGACACAGACCGGTTTCGAACTCTTTATGTTCTCATCAGTGTGCCACAGGTAGCTGAAAAGACAAATAACAAAGGCAAACCAAACTGGTCTATGGCAGACCCAGCACATAGTAACTGTGAGAGATAAGTACATCCCTCTGGTGGTCAGTTGCTACTACCAGTCAAGACATCGAAGATGTCTAGTGACCGATAGCGGCTTGCCAAGCAAGCACCAAGAGCGGCGACCTCTAGCCCTGATGGACTAAAACATGCTTAATAAATAGGATTATAGGAAACAACTACTGGACGGGCAAAGGCCCCGACTCCCATTGAATTATACCTATAAATCCAAAATTAGTAGCCAAATTTGTTATTTGTCTTTTCTCCACCAGACACAGACCGGTTTCGAACTCTTTATGTTCTCATCAGTGTGCCACAGGTAGCTGAAAAGACAAATAACAAAGGCAAACCAAACTGGTCTATGGCAGACCCAGCACATAGTAACTGTGAGAGATAAGTACATCCCTCTGGTGGTCAGTTGCTACTACCAGTCAAGACATCGAAGATGTCTAGTGACCGATAGCGGCTTGCCAAGCAAGCACCAAGAGCGGCGACCTCTAGCCCTGATGGACTAAAACATGCTTAATAAATAGGATTATAGGAAACAACTACTGGACGGGCAAAGGCCCCGACTCCCATTGAATTATACCTATAAATCCAAAATTAGTAGCCAAATTTGTTATTTGTCTTTTCTCCACCAGACACAGACCGGTTTCGAACTCTTTATGTTCTCATCAGTGTGCCACAGGTAGCTGAAAAGACAAATAACAAAGGCAAACCAAACTGGTCTATGGCAGACCCAGCACATAGTAACTGTGAGAGATAAGTACATCCCTCTGGTGGTCAGTTGCTACTACCAGTCAAGACATCGAAGATGTCTAGTGACCGATAGCGGCTTGCCAAGCAAGCACCAAGAGCGGCGACCTCTAGCCCTGATGGACTAAAACATGCTTAATAAATAGGATTATAGGAAACAACTACTGGACGGGCAAAGGCCCCGACTCCCATTGAATTATACCTATAAATCCAAAATTAGTAGCCAAATTTGTTATTGGCTACTAATTTTGGATTTATAGGTATAATTCAATGGGAGTCGGGGCCTTTGCCCGTCCAGTAGTTGTTTCCTATAATCCTATTTATTAAGCATGTTTTAGTCCATCAGGGCTAGAGGTCGCCGCTCTTGGTGCTTGCTTGGCAAGCCGCTATCGGTCACTAGACATCTTCGATGTCTTGACTGGTAGTAGCAACTGACCACCAGAGGGATGTACTTATCTCTCACAGTTACTATGTGCTGGGTCTGCCATAGACCAGTTTGGTTTGCCTTTGTTATTTGTCTTTTCAGCTACCTGTGGCACACTGATGAGAACATAAAGAGTTCGAAACCGGTCTGTGTCTGGTGGAGAAAAGACAAATAACAAATTTGGCTACTAATTTTGGATTTATAGGTATAATTCAATGGGAGTCGGGGCCTTTGCCCGTCCAGTAGTTGTTTCCTATAATCCTATTTATTAAGCATGTTTTAGTCCATCAGGGCTAGAGGTCGCCGCTCTTGGTGCTTGCTTGGCAAGCCGCTATCGGTCACTAGACATCTTCGATGTCTTGACTGGTAGTAGCAACTGACCACCAGAGGGATGTACTTATCTCTCACAGTTACTATGTGCTGGGTCTGCCATAGACCAGTTTGGTTTGCCTTTGTTATTTGTCTTTTCAGCTACCTGTGGCACACTGATGAGAACATAAAGAGTTCGAAACCGGTCTGTGTCTGGTGGAGAAAAGACAAATAACAAATTTGGCTACTAATTTTGGATTTATAGGTATAATTCAATGGGAGTCGGGGCCTTTGCCCGTCCAGTAGTTGTTTCCTATAATCCTATTTAATGAGCAATGATATAAAAAATTTAGTTGAAAATTGTGAAATTTGTAATTGCCATAAAAAAAGTAATAGGAGAGAGCCACTTATACAACATAGTGTAGAACCTATTCCATGGACTAAAGTAGGGTTAGATTTGTTTTATTTTAAAGGTATTGATTATTTGTTGATCGTAGACTACTATTCAAAATTTGTTGAAGTAGGTAATAAAATTAACCTCCACTACTAGTAATGTGTTGATTGAAAATTTAAAAGAAGTCTTTAGCAGGCAAGGTATTCCAAACATTATAATATCTGATAATGCACCACAGTTGGTTTCTCATGAATTTAAGCAGTTTAGTAAATCATGGAATTTTAATCATGTTACATCAAGTCCTTATATTACGCCCAGTCAAATGGAATGGCAGAAAGGGCGATACAAACAATAAAAAATATTTTAATTAAATGTCACGAAGATCAAACAGATTATGATTTAGCTTTGTTAGAATTTAGGAATACACCAAGTCCTACACAATTGCTTAACAGTAGAAGGTTACGAAGTACAGTACCCGCACATAAAAAACTCTTTCAACCTAAAGTGATTTCAAAAAAAGTAGTAATTGAAGGGCTTAATAATAAAAGTAATTTACAGAAACAGTATTATGACAGGGGTGCAAGGGCATTATCTGTTTTAAATATAGGGGATAGGGTAAAAGTGAGAGATATAAATAGGAAAAAATGGCAAGAAGGGGAAATTATAAATAAAAATACAAATGTACCTAGGTTGTAAGGATGGATAACGGTAACATTATTACTAGAAATCGGAAATTTTTAATAAAAGTAAATAAACCCTCGTGTAATCGACTTGATCTGGACAATTTTGCACATGATTTTCCTAACAACGATAATGAAGACGCTACTAGCAATACTGCAGAGAGTAATGATTCTGAATATTTTAGTGATATTCTGAAAATAGTAATGACTGTGAAAATGATATAGATGAAAATATAGTTAGTAACAATGATGATAGTGAAGGAGTTAGATATTATACTCGCTCTGGCAGGGAATTAAGAAAAAAGCCTAACCGCTTAGATTTGTAAATTCATAAGTTTGTTTAGTTTGTAAGTATGTTGTATTTTTTTTTAACATAAGTGTTTTAACAGTTTGTAATATTTATATAATAAGTAAAATAAGTTATGTATTAAAAAAAAAATTGTATGTATGTATTTTTATATTCTTAAAAAAAAAAAAAGGGAGATGTAAGTATAAGTACTGCGCATGAGCAGCAGATAAATGTCAAGTGAACCTAATAAAATCTCTTTTTTCCAATCCGACACTCTGGGGTAGTTTTAGTTATAACCTTATTCACATACTAAAAGTATTAAAAGTTAATAAAATATAAATCTAATAAACAACAACAATACATGGGCGATTACATATCACCTATGGTTAGTGGGTCAATAATCCTTAATTATCAAGATACAGGGTGTTTTATTGATTTTGTGTATTTTTGTCTTGGACCATAACTTTAGAACCACTATGTATAGAAAGTAAAATTTGGTATGTATGTTTTACTCAATCAGCCATATCGATTTCTCAATTTAGCAGAATCAAAATACAGGACCGGGCAGAAAAAAATAGCCGAATTGTTAAATCTCAAAAACAACACCCTGTATCGAAAGTTTTAAAAATGCTTTAAGATTCGGAAAGAGCATAGAAAAAAATAAGGCAAATAAAGTACATTTTTAGATTGCGCGTCTCTTTTTTCTATTTATTTTCTTTGATAAAAGGAAATTTTACAAAACTAAGAATCGACTATCTCATACAAAATAGCGTTTTTTTCTCTATAATTGACTACGAATTAATAAAAACTTTCATATTCAATAAGAAACCATTCATATAACGTAAGTTCTGAAAAGTATTCAACCATTCAATTAAAACCAACAGATTTACACATTATTTTAAAAAATTTAAATTTTGATAGGTAGGTTTTGAATACAACAATTAAAATTTCAAACATTCAAGTGCGTTTCTGACAGATAGTTTCTAAAAGGTTTGTTTAATTGTTCCTCACCTAAATAATAATAAACTTAAAGTAAAATGCCTCAAAATTTTATTAAGTATTTTATTAAGTAAAGTTATTATTTAGGTGAGGAACAGAGGAACATTTAAACAAACCTTTTAGAAACATTCTGTCAGAAACGCACTTGATTGTTTGAAATTTTAATTGTTGTATTCAAAGCTCGATTCAAAGCCTACTTATCAGAATTTAAAATTTTTAAAATAATGTGTAAATCTGTTGGTTTTAATTGAATGGTTGAATACTTTTCAGAACTTACGTTGTATGAATGGTTTCTTATTGAATATGAAAGTTTTTATTAATTCGTAGTCAAGACAAAACGCTATTTTGTATGAGATAGTCGGTTCTTAGTTTTGTAAAATTTCCTTTTATCAAAGAAAATAAATAGAAAAGAGAGACGCGCAATTTGAAAATGTACTTTATTTGCCTTATTTTTCTATGCTCTTTCCGAATCTTAAAACATATTTTAAAACTTTCGATACAGGGTGTTGTTTTTGAGATTTAACAATTCGGCTATTTTTTCTGTCCGGTCCTGTATTTTGATTCTGCTAAATTGAGAAATCGATATGGCTGATTGAGTAAAACATACATACCAAATTTTACTTTATTATACCTAGTGGTTCTAAAGTTATGGTCCAAGACAAAAATACGCAGAATCAATAAAACACCCAGTATTTTGGTAGTTAAGGATTATTGACCCACTAACCATAGGTGATATGAAATCGCACAAGTAACCTACATATGCAGGTAAAGTATGTAGACTTACCAATGAATCACCCTGTATATACAGGGTGTTTCACGTAAAACTACACAGGCCAATAACTTTAAAACCAAAAACAATATTTAAATTCTGCGAGAAGTGTTATAAAGTTGCATTTACAGGCTTTTATTTAATGCAGAAAAGACGGCGTCGTTTATTGCAGTGTGGGCGTCGCGACGCTATGAAACAATTTTTCGATGGCAGGAACATTGAAATTACGATAACTGTAAGGTACCTATCCTTAATTCTGAACATTTTTTATAGAGTACATTTTTTCATTTGATTTGGTACTTTTTGAGTTATTTCACTTTATACTTATGAAGTATAATTCCACTTATTAGTTAAATTAATCTAGTTGCCAGGCCAAACACCTTGAAAACCAAGAATGCACATGTCAAAAACATTATTTATATTTTTATTTAAATGGACAAAATTTCGCACAGTTATTTCTACTACAGTAACTAAACTATTACAACATAAGTTTTTTTTTCATAAAATATTAGCTACTAAATAGAAAAGTTATAATTTCATAGTAGGTAATTTTTGTTTGTTTAGTTGTTGTTTTCTTTTTATTGTTGATTTGTAGATCTGTATTTATCGTCGAATTGAAATTAAAAATAATTTGCTATTTTTTCGTGGCTATTAGAATACATCATATTCTATTCTATTCTATTTTATGTGCAACATTCACAAACCCTTTCAAGCGCCTTATAAGAATTGGATTACATAAAAAGGACAGAACACATGGCATTAAGGAAAGAAGCTCTTGTTGTGCCCTTACCTAAAACCGCCAATCCTACTACATATAATGAATTGCGGCCCATTAGTTTGTTAACAATCTTATCTAAAATATTAGAGAAGGTTGCATATGAGCAAATAAATGATTATTTGTCTAAAGCCAAATTGTTTACTACATCAGTCCGGCTTTCGGAAGGGGCACAGCATCTGCATTGATGAATATGACTGACAACATAATAGCAGCATTAGATAAGAAGCAAGCCACAGCTTTGGTATTATTAGATTTCAGTAAAGCGTTCGATACGATCAATCATGATCTGCTTATAGCTAAATGTAAATATTTCGGTTTCGATGGAATATCCATACGGTTTTTAAGTCACTATTTAAAAAATCGAACGCAAAAAGTCGTACTACAAAATGTAACTTCTCCTTCTGGTCTTATTACTTCTGGAGTGCCACAAGGCTCCATCTTGGGGCCACTTCTTTTTCTCTTGTATACATCAGATTTATGTAAAAAAATTAATTATGCTCAAATTCAATTCTTTACCGACGATACACAGCTTTATTACCATTTTAATGCTGAAAAATCTTTATATGCTGCTCAAATAATTAACAGTGAACTCAGCCAAATCTGTAACTATGCTAGAGGAAATGGTCTATGTCTCAATGCTGCCAAATCTAAGGCAATGTTGTTCTGCTCTAATAAGCAAAGGGAAGCGCTAAAAAGTCAAATGCACATATCAGCAAATGGTGAAATTATTCCTTTCGTTAATTGTGCAAAAAATTTGGGGCTATACTTTGATGAACAACTTAGATTCACGGATCATGTCAGTAATGTGTCTAAGCAATGTTATGTTCGTCTCAAGTTGCTATATTCTAATCGACAAATACTGAACTATAGCATTAAAAAAAGCTTATGTGAAAGTCTGGTTCTGTCCAAGTAAACTTACTGCAACATCGTTTATTACCCGTGTTTAAACAGTAGTACTTCTAACCGTTTACAAAAAATACAAAACACTTGTTGTCGGTTAACTAATAATCTATGTAAGTATGATCACATATCAGCGTCCTTCAAAAATTTCGGTTGGCTTAATGTAAGAAACTTGTTCACATACTTTTTTCTCACATTTTTATCTCGTTTATTAGTCACATCCGTCCCTCCATACCTAAGAGAAAAACTTATTTTTCGGGAAAATATGCATAATGTAAACATTAGACATTGCAAGTCACTAACAATGCCTCAACATAGAACAGCCATGTTTCAGAGATCATTCTCATACAATGCTATCAAATTGTGTAACGCCTATAGTAATTTAATGAACACTTGTTCTCCAAATTTGGTTAGGCCTACATTAAAGAAACATCTGTTAAATTCACAACTGTCATAATGTATTTATTTATTATTTTTTTCTTCTTTTTTTTATCTTATATTGTTTTTATCGTCTTTACTATCTCTGTTTTTCATTCATAATGTTAAAACTTTAAAGCATTTAAGCACATTATACACATTATAGCTAAATTATATTATGTTTAAGGTTAAGTGTAAGAATAGCCACTTGGCTAAACTTCGCCTTGTATGTCTCTTTTGTTTTTTAGAGAAATAAAGACGTTTATTATTATTATTATTATTATTATTAAGAAATATTGACATTTTTTTTGGTTAAATGTGCCATTCAGGATAAAAAATAGCTTATTCACAGCATGATAGTTAATAAAACCTACTATCAATAAAGTGAAATAACTCAAAAAGTACCAAATCAAATGAAAAAATGTACTCTATAAAAAATGTTCAGAATTAAGGATACCTTACAGTTATCGCAATTTCAAAGTTCCTGTCATAGAAAAATTACTTCATAGCGTCGCGACGCCCACACTGCAACAGACTACGCCGTCTTTTCTGCATTAAATAATAGCCTGTAAATGCCACTCCATAACATTTTTCGCAGAATTTAAAAATTGTTTTTAGTTTTAAAGTTATTGGCCTGTGTAGTTTTACGTGAAACACCCTGTATAAAAAAAAAACACAAGTTTGATATTTGTATCTCAGAAATGTAAAGTTCAATTGTTTTTCTGAATAGTTCGTCGAAATCGCAAGAAAATTTCCTACAACTTAGGTCTTTATCATTTTTTTCTAGATAAAAAAGTTAGCAGGGGTAAAATGTTACATGCATACAGGGTTATGCAGTACAGGGTTACTGTATTGGTTTTCACATACACTATGTACTATCGCGGCCGAAAAAAAGTAATCGCCTGATTTTCCCGTTGTAACTATGGTTCTATTCAGTGTCGCATCAATCCCTATATTTTTTTTATTAGTGTCAACGTCATTGTCATATTAAGCAAAAATAATATTTTTATTACTTAATCATGCCTTATCACGTTTTGAGGGAAGCAGAAAAAGGCTACATCATCGCCAAACTTGGAGAAGGGTGGTCTCAACAACGCATAGCAAGTGAAATTAATTGCAGCAAAAGCACGATTCAAGAACTAAACAAAAGTGGATAGAAACTCATGATCTGAGCAGGGCAGTGGGTTCTGGGCGGCCAAAAAAGAGTACTCTAGAAAACGAAAATATTCTGGTTAACTATGTGAATTTAAACCCATTTTCTAATTCTATTGAAGCCAAAGAGCAAACCAAATTCCCAGCATCTGTTAGGACAGCAAGAAAACGGTTGCGAGAGCAAGGTCTATTTAACTGTGCCAGTGCTAAAAAGCCCCGACTAACAGATGTTAATAAAGAGGCATGAATGCAGTTTGCAAATACTTTTATTAATGAAAACGATCGTCCCAGGGGTCATAAGTTTGGTGAAGAATATTTGCACAAAACAGATAATAGCGGAAAGTATTGTCTTTTTGTTTAGTTTTTGAATTGTGCCTTTGCTGCAATTAATTTCACTTGCTATGCGTTGTAAAGACCACCCTTCTCCAAGTTTGGCAATGATGTAGCCTTTTTCTGCTTCTCTGAAAACCATACTAATTAATTGTTTTCTTATAATAATTAAAAAATATTAACAACTTATTTCTTATTAGTTTTTTTTTTTAATAAATAGGATCCCACCAATGATTTCTTGTGAAAATAATTTAATTGACATAACTGATGTAAAAACTCCCATTTACAAAGGAAATTTTTTCGAAAAAACATACTTGATAAAAAATCGATTACTTTTTTTTGGCCGCGATAGTACATCTGTGCTACTGTTTCATTATAAAGCTATTTGGTATGGCACTCTGCTGGCAAATCAAACACCAAACAGGTTAGGTTATCTTTATATTCGAAAACATTGAAATGTAAAGTTCAATGCCGACACCTGATAGCTGTTTGAATGCGGGCGGGATACAGTACCGCGATTCGTGCCACTTCGGTGGGCTGTTTACTGTACGATTAGAAGCTAGCGATTATTATTAGATATTATTTTTGCTTCCTTCCTTGACCGAGTCCTTGAAACATTCCATAAAAAAATTCTAATATACCTACTTAGATGATAAAAACATTCAAGATATCATAAATCAAACAGTTAATAATGCACTTAAAAATGATCTAAGATGATAAGGATAAATCAAGCACAATTACCAAATTAATATTATCAACATATCTTGAAAATAAAAGAAAGTATAGAAGTGTACTATTTTCCCTGAATCGTTTCATATTAATGTTTTCACTCTTGAATTTAACGGTTAATATCAAAACACGATTTTCTGAAACGCCTTGTACAAAATACGAGACAAAATATACAACATAAATATCAACAAAAAAATTACCTTCCTCCACCACATTCTTCTTTGCCGCTGCCACTGATGAAAAAACGGAGTAGAATGAATTGAAGACGTAAAGACCGAGCATTTTAACGTAACAGCATCATTCATAAAAAATGTATCAAAAATTATTTCTTGATCATTATAATAATCCATCGATTTCTGTAAAGATGTGGATTTATTTTGTACTATCTCTGCAATACCAAACGGTAATTTTTCCAAACACATTGTCTTAGCGTAATCATAGGTTTCTGAAATATTATCTTTGTTTAAAAACACGGTTATATCTTTATTTATTACAATATTAAAGAACCATTCCATTTTTAAATTTTCCCGTAATAACATGCCTGTAGGTCCAATTTTAAATTGATCAACACCAAGTCTTGGCAAAACTATTTTTTTAATAAATCCATTTTTTTCTGCTAAAATTAATATTTTATTAAACATTATAAATCTTTCGACTTTTCTTCATATAATAGATTCTCTCTAGTTTCTAGCGATACGTTCCCTGGTGGTGCAATGAAATAATCTTCCTCTATGATTGAAGCGTTTTTTAAGATATCTTCTTTACAATTACCCTCTGCAACTTTATCTTCTCTAATTTGTAAAGGTCTAAAAACAAGAATGTGTGTTAAAGTCAAATGGGACCATATCAATAAAAAATTTACTTGTCTTCTAATACACTCATCAAAGGTTGAATGTTAATAGTATCAACTTCTAATATCTGATCTGCAAACTCTATAGCCGCTTCTAATGTCTCAATACCTGTCTTATTTGCACAATCTACCAAAGAAAGTCTTTCTAATAGAGCTATTGTACTGGCATCTACTTTAGTCTTAGATGGTAACTTTTGTATATTTATTTTTGTTTCTACGGATTTCTGTGGTAACGTTTTCCTGTTGGCACTATCCTTCTCAATAGAATGTTTCAATGAGATGCAAAATGTTTTTCTATGAAATAAATGACTTAGATATTTTAAATGATTCATTATCTCACCTAAAAATAAACACATATTTTTTAATATTGAGTTGTTTCCATTTTCTTTCCATTTCACATTCACATAACCTCTAACCTCTAAAGTTCGAGCCAGTCGAGCATCCTATTCATGAAGTGCGTTCGGTTTTTAGTTTTACTTCCTCACCAAAAGTGAGGAAGGTATGTATTCGTGAAAAAATTTTTGAAAATTTTTATTGCATTTCTGGACGAATCTCGACGAATTATGACGATACACAAAATTTCAGACAAAAAAAATTCTCTGTCTGTGTGTGTGTGTGTGTCTGTGTGTGTCTGGGTGTGTGTGTGTGTGTGTGTGTGTATCGCGATAGCAGCTACAGTTTTTGAGATAAAGCTTTCAAATTTGGTACACACGTTCTAGAGGCCAAGGAAAAGATTGAGTTCGTTGATGAGCAAAATCGGTTCACTGGAAGAGACCCCCTTCCGGACCCCAACATTTTTATTTCTAACTTTACAAAAAAATTTTTCGTGATGAAAGATTAGAAATAGGATC
This sequence comes from Rhagium mordax, assembly GCA_963680705.1. Classification (NCBI taxonomy): domain Eukaryota; kingdom Metazoa; phylum Arthropoda; class Insecta; order Coleoptera; family Cerambycidae; genus Rhagium; species Rhagium mordax. The sequence goes on from OY796662.1 coordinate 23,640,124, forward strand.
TAATATACAAATCCATTATAATATTGTGTCCAAATGTTGAAATAAACAAAATACGCCAAGAAAACCAAATACATCAAAAAAATCAAAATACTTACGTCAAAATACAAAATACGTCATAAATTACTTTTTTTTAAAATCGGCATTAAAGTACCTCAAAATTGTCATTAAAGTGATAGAAATAGTCATTAAAGTAATCCATTATTGTGCGATTTTTGTAGTTGGCCGAGGTGACAGATAAACGTAAACATTAATTTTTTATTGCTTGTAATAATAATTGTGTTATAACAAAAGGTAAATAAATACAGTTTTTTACATTCAGAATTGTATTATCACTATTATAATTGCTAAAAATAATGGTTTTCTTATAAAAAATTATTTCGACTTGACATTTAAAAATAATTATGACATTTCCTAATGTCACCTGAAATTTTTAATAATTATGACATTTCTTAATGTCACTGAAAATTATTTGAAAAATAGAGTTAATTAATCTTAATTTCATAGTTTTTGGATTTAAAAAAAATGTAATATGCACCTCAGCATTAAAGTTCCTTTTTATCACTCATGTGGTTTATTTGCCTCGGCCCTACGGGCCTCGTCAACTAAACTCCACATTCATGATAAAAAGATTAACTTTAATGCCTTGATACATAAATAACTATTTTTATAAACTCCACCACACGGTGAGGAAGTTTTGATCCCAGAATTGGCAGCGGTTTTTACATATCTGAAAGCCAGCTTTTACGTTTAAAGTTAGTTCATGCACTCGCGATTTGCGATTTGCGATTTTCAGGATTTAATTTGATTGGCTAGTTTCAAAAATGTTAGATACAACTATTTGTAATTCAATTTATTGCGAGAATCGCAAAATTTAAATTTGCGGGGCGGGAAAATTGAAATTGTTTTTATTTTCGCGATTATCGCGAAATTTTTTTAAACTGCGCATGGGCTTTTCTTCATAGAGATACCGATGAACTATATTTTTTTTGCATTTAAGCCCCGATCTTTTCTTTTTATAAAAGTTTCACTCACTGCACAATATCTCTGTAGTTTTCTTTTTCTGCTTAAATACTAAGTTATAATTATTCATCTACGTTGTCATAGTCTTTAGAATATCTATAGACTTTGACGTTGTAAAAGCCTCAACACATAAGCACTATTCATGGTATTATTGTTATCAAGTAGTTTTTCCGTTTTTTGTTGTATGTATAATTTTTTGGTTAACAGCAACAACAGCAAGTCTGACAAGACAAGTAAGTATGTTTGAAATTCAAAAGTAACTATAATCCAGTCAATGAGTGCTCAAAAGAGGGGTGTAGAGTACATGGAATATGCGAGACTTTTTGACTTCAGGACTTTGTTAGGAGTAGTCAATAGGTAAATATACTAAAAGTCCCCGCTCCTGGGAGGTGAGCTTACGGTGGGACATCGAGGTGAGAAGGGATAGAGATGGCACTAAATGCGCGTATTGCGACTGTGAAGCCAGGCGCCATATTTAGTATGACCTGTCACTAGTGTCAATAGCTTAGGTTATGTCTAGTTGAGTGGTTATTAAAGTGTGATTATCTGTGTTTATTGTAGTTATTTTCAAACTTTGGACAGTGTATTTATTTGTGAAAGACTTATTGATATATAAATGCCAAACTGCAGCGTTGTGGGTTGCCGAAATAGAAGCGATCGTAAAACTAGAAAGAATATTTCATATCACAGGTAAGTACGTATTCGAAAATTTCTTGGTTTAGTTGACTGAAGTTTTATTGTGGATTTCATTCCTGAACATGTGAAAGGTAAATAACTTTGGAAGCATGTCGTGTCTGAATAGTGCCATTAATAATTACACAGGTTAGTGGTTATAAAAGTGTGTATACGATAAGGAACAATTGTAAATAAAATGTATTTTTATTTCGATCTGGTAAGGTCGTAATGTTTTCTCTACGGTTTTCAATACTGCTTTCTTCTAAAATTATCACTAAAAGCTCATATTTTATAGATTATATTCTAAACAATTACTTATTCATTGAATATTTTGGTCTAGAGTACACATATAAAATTATACTATACAGATAAGTCCAGGATGCTTCGAACACGACAGGGATTGGGACGAATATACGAGCGGCCGACAACTCGCCTCAGTTCGAAATTATTTGTACATTAGGAGAAGGGCAGTGCGCTGTGGCCGTGGCCACTCACTGCTCGCTCAGCAGTCAGCACTGTTGTTGGTATCTCATTACACAATGAAAAAATAAGAGATAAGAAAATGGAATAAGAAAATAACATAAATAATTATTCCAGGTTTTAAATACACAATACTCTGGGCGATAATATTAGTTCTTATTCGATTTAAAATTCAACTGTTCAAATTGTTAATAATTGCTTTTCGGATATCATTATTTGTTAATTCTATTCCATATTTTTAATTTCTTATCTCTTATTTCTTTCATTGTGTTTAAGCCTTTGTTGGGATGTAGAACTCATGTCTGAAAGAAATTTGATTTACGTTTCGAAATTTTTCTAACTTCAATAATTCATCCTAGATAGGATTAATTATTGTAATTTTAAAAAAATCTCAAAACACATTTAAATATTTCCATTGTTTGTTTTTTCGCAACGAAAATATGATTCTACAACATAAAATTAAAATTAACTATTAATTTTAATTAATTGTCGCTGCACCTCGACTGTTTCAGGTTTAATAAAAATTATTATAAAAGAATTCAAACAAGAAATAGTAGACGTGATGAGAGCCATCGGCTACAGCGCAGAGATCCACGATTCCCACCACTGTGTCCGTTTGCCTACAACTAGCCCAGGGTCGATCCAGTCAAACCATGAACAAATTAGAGACAAGCTGAAATTTGGTATATAAGTTTGTATTGGGGTCCTTAAAATACCACCAAACCCCACCGGTAATCCGCCGTGCCTGTCACCCCTAAACAACCCCCGAAAGGGGTGAAAATCGAACTTTTTCTAGTTATTTGGCAATATCTTAAAAACAAAGCTATATACGAAAAAATATGAAGATAGAAAAATTAAAGGGCATAAAATTTCCTATAAAATTGCGTTTAGCAGATATATTTTGCTTTACCAGTGGCGGAGTTATGATATTTTTAATAAGTGGGTATTTTGTAAAAATATTCTCTAGCGTTTACTTATTGGATTTTGACATTAAATATACATAACAATGTATATGGATATTTTGGTAAATACATTTAATACATTCTTACATCAATAAATTAGAAATAAAAAACATACCAGTGGAGTACTATATTCTAATTTCATACATTATTTTGTATTAGCTAATAGAAATTTAACATTTTACGTGCCTATTAAATGTAACAAAATAATTATTTTAAATATCCGTGGAATTTCTGTTACGAATTGAGAGGAATTATTTTTATATTAATAATATTAAGGACATATACCGCATCATCAGGTGGTTGCAAAAGTGCATGCTCATGTCGTAACCTGTTTTAATAGGGCAGTTGAGGATTTACAGGCGGAAGACGACATCTCAACATGCAGATAAAATATATTGGATAATAAGTACCTAATTAAAAACATACATTACATTCATTTACTTAAACATAACCTGTAAGTATTTCAGTTTATTTAAGAAAAAGCAACTGTGCTACTTACTATATAAAAAACTCATATTTTATGTATTATTATAGTTTTAATCTGTTTTGGTGTAAAAGACGTAAAATATATTAATGTAACGTAATTATTTTGTGGGAAGTGTGTATTTTGTTAAAATATACTGGAATTTACAATACGATAACTCCACCACTGGTAAAGCAAAATATATCTGCTAAACGTAACTTTATAGGAAATTGTATGTTCTTTAATTTTTCTGTCTTCATATTTTTTCGTATATAGCTTTGTTTTTAAGATATTGCCAAAAAACTAAAAAAAGTCCGATTTTCACCCCTTTCGGGGGTTGTTTAGGGGTGACAGGCACGGCAGATTACCGGTGGGGTTTGGTGGTATTTTAAGGACCCCAATACAAACTTATATAACCAAATTTCAGCTTGTCTCTAATTTGTTCATGGTTTCCTATATAAAGCTTCAGATCGACCCTGGGCTATGCGGTATTATGTCCTAAATATTATTAATATAAAAATAATTCCTCTCAATTTCTAACAGAAATTCTACGGATATTTAAAATAATTATTTTGTTACATTTAATAGGAACGTAAAATGTTAAAGTTCTATTAGCTAATACAAAATAATGTACGAAATTAGAAATATAGTACCTACTCCACTGGTATGCTTTTTATTTCTAATTTATTGACGTAAGGATGTATTAAATGTATTTACCAAAATCCCATATATATTGTTATGTACATTTAATGTCAAAATCCAATAAGTAATGGCTAGGGAGTATTTTTACAAAATACCCAGTTATTAAATATATCATAACTCCGCCACTGGTAAAGCAAAATATATCTGCTAAACGTAATTTTATAGAAAATATTATACTCTTTAATTTTTCTGTCTTCATATTTTTTCGTATATAGCTTTGTTTTTAAGATATGGCCAAAAAACTAAAAAAAGTCCGATTTTCACCCCTTTCGGGGGTTGTTTAGGGGTGACAGGCACGGCGGATTACCGGTGGGGTTTGGTGGTATTTTAAGGACCCCAATACAAACTTATATACCAAATTTCAGCTTGTCTCTAATTTGTTCAAGGTTTCCTATATAAATCTTCAGATCGACCCTGGGCTAAACGGGCACAAGTAAATCGCGCAACCTAATACCCATGTTCGAACCTCCTCGGTCTTTACTGTATTTTATGCTTGCTTGTTGCCAGTGATATTAGCTGCTGAAATGATAATAATAATGAAATGTTTCTGAAACTCTGCTTGATGTGAGCAATATGTAGGTATTAGAAATAAATAGTTTATTTAATTGCATAAATGATTTTAGGAGCACCGACAGTACGAGGAAAGAGAAGAGTCAAGTACGAGAAGTGATGTTTTGTTGTCTCCTGAGAGTCTCTCTAGTACATCATTCACTTTTTTTTTTCGTCATCAAACGAAAGTCAACCTATACTATCTCCTGAATAATTAGATATATAGATTATATGTATATAAATATTTGTTAATATTTGTTAATATGGATAGATTATATTTATATCTAGAATGAAATAATCAGGACACGAGTAATAATTGAAATATTTTTTCTTTCCCATTCCTTCCTTATCACGTACTTGAACATTTTTTGATAATTAAATGATCTTCATTTGACAGTAATAATTTGACTTGGTACTGGTAACGTGGTACTAGGTCCAACCTCACTTTAACAAAGTTACTACAAGACAGTTCCTTGTAGATGTAAGGTATGCTTCCCCTCTCCCCATGAATATAAAAATTTTAAAATATTTACGCTTTCAGAAAACAAGCAAGCCAAAAAAATCCTTCATTTTAATACTGCATAAATTCAATAATTGGACCCACTAACACAATACTAAATCCGCCATTGTATTTGAATATAATTTCAATCATTTACATCATGGGTATATCTTATTGTTTTATCAAAGGCTTTTTAAGAACATAGAAATCGGTCTATAGAACAAATATACCTATATTAACGTTAGAAAAAATTTTTTCTATCAATACTTTTTTTGTTATTTAAATATTTTATAGTAGTGAAATTACGTTTCTAAGAAGATATTCCTGAATCCAATCCTGTTCATCCGCCATATTTAGTCGGCCCATGACGTCGAAATAGGCTTCAACGAATTGTACAGTGTTACATCTCTATATTCTCCCACCTCAATGCGGTGGGAGAGGGGGGAGAAGGTCCCATTTTTGGGTTTTTCGACTATATCTCGGAAACGGTGGACTCTAGGAAATATATATGTTCTATATAAAAATGAAAGTTAATTAAATTTGCTATAAAATTGTATACAGGGTGATCTACCACGAGTGTACCAAACTTCAGAGGCTGGTAATTTATCAAAAATAAATGGACTTTCATTAATAAACATATGTCCTAAAACGCATAATAAGGGAGCTACAACCCCTTGAAGGGGGTTGATGAATATCAATTTTTCGATTATAAGTCCGATATGGTGGTAATTAAATTTTTTTTTGACGTCACTTCCGAAGCAAAACTTTTACATAACATTATTTCCCATGCAATGACTCAGAAAAAAGTATTTTTCAAAATTTCTGTCACACCAGCCGTTTTTGAATAATTTGCGTTTTCATGTGAAATATGCAAAACTTAATTCGATCAATCTTCAAATCAAGTGGCTTGAAGTCACCTATGTTTAAAAACAATTGATATTTCTGATTTGTAGTATTATGTCATTTACATTGCTTAAGCGAAAAATTGATATTCATTAACTCCCTTCAAGGGGTTGTAGCTCCCTTATTATGCGTTTTAGGACATATGTTTATTAATGAAAGTCCATTTATTTTTGATAAATTACCAGCCTCTGAAGTTTGGCACACTCGTGGTAGATCACCCTGTATACATATTTGTCGTATATCCAGCGGTTTTCGAGATATACGTTATTGAAAATCTATAATTTTCTAAAAAATCATTTTTACCTAACGCTTTTAGTCAAACATTTGCTTCTAGTGCTCCAACAATCGTTTCTCAGAAAAACTGTAAAAACGAAGTTGTAGAGCATTAAATTTCCTTCACTTTGATATACACTTTTGCTACTTTATCTTCAACCAATCAAAAGTTATAGAATTTCTAACATGTACGCTCAATTTCGATGTTCCTCTAGAAATGAGTATATTGACGCTACAATGATGATTATGATGATGATTTCCTTTCCAACTATCATAATAAGAGTCAGCTGATAAACCTGCTGATGATGCAGCTGCAGAAAAATGGGTAAATATGCTCCAAGCTTCAGGTGATGCTGACGTTGATATTGTGAAGACAGCTATCAAAACATCGCAAAATTCCTCGGTAGCTGTTATTGGAGAGGACGTCGACTTGGCTGTTCTCCAAAACCCCAATTGATCGTGACATTCTGCTGGTAAAACTTGGAAAAGAAAAGGTCAAGACTATTGTATATTTCTCACAACAGCTGCAGCAGGAGCTGAAATGAAGGACAATGCCCATTTGTTATTCTTACATGCATTCACGGGCTGTGACTCAACATCCGTAGCGTATCGCAAGATTAAAGTGGGTTTTGTCAAAATGTACAGGAAGTCCAAAATCATACAACGTGCAGCTGAGGTATTTGCCAGCGGTTCTCCTTCCCCTGACTCTAGCCACAGAAAAATCCCTCAACGAGTTCCACTACAAATTATTTGTCAAAGCAGCTGCAAACATGAAGCCTGATCGTTCAACTCTCCCTCAACTGAAGGAGCTGTTAAGCAGCATGCATTCCGGACGTACCACCAAGTACACCTGTGGTTAGAGGAGGAACCTAATGGTGGGGAGCCGAAATTGTCAAAGTTGGATGCTGCTCCTGACGAAATCTTGAAGATGATTTTTTGCCGATGCACGAAAGGATGTGACGGAGGTAGGTGTGGTTGTATAAAAGCATCGTTAATCTGCTCTGTCGCATGCCCGAATTGCAAGGGCAGTTGCACCAACAGAATCGGCATATTAATTCAGAAAAAAGGCGACGACGACGACATCGATATGTACTACCAATCTCTTTGGAAAACGTCTCCAGTGCTGACGAAGATGAATGAACATCGCCTCAAAAAAACCAAGATGTCACCTTGAATGATTATTTTTCCATTTTTTAATTACTATCAGTCCATGTTATAAATACTTTCATTATATGATTCGTAATAATATAATAAAAGCTATAATTATAAAAAAAAGTGTTGTGTCAATTGCAACTACCTTATTTCTATTGTTAAAATGTTGTTAATCATCATGGTAGCGTCAACATCCTCATTTCTAGAGGAACATCGAAATTGAGCGTACATGTTAGAAATTCTATAACTTTTGATTGGTTGAAGATAAAGTAGCAAAAGACTAGTGAATTGAATGCTCTTCGTTTTTATAGTTTTTCTGAGAAACGATCGTTGGAGGCACTAGAAGCAAATGTTTGACAAAAAGCGTGAGGTAAAAATGATTTTTTAGAAAATTATCGAATTTCAATAACGTATATCTCGAAAACGGTTGGATATTCGACAAATATGTATACAATTTTATAGGAAATTTAATTAGCTTTCATTTTTATATAAAACATATTTTTCCTAGAGTCCACCATTTCCGAGATATAATCAAAAAACCCAAAAATGGGGCTTTCTCCCCCCTCTCCTGCCGTAAGCTCACCTCCCAGGGGCGGGGACTTTTAGTATGTTTACCTACTAACTACTCCAAACTAGGTCCTGAAGTCAAAAAGTCTCGCAAATTCCATGCACTCTACAATATATTCATTGATTGGACTGGTAGTTTTCGCGTTTGTGCATGAACGATTATTATTTTTCGTTATAAAATCGCATATTGCAAATCGCAAATCGCGAGTGCATGAACTTACCTTAACTCATTTGCCGTTCGTTGCATCATGGTGTTGTTGTATCATGCGTTATGGTGGATCTCCACACCTGCGGCGTCCGGCGTGGGGCGTGCGGGCCCTACTCGTGATTGGTTTATTCAAAAAAATTTGAAGGGGCGGTTCTATAAATCGCTGCCGTCGAAAAGTTCACCAACTTCCAACATTTTTGCGGCTTGACCTCGATGAGGGACCGATCTCTCTCTCTTTATGTACCTACCTGTCTTTATTGGAAAGTGCGTTATACGTATGCAACCCGCAAGCGACAGAAACAGCTAGTTTTTGTAATATGAGAAGAACTTCAGGTTATTCTATTATAAACACAAACAATTTCTCTACCTCCGTTCTGAACGCGAGTCTGTCCCCGGCCTGAAAGGCATAATTCATCACGTACGTTTACATTGTTATTTTAATATAGTTTTACAAGGTTAGGCGGCGCCAGACCCTACGGGTCTGGCTTGCCTAACCTATCTCTGCGAGGCTGACCCTCTATATCAGTAGTTTTATCTCGGGGTTTTTAGTTGAAAGACGGTTTTTAAATTTCGGGAAAAAGTTGAGTCCGACATGGGGTCGCGGGGTCGGGAGTTGGAAAAAATTCAGGATTTTAGAATTAAAATTTGAGAAAAAAAATAAAAAGTTCAGAGCCCCTGCGGGGCTCTATTTAAGATATAATAATGGAATGGCCCCTGCGGGGCCGTAGAAATAGTGAGTTCTAGACTAAAATTTTTAAACATTTCGATGACAGCTGCCAAATAAAGGTCAGTGACGTTTTTTTGGTAAAAAAAAATTTTTTGGATTTTTTTTTTGGTGGGGGTGTCTAAAATGGGGGAAAATTTTTTCGAAACTTTTTTAATTTCGGCCCCCTTCGGAAAAATTTTTTGGGCGCCCAATTTCAATTTTTTTGTCGACCCCAATGGGGAAAAAATATGATGCCGTTTTTAAAAAATATTTAAAAAATGGCTCCTGTGGGATCGTAGAAATAGTAGGTTCTAGACGGTCCAATATAGCAAAAATAATAATGACCGTACGCATCAAGTAGTTTTGGTAAAAAATTTGCAAAAAAAAAATGAGTCCGACATAGAAGTCTTGAATAAAAAAAAAGGTGAGAAGGTTATCGGAAATGAAGCGTATGGTGTATTTTCGTAGGCGTTCTCGATAAGGATTCGGGCGTTTTAGTTGGATTCGGCCGAAAAGCTTCGGAAAAGATGCAGAGCCCGACAGAGAATTTATAGATAAGGTGGAAATGAGGCGTTTCGTGTATTTTCGTGGGCGTCTTCGATTAGTTAAGGGATTCGAGTAATTTATTTGGATTCGGTGGAAGAGTCTCGGGAAAGATGTAAAGTCCGACAGAGATGCTACTTGAAAAGTAGAGGGTCATCGGAAATGAGGCGTTTCGCGTATTTTCGTAGGCGTGTTCGATTAGTTAAGGGATTCGGGCAACTTAGTTGGATTCGGCCGAAGAGTCTAGGAAAAGATGTAGAGTCCGACAGAGATGCTACTTGAAAAGTAAGACGGTCATCGGAAATGAGGCGTTATGTGTATTTTCGTAGGCGTCTTCGATTAGTTATGAGATTCGGAAAATTAGGTGGATTCGGTGGAAGAGCCTCGGGAAAGATGTAGAGTCCGACAGAGATGCTACTTGAAAAGTGAGAGGGTCATCGGAAATGAGGTGTCTCTCGTATTTTCGTAGGCGTCTTCGATTAGTTAAGGGATCCGAATAATTTAGTTGGATTCAGTCTAAGAGTCTCGGGAAAGCTGCAGAGTCCGACAGAGATGCTACTTGAAAAGTGAGAGGGTCTTCAGAAATGAGGGGTGTCGCGTATTTTCGTAGGTGTTTCCGATTAGTTAAGGGATTCTGGCAACTTATTTGGATTCGGTCGAAGAGTCTCGGGAAAGATGTAGAGTCCGACAGAGATGCTACTTGAAGAGTGAGAGGGTTATCAGAAAAGAGGCGTCTCGCATATTTTCGTTGGCGTTATCGATTAGTTAAGTGATTCGGGCAATTTAGTTGGATTCGGTCGGAGAGTCTCGGGAAAGATGTAGAGTCCGACAGAGGTGCAAAGTGAGAGGGCATCAGGAAAGAGACGTCTCGCGTATTTTCGTAGTCATTTTCGATTAGTTATGGGACTCGGAAAATTTAGTTGGATTCGGTCTAAGAGTCTCGGGAAAGATGTAGAGTCCGACAGAGATGCTTCTTAAAAAGTAAGAGGGAATCAGGAAATGGGGCGTTTCGCGTATTTTCGTAGGCGACTTCGATTAGTTATGGGATCCGAGTAATTTAGTTGGATTAGGTGGAAGAGCCTCGGGAAAGATGTAGAGTCCGACGGAGATGCTACTTGAAAAGTGAGAGGGTCATCGGAAATGAGGTGTCTCGCGTATTTTCGTAGGCGTCTTCGATTAGTTAAGGGATCCGGGTAATTTAGTTGGATTTAGTCTAAGTGTCTCGGGAAAGCTGCAGAGTCCGACAGAGATGCTACTTGAAAAGTGAGAGGGTCTTCAGAAATGAGGGGTGTCGTGTATTTTCGTAGGTGTTTCCGATTAGTTAAGGGATTCGGGCAATTTATTTGAATTCGGTCGAAGAGTCTCGGGAAAGATGTAGAGTCCGACAGAGATGCTACTTGAAGAGTGAGAGGGTTATCAGAAAGGAGGCGTCTCGTGTATTTTCGTAGGAGTCTCCGATTAGTTAAGGGATCCGGGTAGTTTAGTTGGATTCGGTGGAAGAGCCTCGGGAAAGATGTAGAGTCCGACAGAGATGCTACGTGAAAAGTGGGAAGGGCATCAGAAAAGGGGCGTTTCGCGTATTTTCGTAGGCGTCTTCGATTAGTTATGGGATCCGGGTAATTTAGTTGGATTCGGTGGAAGAGCCTCGTGAAAGATGTAGAGTCCGACGGAGATGCTACTTGAAAAGTGAGAGACTCATCGGAAATGAGGTGTCTCGCGTATTTTCGTAGGCGTCTTCGATTAGTTAAGGGATCCCGATAATTTAGTTGGATTGAGTATAAGAGTCTCGGGAAAGCTGCAGAGTCCGACAGAGATGCTACTTGAAAAGTGAGAGGGTCTTCAGAAATGAGGGGTGTCGCGTATTTTCGTAGGTGTTTCCGATTAGTTAAGGGATTCGGGCAATTTTTTTGGATTCGGTCGATGAGTCCCGGGAAAGATGTAGAGTCCGATAGAGGTGCGACTTAAAAAGTGAGAGGGTATCAGGAAAGAGACGTCTCGCATATTTCGTAGGCGTTTTCAATTAGTTAAGTGATTCGGGCAATTTAGTTGGATTCGGTCGGAGAGTCTCGGGAAAGATGTAGAGTCCGACAGAGGTGCTACTTAAAAAGTGAGAGGGCATCAGGAAAGAGACGTCTCGCGTATTTTCGTAGGCATTTTCGATTAGTTATAGGATTCGGGAAATTTAATTGGATTCGGTCGAAGAGACTCGGGATAGATGTAGAGTCCGACAGAGATGTTACTTAAAAAGTGAGAGGGCATCAGGAAAGAGGCGATTCGCGTATTTTCGTAGGCATTTTCGATTAGTTACAGGATTCGGGAAATTTAGTTGGATTCTGTCGAAGAGTCTCGGGGAAGATGTAGAGTCCGACAGAGATGCTACTTGAAAAGTGAGAGGGTCTTCAGAAATGAGGTGTGTCGCGTATTTTCGTAGGCGTATTCGATTAGTTAAGGGATTCGGGCAATTTAGTTGGATTAGGTGGAAGAGCCTCGGGAAAGATGTAGAGTCCGATGGACCTAAAAAGTGAGAGGGCATCAGGAAAGAGGCGTCTCGTGTATTTTCATAGGAGTCTTCGATTAGTTAAGGGATTCGGGCAATTTAGTTGGATTCGGCCGAAGAGTCTAGGAAAAGATGTAGAGTCCGACAGAGATGCTACTTGAAAAGTGAGAGGGTCTTCAGAAATGAGGGGTGTCGCGTATTTTCGTAGGTGTTTCCGATTAGTTAAGGGATTCTGGCAACTTATTTGGATTCGGTCGAAGAGTCTCGGGAAAGATGTAGAGTCCGACAGAGATGCTACTTGAAGAGTGAGAGGGTTATCAGAAAAGAGGCGTCTCGCATATTTTCGTTGGCGTTATCGATTAGTTAAGTGATTCGGGCAATTTAGTTGGATTCGGTCGGAGAGTCTCGGGAAAGATGTAGAGTCCGACAGAGGTGCAAAGTGAGAGGGCATCAGGAAAGAGACGTCTCGCGTATTTTCGTAGTCATTTTCGATTAGTTATGGGACTCGGAAAATTTAGTTGGATTCGGTCTAAGAGTCTCGGGGAAGATGTAGAGTCCGACAGAGATGCTACTTGAAAAGTGAGAGGGTATCAGGTAAGCGGCGTTTCGTTTATTTTCGTAGGAGTCTCCGATTAGTTAAGGGATCCGTGTAATTTAGTTGGATTCGGTCTAAGAGTCTCGGGAAAGCTGCAGAGTCCTACAGAGATGCTACTTGAAAAGTGAGAGGGTCTTCAGAAATGAGGTGTGTCGCGTATTTTCGTAGGCGTATTCGATTAGTTAAGGGATTCGGGCAATTTAGTTGGATTCGGTCGAAGAGTTTCGGGAAAGATGTAGAGTCCGACAGAGATGCTTCTTAAAAAGTAAGAGGGAATCAGGAAATGGGGCGTTTCGCGTATTTTCGTAGGCGTCTTCGATTAGTTATGGGATCCGAGTAATTTAGTTGGATTAGGTGGAAGAGCCTCGGGAAAGATGTAGAGTCCGACGGAGATGCTACTTGAAAAGTGAGAGGGTTATCAGAAAAGAGGCATCTCGTGTATTTTCGTAGGAGTCTCCGATTAGTTAAGGGATCCGGGTAGTTTAGTTGGATTCGGTGGAAGAGCCTCGGGAAAGATGTAGAGTCCGACAGAGATGCTACTTGAAGAGTGAGAGGGTTATCAGAAAAGAGGCATCTCGTGTATTTTCGTAGGAGTCTCCGATTAGTTAAGGGATCCGGATAATTTAGTTGGATTTAGTCTAAGAGTCTCGGGAAAGCTGCAGAGTCCGACAGAGATGCTACTTGAAAAGTGAGAGGGTCTTCAGAAATGAGGGGTGTCGCGTATTTTCGTAGGTGTTTCCGATTAGTTAAGGGATTCGGGCAATTTATTTGGATTCGGTCGAAGAGTCTCGGGAAAGATGTAGAGTCCGACAGAGATGCTACTTGAAGAGTGAGAGGGTTATCAGAAAAGAGGCATCTCGTGTATTTTCGTAGGAGTCTCCGATTAGTTAAGGGATCCGGGTAGTTTAGTTGGATTCGGTGGAAGAGCCTCGGGAAAGATGTAGAGTCCGACAGAGATGCTACGTGAAAGGTGGGAAGGGCATCAGGAAAGGGGCGTTCCGCGTATTTTCGTAGGCGTCTTCGATTAGTTATGGGATCCGGGTAATTTAGTTGGATTCGGTGGAAGAGCCTCGTGAAAGATGTAGAGTCCGACGGAGATGCTACTTGAAAAGTGAGAGGGTCATCGGAAATGAGGTGTCTCGCGTATTTTCGTAGGCGTCTTCGATTAGTTAAGGGATCCGGAAAATTTAGTTGGATTGAGTCTAAGAGTCTCGGGAAAGCTGCAGATTCCGACAGAGATGCTACTTGAAAAGTGAGAGGGTCTTCAGAAATGAGGGGTGTCGCGTATTTTCGTAGGTGTTTCCGATTAGTGAAGGGATTCGGGCAATTTATTTGGATTCGGTCGAAGAGTCCCGGGAAAGATGTAGAGTCCGATAGAGGTGCGACTTAAAAAGTGAGAAGGCATCAGGAAAGAGACATCTCGCGTATTTTCGTAGGCGTTGTCGATTAGTTAAGTGATTCGGGCAACTTAGTTGGATTCGGTCGGAGAGTCTCGGGAAAGATGTAGAGTCCGATAGAGGTGCTACTTAAAAAGTGAGAGTGCATCAGGAAAGAGACGTCTCGCGTATTTTAGTAGGCATCTTCGATTAGTTATGGGATTCGGGCAATTTAGTTGGATTCAGTGGAGGAATCACGGGAAAGATGTAGAGTCCGACAGAGATGCTACTTAAAAAGTGACAGGGCATCAGGAAAGAGGCGTTTCGTTTATTTTCGTAGGAGTCTCCGATTAGTTAAGGGATCCGTGTAATTTAGTTGGGTTCGGTTTAAGAGTCTCGGGAAAGCTGCAGAGTCCGACAGAGATGCTACTTGAAAAGTTAGACGGTCTTCAGAAATGAGGTGTGTCGCGTATTTTCGTAGGCGTATTTGATTAGTTAAGGGATTCGTGCAATTTAGTTGGATTCGGTCGAAGAGTTTCGGGAAAGATGTAGAGTCCGACAGAGATGCTTCTTAAAAAGTAAGAGGGAATCAGGAAATGAGGCGTTTCGCGTATTTTCGTATTAGTTTTCGATTAGTTAAGGGATTAGGGTAATTTAGTGGGATTCGGTGGAAGAGTCTCGGGAAAGATGTAGAGTTTAACAGAGATGTTACTTGAAAAGTGGGAAGGTAATAGAAATGAGGCGTTTCGCGTATTTTCGTAGGCGTCTTCGATTAGTTAAGTGATTCGGGTAAATTAGTTGGATCCGGTCTAAGAGTCTCGGGAATGAAGTAGAGTCTTACAGAGATGCTACTTGAAAAGTGGGAAGGGCATTAGGAAAGAGGCGTTTAGTGTATTTTCGTAGGCGTCTTCGATTAGTTAAGTGATTAGCGTAAATTAGTTGGATCCGGTCTAAGAGTCCCGGAAAGATGTGGAGTTCAACAGAGATGCTACTTGAAAAGTGAGAGGGTCTTCAGAAATGAGGGGTGTCGTGTATTTTCGTAGGTGTTTCCGATTAGTTAAGGGATTCGAGCAACTTATTTGGATTCGGTCGAAGAGTCTCGGGAAAGATGTAGAGTCCGACAGAGATGCTACTTGAAGAGTGAGAGGGTTATCAGAAAAGAGGCGTCTCGCATATTTTCGTTGGCGTTTTCGATTAGTTAAGTGATACGGGCAATTTCGTTGGATTCGGTCGGAGGGTCTCGGGAAAGATGTAGAGTCCGACAGAGGTGCTACTTAAAAAGTGAGAGGGCATCAGGAAAGAGACGTCTCGCGTATTTTCGTAGGCATTTTCGATTAGTTATGGGACTCGGGAAATTTAGTTGGATTCGGTCTAAGAGTCTCGGGATAGATGTAGAGTCCGACAGAGATGTTACTTAAAAAGTGAGAGGGCATCAGGAAAGAGGCGATTCGCGTATTTTCGTAGGCGTCTTCGATTAGTTAAGGGATCCGTGTAATTTAGTTGGATTCGGTTTAAGAGTCTCGGGAAAGCTGCAGAGTCCGACAGAGATGCTACTTGAAAAGTGAGAGGGTCTTCAGAAATGAGGGGTGTCGCGTATTTTCGTAGGTGTTTCCGATTAGTGAAGGGATTCGGGCAATTTATTTGGATTCGGTCGAAGAGTCCCGGGAAAGATGTAGAGTCCGATAGAGGTGCGACTTAAAAAGTGAGAAGGCATCAGGAAAGAGACATCTCGCGTATTTTCGTAGGCGTTGTCGATTAGTTAAGTGATTCGGGCAACTTAGTTGGATTCGGTCGGAGAGTCTCGGGAAAGATGTAGAGTCCGATAGAGGTGCTACTTAAAAAGTGAGAGTGCATCAGGAAAGAGACGTCTCGCGTATTTTAGTAGGCATCTTCGATTAGTTATGGGATTCGGGCAATTTAGTTGGATTCAGTGGAGGAATCACGGGAAAGATGTAGAGTCCGACAGAGATGCTACTTAAAAAGTGACAGGGCATCAGGAAAGAGGCGTTTCGTTTATTTTCGTAGGAGTCTCCGATTAGTTAAGGGATCCGTGTAATTTAGTTGGGTTCGGTTTAAGAGTCTCGGGAAAGCTGCAGAGTCCGACAGAGATGCTACTTGAAAAGTTAGACGGTCTTCAGAAATGAGGTGTGTCGCGTATTTTCGTAGGCGTATTTGATTAGTTAAGGGATTCGTGCAATTTAGTTGGATTCGGTCGAAGAGTTTCGGGAAAGATGTAGAGTCCGACAGAGATGCTTCTTAAAAAGTAAGAGGGAATCAGGAAATGAGGCGTTTCGCGTATTTTCGTATTAGTTTTCGATTAGTTAAGGGATTAGGGTAATTTAGTGGGATTCGGTGGAAGAGTCTCGGGAAAGATGTAGAGTTTAACAGAGATGTTACTTGAAAAGTGGGAAGGTAATAGAAATGAGGCGTTTCGCGTATTTTCGTAGGCGTCTTCGATTAGTTAAGTGATTCGGGTAAATTAGTTGGATCCGGTCTAAGAGTCTCGGGAATGAAGTAGAGTCTTACAGAGATGCTACTTGAAAAGTGGGAAGGGCATTAGGAAAGAGGCGTTTAGTGTATTTTCGTAGGCGTCTTCGATTAGTTAAGTGATTAGCGTAAATTAGTTGGATCCGGTCTAAGAGTCCCGGAAAGATGTGGAGTTCAACAGAGATGCTACTTGAAAAGTGAGAGGGTCTTCAGAAATGAGGGGTGTCGTGTATTTTCGTAGGTGTTTCCGATTAGTTAAGGGATTCGAGCAACTTATTTGGATTCGGTCGAAGAGTCTCGGGAAAGATGTAGAGTCCGACAGAGATGCTACTTGAAGAGTGAGAGGGTTATCAGAAAAGAGGCGTCTCGCATATTTTCGTTGGCGTTTTCGATTAGTTAAGTGATACGGGCAATTTCGTTGGATTCGGTCGGAGGGTCTCGGGAAAGATGTAGAGTCCGACAGAGGTGCTACTTAAAAAGTGAGAGGGCATCAGGAAAGAGACGTCTCGCGTATTTTCGTAGGCATTTTCGATTAGTTATGGGACTCGGGAAATTTAGTTGGATTCGGTCTAAGA
Source organism: Rhagium mordax (assembly GCA_963680705.1). Classification (NCBI taxonomy): domain Eukaryota; kingdom Metazoa; phylum Arthropoda; class Insecta; order Coleoptera; family Cerambycidae; genus Rhagium; species Rhagium mordax. The sequence goes on from OY796662.1 coordinate 23,657,356, forward strand.
GTCTCGGGATAGATGTAGAGTCCGACAGAGATGTTACTTAAAAAGTGAGAGGGCATCAGGAAAGAGGCGATTCGCGTATTTTCGTAGGCGTCTTCGATTAGTTAAGGGATCCGTGTAATTTAGTTGGATTCGGTTTAAGAGTCTCGGGAAAGCTGCAGAGTCCGACAGAGATGCTACTTGAAAAGTGAGACGGTCTTCAGAAATGAGGTGTGTCGCGTATTTTCGTAGGCGTATTCGATTAGTTAAGGGATTCGGGCAATTTAGTTGGATTCGGTCGAAGAGTTTCGGGAAAGATGTAGAGTCCGACAGAGATGCTTCTTAAAAAGTAAGAGGGAATCAGGAAATGAGACGTTTCGCGTATTCTCGTAGGCATCCTCGATTAGTTATGGGATTTGGGCAATTTAGTTGGATTCGGTGGAAGAGTCTCGGGAAAGATGTAGAGTCCGACAGAGATGTTACCTAAAAAGTGAGAGGGCATCAGGAAAGAGGCGTCTCGTGTATGTTCGTAGGAGTCTTCGATTAGTAGGGATTCGGGCAATTTAGTTGGATTCGGCCGAAGAGTCTAGGAAAAGATGTAGAGTCCGACAGAGATGCTACTTGAAAAGTAAGACGGTCATCGGAAATGAGGTGTTCTGCGTATTTTCGTAGGCGTCTTCGATTAGTTATGGGATCCGGGTAATTTAGTTGGATTAGGTGGAAGAGCCTCGGGAAAGATGTAGAGTCCGACGGAGATGCTACTTGAAAAGTGAGAGGGTCATCGGAAATGAGGGGTGTCGCGTATTTTCGTAGGCGTCTTCGATTAGTTAAGGGATCCGGATAATTTAGTTGGATTTAGTCTAAGAGTCTCGGGAAAGCTGCAGAGTCCGACAGAGATGCTACTTGAAAAGTGAGAGGGTCTTCAGAAATGAGGGGTGTCGCGTATTTTCGTAGGTGTTTCCGATTAGTAAAGGGATTCGGGCAATTTATTTGGATTCGGTCGAAGAGTCTCGGGAAAGATGTAGAGTCCGACAGAGATGCTACTTGAAGAGTGAGAGGGTTATCAGAAAAGAGGCGTCTCGTGTGTTTTCGTAGGAGTCTCCGATTAGTTAAGGGATCCGGGTAATTTAGTTGGATTCAGTGGAAGAGCCTCGTGCAAGATGTAGAGTCCGACGGAGATGCTACTTGAAAAGTGAGAGGGTCATCGGAAATGAGGTGTCTCGCGTATTTTCGTGGGCGTCTTCGATTAGTTAAGGGATCCGGAAAATTTAGTTGGATTGAGTCTAAGAGTCTCGGGAAAGCTGCAGAGTCCGACAGAGATGCTACTTGAAAAGTGAGAGGGTCTTCAGAAATGAGGGGTGTCGCGTATTTTCGTAGGTGTTTCCGATTAGTGAAGGGATTCGGGCAATTTATTTGGATTCGGTCGAAGAGTCCCGGGAAAGATGTAGAGTCCGATAGAGGTGCGACTTAAAAAGTGAGAAGGCATCAGGAAAGAGACATCTCGCGTATTTTCGTAGGCGTTTTCGATTAGTTAAGTGATTCGGGCAATTTAGTTGGATTCGGTCGGAGAGTCTCGGGAAAGATGTAGAGTCCGATAGAGGTGCTACTTAAAAAGTGAGAGTGCATCAGGAAAGAGACGTCTCGCGTATTTTAGTAGGCATCTTCGATTAGTTATGGGATTCGGGCAATTTAGTTGGATTCAGTGGAGGAATCACGGGAAAGATGTAGAGTCCGACAGAGATGCTACTTAAAAAGTGACAGGGCATCAGGAAAGAGGCGTTTCGTTTATTTTCGTAGGAGTCTCCGATTAGTTAAGGGATCCGTGTAATTTAGTTGGGTTCGGTTTAAGAGTCTCGGGAAAGCTGCAGAGTCCGACAGAGATGCTACTTGAAAAGTTAGACGGTCTTCAGAAATGAGGTGTGTCGCGTATTTTCGTAGGCGTATTTGATTAGTTAAGGGATTCGTGCAATTTAGTTGGATTCGGTCGAAGAGTTTCGGGAAAGATGTAGAGTCCGACAGAGATGCTTCTTAAAAAGTAAGAGGGAATCAGGAAATGAGGCGTTTCGCGGATTTTCGTAGGCATCTTCGATTAGTTATGGGATTTGGGCAATTTAGTTGGATTCGGTGGAGGAGTCTCGGGAAAGATGTAGAGTAGGACAGAGATGACACTTAAAAAGTGAGAGGGCATCAGGAAAGGGGCGTTTCGTGTATTGTCGTGGGAGTCTCCGATTAGTAAAGGTATCCGGGTAATTTAGTTGGATTCGGTCTAAGAGTCCCGGGAAAGGTGTAGAGTCAGACAGGGATGCTATTTGAAAAGTGAGAGGGTCATCCGGAAATGAGGCGTTTCGCGTATTTTCGTATTAGTTTTCGATTAGTTAAGGGATTAGGGTAATTTAGTGGGATTCGGTGGAAGAGTCTCGGGAAAGATGTAGAGTTTAACAGAGATGTTACTTGAAAAGTGGGAAGGTAATAGAAATGAGGCGTTTCGCGTATTTTCGTAGGCGTCTTCGATTAGTTAAGTGATTCGGGTAAATTAGTTGGATCCGGTCTAAGAGTCTCGGGAATGAAGTAGAGTCTTACAGAGATGCTACTTGAAAAGTGGGAAGGGCATTAGGAAAGAGGCGTTTAGTGTATTTTCGTAGGCGTCTTCGATTAGTTAAGTGATTAGCGTAAATTAGTTGGATCCGGTCTAAGAGTCCCGGAAAGATGTGGAGTTCAACAGAGATGCTACTTGAAAAGTGAGAGGGTCTTCAGAAATGAGGGGTGTCGTGTATTTTCGTAGGTGTTTCCGATTAGTTAAGGGATTCGAGCAACTTATTTGGATTCGGTCGAAGAGTCTCGGGAAAGATGTAGAGTCCGACAGAGATGCTACTTGAAGAGTGAGAGGGTTATCAGAAAAGAGGCGTCTCGCATATTTTCGTTGGCGTTTTCGATTAGTTAAGTGATACGGGCAATTTCGTTGGATTCGGTCGAAGAGTCTCGGGGAAGATGTAGAGTCCGACAGAGATGCTACTTGAAAAGTGAGAGGGTCTTCAGAAATGAGGTGTGTCGCGTATTTTCGTAGGCGTATTCGATTAGTTAAGGGATTCGGGCAATTTAGTTGGATTAGGTGGAAGAGCCTCGGGAAAGATGTAGAGTCCGATGGACCTAAAAAGTGAGAGGGCATCAGGAAAGAGGCGTCTCGTGTATTTTCATAGGAGTCTTCGATTAGTTAAGGGATTCGGGCAATTTAGTTGGATTCGGCCGAAGAGTCTAGGAAAAGATGTAGAGTCCGACAGAGATGCTACTTGAAAAGTGAGAGGGTCTTCAGAAATGAGGGGTGTCGCGTATTTTCGTAGGTGTTTCCGATTAGTTAAGGGATTCTGGCAACTTATTTGGATTCGGTCGAAGAGTCTCGGGAAAGATGTAGAGTCCGACAGAGATGCTACTTGAAGAGTGAGAGGGTTATCAGAAAAGAGGCGTCTCGCATATTTTCGTTGGCGTTATCGATTAGTTAAGTGATTCGGGCAATTTAGTTGGATTCGGTCTAAGAGTCTCGGGGAAGATGTAGAGTCCGACAGAGATGCTACTTGAAAAGTGAGAGGGTATCAGGTAAGCGGCGTTTCGTTTATTTTCGTAGGAGTCTCCGATTAGTTAAGGGATCCGTGTAATTTAGTTGGATTCGGTCTAAGAGTCTCGGGAAAGCTGCAGAGTCCTACAGAGATGCTACTTGAAAAGTGAGAGGGTCTTCAGAAATGAGGTGTGTCGCGTATTTTCGTAGGCGTATTCGATTAGTTAAGGGATTCGGGCAATTTAGTTGGATTCGGTCGAAGAGTTTCGGGAAAGATGTAGAGTCCGACAGAGATGCTTCTTAAAAAGTAAGAGGGAATCAGGAAATGGGGCGTTTCGCGTATTTTCGTAGGCGTCTTCGATTAGTTATGGGATCCGAGTAATTTAGTTGGATTAGGTGGAAGAGCCTCGGGAAAGATGTAGAGTCCGACGGAGATGCTACTTGAAAAGTGAGAGGGTCATCGGAAATGAGGTGTCTCGCGTATTTTCGTAGGCGTCTTCGATTAGTTAAGGGATCCGGGTAATTTAGTTGGATTTAGTCTAAGTGTCTCGGGAAAGCTGCAGAGTCCGACAGAGATGCTACTTGAAAAGTGAGAGGGTCTTCAGAAATGAGGGGTGTCGTGTATTTTCGTAGGTGTTTCCGATTAGTTAAGGGATTCGGGCAATTTATTTGAATTCGGTCGAAGAGTCTCGGGAAAGATGTAGAGTCCGACAGAGATGCTACTTGAAGAGTGAGAGGGTTATCAGAAAGGAGGCGTCTCGTGTATTTTCGTAGGAGTCTCCGATTAGTTAAGGGATCCGGGTAGTTTAGTTGGATTCGGTGGAAGAGCCTCGGGAAAGATGTAGAGTCCGACAGAGATGCTACGTGAAAAGTGGGAAGGGCATCAGAAAAGGGGCGTTTCGCGTATTTTCGTAGGCGTCTTCGATTAGTTATGGGATCTGGGTAATTTAGTTGGATTCGGTGGAAGAGCCTCGTGAAAGATGTAGAGTCCGACGGAGATGCTACTTGAAAAGTGAGAGACTCATCGGAAATGAGGTGTCTCGCGTATTTTCGTAGGCGTCTTCGATTAGTTAAGGGATCCCGATAATTTAGTTGGATTGAGTATAAGAGTCTCGGGAAAGCTGCAGAGTCCGACAGAGATGCTACTTGAAAAGTGAGAGGGTCTTCAGAAATGAGGGGTGTCGCGTATTTTCGTAGGTGTTTCCGATTAGTTAAGGGATTCGGGCAATTTTTTTGGATTCGGTCGATGAGTCCCGGGAAAGATGTAGAGTCCGATAGAGGTGCGACTTAAAAAGTGAGAGGGTATCAGGAAAGAGACGTCTCGCATATTTCGTAGGCGTTTTCAATTAGTTAAGTGATTCGGGCAATTTAGTTGGATTCGGTCGGAGAGTCTCGGGAAAGATGTAGAGTCCGACAGAGGGGCTACTTAAAAAGTGAGAGGGCATCAGGAAAGAGACGTCTCGCGTATTTTCGTAGGCATTTTCGATTAGTTATAGGATTCGGGAAATTTAATTGGATTCGGTCGAAGAGACTCGAGGAAGATTTAGAGTCCGACAGAGATGTTACCTAAAAAGTGTGAGGGCATCAGGAAAGAGGCGTTTCGTTTATTTTCGTAGGACTCTCCGATTAGTTAAGGGATCCGTGTAATTTAGTTGGATTCGGTTTAAGAGTCTCGGGAAAGCTGCAGAGTCCGACAGAGATGCTACTTGAAAAGTGAGACGGTCTTCAGAAATGAAGTGTGTCGCGTATTTTCGTAGGCGTATTTGATTAGTTAAGGGATTCGGGCAATTTAGTTGGATTCGGTCGAAGAGTTTCGGGAAAGATGTAGAGTCCGACAGAGATGCTTCTTAAAAAGTAAGAGAGAATCAGGAAATGAGTCGTCTCGCGGATTTTCGTAGGCATCTTCGATTAGTTATGGCATTTGGGCAATTTAGTTGGATTCGGTGGAGGAGTCTCGGGAAAGATGTAGAGTACGACAGAGATGACACTTAAAAAGTGAGAGGGCATCAGGAAAGGGGCGTTTCGTGTATTGTCGTGGGAGTTTCAGATTAGTAAAGGGATCCGGGTAATTTAGTTGGATTCGGTCTAAGAGTCCCGGGAAAGGTGTAAGGTCAGACAGGGATGCTATTTGAAAAGTGAGAGAGTCATCCGGAAATGAGGCGTTTCGCGTATTTTCGTAGGTATCTTCGATTAGTTAAGGGATTCGGGTAATTTAGTTGGATTCGGTGGAAGAGTCTCGAGAAAGATGTAGAGTATGGTAGAGATGTTACTTCAAAAGTGGGAAGGTAATGAGAAATGAGGCATTTCGCGTATTTTCGTATAAGTTTTCGATTAGTTAAGGGATTAGGGTAATTTAGTGGGATTCGGTGGAAGAGTCTCGGGAAAGATGTAGAGTTTAACAGAGATGTTACTTGAAAAGTGGGAAGGTAATAGAAATGAGGCGTTTCGCGTATTTTCGTAGGCGTCTTCGATTAGTTAAGTGATTCGGGTAAATTAGTTGGATTCGGTCGAAGAGTTTCGGGAAAGATGTAGAGTCCGACAGAGATGCTTCTTAAAAAGTAAGAGGGAATCAGGAAATGGGGCGTTTCGCGTATTTTCGTAGGCGTCTTCGATTAGTTATGGGATCCGAGTAATTTAGTTGGATTAGGTGGAAGAGCCTCGGGAAAGATGTAGAGTCCGACGGAGATGCTACTTGAAAAGTGAGAGGGTCATCGGAAATGAGGTGTCTCGCGTATTTTCGTAGGCGTCTTCGATTAGTTAAGGGATCCGGGTAATTTAGTTGGATTTAGTCTAAGTGTCTCGGGAAGCTGCAGAGTCCGACAGAGATGCTACTTGAAAAGTGAGAGGGTCTTCAGAAATGAGGGGTGTCGTGTATTTTCGTAGGTGTTTCCGATTAGTTAAGGGATTCGGGCAATTTATTTGAATTCGGTCGAAGAGTCTCGGGAAAGATGTAGAGTCCGACAGAGATGCTACTTGAAGAGTGAGAGGGTTATCAGAAAGGAGGCGTCTCGTGTATTTTCGTAGGAGTCTCCGATTAGTTAAGGGATCCGGGTAGTTTAGTTGGATTCGGTGGAAGAGCCTCGGGAAAGATGTAGAGTCCGACAGAGATGCTACGTGAAAAGTGGGAAGGGCATCAGAAAAGGGGCGTTTCGCGTATTTTCGTAGGTATCTTCGATTAGTTAAGGGATTCGGGTAATTTAGTTGGATTCGGTGGAAGAGTCTCGAGAAAGATGTAGAGTATGGTAGAGATGTTACTTCAAAAGTGGGAAGGTAATGAGAAATGAGGCATTTCGCGTATTTTCGTATAAGTTTTCGATTAGTTAAGGGATTAGGGTAATTTAGTGGGATTCGGTGGAAGAGTCTCGGGAAAGATGTAGAGTTTAACAGAGATGTTACTTGAAAAGTGGGAAGGTAATAGAAATGAGGCGTTTCGCGTATTTTCGTAGGCGTCTTCGATTAGTTAAGTGATTCGGGTAAATTAGTTGGATCCGGTCTAAGAGTCTCGGGAATGAAGTAGAGTCTTACAGAGATGCTACTTGAAAAGTGGGAAGGGCATTAGGAAAGAGGCGTTTAGTGTATTTTCGTAGGCGTCTTCGATTAGTTAAGTGATTAGCGTAAATTAGTTGGATCCGGTCTAAGAGTCCCGGAAAGATGTGGAGTTCAACAGAGATGCTACTTGAAAAGTGAGAGGGTCTTCAGAAATGAGGGGTGTCGCGTATTTTCGTAGGTGTTTCCGATTAGTTAAGGGATTTGAGCAACTTATTTGGATTCGGTCGAAGAGTCTCGGGAAAGATGTAGAGTCCGACAGAGATGCTACTTGAAGAGTGAGAGGGTTATCAGAAAAGAGGCGTCTCGCATATTTTCGTTGGCGTTTTCGATTAGTTAAGTGATACGGGCAATTTAGTTGGATTCGGTCGGAGGGTCTCGGGAAAGATGTAGAGTCCGACAGAGGTGCTACTTAAAAAGTGAGAGGGCATCAGGAAAGCGGCGATTCGCGTATTTTCGTAGGCATTTTCGATTAGTTACAGGATTCGGGAAATTTAGTTGGATTCGGTCGAAGAGTCTCGGGGAAGATGTAGAGTCCGACAGAGATGCTACTTGAAAAGTGAGAGGGTCTTCAGAAATGAGGTGTGTCGCGTATTTTCGTAGGCGTATTCGATTAGTTAAGGGATTCGGGCAATTTAGTTGGATTAGGTGGAAGAGCCTCGGGAAAGATGTAGAGTCCGATGGACCTAAAAAGTGAGAGGGCATCAGGAAAGAGGCGTCTCGTGTATTTTCATAGGAGTCTTCGATTAGTTAAGGGATTCGGGCAATTTAGTTGGATTCGGCCGAAGAGTCTAGGAAAAGATGTAGAGTCCGACAGAGATGCTACTTGAAAAGTAAGACGGTCATCGGAAATGAGGCGTTTTGCTTATTTTCGTAGGCGTCTTCGATTAGTTATGGGATCCGGGTAATTTAGTTGGATTAGGTGGAAGAGCCTCGGGAAAGATGTAGAGTCCGACGGAGATGCTACTTGAAAAGTGAGAGGTTCATCGGAAATGAGGTGTCTCGCGTATTTTCGTAGGCGTCTTCGATTAGTTAAGGGATCCGGATAATTTAGTTGGATTTAGTCTAAGAGTCTCGGGAAAGCTGCAGAGTCCGACAGAGATGCTACTTGAAAAGTGAGAGGGTCTTCAGAAATGAGGGGTGTCGCGTATTTTCGTAGGTGTTTCCGATTAGTTAAGGGATTCGGGCAATTTATTTGGATTCGGTCGAAGAGTCTCGGGAAAGATGTAGAGTCCGACAGAGATGCTACTTGAAGAGTGAGAGGGTTATCAGAAAAGAGGCATCTCGTGTATTTTCGTAGGAGTCTCCGATTAGTTAAGGGATCCGGGTAGTTTAGTTGGATTCGGTGGAAGAGCCTCGGGAAAGATGTAGAGTCCGACAGAGATGCTACGTGAAAGGTGGGAAGGGCATCAGGAAAGGGGCGTTCCGCGTATTTTCGTAGGCGTCTTCGATTAGTTATGGGATCCGGGTAATTTAGTTGGATTCGGTGGAAGAGCCTCGTGAAAGATGTAGAGTCCGACGGAGATGCTACTTGAAAAGTGAGAGGGTCATCGGAAATGAGGTGTCTCGCGTATTTTCGTAGGCGTCTTCGATTAGTTAAGGGATCCGGAAAATTTAGTTGGATTGAGTCTAAGAGTCTCGGGAAAGCTGCAGAGTCCGACAGAGATGCTACTTGAAAAGTGAGAGGGTCTTCAGAAATGAGGGGTGTCGCGTATTTTCGTAGGTGTTTCCGATTAGTGAAGGGATTCGGGCAATTTATTTGGATTCGGTCGAAGAGTCCCGGGAAAGATGTAGAGTCCGATAGAGGTGCGACTTAAAAAGTGAGAAGGCATCAGGAAAGAGACATCTCGCGTATTTTCGTAGGCGTTTTCGATTAGTTAAGTGATTCGGGCAATTTAGTTGGATTCGGTCGGAGAGTCTCGGGAAAGATGTAGAGTCCGATAGAGGTGCTACTTAAAAAGTGAGAGTGCATCAGGAAAGAGACGTCTCGCGTATTTTAGTAGGCATCTTCGATTAGTTATGGGATTCGGGCAATTTAGTTGGATTCAGTGGAGGAATCACGGGAAAGATGTAGAGTCCGACAGAGATGCTACTTAAAAAGTGACAGGGCATCAGGAAAGAGGCGTTTCGTTTATTTTCGTAGGAGTCTCCGATTAGTTAAGGGATCCGTGTAATTTAGTTGGGTTCGGTTTAAGAGTCTCGGGAAAGCTGCAGAGTCCGACAGAGATGCTACTTGAAAAGTTAGACGGTCTTCAGAAATGAGGTGTGTCGCGTATTTTCGTAGGCGTATTTGATTAGTTAAGGGATTCGTGCAATTTAGTTGGATTCGGTCGAAGAGTTTCGGGAAAGATGTAGAGTCCGACAGAGATGCTTCTTAAAAAGTAAGAGGGAATCAGGAAATGAGGCGTTTCGCGGATTTTCGTAGGCATCTTCGATTAGTTATGGGATTTGGGCAATTTAGTTGGATTCGGTGGAGGAGTCTCGGGAAAGATGTAGAGTAGGACAGAGATGACACTTAAAAAGTGAGAGGGCATCAGGAAAGGGGCGTTTCGTGTATTGTCGTGGGAGTCTCCGATTAGTAAAGGTATCCGGGTAATTTAGTTGGATTCGGTCTAAGAGTCCCGGGAAAGGTGTAGAGTCAGACAGGGATGCTATTTGAAAAGTGAGAGGGTCATCCGGAAATGAGGCGTTTCGCGTATTTTCGTATTAGTTTTCGATTAGTTAAGGGATTAGGGTAATTTAGTGGGATTCGGTGGAAGAGTCTCGGGAAAGATGTAGAGTTTAACCGAGATGTTACTTGAAAAGTGGGAAGGTAATAGAAATGAGGCGTTTCGCGTATTTTCGTAGGCGTCTTCGATTAGTTAAGTGATTCGGGTAAATTAGTTGGATCCGGTCTAAGAGTCTCGGGAATGAAGTAGAGTCTTACAGAGATGCTACTTGAAAAGTGGGAAGGGCATTAGGAAAGAGGCGTTTAGTGTATTTTCGTAGGCGTCTTCGATTAGTTAAGTGATTAGCGTAAATTAGTTGGATCCGGTCTAAGAGTCCCGGAAAGATGTGGAGTTCAACAGAGATGCTACTTGAAAAGTGAGAGGGTCTTCAGAAATGAGGGGTGTCGTGTATTTTCGTAGGTGTTTCCGATTAGTTAAGGGATTCGAGCAACTTATTTGGATTCGGTCGAAGAGTCTCGGGAAAGATGTAGAGTCCGACAGAGATGCTACTTGAAGAGTGAGAGGGTTATCAGAAAAGAGGCGTCTCGCATATTTTCGTTGGCGTTTTCGATTAGTTAAGTGATACGGGCAATTTCGTTGGATTCGGTCGGAGGGTCTCGGGAAAGATGTAGAGTCCGACAGAGGTGCTACTTAAAAAGTGAGAGGGCATCAGGAAAGAGACGTCTCGCGTATTTTCGTAGGCATTTTCGATTAGTTATGGGACTCGGGAAATTTAGTTGGATTCGGTCTAAGAGTCTCGGGATAGATGTAGAGTCCGACAGAGATGTTACTTAAAAAGTGAGAGGGCATCAGGAAAGAGGCGATTCGCGTATTTTCGTAGGCGTCTTCGATTAGTTAAGGGATCCGTGTAATTTAGTTGGATTCGGTTTAAGAGTCTCGGGAAAGCTGCAGAGTCCGACAGAGATGCTACTTGAAAAGTGAGACGGTCTTCAGAAATGAGGTGTGTCGCGTATTTTCGTAGGCGTATTCGATTAGTTAAGGGATTCGGGCAATTTAGTTGGATTCGGTCGAAGAGTTTCGGGAAAGATGTAGAGTCCGACAGAGATGCTTCTTAAAAAGTAAGAGGGAATCAGGAAATGAGGCGTTTCGCGTATTCTCGTAGGCATCCTCGATTAGTTATGGGATTTGGGCAATTTAGTTGGATTCGGTGGAAGAGTCTCGGGAAAGATGTAGAGTCCGACAGAGATGTTACCTAAAAAGTGAGAGGGCATCAGGAAAGAGGCGTCTCGTGTATGTTCGTAGGAGTCTTCGATTAGTAGGGATTCGGGCAATTTAGTTGGATTCGGCCGAAGAGTCTAGGAAAAGATGTAGAGTCCGACAGAGATGCTACTTGAAAAGTAAGACGGTCATCGGAAATGAGGTGTTCTGCGTATTTTCGTAGGCGTCTTCGATTAGTTATGGGATCCGGGTAATTTAGTTGGATTAGGTGGAAGAGCCTCGGGAAAGATGTAGAGTCCGACGGAGATGCTACTTGAAAAGTGAGAGGGTCATCGGAAATGAGGGGTGTCGCGTATTTTCGTAGGCGTCTTCGATTAGTTAAGGGATCCGGATAATTTAGTTGGATTTAGTCTAAGAGTCTCGGGAAAGCTGCAGAGTCCGATAGAGATGCTACTTGAAAAGTGAGAGGGTCTTCAGAAATGAGGGGTGTCGCGTATTTTCGTAGGTGTTTCCGATTAGTAAAGGGATTCGGGCAATTTATTTGGATTCGGTCGAAGAGTCTCGGGAAAGATGTAGAGTCCGACAGAGATGCTACTTGAAGAGTGAGAGGGTTATCAGAAAAGAGGCGTCTCGTGTGTTTTCGTAGGAGTCTCCGATTAGTTAAGGGATCCGGGTAATTTAGTTGGATTCAGTGGAAGAGCCTCGTGCAAGATGTAGAGTCCGACGGAGATGCTACTTGAAAAGTGAGAGGGTCATCGGAAATGAGGTGTCTCGCGTATTTTCGTGGGCGTCTTCGATTAGTTAAGGGATCCGGAAAATTTAGTTGGATTGAGTCTAAGAGTCTCGGGAAAGCTGCAGAGTCCGACAGAGATGCTACTTGAAAAGTGAGAGGGTCTTCAGAAATGAGGGGTGTCGCGTATTTTCGTAGGTGTTTCCGATTAGTGAAGGGATTCGGGCAATTTATTTGGATTCGGTCGAAGAGTCCCGGGAAAGATGTAGAGTCCGATAGAGGTGCGACTTAAAAAGTGAGAAGGCATCAGGAAAGAGACATCTCGCGTATTTTCGTAGGCGTTTTCGATTAGTTAAGTGATTCGGGCAATTTAGTTGGATTCGGTCGGAGAGTCTCGGGAAAGATGTAGAGTCCGATAGAGGTGCTACTTAAAAAGTGAGAGTGCATCAGGAAAGAGACGTCTCGCGTATTTTAGTAGGCATCTTCGATTAGTTATGGGATTCGGGCAATTTAGTTGGATTCAGTGGAGGAATCACGGGAAAGATGTAGAGTCCGACAGAGATGCTACTTAAAAAGTGACAGGGCATCAGGAAAGAGGCGTTTCGTTTATTTTCGTAGGAGTCTCCGATTAGTTAAGGGATCCGTGTAATTTAGTTGGGTTCGGTTTAAGAGTCTCGGGAAAGCTGCAGAGTTCGACAGAGATGCTACTTGAAAAGTTAGACGGTCTTCAGAAATGAGGTGTGTCGCGTATTTTCGTAGGCGTATTTGATTAGTTAAGGGATTCGTGCAATTTAGTTGGATTCGGTCGAAGAGTTTCGGGAAAGATGTAGAGTCCGACAGAGATGCTTCTTAAAAAGTAAGAGGGAATCAGGAAATGAGGCGTTTCGCGGATTTTCGTAGGCATCTTCGATTAGTTATGGGATTTGGGCAATTTAGTTGGATTCGGTGGAGGAGTCTCGGGAAAGATGTAGAGTAGGACAGAGATGACACTTAAAAAGTGAGAGGGCATCAGGAAAGGGGCGTTTCGTGTATTGTCGTGGGAGTCTCCGATTAGTAAAGGTATCCGGGTAATTTAGTTGGATTCGGTCTAAGAGTCCCGGGAAAGGTGTAGAGTCAGACAGGGATGCTATTTGAAAAGTGAGAGGGTCATCCGGAAATGAGGCGTTTCGCGTATTTTCGTATTAGTTTTCGATTAGTTAAGGGATTAGGGTAATTTAGTGGGATTCGGTGGAAGAGTCTCGGGAAAGATGTAGAGTTTAACAGAGATGTTACTTGAAAAGTGGGAAGGTAATAGAAATGAGGCGTTTCGCGTATTTTCGTAGGTATCTTCGATTAGTTAAGGGATTCGGGTAATTTAGTTGGATTCGGTGGAAGAGTCTCGAGAAAGATGTAGAGTATGGTAGAGATGTTACTTCAAAAGTGGGAAGGTAATGAGAAATGAGGCATTTCGCGTATTTTCGTATAAGTTTTCGATTAGTTAAGGGATTAGGGTAATTTAGTGGGATTCGGTGGAAGAGTCTCGGGAAAGATGTAGAGTTTAACAGAGATGTTACTTGAAAAGTGGGAAGGTAATAGAAATGAGGCGTTTCGCGTATTTTCGTAGGCGTCTTCGATTAGTTAAGTGATTCGGGTAAATTAGTTGGATCCGGTCTAAGAGTCTCGGGAATGAAGTAGAGTCTTACAGAGATGCTACTTGAAAAGTGGGAAGGGCATTAGGAAAGAGGCGTTTAGTGTATTTTCGTAGGCGTCTTCGATTAGTTAAGTGATTAGCGTAAATTAGTTGGATCCGGTCTAAGAGTCCCGGAAAGATGTGGAGTTCAACAGAGATGCTACTTGAAAAGTGAGAGGGTCTTCAGAAATGAGGGGTGTCGCGTATTTTCGTAGGTGTTTCCGATTAGTTAAGGGATTTGAGCAACTTATTTGGATTCGGTCGAAGAGTCTCGGGAAAGATGTAGAGTCCGACAGAGATGCTACTTGAAGAGTGAGAGGGTTATCAGAAAAGAGGCGTCTCGCATATTTTCGTTGGCGTTTTCGATTAGTTAAGTGATACGGGCAATTTAGTTGGATTCGGTCGGAGGGTCTCGGGAAAGATGTAGAGTCCGACAGAGGTGCTACTTAAAAAGTGAGAGGGCATCAGGAAAGCGGCGATTCGCGTATTTTCGTAGGCATTTTCGATTAGTTACAGGATTCGGGAAATTTAGTTGGATTCGGTCGAAGAGTCTCGGGGAAGATGTAGAGTCCGACAGAGATGCTACTTGAAAAGTGAGAGGGTCTTCAGAAATGAGGTGTGTCGCGTATTTTCGTAGGCGTATTCGATTAGTTAAGGGATTCGGGCAATTTAGTTGGATTAGGTGGAAGAGCCTCGGGAAAGATGTAGAGTCCGATGGACCTAAAAAGTGAGAGGGCATCAGGAAAGAGGCGTCTCGTGTATTTTCATAGGAGTCTTCGATTAGTTAAGGGATTCGGGCAATTTAGTTGGATTCGGCCGAAGAGTCTAGGAAAAGATGTAGAGTCCGACAGAGATGCTACTTGAAAAGTAAGACGGTCATCGGAAATGAGGCGTTTTGCTTATTTTCGTAGGCGTCTTCGATTAGTTATGGGATCCGGGTAATTTAGTTGGATTAGGTGGAAGAGCCTCGGGAAAGATGTAGAGTCCGACGGAGATGCTACTTGAAAAGTGAGAGGTTCATCGGAAATGAGGTGTCTCGCGTATTTTCGTAGGCGTCTTCGATTAGTTAAGGGATCCGGATAATTTAGTTGGATTTAGTCTAAGAGTCTCGGGAAAGCTGCAGAGTCCGACAGAGATGCTACTTGAAAAGTGAGAGGGTCTTCAGAAATGAGGGGTGTCGCGTATTTTCGTAGGTGTTTCCGATTAGTTAAGGGATTCGGGCAATTTATTTGGATTCGGTCGAAGAGTCTCGGGAAAGATGTAGAGTCCGACAGAGATGCTACTTGAAGAGTGAGAGGGTTATCAGAAAAGAGGCATCTCGTGTATTTTCGTAGGAGTCTCCGATTAGTTAAGGGATCCGGGTAGTTTAGTTGGATTCGGTGGAAGAGCCTCGGGAAAGATGTAGAGTCCGACAGAGATGCTACGTGAAAGGTGGGAAGGGCATCAGGAAAGGGGCGTTCCGCGTATTTTCGTAGGCGTCTTCGATTAGTTATGGGATCCGGGTAATTTAGTTGGATTCGGTGGAAGAGCCTCGTGAAAGATGTAGAGTCCGACGGAGATGCTACTTGAAAAGTGAGAGGGTCATCGGAAATGAGGTGTCTCGCGTATTTTCGTAGGCGTCTTCGATTAGTTAAGGGATCCGGAAAATTTAGTTGGATTGAGTCTAAGAGTCTCGGGAAAGCTGCAGAGTCCGACAGAGATGCTACTTGAAAAGTGAGAGGGTCTTCAGAAATGAGGGGTGTCGCGTATTTTCGTAGGTGTTTCCGATTAGTGAAGGGATTCGGGCAATTTATTTGGATTCGGTCGAAGAGTCCCGGGAAAGATGTAGAGTCCGATAGAGGTGCGACTTAAAAAGTGAGAAGGCATCAGGAAAGAGACATCTCGCGTATTTTCGTAGGCGTTTTCGATTAGTTAAGTGATTCGGGCAATTTAGTTGGATTCGGTCGGAGAGTCTCGGGAAAGATGTAGAGTCCGATAGAGGTGCTACTTAAAAAGTGAGAGTGCATCAGGAAAGAGACGTCTCGCGTATTTTAGTAGGCATCTTCGATTAGTTATGGGATTCGGGCAATTTAGTTGGATTCAGTGGAGGAATCACGGGAAAGATGTAGAGTCCGACAGAGATGCTACTTAAAAAGTGACAGGGCATCAGGAAAGAGGCGTTTCGTTTATTTTCGTAGGAGTCTCCGATTAGTTAAGGGATCCGTGTAATTTAGTTGGGTTCGGTTTAAGAGTCTCGGGAAAGCTGCAGAGTCCGACAGAGATGCTACTTGAAAAGTTAGACGGTCTTCAGAAATGAGGTGTGTCGCGTATTTTCGTAGGCGTATTTGATTAGTTAAGGGATTCGTGCAATTTAGTTGGATTCGGTCGAAGAGTTTCGGGAAAGATGTAGAGTCCGACAGAGATGCTTCTTAAAAAGTAAGAGGGAATCAGGAAATGAGGCGTTTCGCGGATTTTCGTAGGCATCTTCGATTAGTTATGGGATTTGGGCAATTTAGTTGGATTCGGTGGAGGAGTCTCGGGAAAGATGTAGAGTAGGACAGAGATGACACTTAAAAAGTGAGAGGGCATCAGGAAAGGGGCGTTTCGTGTATTGTCGTGGGAGTCTCCGATTAGTAAAGGTATCCGGGTAATTTAGTTGGATTCGGTCTAAGAGTCCCGGGAAAGGTGTAGAGTCAGAC